>CM021797.1:37059904-37124456 GCA_011076525.1 Nettapus auritus
GAGAAGAGAAGAGAAGAGAAGAGAAGAGAAGAGAAGAGAAGAGGGAATAGTACATGATCTAATGTAAGAAGAAACTTGGAAACTTCCTACTGATCTCTGCACCTGGGTTATAACTCTGCTCTTCTTACTATCAGCTGACAATGGGATCATTTATTTAAATATCTCTGTAAAGCTGAGCTTCACTTCCATGCAGAAACTAGATTTAAATCATTAGGACTTTTTGAAAGAATAGAGGTTTACATCAGTCATATTTTGTAAACGTATGTGTTCACTCCCTTCCTAACTTTAAATTATCATAATTAAGTATATATAGCAATAAAAAGAAATAGCAATAAAGCTGAAGTTACTTTTGAAGTGCTGTAAACTCAGAATGTTTTGAAATTAGTAGTCACACTGTATATTCTTCCCAAACACATTCTGGTCTTTTTCCTTTCCTTGACATGAACTCCAAACTACAAACATTTAGAGTTTGTTAACTCTGCTGATTTAAAAACAGAAAAAATTCCTCTTGGAAAGTTCCTGTTTGAACATTATATTTCATCAGCTATTAGATAATGCATTGACTAATTTACATTATTAAATGTAAAAAGCCAAATGTGAGTGAACAGTAGTCCTAAATGATAGACAAAAATGATTCATCTCCTATTGATAGTGAAATAGTGAAATTGTTTTGAATGTGCTTTGGAAACAAACAAACCAACATTTCCTTCTATAATGCATTCTTTAGTGAAAAATAAATACTACTGTAACAGAGATAAAGCTGTAATGGAGCTTTTAGCAGCATACAGGCTAGAAGTGCTAAAAATATGAAAAATTTTCAACTTCCAATATGTGGTGTCTTTTCAGAAGAAAGGACTCTGAGATTATGGCAGCAAACAGCATCATGAATAAGTCATCATTGTTGGTGATATTTTATTTATTATTTAATAGTCCTTTGGGTATTTCCAGTCTTGAACTGACTGCAAATGTCAATTATATTCCTGTAGGAATGTATATCTTGTGTATCACATTGAGTCAGGAACTTCATCTGACCATTTCTATCTGTATTTCATCAAAAGTGTACAACGCATCCAACTTGTCTGGTGATAACATTTTTTGCATTGCTTGCAAAATTCCTCTTTCGGGTGTCAAAGTAAATAGCTTTACAAAAAGCAGTCAATCTCTGTGTTTTGTTTCATACTGTAATAGCAGTATGAAAATTCTAGCCTTACTAAAACAAAATGAAGACAAACACTTATTTACAAATGTGATTCCAATGGAGCTGATTTTCATTTGGTTTGATCATTCCCACCGTGGACTTGGTAGTGGTTGAAATACAGAGGATGGAAGAGAAGAAAGAATGCCTCTTTGCAGTGCCCTGCAAATCTACAAATACTAATTGTAGTAGATGTATTTCCAGCTGGAATGAGTCAAGAAGATGCCTCCATTTCTTAATCCTAACCTACTTCAGGATTAAGTCATCCAGTTTCAGGCTTGGTTTAAACTAACCCATCTAAATTTATGTTGTTAGAGACAAAGTGTACACACAGCCAATAGGAGAGTGATGTCTGTATTTTGAGGGTGACGTGCCCTCTTGGAGCACAAAGGCATTCACAGCCTTCATTGTTTTTTAAGTGGCAGAGCCCTGAAAGCATTTGGGTTTGTAACTGGGGATTTCAGGAACATCAGTCCTGCTGTTTGAATTCCTTGAACTTCACTGCAAATTTAGTTGCTTGAGTTTTAGACAAAAAAACAAAAACCAAAAAACCAAAACCAAACCAAACCAAAACAAACAAACAAACTGTATTTCAGATTTAAATGAAGAAACATTTCTAACCACAGTGAAATTTAGGGGAATTCAAGCCCTGATGTCTACCATTTCAAAGTCATAGCAACAATATCGTCACTAAGATATTTGCAATCTGCTTCATACTATGTTGTTTAAATCTTTATCACTCTCTTTTATTACTTATTTTTTGCTTGATCTTTCTTCACAGATACTACGTTGGGAAAAATTTCAGTGTATTCTCTTTTACTGCTTATATCTAACTATAAAATACCTTCATTCTTTACAACTCCTTTTCTCTGAATAACAAAATCAGACATTATAGCTATTATTCAAAATTCAAAGTGCTTTCCTAACATTTTATGAATATATTTTTAATTCCATTTGTATTCTGAAGAATCAAAAAGGATATTTCAAACCTTTGAATATTTACAGAAAATTCTTAAGCTTGCATATAAACTATCAGAAAAAATATATGTTCTGTGGAAGGTGATTTGTAATTGCAGGGTATATGATTTTAGAGTGAAGAAAACATATATATATGTTTTTCATATATTTTTTCATGAAAGTTCAAATCAGGGGACTCTATGAAGACTTGAAATATAGCACTTATTTAAGTGCTATTTCAAATTCAATTCACACCTTCTTTTGAGTCTCTTTTTCTACCAGTTTTCATTTAATTGATGATATTTCATTTATTTATTTATTTATTTATTTATTGCCTGTCAAATTGCCTATCTATAAGCCTAAAAGTACAGACCTATGAAGAAACAGTTGCTCCTGTCTCCTCTCTACAAATATATGTGCACCTTCAACCTAGTACAAGTTATTGATTTATATGAATATTGCATTATTATCCATATGTAGAAAAATACTTGTTGATGCTGTTATCCATTTCCTAATCTTTATTTGCAGGACTAATTCTCTTTTTGGGCAATTGTATTCACCTCTATTACACATCTTCTGCCAGCTATTTTCTCATTCCGGACTGTAAGTAAATTGTGTTCCTCTGAATTTCTGCATTTTTTTTTTTTTTTTTCACATACACATTCATGGCACACTATTTCACAAAACTTTGTTGTTTTTAGTTGCTGAGATTTTCTTGTTTTCTTTTAACTTAGTATTTTTATTATTCATATATGATTTATAATCAAGATATATATCTGAATTCAAATAAATTCAAGGATATTACTCTTGATGAAGAATCCCACAGTTGGAGGAGATCATTCTAAATAAAATAAATACAACTTACAGATTGTTTTATTTTCCTTTACTTAGAATTGCTGGAGTGATAGGAGCTCTCTTCAAGATATTCTAGGTTATGAGAAGCATTGCAGCAAGGCATAATATAGTCCTTGTGACATAATTGTCTTTCTGGAAGTCTTTGAACTAAATCATAAATCAAATCATACTTGCATCACTTTGTACCTGCATATTGCGATGTTTTATCATAAACACAAATCTCACATATATATATATATATATATTTTTTTTTTTCCAGAGCAATCTAATGAACTAGAAACCTATCATAAATTTCTTCTGGAAATGGAACATGAAGAGGAGATCAGTCACATTTATGTCATATGTTGATCGATATTAAAAGTAATCACACAAATATAGTTTTAACAAAATAGGGATCGATATTTTCTTATTAAGGATGTGCCATTACTCTCATGATAAAGCAATAATAAGTACATTAGCAATGAGTTGTACTGCCAATTGATAAATATGTTAATTGTTATAATATGTATAAAATATATATATATTTTTTTTTCAGTAAGAAAAATATTATTTTTCAAGATAACAATAGCAAAACTTTAAAACCAAGAAATATGAGTTGGAGGATTAAGCTTCTTAGATCAAATACACATTTATTTGAAGGTGATATGAGTAAAAATTTTTTATGTAAGTAAGTGTACATTGTCACGTGCTTGAATGTAAATATTCTTGTTTGTAAGTACTGGTTTTCTTAATGATATTACATCTATAATTTTTTTTTGTTTGTTTGTTTTTTAGAAAGGGGAAGGGGAGATACACATCCTTCAGAGATAAAAATGATCAATCATATTACCTTCAGCAGAGCAGGTTTAACATAAATATGCGTCAAATACGACCTTCAGATATTTATACCACATAAATACATATGTATTTGGTCCTGTAGGTTCTTTGCCAATTTTAAGATACAGCCATACCAGTCAGAAGTACAATAAATAAAAGAATGAATAAATAAACAAAAAAATAAATATTTAGCAAAAGAAAGTACTCCTGATTAGTTATAAACCTGTGCTATTAATAGAAGTATATCAATATCCCTGTTTTATCCTTCTTTATTCCTCCTTCCCCTCAACCCTAAGAAGTGTAAAATCAAGAGGTCTCATCTTGCTTTTGTTGTCATTTAAACTTGTTTTCCTTACAGTAAACTTTGCGTGCTTAAGAATATATTGCTATGTGGAAATGACTACATTGATAGAGTAATGTAGTGTAATAGCTTTGTCTATAATCAAAATCATTAGTGAAAATAGTTTTCTTGTAGATGTGTGCCAGTTTTCCTACAGATTTGTACCCTTTCCTTCTTCAATCCCTTATTTGTAGCACAGTGCTTCAATACTTTCTTGACTTCCATCTGCCAGTCCCAGTGACCAAGGCAGGTTACATGATGGGCAATGCCAAAACTATGTCTGTCTTGCCTGGATGTCCAGAAAGTAAAGTGAAAAACAAACATGGATTTTCACTCAACTTTCTCTCAAGCAGGGGTATTTCTCTGCAAGTAGGGATGTTGCACTGATTTTCAGTGTGCTGAAAGAGAAAGAGAGAGAGAGAGAGAGAGAGATTTATTAACTTTAAGGCTTCTGCTCCTCTGTCAGTGTTAATTAGCCAGTAGTCTAGGAATGGGAGAACTGACAGATGCGGAGAAAAAATGACAAATAGTAAATCCCTCATATCTTAACCAAACTATATGACCTGCTTCTCTTCTCACTTTCATTGTATTAAATGGGAATCCCTCCATCATTGCTTTCAGTCTGCTATAATTCCAAATGTCAGTGAGATGACAATTGACTTTTTAACTTTAGTTCTTGACTCTAAGTCTGAAACTCATCTTTTGACATTTGAACACTTCAGGTCTTAAGAAATTTCAATCAGCTCTATCAGTGCAAAATAAAGTCAATGTTTTCCCTGCCTTGTAGATACCTGTTATACCAACATGGCATAAAAGCTTGTACTGCTACACAAAATTCAAAGACAGCACTAGTCCTGACAATTTATTAGGACTACTAGAGGAGGCATAATAAAGTACTAGGTTAAAGATCACCCTTATGACTTAAGCCTTTTGCAACCATTTGGTTTATGTTTCTCCTTAGAAATAATACTTAAAATACCAAAAGCCAAGAAAAAAAAAACACCTCACACTCATTCATGGGAGGTATTTCTGGTAATTTAAAATGTATAACATGTCTGTAAATACCAATCCACACAAGTAACAGAATTAGAGAATTCCTAAGTTTTGAAATACTTTTGGGCAACTCTTCATTTTCAAAAGTGGTGTGTGTTTGTTTCTCCTTCATTCATTCATTCATTCATTCATTCATTCATTCATTCATTCATTCATTCCTTGTCTGTCTCTCTTCGAATCTCCACTACTCAGACAATAAACTCTCAGAATTTTTCAAAAATTTTGTTCTTAAAAGTATTGGGGGAATATATTTTTAATTGTTAAGAGTCAACCAGAATTAAAGGAAAAAATGTGAGGTTCATTCTGTAAAAGTGATATTTCTACTGTTTTACAAAATGAAATGACTTCAAATGAGACTTCTGAAGCTTTTCAAGGCAAATAATTACTATCTCAGAGTCTAAATATGATGTTGAAAGCCTTTGCTTCTGATTTATATGAAGAAGTAAAAATTTTTCTCCTTTTTCTTCCACATGGCTCCCTGTAATCTCCTCATCTGGACACAAAGCTTAGGTCACTTAGTCAATGTTTTTATGAAAAAAAAAATAATAATAAAAAAATCTCTAATTAAATTTCAAATCTGTTTTCTCTCTTAGATGGTGAATGAACCAACACATCATTAATGTGTTTAAAAGGAAAAAGCAGGAAGTATGCTATAACCACTTTCTCATCTGATCATGTTATTTACCTATTTTTGTCTTTAAAATATTAATTTTCATGATAATTGTGTTGTTCCTTATGTTTATTTGGCTCTCTTTGGTTGTTTTAGGCTCTAAGCACAAGCAAATATCTGTCTACAGTAACAAGCTCTATAGTGCTATTATGACATGATTTTTACTGAGTGTGGAAAAAGGATTTTGGTACAGACGAAATCAAAGTTCATACCCATAGGTCTGAATCAGTGTTGAGATGAACTACTTTAATATCCAAAGCTCAAAAATATAGCTCTTTTTTTAAATCATTTTATTTATTTATTTATTTTTGTTTTTATTTATTATTTATTTTTATTTATTATTTATTTATTTTATTATTATTATTTTATTCTTATTATTCTTATTATTTTATTATTTTATTATTATATTTTTATTATTTTATTATTTTTATTTATTTATTTATTTATTTATTTATTTATTTATTTTATATTATACATCACTTATGGCCCATCACAGTTTACTGGCTGGAAATAAAATTCATAGTTAGCTCTCAAATAATCATGTTAGCTAAAAAAGAGATCACTGTTACAACATGGTACCAAAAAGAGTCTTGCACTCTATTAGCCAGTGAGGAGGAATGCATATGTAGACCCATAAATTTACTGTACTAATTCAATGTCATCTAATCAAGTGCCAATATTTAGTCAATATATATTATGCAGTGAGAAACTTTTTCGTGGTGTTTCTGTAGAGATAACAAGGTTTTCAAGCTGTTAGCAGCTCTCTTTTTTGGTCAATTTAGCATAGGAGAAGTGTTTTCATTTCCTGTATATACATCCTAAGATCAGAAAATAACCACATGTTTATGTGCCAAAACTCAGTAAACAGTTCTGAATTTGTTCTGCCACAGTTACAATAAATCCCAGCAGTTTCTAACAGACTCAGTAATATATTGTGATAGCTGCTTCCGCAAATATTTGATTAATGGCTAAATATTTACTTAACACCTTGCACAAGAAAAAGAGAAAAAAATTAAAATAAATAAATAAAATCCCTGAACCTTTTGAAAATGTTTACGGTACCATTTGCCAGTTTTGTTGCCTTTATAACTCAAGTCCATTTACATGGAAAAGCCCAGTCTGTAAAACAAAAGTATAAAACAAAAGCTGGGCCATTTGAGAGAGCTTTTCAAAATAGCGTCAAAACCCTAAAACCATTATGGCATAGAGATATGGAGATGAAAATACTATACATGGCTTTTGCAGTGTCTCCAAGGTGTCTGGAACATCCTAGAATTAAACTAATTACCCACCAGCTAGGTAGCAGTCCTTCTTGAAAACATCTATGAAAATTTATACCTCTTTCTTTTTTTTTTTTTTTTTTTTTTTTCCTTTCTTTACACTAGAAAAAAATAATTTCTGATTTTTTCTTACTATGCACTTTCTGATCATCCATTTGATCACATTTATAATAATAAATATTTTCTCCATATTATTTGATTTATTATTTGAATATTGGATTCGAATCATTGTTTCTCTAACAAAAACTGTCTTATGTAGTCATCTTGCCTAAGTAGCAGAAGTGTTTAATTCTGGATATGTTTTAAAAATGATTTTATTTTTATTATTTTTTATTTTTTTGTTGCTCAGATATATTCATTTTCTAAGAGATTTTTTTTTTTTTTTCATTATTATACCTGTTGCATAATTTCATATTTGGGGTTGGAGGCAGAGAGAGGTTGTTTTTACATGTTATAAGTAACAGGGAGAGTACTTCAGCCTAAGCTTGATACTTGTTCCTTTGTAGAGAAGATCCTGCTACAGAACACTAAGATTGTAATTTGCTGGAGAGTTTGGCATTAACTGATGTTTCTTAATGACAAAACAAATTACTGACATACAACTAATAAAATCTTTAGCCTCACTACAAAGCAGTAGAAAGTTTGCTTTGACTGAAAGCTGGATGGACTATTCATTTCTGTACAACAATTTTTTTATGCAACCAAAAAGGTGAAAGAAACAGATGCAGCCACCTCAAAGCAGAAAAAGAAGACTTTAAATGTTTTTGAATAATGCCTAGGAGACACATATAACACATACATACATGAGGAAAAGCCCTGTCCACAATAGGAAATTAATAAATTGAAGGGTTCTGTAGCTCTTATCATCTTGAGTTACTTTGTCACTCTATGTGATGGAAATGACTAAGTACTGAGGTGGAAGATATCTTCTCTTACTCTTGCCTGTAGGTCTCTGGTCTGTTTCTAAAAATGTTGACGCTATTAGAAACAGAAATACTACATTTGCCATCCCAGCTTCCTGTAAGCATCATACTCCATGATTCTGACTTCAGCAAAGATCTCTTCCTTTTGATTTACAGGTGAAATACATCACCAGTGCTAGCAGCAAAACAGCACAAATGAAGCACAACAGTAGGCTCAATTTTCTGAGTTTTCTTAGCTGGATGAATGGTCACATGACAGTGTGACCCTCCCAATAGCCATAGCAGCAGAAAGAACAGGGGGAGTTCCAATTTATTTGTAATTTTCATACCATTTTGAACACTCAGTATGCCCCATTCCTGTCATATTCCTGTTACTTATGGGTTTAAAGTTGGAGGTCTTACTAATAACCCTTTCAGATGACTTCTGTCTTGATAGAGCAGTGATTAAAGAGATGAACAGACTGTAGCTCGGTAATGTATTAATAACAGGGAGCTCCAGTCACACGAAGACGTGAGAGGACCATTGGGAGCATGGAGGACACCAAAATTTGTCTTCAATTTAGAAAATTGAATTAATAGAGTCAGAGAATCATAGAATCTTAGAGTATCCCAAGTTGGAAGGGACACATAAGGATCATCTAGTCCAGTTCCTGGCACCACACAAGTCTACCCAATATTTTAGACCATGTGACTAAATGCACAGTCCAAACACTTCTTAAATTCAGACAGGCTTGGTGCAGTGACCACTTTCATAGCGAGCCAGTTCCAGTGTGCAACCACGCTCTAGGTGAAGAACCTCTTCCTGATGCCTAGCCTAAACCTCCCCTGCCTCAGCTTGACAGCATTCCCATGAGTCCTGTCACTGGGATTAAGGAGATTAGGTCGACACCTATCCCTCCTCTGCCCCTCATGAGGAAGCTGTAGACTGTAATGAGGTCTCCCCTCAGCCTCCTCTTCTCCAGGCTGAATAAGCCAAGTGACATCAGCTGCTCCTCATACATCTTCCCTTCTAGGCCTTTTACCATCTTCATCGCCCTCCTCTGGACACTCTCCAATGGTTTTACATCCTTTTTGTACTGTGGTGCCCAGAATTGCTCACAGTACTCGAGGTGAAGCCTCACCAATGCAGAGTAGAGCAGACAATCACTTCCCTCGACCAACCAGCAATGCCATGCTTGATGCATCCCAGGATACAGATGGCCCTCCTGGCTGCCAGGGCACACTGCTGGCTCATATTCAACTTGCTGTCGACCACATTCTCAATAGGGATTACGTTGTCACAATATCTTCAACTTAGTCTCACAAAACAAAACAAAACAAAAAAATAAAAATTGTTCAGTGTCCTGTATACTGCCAGTGCTGACATTGCCAAAGAGTCTGTGTTAGGGAAACATGGGATCACAGAAATTCTAAGGAAAATGGCATGAAACAAAACCCCATGTGATACTAGCTATTCTGGGGAGATAATTTATGTGTTGTGATTTCCAAAAAAAATGCAGAAAATCCATAAAAGATATTCCTTATCTTGTGGAAAGTATTTTCATTTATATATATATATATATATATATATATGCGTATATATATATATAAAAAAAATAATACAAAATGAAAGAAAGAAAAAAGAAAAGAAAAAAAAAAAAAAAGAATAATTACCTGACTACAAACTGCCATTTGTATCTTTTGCAGTGAGGTCATTATTTGCTTTAAGTATTCTTTGAAGTGCAACCAAAGAACCAGGCATAGACCAGAACTTTTCTGGATGAAAAACAGCCTCTCACATTGCTTTCATTGGTAAATTTCCCATTACCAACAAAACACTTTGGAGCACTAAAGCAAACTATTGTTCCTTGTTAGTACAGAGGTGAGTGTCCCCGTCTGTCATGTGGGAGACAGGGTTTGATTCCCTGATGGGAAGACCATGTACTATTTAGGCATTGGAAGAGGCTGCCCAGGGAAGTGGTTGAGTCACCATCTCTGGAGGTCTTTAAAAGATGTTTAGATGTAGAGCTTAGTGATATGGTTTAGTAAAGGACTTGTCAGTGTTAGGTCAGATGTTGGACTAGGTGATCTTAGAGGTTTCTTCCAACTGAGATGATTCTGTGATATATAGACGGGCACGTTGATTAGCCCAGGGAATTACATCCTCCAGCCTCCTTACTGTTGAGATATAGAACTGCCAGGACATTTTCAGTCATAAGTAATGCTAATTTATTGTCATTAATAAAGGAATAAGGGAAATTATACTAAAAATCTGTTACTATGCTTACTAAAATTCCTTTCACTTGAATGTGCATAAAATATAAATTTGTATTTCCAAAATCAAAAATCAAAGGAAACCCTCACAGAAAACTCATTGGAGAGCTATTTGAGGCTGTTCCAGGAGTACCTAAACCTGCTGCAGAAGTACTATGTAAAGGGTACCCCCATTTACAGTGACAAACATTTTGTTATTAATGTTGGTGTCTGGCCTGGAGTTCATCTTCTTTGACTTGGATCTGTATGTGCCATACCTGAATCTGGCCCCATATATGTAAGATTGCTGAAAGCCTTGGTACCTGATATGCTATAGGTATACCACTATCTGTAATCACAGCAGAAAGTGAGCAGCAGATTTCTACTTTAGTATTGCAAAAAGAATCTGGAAATGTGACTTGTGAAACAATCTTCCAAGGGACACAACAAAATGCTTAGGTACCATGCAGGGAAACCTATCAGACCGCAGTTTACATTACTCACTACTACAGCCTTATCTGCTGTATTATAAATGATCTATCCAGCTATTGTAAGACAAAGAATATCAGAATTATTCTTCATTTGAATGGTAGATTGCATTACAAAAGATAAAGGCTGGAGGGGGAATCATGTTTGTCACGTATATAGTACTGTTCCAAGCCAAAGCTGAGTAAATAGAGCATTGGTTATGAGAACCTACCGCATCTGAAAGTTTCTAATTTTCCTTCTTCCAGTTTAAAAGGTAAGAGAAAAATGTGATCCAAACCCAACAAATCCTGCCTAGGTCTGAGACTACCAGACCACAGAAGGAACTCTGAAGGTCACCATTCCAAAAACTGGGATGTGTGTGGTGGGAAATATTTGTGTAAGAGACAGGATATTTCTTTCATCTTCATATAAAGATCCTAAGCTGTGATCCTTACAGAAATCAGATATATTTCATGAGCTGGGACTATGTTTTTTTACTCTTAACAAGATGATTTCCTCTATCAGGGAGAATCTCCAAATTGAAACAAATATCAGTGAGGTCCCTAGTTAGAGATTCTTGACTTCCTGGTCAGTCTGCCCTTCCTGTTCAATATCTTTGGTCCTTTCTGCTGTTCTCCATGTTGACCATGTTCTCCATTTTGACATTTCTGGTGTTCTCCATGTTGGAGAACATGTTTTTGGTATTCTCCTTGTTAGCCCATCAGTAGCTCCTGATCTTCAGAGAGAGAAAGACATGGCTAAAAACTTAGGCAAAAAGGCATTAGAAAGACTATGCTTATAGAATTGTTACAAAAAATGTTGCTGTCATACACTCCCTGAAAAGTGATCCCCTTGCCTGCAACACTGATACTCTGGTGTGACAGAGATCAACCAGCCTGTTCTCTTTAGGCAAGGTATACAAATCAAGGCTTGAGAACACTGTTGTATAGTTACATCTGTTGTTGTTGTAACACAGAGCTGTTAAATTAAGTATTCTAGCAAAATACCTTTTCAGATAATTACATTTTCCTACCTGAATTTCCCAGCTAGTTTTAGATGAGTAGTGTCCTTCCTCGTTTCTTGTCTGAAGCTTTCTTACCAAGGCATTGCATGCTAGCAAAGGAGGAAGTCTGTGACTGCCTATATAGTTAGTTTAGGATGACTAGATGGATGGAAGATTTTACTTTAATAAATCTATGCATATTTAATCTTTAAAAATACTTTCTTATAAGGATTTCTTCAGGCTAAGTATAAATTTCTCTTTACAGTCTTTTATTGCAAGTTTTTCCATGGACCCATCACTCTCTACTTTAGTCCTTTTACAGGTTCTCCATGCCACTGGCTGCAGTTATCAAGTTCAGAGGAAATGGTTCCCTTTTAAGTCAAATCCAATGTTACTTAATGAACCAGTTGACAACAACGCGTGCAAAGAACATCACAGCTGCTTGACCTGCCACAGCTGCTTGACCTGTATTTCATTCCCATTTTATACTTAGCCTCAAGAACAAAGCTGGTAGGAGTGAGTACAAAGGTCATAGCCTTCCTGCCAAGGTCTCCCTCATTACTTTCCTGCTGTCATCCTACGCCACTATATTTGTTTAGGTGTTTGCTTCGAGGATGCCAACAATCAGCTTTTGTTTGGCAAATATCGATATTTCACTGTCTTACAACAAATACTTTGAACACCCCCAAAACAGACTTCTTTCCTTTCCCCCTTCCACTCAGACAGGTTATAATCTATGCGTCCTCCCCACAGCAGATCTCAAGCACAGGAAAACAAGTTCAAAAGCCTCAAGTACCCTGTAAGAACTTTATCTGACCATCAACAACTGGCATTGCTTCTCCATTCTGAAATAAATCAATTCTCCATCATGACTTGACTAGAATGCATTTGCCTGTCCTGTCAATTATACATTTCTTTTGGCACTTAAAGTCAAATACCAGTCCTAGAGCATGAGGTTACTCTACTGATGCTGTTGAGTCACTTTAGTAAAACTCATGGCAGATATTTCTGTAAAAAAACTTTCCATTGATCTATGTTCATCAGCAGGGAAGAAATAACAGGAACAATATTATCTTGCTGAACTTTAAAGAGATACAGACACAGTATTTTGTGCAACAGTTTTATGTTGTTGATTTGCTCTCCATCACACACGATGCTTTGTAGAACTCCTAAACACTATGTTATGTTTTTGTTTTGATCATTTTTTTCCACAAAATCAGACATTTTGTAAACATGATTTGACCTTATATTTTGCATGGGGCATATAACTCTTCAGGGGCACCTGCTGGCCCTTGCTGGAAACTACAAAAAACAAAATAAAACAAAACAAGAACAAAAACAAAAACAAAGAGCTGCAGAGAATTATGACAGAATAGAGAAAAATAGTGCTGTGAACCTGTACAACAAACTGGTGACTTAAGTTGGAATTGATGCTCTCACCACAAAGTTACTGTACAATTTCATGCTGCAGGACACATCAACAACATAGTTTCTGTGGTTAGATTTTGACAGTTTGGTCACCAGCAGCATCGAATATGTAAACATATTTCTGAGAAAAATTGCAAATTGACTTATTGTTTTGCAGGCTGAAAAGTTTTTTACATTTATACAGGAACTAACTAACTAAATAAAACCCCTTTTTTTAGTACTTCTGAAAGGAGAAATATTTTAAACTTAACATTAATCAAACAAGAATGTCTTAAAGAGACCAAAGAATTCAATTTCTTTCCTTTCTCCATCATCAGCATTGTTTTTATTTATCTCTCTGCAGCAGTATACCACTAAGTTATAAATGCGCTTTTATTAATAGAACTAACATATTTCTTATACCTATCTGACAGTCATTATTTCTGTTACTTTGTATGAAAAACTTATGACTTATTTAGATAGGTAAAAAGTCCAGAAATTTTCAGTACCCAGAGCAAATCCAAGTATGTCTTAAATATTTGCTTCAGAGAAACAAAAGGAAAATTAAAGTGTTTCTATATTACAATACTTAATAAAAAAAAAATCTCATATCTCTTAACCCCAGAAGCCTAGAACAGCTAAGGTCTGAAGGGACCGTTGGAGATCATGTGGTCTAACCCCTCTTCTCAGGCTGGGACACTTAGAGTAGGTTGTCCAGAACCATGTCCAAGTGTCTTTTGAAGATATCCATGGAGGTGGAATCCACAACCTCTCTGGGCAACCTGTGCCAGTGCTTTGTCACCCATACATTAAAGAAGGGCTTCCTTATGTTTAGTCAGAACATCCTGTGTTCTAATTTATGCTCTTTGCCTCTTGCTCTGTCACTGGATACCACTGAGAAGAGCCTGGCTCTGTCCTCATTGCACCCTCTCTTCCTGTATTTATATTTATACCAAAGTCACCATGATCATTCAAAGGTTATTGACAGTGGCCTCACAATAACATCTGCTAGTTCCCTCAGCACTTGTGGATGCATTCTGCTAGGGCCAATGGACTTACAAATGTCTAATTTTGCTAAGGTATTACCTGATCTGATCTTCTTCCACCAAAAGTATATCTTTCTTGCTCAAGATTTTCCACCTGTTCTCTGGGACCCTGGATTCCTGAAGGCTGCTTTTGCTGGTAAAGACTGATGAAAAGAAGGTATTCAGTACCTCAGTCTTTCCACTCTCCTGTGTAACCAGGTCTCCTGTTTCATTGAGCTTTGGGCCCACAATTTTCCAAGCCTTTCTTTTGTAACCAATGTAACTGTAGAAGACTTCCTTATTGTGTTTGCCATCCCTGGTCAGACTCAATTTAATTTGGACTTTAGCTTTCCTAATGTCATCCTGGTGTGTTTGGGCAATCCCACATTGATTCTTTCCTTCAGTTTTTCTCCTTGTCTCTTAACATAGTCCAAGCATGCTCTTGTAGGAACTTAGAGATTCTCAAAATGGCTCACAGAAAAAGAAGAGACAGAACTGAAAGCCCATGAGAAGAACAAGGGTTGAAGTATATTGAATTTTACAGCAAAGAACATACACATTTCCTGCTAAAGCCTCCCATTTATTTCTGTGGCTTTGAACCAGTCTCCACAAACTGCATAAAATAGCATTTACTTATGCTAGTGTTTTAGCTTTCGGATTAGGTGTTCAAAAAGGGACTCTTCTTAAAAATGAACTCTTCTTAAATTTGTTCAAAATCCTTGGTTTCAATCTTTATTAGTTCAATTTGTGGTAGGCTCACTGAGGTTAAAGGGTCTCTTCAAAAAGACAGACTTCCTGATTACTATTATTTATTTATTTATAAATCTGATACACAAGAAAAACATTTCAGTGGGCAGATCTTCGTGGGAAATATATACAGGCTGAAATACAAGCTAATAGCTTTGTAACACTGTAATCCTTAGGAGAAATTATGTTTAGATTTGTGTTTTAATGGAACCTTTGCTTTGAAGATAGAGTACAATTTACTCAGTCAAACACCAACAACATCTGTCAGTGTTGCTACCAACTGATCTCTTAATCATGAGCTATTCATTACAAAATGGCTACAGGCTTCAGAACAACATGAATCTTCTCAGAAGTCCCTTTGTAATTCTACCATTTGCAACACACCCCCTCCCCCAGCCTCCCCCCGATAAACTGCAGAGATCAGGCCCAGGAAAATTACACTGTGCCTTACAGCCAATAGTGCACTACACCAAGAAGAGGGTAACGGAGTGGTTTCAGCTACTCTGTCTCTGTTGGAGTTCTGGCATCTTTTGATATCTTTGTCTTCCAGTATAGATTTACCACATTGTTGGAATTAATTTTTGCCACCCCCAGTATTTTTTTTTTTTTTTTTAATTGCAGTTTGTCTTGAGGCTCTAGGTCCATGTGTTTTATTATTGTAATTTTTGGATTGCTGGCACCTACTTTCTGTACATAGTTTTAAAGATGTGTATTCTGGCCTCAGTTTCCTCTGGAGGCTGGATTATCAGCTGCTTGGCAGGGGTGGCTCTAGCTGGGCATGTGGCACAGGTACAGTTGTTGCTGCATGGGGATCTGTACTTTTGACCGCTCTGCTTTGTCAGCAAACCCTGGCAGTGCCCGTTCACTTCAGTGACAGGTTAGGGAGACATCTTTAATGATTAAATGATAGAAACTCTCTGTTCTACCTTCGAAACCCTGCCTACATCCCTGGTCACATTGCTTTGTTTCTTCAGTTCTTCTTGGCATTTAAAAACAAACCAGGCTTTCAGAAAATAATTTGCTTCTCTTCAGTGGAGACTAGAGTGCTGACTCCCCAGCTCTCCTTAGCTAAAATCTTTCCCTTTCTCAGTTTGGAAGTGCCCAGCTATCGTCTCCCTCCACCCTTACTTAACCTGTGTGGTTACAGAAGCTTGCCTCAGGCACAACGTGCCTTACAATGCTAAGTATTGCAGGGCCACTGGCATTGCAAAACTGTTGAGAGGTGGGACAACTGGCACTAGGCTGTGTGTCTCTTAAAGGACACCAAAATGAACATCAGTCCAGGAGTCCTCTTTCTCCCATACAGGCTACCAGAAATACCTGAGATTGCTTACTATGAAAAGCAGTGGTTTTTTTCTTTTTTGAAACACTGAGGAAGATCCATTTTTCAATAGAACCTATCAGAGCTCTCATTAACACTATACAGATAAAGAAAATTAAGATGAAAAGAATTACTATCATTTTTACAAAAATTAAGAATAAATGTGATAAAGAAACTACACTGACACAGGTAGCAATAATTAGCAGTGGCAGAAACTAGACTCACATAAAATTATTATTATTATTATAAATGTATCGCATTAAATTCAAGTCTTCTTTCACTTGGTAAGCTTACAGTTTTTATGTATGTTGAGGTTAGGCTTTGCTGGTTCATTTTTTCTTATTGAGCACAATTTTTTTTTTTTTTTTTTTTTTTTTTTTTAATGCACCAATGGACAAAACACTGGTATGAAAGCAGTGCTGTTATAGCTAACAGTGCAGAGCACAGCACTGTATGGGCTGCTGCAGGGAAAGTTAACTCCATCCCAGCCAGACCCAGCACAGAGGAAGCTTTTATTTTTATTTTTTAGCTTTTTATTTTTTTTTTTTTTTTTTTTTTTTTTTTTTTTCCCCACAGAAGTGCCTCAGAAGTAAATATTACAACTACGTATGGTTTCCACACATTCCCAGTATATTCAAAACAAATTTATAGAAAAACAGAACAGCCTTCATATTTGGAAGTAAATTTGGAAGAGATCACTAGGAAAAATTTTTGTCATATATATAGTATATTTTTTTTTTCCAAAGATATGTTTGTTACCTACTTAGACATGCACAGGATTAATTGTTATATTATATAATTGTATATTACTATTATATGTTACATTATTGTTGTATTAACATTATATCCATAAGTGTACCATATATGCCTAGTGCATAAAAAAGGAGATTCAGAAACACATGCTCCTCGGGAGCATGCGACAGCTAATACAAACTCCAACATCTTTGGATTCACTCGTGTTTTGCCAGCCTGTACTTTTGTCCTTTGTTTAAACTCTTATTAACTATCTATTTGTCAACACAATTGATTTTGTTCTTCGCAGAGCCTTTTGAAGATATTTATGAGGACCACAGTCTTTTCAAGAAGGTCAAAGAGAATGCTAATTTTCCAAAAGACAAATAAAACAAAGTTAAATTAGTAATCTGCTCCTACTTCCAATGCTGAATCCGAGTATCAACATGTAGAAACTGGGATTGTGATCACATGGGATGTCTGCAGTAGCTGAGGAAGGGAGCCCAAGTCTTCTGACTCCTAGTCCTATATTTTGACCACAAAACCACTCTTTGCCTAGAATTGCTCTTTCCTCTCCAGCACAGAAGAGAGCTTCTCCAGATCCATGACAAAAATTCACACAACCCTATTTCTCCTCTGGTTTTGTTTATTTGGTTAGCTGGTTGAAATAAACAAGTTGGTGATCAAGACGGTGGCAAATGAGTGAAAAAGACTAGGCCAGAGGAACCATAAAACTCTGTGTTCAAGCTGTCCTACATAGAAGATGTTAAATCTTTGCAGCCATCCAAATTCACTGCATCTGAGAAGTCATTAATATCCTGAACTTGGTGGACTGTGAAAATTTAACCCATTTGGTGCAATGTGTTTACCAAAATATATTTCAAAAGAGTATGTAAGGAAGGAAGCTATGTGAGTGAGAGGGATAGAAAAGTATTCTGGAGCGTCTGTTGTAGAGGCTTCCTAGTTTGTCATATGTCCATTTCTTTTCCTCTATTTTGAGGAAGAATTATGAGTTACATTCACATTTTTAAAGAATATCCTTTCCCTGGCTTGTAGTAACAGGTTCAAAGATTTTTGTTGGCAGATACTTTATGATACCAATGCACTGCCACAAAAAGAAAGCTCACTTATTTTTCTAAATAAGCTGTATTCTTCCCTAACTATGCATATTTGGAGTCTTTTTTTTTTTTTGCTTATTTTTTTTTTTTTTTTCCTACATATTGCAGAGAATAAGATTGCAAGACACATCTTTTCTTTCAGTTAAAAAAACCCATAACATTCCCTCCAATAGTTTCTCCATTCTGCTTAGACGTGTTTAAAATACAGTTGACTTGATCATATGTTTTTTGCAACTCATTACTTTCCTACTTCCCTAGCGCTGCTCAAAAGAGTAACTTTGTAACAAATTATATATATATTAGTAATAATATCAGGCTAATTTCTTTACATGCCTTGAAGTCACTGAAGTTTTTTCAAAATATGCTGAGATCAAACTGAACACTGAATTCAAATTATGTAATCTTTGCAGCAGTCAGATTCCATGCATTGTTCTTCTTTTTGAGAGCATTCAGAGTTCCAGGCTAACTAACATTGATAAAGTTCAGTTCCACAATAGCTACATATGGAATTTTACTTTGTTTCATCTGAATTTGGAGCTTTTGCTATGATATGGTATCATACACGGAGAAGGGATAGAATGATAGACCAGTTTATTTCATTTCAATGACATGAAATCATAGAATCATAGAATGGTCTGGGCTGGAGGAGATCTCAAATATAATGTAGTTCCAACTAGATCAGGTTGCCCAAAGCCTCATCCACCCTGGCCACACTTCCAGGGATGGGACATCTACAACTTCTCTGGGCAATCTATTCCAGTGCCTCACCACCCTCATAGTAAAGTGTTTCTTCCTTGTATGTAATATAGATCTACCCTCTTTTAGTGCAAAATCATTACGCCTTGTCCTATAACCACAATCCGTAATAAAGAGTTCCTCTTGTGCTTTCTTGTATGTCCCCTTTAGGTAATGGAATGATGCAATGAGGTCTCCCTAGAACCTTCTCTTCTCCAGGATGAACAAGCCCAACTGCTTCAGCCTGTCCTCATAGGAGAAGATATACATGTCTCATGGGATCTTATAGACTTTAGTTATTGTGTAGTGTCACTATAGCACATCAAGTTCTGTTCCACATTAAAAGTAGAAATGAAGACAGTGCTTCATCCCTTTCCTTCTTTTCACTTTATTAAAAGATTGATCCATTTAAAAAGCATGTAAAGTATTTGATTGCAAAATTGAAAAACAAACAAAAGGAAACAAACCAAAAGCATATCAGGAGTTCAGTTTGTAAGAGTTCTGAGATTTTGGTCCTATTCACACACTGTTCCTGTGCATATATGTATTATTTTGAGAGCTCTAACAAATTTATTATTATTATTATTATTATTATTATTATTATTATTATTATTATTAAAGGAAGGTAAAACTTTATGGAAGACCTTTAACACTGAGAAAGAGATTTTGAGTTATATTGTAGATTCCACAAGTAGCTGGTGAAGGTGACAAAACCCTGGAACAATGCTCTCTTGACAGGTCCTGATATACCAGCTGAAAGTACGTCAGGTTAAAAGTTACAAGTTAAGAAGGTCATGAAAATATAGAACATTATGGGTAGACAGTGTCAGCCAAGATAGTGTTATATCTTTTGACAAGTTAGCAAGTAATTTTAGCCTCTCCACCCAGAAAAAGTGAAATTGATTGAGAAATTTATTTTTAAAATCTCAAAGTTTCATTTTGATATTTTCAAAATAAAATGTTTTGACTTTCTATTTCAAAATGGATTTTCGTTCAGGGATTTACCTCAAGTAAAAAAAAACAAAAACAAAAACAACCCCCCCCCCAAAAAAAAACACAAACCAAAACAACAACAACAAATAATCCAGATGACCAACCAACAAGCAAAACCCCCCAAAATTCCCATGATTGGCAAAAAAAGTGAACCTTAAAATGAACTGACTGAAGGTTGTTCAATTTAATTATCAATGAATTAATAATGACCAATTATTGGTAGGTTTATCCTCAAAAGGCAGAAGAACCTCTGGTTAGATATTGCTAGTATTGTATTGCTCTAGTAGAGCTAAAATTATCAATTAATAGCTACTGAAGAAAATTAATTAAATTTTAAGGAAATATAACTAACTTAAGTGAAAAATTACTAATATCACACCTTTCTGAGAAGTTCATATCCATAAACAAAAATGCAATAGGTTTACTTATGAAGCTTATATTTTCTCAAAACATATTCTTGAGGATCAATATGATATTTTATTCAAGTATAAATTGACTACTCAAACACGACAGCTAAGCTGTTAGAAAGTCAAGTTCAAGTAAGGTAAGTCTGAGCACTTTTACCCTATCATGAACCTAAGTGTTTCATATTGTAATTGACAAAATTCACATCTTTGAGCATTTCATTTAGACTTTGATAAAATCTGCTCACAAAGGCAGATGGCAGGCTGTTATTTTTAATTCACAAGCCATGTTAAATACATGCCATATGTTACAGAACTTTTCAAGTGCAGCCTTTTGATTGCTATCACAATAAACTTATGAAATTGCATAAAAGGGAAATCTGACAGATAACAACAACACTTCAGGTTACATGGTTGAAAAAGGAAGTGAAAATGGCCTAACATTCTGCTTTATAAAATACAGTCATCAAAAATACCAAATAATCATTGAAACATCAAAGTCAGTGTAGAAGGAAAGTATTTAGGGGTTTTTGTACTTTTGTTTTCTGCATCTAGAAAAAAATCCCTGAATGTATTATATGCACTTATCTGTTTGCTTGTAAACAAAAGGCTTGTGATGTTGCTCCATGTATCTAGTGAGCTTCATGTGTACATTAATAACAGCAATGAAAAAATAACACAAATGGTCTGAAGTAAAAGTATTTCAGATAACGTTGAATTCACAGCTGTAGTACAAGGAGTCATTCAAGTTGCAGCCATCATAGAACAGAAGGGATGAAAGCTGCTACAGCAACTGCAAAACAATTCTGTTGTTGTTGTTGTTGTATCTGTTACTATTATTATTATTATTATTATTATTATTATTATTATCCCCCCTCAAAAGGACACAGCTGATGAATGAAGTTCACAGCCTACAAAGATCAATTGATAGGGTTGTACAGGGCTTTAGTAGTGAGTGGAAGATATATCTTTAAAATGACTAGATGCAACAGGTTTCTCAGCTTCTGGCTTCTGTATGTTCACAGGCAGCTCAGAGTAGACTCAAGAGTTGGGGAGTACAACGATGAGCCACTTCATTTGAACCTAATGCAAGAA
Organism: Nettapus auritus; assembly: GCA_011076525.1. Classification (NCBI taxonomy): domain Eukaryota; kingdom Metazoa; phylum Chordata; class Aves; order Anseriformes; family Anatidae; genus Nettapus; species Nettapus auritus. The sequence continues at coordinate 37,081,274 of CM021797.1, forward strand.
GAGACATTACTGCCAGGGAGGGAAATAAATGCCCTGGCAGAAAAAGATGGGAAAGAGAAAGGCAAGTTTGAAAAAATTCTGCATGCAAAGAGGGTCAGAAATCTTGTGACCAGCTGTGGCTGAGGCTTGTTTATGTAGACTCCAACAACAGTCATTGGAAAGGCAGTACATTTGACAGCTCTTGTGCACTACTGATCAGATGGAATGAGAACAGTGAGAGTGTGAATTGGGCTGCCATGAGCAAATGTTTATTTGGTCCTCTGGTTTGCATCGGCATGTTGCTGTGGTCTTGGATTTATTCAGCTGCCTAACACAGCCTGGAGCCACTGGAAGAGAAGCTTTACAGAAATTGTATAAATGTATGTGCAGAACAGCAAGAACATTTCTATATAGTGCAGAGGTGGATAAATTATTCATTATGAATTATTCATAATACAACATTTGGCATTTTTTCCTGAATACATTTTTTTTTTTTTTAATTATTCAGCATTTTGATCGAATAATTGCCACACTTTTTATCACCATCCATCAGAATACTTATATAGGTTCTTGGTTTCTTTATTCAGTATTCATCTTAACATATTCAATGACACCTGATTAATCCAGCCATTTCTGGAATTCTTCACTATCTCAGATTGCTGAAATCAGTAAGCTAATGAGATCCAACATTGTTGTTAGAAAGACTGTTAAAGAAAATGGATTACAATTTCTTTTTTTATTTATTTTTTATTTTTTTAAATCTATTTTAAGGATTTATTTATTTTTTAACTTGTGAATACTGTTTGCTATTTTACATGACTAAGTATATTCAGAAAAAAATCATTTGTTAATAATACATAAATTTGTAACACTTCTAATAATATTGTGCTTCGTGCAGCTTCAGTATTTTCATTGCAGAGACAACCAAGTGGTACTTTACAATGGTTTCTGAAGTAGTTACTCACATTCATATTCATTAAGTGGAATTGGACTGGATTTAATTTTAAGGTAAATCCAAGATGTGTTAATTCAGCTCAGTGAAGGTGCATGATAGTATAAACTAAACAAGAGGAAATGAAATTATGAGAACCCATGTCTTTAGAGGTGGTACTTCAGCTTTAAACCAGAATGAACAAGAACAGATTCAAAGTCTAAGAAAGAGCATGTTCTCTTTTTGATGACATGAAGCTGTGAATTGAATAACTACCATAACTATACTTATACATTTTCAATTATATATATAGTGGCTGGAGTCTTGAGAACAGATATAAAACTCCACCTAAGTAATCAACAACTTTCTGTTAGCCCTCTGTTTAGTAATCCTCTAGGGAGTAAAATTGCAACTAAAACTCCAAAGCTCTTGAGACTTACTAGAAAATAAACCAAAAAGGGTACAAATGCCACAAAAGGGAGTTCCAGCCAATGAACTTGAGATATTGTGGCAGCACTAGACCCACTATTAAAAACACCAGTCTTATTCGAATTCCCCTGGATGGTGTAGGCTAATTCTCATCTTTGCACACTGAGTGGTTGGGTGAATATAATAATAAATAAATAAATAAATAAATAAATAAAAACTTTCTACAAACTTTCCTTACCCAGTTTCCATGGAAATGAAAGTGGAAAGACTGCTGGCAGTCAGTAGCTGAGTGTGAGAACTCTCGCTTGCAGATGTCAGTTCCTGACTGTTCGCTGAAAACTGCAAAGAGTTGGTTTAAAAAATCAGCTGCAAATGATGTCTTAAAAACTGCAGTCGTTAGAAAGAAATTGAAGTTGATAAACCATTTTTAAGATGGGATTATTTTTAATGCAAAAATCTTTACATTTCTACTTGGCTGCTAAGACAAATGACTTTTGCAAGCAACTGGACTGGTAACCACATTTCTAGTCAGTATCCTCTATGTCTAGATTTCCTTTTGGTCCAGAAGTTTGAGTTGATTACTTTGCAGAGTATGCTGAAAGGCTTACACCTTTAAAGAGAGTTTTTGTTTTGTTTTGTTTTGTTTTGTTTTGTTTTTTAAGAGAGTTAAAGGTTTCTTGTTTGTTTGGTAAAGCTCCTGTGGATTCTGTTTAGATTTTGAATGATAAGGTTAGCATTAATTTAACATAACAAAGAAGATCTATGTATCTGTACTGGGTCTGGCTGGGATGTTAACTTTCCCTGCAGCAGCCCATACAGTGCCATGCTCTGCACTTGTAGCTAGAACAGCAGTGTTATCACACTAGTGTTGTGTCTGCTGCTGAGAAGTGCTGGCACAGTATCAGGACTTTCTCTAACCCTCCTGGGGGGTGGGCAAAAAGTGAGAAAGAAACATCACCAGGGCAGCTGACCTAAACTAACCAAAGAGATATTCCATACCATATGATGTCACACTCAGCAATAAAAGGTGGAAGAAGGAGGAAGAGGGGAGGGGGTGGGCTTTCATTGTGAAAACGTCTGTCCTCCTCGCGAACACTGGCTACGTGCGTTGAGGCCCTGCTTAAAGGACGTGGTCAGGAATCGCTCATTTGCGGGAAGTAGAGAATAATTTCTTTCCTCTGCACTTCCATATAACCTTTACTTGTTTTGTTTTGCTGATCCCTTTCCCCCTTCCTTTCCCCTTTCCCTTTTTCCCTTTTTCCCTTTAGTTGAATTGTTAATTAAAATATTTCCTTAATATATATATATATTTCAATTTAATTAAATTATCCTTATCTCAACCCGTGAGTTGTTCTTTCCTTTACTTCTTCCCCTCCTCATCTGAGGAGGGGGAGTGAGAGAGCGGTTGTGGTGTTCAGCTGCCTAGTATGGTAAAACCACCACAGTATCTAATATTAAATTGTGAAATTACTGCTTTGTAAACAATAAACAATAAATATAAAATTTAGCCATATGCTTCAAATAATGATTGAGAAGCTTTTTCCATGTTTTGATAGAGTCACACAGGTTGAACCCAAACTTAGGGCAGCTGCAGCAAACTTCTTACTGTAAGAAAGATCTATCCTTCTCTCCATACTAAAAAAAAAAAAAAAAAAAAAAAAAAAAAAAAAAAAAAAAAAAGAGCTGGAAGCATATATGCCAGTTATATCCAATCCATATTCTCTACATCCTAAAACTTTCAGCAATGCATTTATTCCATCGTATATTTTTAGTCAATTTATAGTGCTTAAGTAACAGACTATGGAGTAGTGAGTAAGTGGATGTATCTCCTAAGATTACAGTGTTGAAGCATTATTTTATGGTATACTTTACTTTTACTTATTTTATGGTGTATTTTATGTAGTAATTAGCACAATAATGCATTATTTTCCCTGGATTAACTGTTCATTAGTAGTTTAATTCAGGTAGCAGTAACTCATTGACAAACAAAATTGCCAGGAGTGTGATAAATAAGTGACATGTAAAGTACGCTGAAGACTTAAGATTTCTTTTCCATTTTTCCCCTACTCATTAACTTAATTTTCATGACTGCTGCAGCAGGTGGAGTATTTTGTCTTCTTTTGTTACTGAGGAAACACTATTAATAACTGGTCAGAAGATAAAGACAGTATAACCCCTAACTGCTAGCAATAGCACAGCCAGCTGTAGGCTGTGCTATATAGTCTGTAGTATTGCCAATAGTCTGTAATATTACCAAGAATTATGTAATTTGTGCCCACTAACATGAGGCATCTGTAAAGCAATTCAGTATCACTTATGCAATGAACAACATTTCTGACTAAGCTGTGTGGACTTACAAGAATAGAAGACAAGACCATCGTAAAACTTTTTGATTGGATGATAAATAGGATTGAAGATTTTGACTTTGTTGATCTCCTTCCTTTTCACTGTCTGTCTGAGAGCAACCACTGTTTTAACTCTCTGAACTGATAAAGCATACAACTATTACATTGCCTTTTGTTTTGAGAAGTAAAAGAGAAATTAAAGGCACCTTTCTACAAGCTTTTATTTATTTATTTATTTATTTAAATTTTATTTTATTTTTTGGTTGTACGTTTATGCATTCAGGAGCACCAGAAAGAAGAAGAAAAGTACTGCAGAGAAAAGAGATTCTCTGAGACTCTCTACATGAGCAAAGACACTTTCAGAACACAGAGAATAGCATATTATTTTAGCTGTTTTTCACAACAGCCATAAAAGTCCCAACAAAGTATTTTTCCTGGAGGTATATGAGCCTTCAGAGATGAGAATGAAGCCATTAGCTTATCCGACCACTCACAAGTGGTAGTTTTGGCCAGGTGCCTAGCTTGTGCCCAAATAATAGGTTTCAGAAGAATCTCATTCATCTTTTGTTCGCTGTATATGGCCAGACTGGCTACCTGGAGCTCATTACCCAACTCTTGCTATTGCTGTGTGCTATGTATATACATATTATAAAAGGGCAGATTTTATAACAGTAAGGGCTGCAGACATGTTCTGTTGAAAAAGACCACAGTCTTGAAACGTGTGTTGAGATGGATCAGAATGTCTGTTCTTGCTAGGGTTTTTGAAGAAGGTGGTAATTAACACTGGTCTGCTGAACAGTTCTACTGAACTGTTTAGTCTTACAGTGGGTAAATACTTACCTCTCCTTTACTGGATAGTGAGCTATCAGGAACTGTAAGTGATTCCATTCCTTATTTTCCTTCCTGACTGAGGCTTGTTCTAAATCTTGAAGACAGGATTTTCAAACAAAACAACTTTTGTTGTTGTTGTTGTTTTTCATCTCTTGCCACTGTGATCTCAAGCTATTTGTTATTCTGTATTTTTTTATTTCATCTAGATAGTTTGTATTCCTCATTCCCTTGTATGTGTATATATATACACACGTATATATATGCATATATATAAAATCAGGAGTATCCCATAAATGAAATATTATTTTTAAATATTCATCAGTAGACTTTTAAAATACTTTTTCACAACCTGAACACAACACTGAGGAAGATAAGCAAATAAAGTTATCTAATTCTACTCTGTGAGCTATGAAATGACTCCTTCCTAGTGGTAGGGAATAGTTCCCTAGGACCAGCACACACTGTACATTTCTTATTTAACAAAATAAAACATTTGAGTGAGGAAGCAACTAGAGACTATACAGGCAGAGTGGACATGTCTAGTCCACATTTATTTAGTTTTGGCTTCCTTGTGATCAGGGAGCTTATACAGCACGGTTAGCTATAATAGGAATGTCACATCTTCTAGAGTTTTTTGTATCCTTCCCATGGCTTTCTATTTGCCTGGCTGTCCCAATTCCTCCTGTATATTCAGCTGTGTGCAGAGGTGGTATTGCCAGCTAATTACACTGATGCTAGGCTGATGTAAACTAATTTACAATGGTGAAGATTATGACTCCTAGTAGTCAGTCCCACTCAGAACACTGATATTAAACTAAGAGATTAAAAAATGATCTGAGACCTACAGCAACAAAAGAGTAGCATAGTTTCTGTTCTGCCTAATATCATGATTTTCTTCTGTGTACATAAACTAGCATATCACTTTGACCATGAATTACATCTAATTTATGCATCTGTAAAAACTAAGTAAATAAGTGCAAAGTAAATTTTTAAGGTATTTGCATGACACATTTGACAATTTCAGGTTTTGGCAAACTCCTTATTGCTGCTATAAACACAATGCTAGCATGACAGGCACTATAGAAATCATATAGTGTCTGAAATCAGGAAACATCACATACCCAACCTATGTATAAGAACTTAAAAAATAACATTACATTACTGTCAGATCACAACAGTACTTTGTCTTTTATGCTGTGTTGCATGTTTCATATAAGCTCTTCCTTGTATGTACTGAATAGAGCTGAAGTGGGAGTGAACCTAGGCCCTTTCTTACTGTTCCCTGTTCACACTTTCTATTTATATCTAATGTTTTATATATCCATAAGATACTGGACTCCTCCATGATCAGAAACAAAAACTGGTTATCTACATGTTAGTATAACAGGAGCTTGATCTGAGATGCAATTCCTCAATAATATCAATATACAAGTAATAAATATGGAGTTGTTGAGACAACAAGTCCACAACTTGATTGTTCTTTCTTTAATACAGCAGTCTATAGAGGTGCTAAGCAGGCTCTTAGTCATTTTTTTTTCTGACCTTGAATGAAAACATTCCCCCATCTTCTGCTTCTCTTTCAATCTTCTTAAGACCTAAGACACAACACCAAATTCAAGGAAAGATTTCATCTGATTTCAAAGATCTTCAAATCAGAAGCTAACAGGTATGCCAGTAAATACTATATTTATGTTTTTTAAGTAGAAATGGCAAGAAAAAAAAGCAACAACTCAATTTTGCTTCCTGATACCTATTGCCATGAGATAGATAACCTGAAATATTTTTCATACTCATGTGGATGAGGGAGGAAAAGGAGACAGAAAAGCACTCTGGAAATGCACATATAGAATCTTGCAGACCACTACCAGACTATTAGTCAATACAAACTCCTTTGGTGAAACTTCATTTAAGAAGTGTTATTCTGAACTCAGGACCTGTTTAATTTACAGCTGCAACCACTGCCACTTTGGGATGTTTAGTGGTACACTTTACTAGATATAGCTTCAAGTTTTATGCAAAGTATTTTCTAATTTCCTAAAGGATTTACAGTTACCTAAGTTTTGGAAGAAGTCTAGATCCATTTTCTTAAGAGAGGAGCTTAAAAGAGCACTTTTATTGAGCATCTATATCCTACATCTGCAAGTCTTCTTCAGTTAAATGTTCCATTATAAGCATTCCTCTGTAGTGTATGCTTGTGATCAAATGTCCCATTAGAAACTTCTTTAGACAAGCAGGATCAAAACCATGTCTACTGAACCAATGCACCCAACCAGAATTCATAGTGACCTTCCCCCAGGAAACGAAGAACTTTTCTCATCATTAGCATACAGCTGCTAAGTGTCAAACAGCACAGACAGAACTGAAGTTTTACCTACCAGCTCCTCATAGTGCTGGTATCACAAATGTCTAATGGCAAAAGACAACAGCTGGAAAGGCCACCCTGCTAACTCTAAGAATATCACAAAAACTGGGAAACAAACAAGAAATATTCCAAGCTTTCCAATGGATACTCCATGGCATACTGTATGTGATAGACCACTAATCACTCTTGATTCTATGATAAATTTGAATACTAATCCCTTCTGAATAGGGATTAAGCTTCAGCATGTAGAGAAGGGATTCATTAGAATTCATCTCATCAAGACACAGCTTGAGCAAAGTTCGACAGTCCTCTCTGCACTGCAGTCTATTTAGTGCTGACAACTAATTGCCAAAAGCAGCAAAATTAACAGTGAGTAGCTAAAAACAACAAACTGTAACCTATGAATGTCTCGATTTTGTCAGTCAGAAGTTTCAGTTGATGTGGTGTGTTGTAGTCTGGAGAGGATTATTTTCAGACAAAATACTTTCTGGGTAATAACAATAGGCAAACCTTCACATAATTCTGAAAGAGATGACAGTAAGTAAGGGAAATGTAATGGTGATTGTGTTGACAGAGTACAAACACAAGTGTTGTGAGGCCCCGTCTTTTGATATATGCATCATTGGCCACAGGCTCACACAGTTAAATTACTTCATTGATTCAGCCTGAACCAGACTAGATATTAATGCATTATTGGGATGTCCTTTCTCAGAGTGCAGACAAACTCTGGTATAGCTTTGACCTCCTCCAAATGGTATTCATGTAAAGGCATAGAACAGTGCCTAATGCAAGACGTAATATGTGCTTAACAGTAGTTTTTTCTTCTACCAGCTAGAACCAGTGATTATTTTGACCACCAAATTAAATGCAAAACCTCCAAACTTTTAGGGCTCCATTCTCAGTTTTGACTAAATTTTTTGACTAAATTTTTTGACTAGATTTTATGAATACAGCTTTGCTGTACATAAGCTGAAGGTTTGGAATAGTCTATGATACATCCTGCTGTTGCAAGGAGAAATGGCCTCAGGCATTCTGAACTAAAATACTTTGTCTACAGTAAATCATGCACAGCTATACAGCAATACAGTTCTACATGCTCTGCAAGGGGGATACTGCTGTGCTAAAAGATGACAACCTTTCATAAACAACTCCACTTTTCCGTGTGGCCAATGATAGCCCAGCAAAACAGGACATAGAAAATCATGGGATCTTCATGTAGCACAAAATTAACCTTGAGACAGATCATTAATCACAAGTTTCAGCTTCATACAGAATATTTAGCAGTCCAGGTCTCATACATTATAAGCAGCTGTTTAGCTAATTGTTTTGAAATGAGTTAAAAATCAAAAATTCAGGTGCAGAAACCTAGTACTGTATGAAACCAGCTGTTAATTGGTTATTATTAATATATATATAATAAAATAATATATATATATATATAAGATAGAAATATTAAATCATATATCCTTTGGCTATAAAGATATTATGCTGATGTGAGCATCTGGACGTTATGGCTCACTTCATTTTGTTTGTCTAAATTAACACTACTTTTTCTTTGCATTCTATTAATATCCTTAGCTGTGCAAGGTATGTACATGCAAACAATGAACATGCTATAATTTAGACAAACATGTAAATTCATAATTCAGAGTATCTGAAGTAAGTAGTTAAATCTGAAAACTAATGTTTTTCAATACACATAAAAAACAGTATCATGCAACTTTCCGATTTCATATCTAGGGTAACAGAAATTACTAATAAACTCTGTACATAAACCACAAAATCAGGAATTAGTAATATTAATTATTTAATTAAAGGGTTGAATTAAAAAAAAAAAAAGAAAAAAAAAGAAAAAAATGCTCTCACAAATCTTCATAATAGAAAAACTCTATAATTCTATAAATAGAAGAATAAACAAACAAACAATTTGTCATTAACTTAAGATAAATTCAATGGAATTTTCATATGACATAATTTAGGACATGAAAACTAAAAGTAATTTTCTGTGTGTATTCCGTATATTCCTCTAAGTGTTTAGGGTGAATGCAGCAGCTTGAATTGAGTCAAATATTATTTTTCGTACGCCATAATTATAATTATATTCCCTATGTGAAGCCAGCATGGCTTCACCAAGTGCATAGAATCATAGAATATTCTGAGTTGGAAGGGACCCATAAGGATCATCAAGTAAAAGTCCTGGCACCACACAGGTCTACCCAAAAATTCAGACCATATGACTAAGAGCATAGTCCAAAAACTTTTTAAACTCTGGCAGGCCTGGTGTCATGACTATGTCCCTGGGGAGCCTGTTCCAGTGCTTGACAACCCTCTCAGTGAAGAACCTCTCCCAGATATCCAGCCTGAACCTCCCCTGTCACATCTTGACCCCATTCCCTTGGGTCCTTTCACTGGTCACTAAAGAGAATAGATCGGCACCTGGCCCTCCACTCCCCCTTGTGCGGAAGGTATAGACTGCGATGAAGTCTCCCCTCAGCCACTTCTTTTCCAGGCTGAACAAACCAAGTGACCTCAGCCACTGCTTGTACGTCTTCTCCTCTAGGTCCTTCACTATCTTTGTAGCTCTTCTCTAGATACTGTCCAATAATTTTACATCCTTTTTGTACTGTGGTGCCCAGAACTGAACACAGTACTTGAGGTGAGGCTGCACCAGCACAGAGCAGAGCTGGACAATCACATCCCTCATCCAACTACCAATGCCATGCTTGATGCATCCCAAGGTATGCTTTGCCCTCCTGACTGCCAGGGCACACTGATGACTCATATTCAGCTTGCTGTAGACCACAGCCCCCAGATCCTTCTCTGCGGGGATGCTCTCCAGCATCTCGTCACCTAGTCTGTACTTATAGCCAGGGCTGCCCCTTCCCAGGTGCAGGACCCAGCATTTGCTCTTGTTAAACTTAATGCGGCTGGGGACTGCTCATCTCTCCAATCTGTACAGAGTTCTCTGCAAGGCTTTTCCACCCTCAAGAGAGTCAGCAACTCCTCCAGGTATAAGATCATCAGCAAATTTGTTCAAAACACCTTTTAGTCCTACATCCATATTGTTTATGAAAACATTGAAGAGAACTGGTCCTAAAATGGACCTGGTGGACATGACTGGTTTCCAGCCTGATGTAGACCCATTTACCACAGCGCTTTGAGTCCTACCCATCATCCAGTTATTCACCCATCATATTATGTTTTTTCTAGCTGTATGCTGGACATTTTGTCCAGTAGGATCCTATAGGAAACTATACCAAATATTTACTGAAATCCAAACAGATCACATCAGCTGGTTTCCCTTCCCTAGATGGGTGATCTTATCATAAAAGGAAATCAAATTTGTCAAACATGGCATATAAACCCCTTTTGAACCCATGTTTGCTGCGACCAGTGATTGCATTTTCCCCCCAGGTGTGTGGCATAAAAACCACATGGACACCAGAGTTCTTTTAGGATCAGTAACCTCTACTGTTGTATTGATGATATAACTTCAGCTTCTCTCTTACTGAGGACAGGCTCCCTTCTTATACCTTTTGCTCTACAGTAGTACTTTTCCACTAACTACTCACTGGTCAAACATATTTGCCTGGCAACTGCAAACATCCAGCAACCTCCATATCACAAGGACTGGAGAACAAGCAGTCCAAACAGCAAGGCATCTCTTGAATCACCTTACTTTGTTCCTTCTAAACACTTTACATTCCTCCTGGCCTCATCGTTAAGAATCTGATGTTATGACCAACCATGGGGCTTGTCAGCTCCTATGGCCACACTATCACAGAGGTGTGCTTCAAAAACTTCATGGATAATCTCCATAATTTTACCAGGAACTGATGTGAGACTGACAGGTCTGTAGTTGCCAGGATCCTCTTTCTTGACCTTCTTTAAAATTGGTACAACATTGCTGGCTTCCAGTCAGCTGGGACCTCTCCATGTTCACAAGACAGTTGAAAAGTAACTGAGAGTGGTCACACGATGACATCAGCCAGCTCTCTGGGCACACTGGGATGAGTCCCATCCAGACCCATGGACTTGTATGGATCCAGGTGGAGCAGCAAATCCCTCACACATGTTCAAGGTCAGTTGGGAGTTTATCTTTCCCACCATCATGGTCCTTCAGCTCAGGGAACCCTGGGTCCCAAAGCCCATCATCAGTGTGGAAGACAGAGGCAAAGAAGGCATTAAACATCTCTGCTTTTCCTATGTCCTTGTCTGTGAGGTGACTGTCCCCATCAAGTAGAGGTTCTGTTTCCTCTGGTCCTCCTTTTTCTATTCACATATTTTATAAAGCCCTTTTTATGGTCTCCCACAGACCTGGCCAGCTTCAACTCTGATTGGGTTTTGGTTGCACAATTTTTCTCCCTACAAAGGCGAACAGCATCCCTCTAGTCCTTCCACATTGCCTGACCTTGCTTCCAGCAGCCATGCACTTTCTTTTTATGCCTAAGCTGCAGAATAAGATCCCTGGTCAAACAAGCTGGCCTTCTGCCCTGCCTGCTTGACTTCCAACATTTTGGAATTGTCTGATCCTGTACTTTTAGGAGGCAGTGATTACAGACTGACTAGCACTGATGAATGCTGATGCCTTCAAAAGCAGTTTTCCAGGGGACCTAACCAACTAGTTCCCTGAGCCGCCTGAAGTCTGCTCTCCCCATATCCAGAGCTGAAATTTTGGTGGCATTTTTTCATCCTGTCACCAAAATTTTTAAACTCAACTGCTTCATGGTCACTATGACCAAGACAGCTGCCAATTGCCACGTCCCCCACAAGAATCTTCTCTTTTTCCAGCAACAGGTCTAGGAGGGCACCTTTCCTAGTTGGCACCATTAGTACCTACACCAAGAAGTTATCTTTGAGGGGCTTTATGAACCTCCTGGACCTGCTTGTGTCAGCTGTGTGATATTCCCAGTTGACATCTGGTAAATTGAAGTCCCCCATAAGGACAAGGGCCGTTGATCTCATTGATATTTCTTAAGTCCTCAAAGAATAATTCATAGGTGTTGTCATCCTGTCTGGGTGGTCTGTAATAGACTGCCACAATTACATCCTCTTTATTTGTTTATCCCTTAATCCTTACCCAGGGGCTCTTAAGTTTGCCACTGCCAACTGCAAGCTCCACCTTGTCCAGCCTCTCCTTTACATACAGTGCCACCTGTACCGGGTCTGGCCACTGCCTCACCTTTCCTGTCTGTCCCTCCTGAGGAGTCTGTAACCATCTATTACAACATACCAATCACAGACATGGTTTGCCTGACCTGACCTTGGAGCCTTCTGTGATGAAGTGACTATATCAGTTAACAAGGGAAGACTGACCAATGTAACCTAACTGGACTTTTGTAAGGGTTTTGACACAGCCCCACATTCTCCCAAGGCATCCTTATCTTAATCTCCATCTTTTACTGGATGTATGGGCAAACATTACTACTGAGGATAAGGAAGTCTGAGGTTCTAAATTCCTTCTTTACAATTGTCTTTAATAATCAGACCACTTATACTCAGAGTACTCAGCTGCCTGACCTGGAAGTCTGGGATGAGGAGCAGAAGAAAACCCCAGAGTTCAGGTGAAAACAAAGACCTGCTGCTCTAGCTGCACTGTCGCAAGTCTATGGGGCCAGATGGGATCAACCCAAGGGTGCTGAGAGTTGGAGGATGTGATTGCTGTGCCACTTACCATCCTCTATCAGTGGTCATGGTCATCCAGAGAAGTCCCAGATGACCAGAGACTTGCTAATGTGATGCCCATCTATAAGAAGGGTCGTGAAGAGGACCCAGGGAACTACTGGCCTGTCAGCTTGGCCTCGGTGCCAGGAAAGGTAATGGAATAGGTCACCTTGAATGCAACCACACAGCATATGAGGGACAACTGGGGGGTCAGACCCAGTCAGCATGGGTTTATGAAAGGCAAGTCCTGTCTGACCAACCTTATCTCCTTTTATGACCAGGTAACCCACCTGGAAAGACTGTTGTTGTAGTCTACCTAGACTTCAGCAAGGCCTTTGACATGGTCTCCCATTGTATTCTCCTGGATAAACTGGCAGCCCTTGTCTTGGATAGTTAAAAGCTGGCTGGATGGCCAGGACCAGAGAGTGGTGGTAAACGGAGTGAAATCTGGCTGGCAACAGATCATAAGTTGTGTTCCCCAATGTTTGGTGTTGGGACCATCATGTTAATATTTTTAATGATGATTTTCATAAGGGAATTGAGTGCACCCTCAGCAAGTTTGCAGATGACAGGAAGTTGAGGGGAAGTGTTGATCTGCCAGAGAGTAGGAAGGACCTGCAGAGAGACCTGGACAAGATGGGTCTCTGGGCAGAGGCCAATGGGATGAGATTCAACATAGCTATGTTCCAAGTCTTTCACTTTGGCCACAACAACCCCATACAATGCTACAGACATGGGGTAGAGTGGCATGAAAGTTGTGCAGAGGAAAAGGATATGGGGGTGGAATCTATGGGATCTAATGCACCCTCAGCAAGGTTGTAAATGACAGTAAGTTGCATGGTGCAGTTAAGACAATAGAAGAAAGGGATGCCATTCAAAGGGAACTAGACAAGCCCGAGATTTGGGTACACATGAAACTAATGAGATTCAAGTCCAAGGTCAAGTTGCTGAACCTGAGTTAAGGCAATACAAGACATGAGTACAGGGTGGGAAAAGAATTCATTAAGAGCAGCCCTAAGGAGAATGACTTGGGGGTTCTGGTGGATGAAAGACTTGAGTCAGCAGTGTGTTTTTGACCAACTGTATCCTTGGCTTCATCGGCAGAGGTAGAACCAGCAGGTTGAGGGAAGTAATCGTCCCCTTCTACTCCTTGTGAAGCTCCACTTGGAGTACTGCATCCATGTTTGCGACCCCAGCACAAGAAGGATGTGGATTTGTTAAGGAGATTTCAGAGGGACTCCATAGAGCTGATTAGAGGGTTTCCTATGAAGAAAAGACTGAAAGAGTGGGGATGTTCAGCTTGAAGAAGAGAAGGCTCCAGGGAGACCTCATTGTGGCCTTTCAGTACATAAAGGAGGCTTATAGAAAAGATGAAGAATTACTTTTCACTTGGTCAGGTAAAAGACAAGAGGGAATGGTTCTAAACTTTAAAAAAAAAAAAAAAAAAAAAAAAAAAAGTAGATTTAGATTAGATGTTGAGAGGAAGTTCTTCACCTCCATTCAGAGCGGGATGTAAGCCACTGGAACAAGTTTCCCAGGGAAGCTGTGGATGTCTTTTCACTGGAAGTGTTCAAGGCCAGATTGGATAGGGTTTTGAGCAACCAGATCTCTTGGAAAGTGGTCCGTGGCAGAGGAGTTGGAGCCAGGTGATCTTTGTGGTCTCTTCCAACTCAAGTCGTCATATGATTCCATGATTTTGATCTTCTGTGAATTATGACTGGAAAATTGATTGGTTTTGGGTTGGTAAAAAGCATGACAGCATTGAGTAAAATAAAAACTGTTATAATGTTGAATATTAAACAAAAAACACTGACCAAATTGCAAGTGTGGAATCCTAGACTTGATGCATCCTGAGAGATCTGTGGACTTTTGAAAGTAGATGGTTCTCTGTTTTGGGTGTCCTAGCAAGACAGCCTATTTCACTCAGTAATATCTTCATACCATGAAGCTATGTATGATTTTTGAAAGAGTATACCAAACTTGTATTGTAGAGTTTTCCTCATAAACTACTTAACTTAATCTAAAAAACCCTACCTTGAGAAAACATCCTACAAAACAGGTTAGTGTTGAATAAAATGTTGATTTAACATGACAAATCTGTCCCAGGAAATTTCAGTTTTTTTCTTATTCCACTGGAGTCACCACTCCATTCAGAATTTTTATGCTAATCCAATCTTTTCATAGAAAAGCTGTTAGAAAACAGTGAAGGCCTTTGACAGATTATTTGTTCTGTAAAATGTTACAGCATTTTTTTTTTTTTCCCCTTACTGATGCAGTAAGAATTGGTGCCCACTGGAGGGCACAAAGAAAGTCGTATGAACCTGTGTGAAATGATACGTGAAGATTAAAGGGGTTACTCTGTCTTAGCAGAGAAGTTTGACTGCCATTAACTTGTGGCGTTCAGATCTTGTGGTCCGTCCATACTGTGGCTAGTTGCACAAGAGACTGGAAACGTAATTTCTCATGTGGTAAACCTGAGCTTTATTTGCTGTTAGAGATCAAAGTATTGTTCTGTTCATTGCATTATCATCCTTCTGTCTTTCCTACTCTCTTCATGCAACTCTACCTGTATCTTTAGGAAACCATGCATACAAAATTTCAGAGGGTATATAAGTTTTACTTAAATCCTCAAAAGATTTAATTTGCTAGAATACATTGATGTCACAACATAGGAGAAATATATGAATATAAATATATGGGTAATACATGACTGCTTTTTAGAAATGCTACATTCATATGTGGGCCAAACGTGACATACTTGAGGAAAATTAATTTTAAATAGAGATAAATTTGATTTCTTATTTACAAAAAGATTGGTTCATTAGAAGAGTCATATAGCCATAACTTCCTAGGGAAGTTTCCCATCTATCCATTTCAAGGTAAATCTTATGAATACCTTTCTGTAAGATGAGAAGGAATCCCACATTTGCATTCTGAGGAAACCTTTGTAAGATTATCCAGCCTTTCTCTGTGCTAAGACAAAATCACTGAGAATATTCTCAGGAACTTTGACAGTTCAACATTAAATGATTTGTATCTTGAAACCTTTCCCACATACTTGTAAAGCTTGCAGTCCACCTGACATCACCCTTAGAGTATCATCCTGATCCTGCAAATAATTCATATTTCTTTTCTCAGATTTATTCTACCACTTGTAAAGGACAATTTCAGTTCTATGACAGTAATTGCAAGTATCAAGTGTTCACTTTTTTTTTTTTCTTTTTTCTTTTTTCTTTGTTTTCCCCACTATTTGACATTTGTTTAGACAAGCTATACATAATTAGATGGTCAAACTTTCATTGTAATTCTCCTCTTGCTTTCCTGATAATTTTAAATCAGGTCTTCTCAAAATTCTTTCATAAAACCAATACCTATCTCAAAATCTCTGTAACTAAAGAGCTAGAAGCACTATAAGGTAATTAGAATGCCTTGGATTCCATGGAATCTGCAAATATTTTTATGTTTGTTAAAAAGTTCAATAGATTTACTGCCCTACCAAAAAAACTTTTATGGCCAATTCAACTTGTTTTCCAGTAGATTATTGTCATACAGCTGGAAATGATGCTGGAAATGTTGCTAACATTATGTTTATCACCCTTGTCTTATGACTGGTTTGCAGAAGATTCTAATTTGTTAAATGTTAACAATTCAGGCTAAAGATTTCACCATTAAAAAACAAAAACAAAACAAAACAAAACAAAACAGAAGAAGAAGAAGAAGAAGAAAAAGATAGGTTCTTTAATAAGAAGAAAAAGATTGGTTCTTTAATAAGAAATCACATTTTCTTTTGGATGATCTGTCACAAGATAAATAGGTAGTGCCACTCAGATTTAAAACAGATTGTCAGCTCTTGAAAGAACAGTAGGACTTCCATCTTTAAAATTTGGACAAGAAAGGATTTAGATAGAACAGGATACCATTTGTAACTGAGAGTCATGTTTTCAGATTCATGGGGAAAGCATGCTTTCTCATACACTGAAAGCATAACATATAAAAAAATCTCAGTTTGTTGACAGTCATTAGAGACTTGGCAGTTGAGCCACCAGCACTGAATGAAACTGGCTTCCTGGGGAAAAAATGATAATGTGACCATGTAATTAAGGCACACACACGAGGGATGAATGAAGAGTGCATATGCCTTTTTAATTCTGTCACTTCTTAACTTTTCTGTGCTTTATGTTGCAGTCTTAATTTTCCTTTATGTTGTGCCTGTAATTAATAAATATGATTAATGAGTCCAAGGCTGGCGTCCTTCCCTTAGCAGTTGTCAGAAGAGCTCCCTGACTTTCTATTTGCCACCTATCATTTCTCTTTGTACTAAGCAATTGTGTAACAAAACATGTCTTAACATAGTGAAGGCTTGCTTTTACCTTTGATATTTACAGCATTCACCTTAGTTTCTATAGTAGTACTACAGAACTATTGGGAAGCCGTTTATATTTAGAGAGCACTCTTTAACTTTGTCTCAAAAAGACACGGAAAACTCTCTAAAGACTGAAGAATGAAAAGTATTTGAATCATTCTGTAGTTTGCACAGCTCTATCTCATCCAACATAAATTATTTTCTCAAACATATAGAGACTCAATTGCAACAGCTTCACTGAAATTTGGACACATTTCTAGAATAGACTATTCTGCAGCTTCAGAACATAAGAACATAACACCTGGAACAGGTCACTTGCTTTGTCCCCCTCCCCTCACCCCCCCTTTTTTTTAACCTTAGTATATATTACTATCGTATTAAAAATCTTAAGGGCTTTCTGCCATCAGTTTAACAAATATCTTGAGTGTATTCAGAATTATTTCTATGATCTTCTGTTTTAGAATAGTGATCTTATTCATTCTATTCTTCAGCCAATATCAAGCCATGGCAGGACATCTATGAATTTGCAAGCAAGATTATCTGTCTACACTCAGTAAGAAATAAACACACAGTGTTATGGGCAAATGTGTACAATACCATCCTTCAGAAGATTTATCATCTTCAAAGAAAGCAGTGAAAACAACACAATATGTATGTAGTATTTGGGCATATTCACTTTTTTATTTTATTTTATTTTATTTTTTTTTCCACAGAAATGGATGCTGTTTCTCATTACAGTGGGAAAGACCTTATCATGGAGAAGAAATACTGACCAATACTAAAGATAAAGCATGTAACTGACAACATTTATTTCACCTATATTATAACATGCTGTTATAGAGGAGGGACATATAACTATAGGATTGAGTTCTGAGGAGGCCTACTAAGATGATTAGAAGACAGGAGCACCAGTAGGCTGAAAGAACTGGTCTTGTTTAGCCTGGAAAGGAGAAGACTAACCTCATTAATGTATATAAATATCTGAGGGAAGGGTGTTGAGAGGATGAAGCTGGTCTCTTTTCAGTTGTGCCCAGTGACAGGATGAGAGGCAATGGGCACAAACTGAAGCACAGGAGACCCAGCTCAATATGAGAGGGCACCTGAGGGTGAGAGATCACTAGGACATGTTGTCCAGAGAGGTTGTAGAGTCTCATTTTCTGGAAATTTTCAAAACCCACCTGGATGTTATCCTGTGCAATGTGCTCTAGGTGATCCTGCTCCTGGGTTGGACAAGGTGATCTTCAGAGATCCCTTCCAACCTTGGCCATTCTGTTATTTTGTGATATTAACAAGAAAGTTCCTCTTTTTTTTTTTTTTTTTTTTTTTTTTTTTTTTTTTTTTTTTTTTTTTAATTGTCTCAGCTTTATTGTTGAGGATATCGTACTGAAATTGTGCCACTTACAAAAACACTGACAGTCATTTTTAAAGGTATTGTTGCAGAACTGAATTTTATTAAATAACGTAAACAGTTATTATTGGATATTTTATTCCTTATATCTCCTTGATCCTCGGCTATGTGGTGACAAATACATGTTTAATATAGCTGTATCAAAGTGATATATTCATGGATAAAATTAGCCATGTTTTCATATTACTCTATTACTTGTGTATACCATCTCCTATAGAATCAGTGTCTTATATTTATAATCAATATTTTAGTTTTAATCTTAAACCATTTACAAGACTTAAAAATGATCCTTAAAGAAGAACTAGAGAAAACCTCCACATTAGGTTGAAATAATGATTAATGTCAAAAAATGAAACTCCAGGATGGTCCTATAAATTTCAGACTTTGATATGCACATCTACACTTGTGGAGAGATATGACCATACATTCAAATTGCTCCTTTATTCACAATATGTTTTCAGTTATGGCTTTCAATAGGCATTTTCTTCATTCCATCTGAAATAACTGAAAGGACAATTAGTCGCACCATTTCTGTCCCCTTGCAAACATAAAATACAGCAGCCAGTAATTCACTGGTGTAAGGAGAGGCAAGCTAGAGATATTTGATTTTGCAAGGTGCAAACTACTCAAAGAACACCCTAACTCCTTGAAAATGTACTGTGTAGAACTCCCTTTGCTTGATAGGAATTAAAGGCATTTGTATCATGTCTCCAGCTGCTCAGACAAATACCTTGACTTTATTAGTTAATATTTTCTACTCCACAGACTCTTCAAAGTGGAAAAACTGTCAGTTTGCTTTAGCAGAATCCAAGTTGATTTTATCGCTTATCTCTTATACTTAGAAATCCTTGTAACTGTTATCAGGGAAATTCGGAATTTCAAGTATCACAGAAAAACCTTTGGAAAATGATTTAAAGTGAATTTAGTTTAAAAGGGAGTTATAAATTTCTGTAAGAAGATTAATACTTTCCTCATTAACTTTCTGGTAGTGATTTCAAAGGCCATGAGCTCTGTCTCTTTCAGCATACAAGCAGTCAAATTTAAGAGAAAATAAAAATCTCAAAATACTGCATGGGGTTAATAAAACCTATTATGACATTTTGGACTGGATAGGTGTTGGGGGAAAGAAGCGGAATTCATAAAGATTAACTTTGTAGCACAGATAACCACTTCCTAATTTAACATCTCAATTAAGTTGCACTGTATGTGGTTAGAGTTTGTGAATACAGATGATGAGATCTGATTAACTTTATCCTAGCTGCAGTGCAACATTTTGTTAGACATGAGATTCAAAACAGAAATACCCTTAGAACTCAAGGTTTTATTCTCAGAATATGCTGTCCCTGTAACCCCAATTTTTGATCACTAATACTATCACAGTTTTGAAATTTCTAATGAAATATCTATGTGACTGGAAGGCATGTTAATGGAAGAGCTCACACTGAAGTCAGCCATTTTAAAATGGGAAATGGGTATGTATTTCTCTAAAATGAATTGGGTTATAAACAGTTTCAGATGATGGATTTATCTACAAAAGTGTTTGACATCAATTGCTGAATATACTTATGGCATCCTGTGGCCTAGAGGCATGACTTACCACGTGATGATCATCTCTCTAGCAAGATCTGGCAGTTGCAAGTTGACAATGGCATCATACAAGTACAACAGTCTACTAATACGCACTGTTTGTTACACTGATAAAATAGCTTGATAACGTGCAGATAGCATCTGATCCTCTATAGTCAGTTTTAGTCCTGCCTTTGAAGAAAGCTTTAACAGGGAATGCACTGCACAATTATATAACCAATGATAAAAATAGAAAAAAATATATATATGGAGAACTTTAATGAAAATAAAACCAAAATGAGAATAATGTTTTTTGACAGTTGTATGATATCTTAACTGGTGTTAAATACCTCCAGATAGTACTTTGCATGAGTTTTGGCTAAACATTTGACTTTTTTTTCAGCTCTATTTATCATTTCATTCAATTTACTTTGAGCTCTGAACAGTTTCCATTCTCTGACATTCTCCCTTCCCAGTTTTTTATTAGAGGAAACTATTATAAAGATCTATGTTGCTCCATTCCAGATGAGAATATCTCTATTCATTTTAAGTATTATCCAATGTTAGGTTTACTTGGCAGCGTGCATACCACTGCCACCTCACTCTTTGAGTCAACTTAGAGGTGACTCCCATTTGGAGACTCTGTAGGAACATAGGCATATGAAGAAACCTGAGCATATATGTGTTTATATATCAAAATGAAATGTCCTTTAGGAGACTTGTGAGTGAGGGATTGGCAGCTAATGAAAAAAATGGTTACAGTGAAAGACTAAGGCCATTTCTCATTCATGATCACCTACTCCCATTGAATTCAGTAAGAGGCTGTTCAAATGGGAAGCTATAGGTACATAGCTAAGTGAGTTGACCGAGGTGATACAGAAAATATGTGACATGTCAGGATGTCTCCCCATCTGTGGTACCATCCAAACATGGTACCATGCTTCCTCTATGTCATTTTGGTTTTCCCGAATCAGCAAGAGGCTATTCCCAAAGTGACACTGATGAAATCAATAGAGTTCCACAGACATGAAATTATAAAGAAACTAACTGTAGGAGATGGTAAAGTCACATATTTTCTTTCTTCCTCTCTATATGTGAAGCAATAAAACAATAATGTGGGTTATTTTAACTGTTGTACCTCAAATCCCTTAGATTACTACCATTAGCAAAATATTGGTGTCTTAAAAGAATTAAAATCCAATAACAAAAATACCAGTACCACCAAAAGCAAAAACAAACAAGCAAAACCCTCACCCATGCAAGCAAAGGCTACAATATTTTTATTAGACTAATTTTAAGTAAAAACAGTAGTTAAAACTGCATGTCTAGCCTCACATCTCCATTTGTGTTCATATTGCAAACATTGCTAAAGTCAGGCTACATATAAAAATGAGAGGTGTCAGCTACCTCAGGTGACAATTTTGATGATATCAGACAGAAAGTAATTATGGAAATGAATGACGTTTATTTTAAATAGGAATTGAGTGTAACAACATGGTCCTGCTAAAATCATTTGGTGATTTGTCCTGGGTAAAGAGCTCATGTTTTCCACTGTGAAGGCACATTAAAGAGATGAGAAAGCTGACATTGACCATCACAAAAGTCCAGATTATCACAGAATCACAGAACCATTAAGGTTGGTAAAGATGTTTAAGATCATCTGGTCCAACCATCCCCCATCACCAATACCACCCACTAAACTATGTCCTAAGCACCAGGTCGAACCTTTCCTTAAATATCCCCAGGGATGGTGACTTCACCACCTCCCTGGGCAATATATTCCAATGCCTAAATACACTTCTGAAAAAAAAAAAAAAAAAAAAAAAAAAAAAAAGTCTCCTAATTTCCTTCTTAAACCCACCCTGCTGCAACTTGAGGCCATTCCCTCTAGTCCTATAGATAGTCGTCTAGTCCTAGATAACTAGTCCTATTGTTAGTTATTTATGAGAATAGGCTCAACCCCCACTCCTCACATCTTCCTTTCAGGTAGTGGTCGAGAACAATAAGGTCTCCCCTGAGCCTTCTTTTCTCCAGACTAAACAACCCCAGTTCCCTCAGCCACTCCTCACAGGACTTATGTTCCAGGCATTAACCAGCTTCTTAGCCCTTCTCTGGACACACTCCAGGGCCTCGATGTCTTTCTTGCAGTGAGGGACCCAAAACTGAACACAGTACTCAAGGTGCAGCCTCTTCAGAGCAGAGTACAGGGGGACGATCACCTCCCTCCTCCTGCTGGCTCCACTATTCCTGATACAAGTCAGGATGCCATTGGCCTTCTTGGCCACCTGGCACACTGCTGGCTCATGTTCAGGTGAGCATTGACCAGCACCCCTAGATCCTTCTCTTCTGCACAGCTTTCCAGCCACTCTGCCCCAGGCCTGTAATGTTACATGGGGTTGTTATGACCAAAGTGGAGGACCTGTCTCTTAGCCATGGTGAATCTCATCCCATTGGCCTCTGCCCATTGATCCAGCCTGTCCACTTCCCTCTCTAGGGCCTGGCTACCCTCTGGCAGATCGACACATCCCCCTAGCTTGGTGTTATCTGCAGACTTACTGAGGGTGAACTCAAACCTTATATCATGAGAATAAGCTTCATATTTTTTTCTGCATAAGTATGATATTCATTGTAAAGATTTACATGTGTCTGTACAGAACTTATGGTATCTTTTAACAGTGTAGATCGTGACAAAGAAGGCAAATTTTTTATACAGGTCACAAATGTCTTATGATAAAAGTATTGGCTTGAAGGAGCAATATGTGTATTTGTTCATCCCCATGCCAAAGGAGAAAAAAGAGATGAGATTTTTCTACAGTGTGTTCATTTTTTTTGGTAGTACAGAACATTTTGAAACATTCATCTTGACATTTCCATCTTCCACTCTACCTGGAAGCAAGGAGATCATTTTATATTGCATCTGGTTGTTTTTTGCGTAGGAATAGTTCTCTACCTCTTTCATGTAATGCCTTAATAGGTTTCTATTGCAATCTTTTTTATGTAGTTAAGTGTAATTGATCTCCAACAAATTTATTACTCTGTACCTCTGACTTAAAAAAAATAAAATCTGGAGGCCTTTGAAGAATTTTTCTGCTTTGGTGGAGAGTAAATTGATTTTTTTTTTTTTTTTTTTTTTTTAATATAGACTATTATTAAAAAAAATTAAAGCTCCAGCAGTTTCTTGCTATATGTATGTGTGCATCTGTAAGTATGCAGGGGAAGGGAGCTTTATATTTATTACATCAGGAGATCTCACTTGTTAGGATACAAAAGATAGCTTGGAAAGACTTAGTGTTTAATGGGCTATACTTTTCCCACTTTTCTACCAATGTTTAAAAATTATTGCACTGTGTAAAATCCACAAATTGTAGATAGAAATTCACCTGATTATCATGCCAGAAATGGTCAGAAGACCAATTAGCTCTATTAACTTGTCTAATCCAGGAGGATATGAAAGGTGAAGGAGGATAGGTATGTGAGGGGGGAGTTCTTATACATATTTTTTACCTCTCACATTTTAATATTTTCCACTTATATATATTAAGAAGATAAATCCTTGCAAAAGAAAATGAAATACCTGCAGATTTAATTTCAGTGACTCTATATTTTACAACCTCATTTTCACTTGTGACCAGTCACCCGAGTTATAGTGAAAGATAGGTGATTGACTTTTTTTTTTTTTTTTTTTTTTTTTTTAAATCTGTGTAGTGTAATGAATACATAGATACCTGAGGTAGCTCTAATTAACTTGTTCACACACAGAGACAACATAGCCATACGTGCATTGCTTTAATATGACCAAACTGACATTCATTTAGGGATTTCAGAGGCAAACCTTACTTAAATGTAAATGGCCAGTCACTCCTGACAATTTTGTAAAAGCTGCTTTTGGAAACCCTGACAACTATCACAAACTCTTAGTTTTACATCTAGTAGTAAGGTAATCAATCTTGTTTCATTGAAACATCAATCTTGTTTCAGTCACAGTTGGACTGGGACATTTAGCAGACACATGGAGAGTTCCACCATTGAAACTATACAACAAGCTAGATATGACATTCCTTGAAAATACTGAATATATTATATCTTATTATTATTATTATTTTCAATGTGGAAAACATTTCCTCACCTTCTTTTTCTGACAATTTGGAACAGCAAGCAGGGAGGTGTAGTTTTTGCGGAAGAAGTTGTTACAGCTGGAATATGCTGCTGATCCAGAAAGCCAGTCAGTAAATGTGAGGGGTAAATATAGATGACATCTCAGCAGCCTATTCTACATTCAGTACTCAACCTTATGGCTTGTGGGCAGCATGAACTATTCTGGAAATCCCCAGCTCACATTCCTTAGTTTAGTAACTAAACAACACACAAAGTAGCATCATCCCTTTCTTGCAGCACAGTGCATCTGAACCATCCTTGTCCAACAAATCCAGTTATGACGGAGCCATTGCAACACATACTTATTTCCAGTGCAAGTGGAAGCAGTTTTGAGGCTCAGCAGCACATTATAATACAAAGGCTGTATTCCCCTAAAGTACACTTGTCCAAACATACAGACTGCTTTGGTATTGTAACTGAGATTGAGTACAAAAATTATTGCAGCTTGAATATTGCGCAGTGGAAAAACAACAGTGAGCACAATGCTGCTTTTCTCTTCTAGAGAATTACTCTTCTTTCATGTGTCCTATTTACATCTACAGAAGCATAAGAGCTAAAACACTGTTACAAAAATGTGAAAGTACAATTGGACCTATATAGCACTATATATCTTTTCATTTAAGGGCTGCCAAGCTTGTGATAAACACGACATGTTTATCACAAAGGATGATTCATCATGTCCTATAAATTCAAATATTATCTCATCTAGATCTAGTCTAGAAGGATGCAGACAGAGAAAAAGAATGGCTTTGTAAAAATAGATATTTGATTTATTCAAGGTCATACTCTAACTTTGAAAATACTCCACTGGCAATAACTGGAAGAACCATATCCAGTCACATAGCCACACTTATCATGGTTTTGTGCTCAGTTGTGTCTGTCTTTAGAGGGAATTTCTATGCAACTTGCTTTTGTGGGTAAATGACATAACTCTATGTAGGAACTACTGGAATGTTTTTTATTTTATTTTATTTTTTTTTTAAGAAATTTGGGTTGTATATTTTTGTTTGACTTTTTTTTATTATTTATTTTTATTTTTTTATTCTCCTTCCTCATTTTGAGCCATTTGCTTGGCAGTAGTTTGTATACAAGGCATGTTATTCTGTAGGTATCTGATCTATATTTTTGTAGTCTGTGAGTCTGGTGCAGTTATATCATAGAATGATAGAATCATAGAATGGCTCAGGTTGGAAGGGACCTTCAATATCATGCAGTTCCAACCCCCCTGCCATGGGCAGGGATGCCACCCACTAGATTATGTTTCCCAGAGCCTCATCTAACCTGGTTTTGAACACCTCCAAGAATGGGTCATCTACAAGCTCTTTGGGCAACCTGTTCCAGCCTTTGAGTGAAAATATTCCTTCTAATCTCTAAATTTCCTCTCTTTTAGTTTAAAGCATTCCCCCTTGTCCTATCATTATTTAATTGAGTAAAGAGTCACTTTCTATCTTTTCCCTAAATCCCCTTTAAGTACTAAAAAGTCGCAATGAGGTCAGCCCAAAACCTCTTCTGTAGGCTGAACAGCCCCAGATCTCTCAGCCTTTCTTCATAGGAGAGGTGCTCCAGCCTCTTGATCATCTTCATGGCCCTCCTTTGGACCTGTTCTAACAGATCAGAATTCTTTTTGTGCTGGGGGCCTCAGACCTGGATGCAGCACTCCAAATAGAGCCTCACAAGGGCAGAGTAGATAGGGACAATCACCTTTCTTTACCTGTTGGCCACTCGTGTTGATGCAGCCCAAGATGAAGTTGGCTTTCTGGGCTGAAAGCGCATACTGCTGGCTCATGTCAAGCTTTTCATCCACCAGAACCCCCAAGTCATTCTCTGCAGGGCTGCTCTCAGTGTGTTCATGTCTCAGTCTGTACTCATGTCCAGTATTGCCCCAACCAAGGTAGAGCACCTTGCACTTTGACATGTTGAACCTCATTATGTTCACATGGGCCCAATTCTCAAGTTTGTTCAGGTCCCTTGGGATGGCATCCTTTCCCTCTGTTGTATCAACTGTACTACCCAGCTTAGTGTAATGTGCAAACTTGCTGAGGGTGCACTTGATCACACTGTCTATGTAATTGATAAAGATATTAAACAGTACTGGCCCCAGGACAGACCCCTGAGGGACACCACTTAACTCCAGCCTCCACTTGGACATGGAGCCATTGACCACCACTTCCTGGGTGCAACCTTCAAGCCAACTCCCTATCCACAGAATGATCCACCCATCAAAACCATATCTCTCCAATTTGGAGACCAGGATGTCATGTGGGACCATGTCAAAAGCCTTGCAGAAGTCCTGGTAGATGACATCATTCGGTCGTTCCTTGACAACTGATTCAGTCACTCCATTGTAGAAGGCCACCAGATTGGTCATACAAGATTTACACTTTGTAAAGCCATTCTGTCTGTCTTGGATCATCTCATTGCCTTATGCCCTTGTTCAGTGTCAGTAGAAGTCAATGAGAACACTGGTTTCAGAGGGCTCAGAATAGGGTACAGAGATATTTATTAACCAAACATTTAGTTGCTGATCTTTTTCACTAAAGCATATAATAAAATATTATTGTGAAAACACTGATCTCATTTAAATAGCTGTGAAAACTCACTAGGACTAAGATTTGACCCAATGTAAATCAGAAGTGGAAAGAGAGAAGGAGAGAAAGGGAAAAGAACAACAACAAACAATGTTGTGTATAATATGGCGCAGGCAATAATTTCAAAGAAGAAGCCAAGCTCTTATCTCACTCCTTCACAGGAAAAAAGAAAAGGAAAAAAAAAAAAAAAAAAAAAAAAAAGTGAAAAAAGTGCTAAGAATTTGTTTCTCTCAGTGTTTAAAAAGACGCTACAAAGTTTGTTTCTGCCCTTAGCAGAAATAATTTGCACTCCTAAAATTTTTGAAACTTCTCAAAGTCTTAACAAAGTCTTGTAAAGTAGTTGCTGACTATTCCTCTTTTTTCCAGTTGTACAGCCTTGAGGTGTGTTGCTGCGGCTGTGAAGTTGGATATGTTAGGTGTAGGGTTTATGAATATGAAAAACAGTAAATTTGCATGACTGTAGTGTATCAGTCATTGAAATTCACTCCTATTTGAGCAGAAATAATGTATAAGGGCATAAAACATTTAGTTAATGAACACTAAACTTTTAAAACAAAATCTACAGTAAAAAATGAAACAAAGAAAGAAAAAGACAGATTTAACTTCTAAATGCATTTCATTTTTGAGAATCTTTCAAGATCATATCTGAAGATCTAGTGTCAACACCATTGCAACTTCAAAACTCATATCTTCTGCCTATTGCACAGTTTTAAACTTTTACTTATAAAATCAAAACAAGGGAATGTAACCTCTCATTTGTAGTTTCTCTTTTAAAAAATGAAAGGCTTCAAATGGCACAAGGGCAGCAATTATGCCTTCCAAACCCATCATGACAGAGTTCCAGGGATGACACTGAAACATGCTAGAAAAAGGTAAAAGATATCAAAAGTAGACATGATGGACACGATCTTTTTTTTTTTTTTTTTTTTTTTTTTTTTTCTTTCCTACAATATGTTATGATTTCTTGGGACCTTGAGATTAGTAACATTGACTCATTATTATCTTCTGTTTGTTACCTTAATACTCAGTTAAAGTAGGACATGCATTTTGGTCTTATAGAAATAAAATATTCAATAAGAGCTATGCTACATGATCATTATCACATTTTCAGTGTAGCTTGAAACAGGTGGAATATTCATTTGAAACTGGCTGTTGTGGTTTAACCCAGCTGGCAACTAAACACCACACACCTGTTGTATCATTCTTCCCCCTCCCTCTCCGGGATGGGGGAGAGAAACGGAAAGTAAAGCCTGTGAGTTGAGATAAAGACAGTTTATTAAGACAGGATAATAATAATAATAATAACAATAATAATAATAATAATAAAAATGTACGAAACAAGTGATGCACAATGCAATTTCTCACCACCCGCTGACTGACGCCCAGTCTATCCCCAAGCAGCCAGCCCCCCCATCCCGGCTAGCCAGCTCTATATATTGTTTAGCATGGCATCAGATGGTATGGAATACCCCTTTGGCCAGTTTGGGTCAGCTGTCCTGGGTCTGTCCCCTCCCAGCTCTTGCTGCACCCCTAGCCTGCCCACTGTCAGGACAGAGCAAGGAGCTGAAAAGTCCTTTGCTTGGTGTAAGCACAGCTCTGCAACAATTAAAACACCAGCATGTTATCAGCACTCTTCTCATCCTAATCCAAAACAAAGCACCCTACCAGCTACTAGGAGGAAAATTAACCCTGTCCTAACTGAAACCAGGACACTGGCTTATTAGAATTTACCTTTGCTAAAAGACTACCTTTTAATTTATTCTGGCAAAATTAGTCATAAATATTTTGGAGCATGTTGGCCAGAATCAACAGTAGCTGTCATACCAATTTCAGAGGGAACATATTACAACACTTATGGTAAGTTAAAAATATAATACTGTCTTCTTCAGAGTTTACGCGCAAACTCTCTTTTGGTAATTAACCTTATACCTTTCAATGTCTCCTGAAAAAAAAAGGAAATTATCAAAACAGAAGCTACAAGCAGTCAGTGAGCCTAGGATACTGGTCAGCCAGGTTAGGGACCACAAAATGTACCATCTACCATTCATATTTCCTGTCCTACATAAAAATTCACAGCAGCCTTACAAGGTAATCATGCAATTATTTTCTTTGTCTCTACAAAATTTCAGGAAAAAAGACTTCAGGTCAGAAACCAATGATGTATTTAGGCTTAACTCAGCTGTAAGAAAGATGTGATTATAAGAAATGTTAAGACAGCTGAACAGGATGAATAGTCATAATTCAAACAGAATTTCAGATCTCAAAATTTTGCTAAGCTATTTGCTTCGTTCTTATCAATGTATTCAATAAATAAACAAATAAATAAATACAAAAGCCTAAGAGGTGACATCATTATTTTCTACATCTTCATGAAGAGGGGAAATGGACAGGGAAGTGCTGATCTGTTCTCCCTGGTAGCCAATGTTGATAGAAAGTATGGGAACAGCACAAAGCTGTTCCAAGGGATGTTCAGACCATTCTATTATTCTATTCTATTCTATTCTATTCTATTCTATTCTATTCTATTCTATTCTATTCTATTCTATTCTATTCTATTCTATTCTATTCTGTCCTATCCTATCCTATCCTATCCTATCCTATCCTATCCTATCCTATCCTATCCTATCCTATCCTATCCTATCCTATGCCATTCTATGCCATTCTATTCTATGCCATTCTATTCTATGCCATTCTATTCTATGCCATTCATTCCATGCCATTCCATTCCATTCATGGGAGAGAGAGAAAGAGAGAGACACAGAGAGGAAAAAATCACTAGGAGTTCCTCCATGGGCTGCAGTGTGCAGATCTGCTCCATCATGGGACCCATGAGCTTCAGGGGGATAGCCTGCTGTACCAGGAGCCTCTCCACAGGCTTCAGAGGAACTTCTGCTGTGTGCCTGGAGCACCTCCTGCCCTCCTTCTGCACGGACTTTGGGGTCTGCAGGGCTGTTTCCCACTCCTCTCTCTCCCACCTATTGTTGTGGAGCTTTTTTTTCTCCCCATTCTTTTGCTCTCACAGAGGCAAAGAAAACATTACCTACTGGTTGAGGTCTGAACAGTTTGGGGCACTTTTGCATCTGGCTGGAGACAGGGCTCTTATGTGACATGTGGCAGCTTCTAGTCTCTACTCACAAAGGCCACTCCTGCAGCCCCTCTGCTGCTAGGCCCTTGCTAGGCAAACTTAATACATATCCCCAGGCATATATGTTGGTGAATGGGATTATTCCTTTCCACCTGCAGGACTTGGTGTTTCCCTTACTGGACTGTGTGAAGTTCCTGTCAGCCCATCCAGTCTGTTAAAGTCTCCCTGGATAGCAGTGTTACCTTGTGCTGTATCAGATACAACTTGTAGTTTTGTACTCTGAGCAAATTCACTAACGGTACATTTTGCCCCATCATCCAGTTCATTAATGAGGATGTTGAGCCTAATGGAGCCCAGTTTTGAACCCTTGGTACAGGCCTCCAACTATACTTCATACCACTAGTCAGCATACTCTGGGCCCAGCTGTTTGGCTAATTTGCAATCCACCTCACTACCTGCTCATCCAGCCCATATGACATAAGCTTCTCTATCAGGATCTGCTGGGATACAGTGTTGAAAGCCTGTCTGAAGTTGAGGCAGATAATACCAGTTTCTCTGAGCTCAGTACCAAGCAATCCATTCCCTTTAAGAAGTTACTGAATTGGTCAGGCAACCAATTAACTTTGTGAATCTATGCTGACTACACCTTATCACTTTCTTGTCTTTCACTTACTTAGCAATAACTTCTGGGATTGATTATTCCAGCACATTCCCATGGAATGAGGTGGAGCCCACTGACTTGCAGTTTTGTGGGCTCTCCTTCTT
Organism: Nettapus auritus; assembly: GCA_011076525.1. Taxonomy (NCBI): domain Eukaryota; kingdom Metazoa; phylum Chordata; class Aves; order Anseriformes; family Anatidae; genus Nettapus; species Nettapus auritus. The sequence continues at coordinate 37,111,745 of CM021797.1, forward strand.
GCTCTACTTGAGGACAGGCATGGCATTCAACAATCCATGGCCTGTCTACCTCTAAAAGAAAGGTTTTTGAACATGGTTTGGCTTTAAAATGCCATGAAAAATAACCTTTGTTTGTTTGTTTGTTTGTTTTGGGTACAACTCTGATAAACCTCAACATTTTCAGGTACATTTAGATCCATATTCACGGCATTTGAAGCACCACATATACAAAATAGACCATGAATTCCTGAATAAACAATGTCATTTGTTCTCCTGGACTTGCATCTACTGTTTAAAAATGTAGCGAGATTGTAGTCTGAGCATAGTGTTATCGGATATATATATATACACATATATATATGTATATATTTATTTTTGACATATATTGCACCCTCAGAAAGTTTGTCTGTGACACCAAGCTTTGTGGTGTGGTTGACAGGCTAGAGAGAAGGGATGCCATTCAGAGGAATGGGCAGGCTTGAGAGGTGGACATGTGTGAACCTCATGAAGTTCAACAAGGCCAAGTGCATGATCTTGCATCTGGACGGGGTCAATCAGAAGTACAAATACAGGCTGGGTGAAGAATGGATTGAAGGCATCTCTAAGGAAAAGGACCTAGGGGTGTTGTTTGATAAGAAGCTTGACATGAGCCAGCAATGTGAGCTTGCAGCCCAGAAAGCCAACTGTATCCTGGGTTACGTCAAAAGATGAGTGGACAGCAGGTCAAGGGAGGTGATTGTTCCTTCCTATTCCACTCCCATGAGACCCCACCTGGAGTACTGCATTCAACTCTGGGCCCTACTGTACAAGAAGGACACAGAATTAATAGAATGAGTCCAGAGAAGGGCCATAAAGATGATATAGGGGATGGAGCACATCTCCTAAAAAGACAAGCTGTGTGACTTGGGGTTATTAAACCTGGAAGGCTCAGTGGAAACCTTTTTGGCAGATTTCCAATACCTGATGGGGCCTACAGAAAAGCTGGGAAGGGGCACTTTCTCAGAGACTGTAGTGATAGGACAAGGAATAATGGCTTTAAACTAAGAAGGATAGATTTAAATTAGACATAAAGAAGAAATTATTTACTCTGAGGGTGGCGAGGCACACGTACAGTTTGCCCAGAGAAGTTGTGGATGTCCCATCCCTTGAGGTATTCAAGGCCAGGTTGAATGGGTCTTTGTGCAACATAATCTAGTGGGTGGCATCCCTGCCCATGGCAATAGGGTTGGAACTACATGATCTTTAAAGTCCTTTCCAACAGAAACCATTCTATGGTTCTACAATTTAACTGATTAGATGCTATGCAAGCACCGACATATGTGTATGTCTTGTAGACCTGTAGAGTAACACATAAATAAACAAATAAATAAGATACCATAATCTCTACAATAGTCAAAGTTTGGCAAACCACTAAAATAAAACAGCTCAATGAACTGAGTAGCAACAACAACATGAAATTAAACTGAAAGCATGCCTAAGGCAACAACATTTATTTTACTTCCATCTCTAATGCTGACTCTAGCAAATGACAAAAGGATCCAGTAATTTCTTTGTTACCATTCCTGCCTGGACTTCCAAGACTTCCAGGAATATTTGCAGTATGACTTCTTGATTCTACAGACTCCATTATCTGACCAGAGTTTTATGCAGAACTGCTGACTGCTTTCTGTTCTGGTTTGCCAGAATGTGTATCGAAGATGAATAGCTGTCTCTGATAATGCTGCTCCTCTGTGTGTGTGTGTGTGCATGTGTATAAGGTATTAGGTTCCACACTATAAAAAAGGGAGTACCGTCCAGTACATTATTATTACCAGAGTGGAAGTCCCTTTTGTGTGACTTCAGAAAGCTACCATTTACAGGTCACTGAGCTTATAACCTCCAATCTTAAGGCTTTTTTATTCCATTTAGTCTAAGTCTAACCAGATTGCAGCAGGCATATAGTACTTCTTCCTGTGATGAATGTAATTCTCTTCTTAAACTCATCAATAAGTAACAACTGTTATTAGTGTCATCTAGAACCAGCTGAACTTAAAGACATTCATCAGTATGAGATTCCATATATTTTCTGTGAACTTGCTGTCACCAGTGCTAGAGGTTGGAAGAGTGTGTGCATGTGCGTACATTTTTGCTGGGGTACCCTAACTGAAAATCAAAAGGTCGTGTTACTTCATCTGCCAACTTAATTAGAAGTTATTTGAGATCATTGTTTCTGTGTCCTCAACCATGCTTGAGAAAAATGGTTTTGTATTTCACTGACACATTCAAGTAACAGGACTAAACCAATGAAATATGAATTGTGTATTACCAAAATCTATGAAAGGACCTTGTTTTTCAGGTGGCTGACCTCCACCTCTTTTACACAGGCTCATTTTGCACTTCCTGCTAGCCACACTGAGTACCAAGAGTGGCCAGCAGTGAGGGTGCCAAACTGAGGTGTTCAGGATCTAAATTGCCTATCAGAGGTCTCTGCAACTGTCTGAACTTTACTTCCCAAAGTTCTGCGGCCAACTGAGACTTGAATTACATTATTTCATAAAATAGTGCATTTAGGAGAATTAGTTCCTTCTTTCTCCTGGAGGTTCAGTGGCTACATGGTGGAAACTAGGTTTACAGAGATATTTTCCTTGTCTACAGTAAAACCTTGATGTAATTTTGAAAAACTTTGCATCAATTAGTTTTAACTTTAAAAACTTTTCCCACCCTTCAATAAGATTTCCTCTGAAAATGTTGCTTCCATTTCACAGAACCACAGAATAATGGAATCATGGAATTACAGAATGGTTGAAATGGGAAGGGACATCTAGAGGTCATCTGATCCAACCATCTTCCCCTCCGCCGCCCCCCCCCCCCTCGTCCCCCCCAGGCAGGGATGCCTACAGCAGGCTGCTCAGTTGCTCATTTTATAGTGAGTATAATAAACATCTCATTTTAACAAGAAATATGCAGAGACCTGTATGGGTATTTTGCTAGTCATGTGATGTGTACAGGAGAGTGTGAAGAGTTGGAAAATGATGCAGGGAAGGACAAGACAGTTTAATCTGTTCAAGTTTCAGAATGATATATTTTCTATGAAAATATAGAGCAGGTAGATTCCATTTGCTCCAAAATCAGATGACAAATATCAGGAAGGTGAATTTGCTATAATTTTAAAAGCTGCCTTATTTTGAGCTCACTTTCAGATGTGAGAGGGAGCATGGGATAGGAAGTGCTGTCTCTGTGATGTGCCCTCATCTCTATGACTTCATTTATGAGGCCGTGGCATTTGGTATGAAGATGCACAGTTGTCATTATTGATTATGTCTGCACTATCAGACAGATCAATAAGCTAACTGGCTAATGCCCAATCCCAGTGTGCATTAGGTTTTAGCAAGTATTACAATTAGAACTATTTGGGGGTGCTTTCATTTTTGGTTTGTTCCAGGGGAATTAGGAGGCCCATACTGGGGTCTTCTTGTAACATTAGTGCTCTCAGCAGAAAGGGGAATACATTTGAAAGAACAAACAATAGCAACAACCAAAACAAAAACAAAACAAAACAAAACAAACAAACAAAAAAACACAAGTTGACAAACAAACCGTACAAATGCAACTCCTCCACTCAATCTTCACCATCGATGTATATATATATATATGTATATATATATATACATATATATTAATCCATGAGTCTCTTGTTCAAGTCACCTGGATTGTGATTTGAAGGACATCGGAAAATGTTGTGGGAGTGTAAGACTAACTCAAATGCCCGTGACAAATAACTTAAAGCATCAAGAGTTATGCTATTTACAGAAATAGCCAAGTCTGACTTTCACTGAAGTCAAAGCATCCCTCAAAATTGCTAGCACAGAATTGTACCTGGTGCATACTTTTTAATTATTCACAAAAGTCAATTTAAATGTTGACTGCCTTTTACTGGGGACAAACAGTTAACAACAACAACAGCCTCACAAAAGAAAACAAACAAACAAAAAACAACAAATCAACAAAAAAGTACATTTCCAGAAGGTCACAAAGATATTTCAAGTTAATCTTAGAAAAAGAAAGCATTATGCTACAAATATTTTTCAAAACATACAAAACCAAACCAAAACAAAACAAAAAAACAATGTGGACATTATTCTACCTACAGAGTCTGTATTGGTATACACAGAGTAGCTCTAAGAAAAAGCACAGGTAGCAAAACAGTATTTCCCCAACATGCATTTCAGTATGCTTTAAGTATAAAAACTTAATTTAAAATAATGTCAGCATCTTTCGTCTGTAGAATATGAGGCTCAGCATCTTTAAATTATTTAAGAGGTCCTCAGAGAGTCAGTTATGCTTATAACATCAGATTTACTCAAAGAAATGGAAAGAGCAAAGCGAAGTGTTGAATAAGGACTTCCTGTGTGATTTTACCAGGTTATTTTTTACTGCCTGTAATTGAAGCAGCATTCTCACCTCACACAATTTTAGCCAAAAATACACGTTGTATAACTGCTACTTGTTTAATTTTTTATTTATTTATTTATTTAAATATAGTAGGTCTGCTCTACTGAACTGCAGCCCATGTTCAAAAATAAATACAAGCTCTATCAAGACTCAAATGAAAGTACATTTGCACAGAAAATCCTAAATATGTCCCCTCTGAAAAGGAAAGATAGATAATAGTATAAAATTATAAGGGGAAGAATTTACTAGTAACTTCTGTGACATTTTTTGTTCCTTTATGTTTTGTTAAGAGTAGAAGGATCAGAGCTAATACCTGTAATTCAATTTTAAGAGTTTATACTCAAATAAATGATGTATGTCAGGATCTTCTGTGCTATGTCACATCAGTGTCACAGTTTATCACTAGAAGTACACTTGAGATACAGCCAAATATTCTGTTTTAGCTTTAGGTTAGCATTAGGTTAGCTGAGAAAAGATTCTTGCTACTGTTTTCTATAATGAACATTACCCTTCTTGACTAGGGATTTTGGAGACCTGTGAGCAAAACAAAGTCTGCATAAGATGTGCTGTGTTTTCCCATGCATGGGCTACAAGTTACCTGTTAAATAAAACAAAACTCCTTCTCCTCCACCTGCCCAAAGCCCTGGTGCTTTATCAGTGGAATGCATTAAGGATGTATGGGAGCAGACCCTTAAAACGTCATGTGTACAAGCCATGTTTGTATTCAAATGCTGTATACACTTCCTACACTTTCTTTCTTAACCTAGACATCTCTTTCTAATTTATTAAGATTTTACATGTTTTAAGTCCAAACTGAGCGCTTCTGGACTCACACTTCAATTTGTTTGTTCAGGTGTTGTAATTAGAAGGTCAATACGCATTTCATTTATATGGCTTTACTGGGAAAAACCTGCATAAGGATGCAGTGTTGACATCTGTAAATAGACACAGGAATACACTGACCAGCTGTAGAGCTCTTTTTTTTTTTTTTTTTTTTTTTTTTTTTTCCCTGCATCTCAGCTACTTCTTATCTTATGCCTTTTTAAGAAAAAAAAAAAAAAAACAAACAAAAAACTACTAATCCTTCTTTGCTTTGACACTCTTTCAGCACTAATGAGGAAATTAGAAAGTAAGCAAAGAACATCTATCAGAGGTAGAACAAGGAGAACCGGCCAATGCCTACTTTAACTCCAAACATCTTGTACTGGCACACCATGTACTGTTGGTGTCTGAAACACTTTGTATTTGAACTACAGCACAAGCTCTCTGGGGAAGAAATGCATCATCTCATTTGCTTTTGAACTGAACACACAAATTATTGATTCTTTGTACATAATAAAAGGGATCAGTAGCATTAATAACATTAATATTTTGAGAAGTGATTTCTCAATAACTGAAACAAGGAGTTCTCCTTTTTAGTAAAAAAGAAACACATCCTGCATGTAGTTACTCAGTACATAAGATGACATGCCATATCATATGCTTTTTTTGGAGGAGCATTAGAAAGAGTTTTGGGTAAAGCCGAGTAGAAATCTCAGCATTTGAATATCCATAGAATTACATTTAAAAAAATTTATTCATTTTCTTTTATCTTTTTTTTTATTCGACAATTTTTGGCACAAAAATCTTATATATATTGTCTAAAATATTTCAATTTCTAGAGTAACATAGCCTGAATCTTCTAGTCTTTGTGGGGATCCCTCAGTTATCTTTTGTTTTTTTTTTTTGGTGGTCAGATCTCTCTCCAAGTTATACAATAGGAATTCCAAATGACACCTATTAGTGTCTCTGCAATATTATTACCAAGTCCTTTTTCTGGTGGAAATATGTTGTACAATGCATCTTTTCTGATCACATTCACCTTTCACACCTTCATTATTTAGGCGAATTATTGTAAAATCTTTTTAACATCAGTTTTACTCTTTTCTTTCTCTTTGTCATTTCCAAATGATAGGCATAAAATTTATAATAGCTTCCTCATTAGTACATATATATACATATGTATATATCTATATTATTATGACCCTTCAGGTCGTCCAGTTCTTCCCAGATATCAACATAACTCTACTTTCTACCTCTTTAAAAAAATACCACCCCCACTAAAAAAAAAAATATAAAAAAAATCAGTTATAGAATTTGTTTTTGATTGGTATCCTACTTCCAGTCTGAACTGAAAGAGCATTTATTGAAGAGCTTTTGATTATTCTAAAGAAAACTTTGACCTATTATAAAATTTGATCCCTGTTCATTCCCCTGTTCATTCTATAGTTTTTTACTCTGCGCAGATATATGGAGATTGCATTTTTTAGCCTTATGTTTTGCAAAAATCAGTGAGATAATTGGAGCCTCCTGTGACATTATATCTCTGCTGAAGAGGATGATCTTCCATCACTAATAATCTGATATGATAAATATTATATTTTGCATATTAAATGGCTGTAATAATAATTGTCTTTATTGAGCCATTTGATATTTTTATCTAATTTTGATATAAATTATCTCACAACATTCATTATAAAATAGTATTATAAAATACTATTTGTTCAAATTGAAGGTAAACAATATTGTACCAGTCCCAATTATATGAAAGTTTGCAAGGTATCAGTAACATACAGTACATATAAGAGTACATATACAAGGACATAAATGATGTTTAAAGCAAATAAGGAGAGTACATTTCAATATCTTTTTCTTTGGCCACATGATACAATTTAATCATCAGAATGCATATTTGATAATGTTCTTGTTTCTTACTAGAGTTTTTTAACCATTATCACTTAAATAATGTCTTTATTTATTTATTTATTTATTTTTTCAAAGAATACAGACTACTTAGAAGGTCAATGAAATCATTAGAATTACTATCATTCTTGAAATTATGCATGTGTCTTATCAGTCTGTTGGACTGAGGCCAGAATTCCCATCAATTCTAGCATCAAGTCCTGACTAAGGCCAGAATTTGATTCATGCTGTCCTCTTGGTAGTTGATGAGTGTAGTACCTTGTACAGCTGCAGCTGATGCTTTACTCAGTTCTTTAGTTTTTTGTTTGTTTGTTTGTTTGTTTGTTTGTTTTCCTCCCCAAACCAGGACAATACTGTTATTCAATCTACTTTCAGTCTTCAGGAGTTCAGGAGTATTTACTTTTCATACAGCCACTATAGCAAACATCTTTGATGATAAAAAAAAGAAAAGGTACACTTTATCCAAAGCGTATTCTTCCTGTAAGCATGAGATCATCTTTTTGCAGTTCCTCAGTCTTCTGATTTAGGTATAGCAAACAAGACAGAATATTGAGACTGTACATGAATTAAATTAGAAAAAGTCTTTGGATTCCACGTTTCGTGACAAGAAAGAGAAAATATCAGATACAGTACTGGCCTTTCCATAGGCTTATCAGGATATTACAACATGGAATGATTTTATACTGTAAGATTTTAATTATAGAACAGGATCAGAGTATCATATTTATTGGTATATTTGGCTTCAAGTTCAAATTCCATGATCTAATTTGAATATCTTCAAAAGAGTTTTTAGGTGCTGAGCATTTGGAAAATCTGACCTTTTAGTTCTAAGTATCTACTTGATCTATGACACTATCATCAAAAGCATTATTTTTCTGTTCAGTGAATTGTGCCCCAGAATCATATGCCTGAAGTATTCCTGAATTTCCCCTTTCAGACAATGGATATTTTTGTTAACCTAGAGGATTTGCATTCCATAATAACATGAAAAATATATTTGGAAATGCAAACAACATTGTTGACATTTCAAATATATTTAGTGACAGACAAATTTATGATGACGTTAAAAGCTATAGTAAATTGCTGCCTTTTTTTTTTTTTTTTTTTTTTTTTTTTTTTTTTAAGAATATCTCTATTACTAATATGACAAAAGATGACTTTAATGGCATCATAAACCAGAAACATGAAAGCATTATTAAAACCTGCTTCATAAAGAGTTACCAGCCTGCTGTCTTTTAAGCTGTTCAGACATGATGAAATTTCAAGCTAAACACACTGGGTGACATCGTACACTTTTAACAAGCAGTGTTGTAAAATCAGTAGTAATGGATATGTAAGCTAAAAAGAAGAATGAGGAAATGATTATTTTTGCTACTATAATCCAGAATAGATGTTACTGGACAGAAATAATTACATGTCCTCTAAAATCTAGCCAATTTTTTTTTTTTTTTTTTTCCCAGTGGAACATTTGTTCTCTACATTGTTGTGTCCTGCTATATCTTCTTTGAAGCATGACATTTAATTTAATTTTACCAATGAGATCAGTCACTTTAACTTCTTATGTATTTTTAAGGCACAGAGGAACCATACTCTGCATTCCTTTTCATTAATTATTTACTCCTCTACAGAGTAAAACACTTTACATGTCCCATTCCTTCCCTTCTAAAATGTATCCTGGACCTGGGTGGACCAGAAATGTTCTGAAAAACAGATCTGATTGCAAGCAAGATTTTAACCATTTGTATGTGGTATTGCCTTAAGGAAAGCTTAGATAATTGTTTTTGGAGATCCTAATCTTGTACACAGCTGGTGGATTAAAAACCTTCATTTAAAATTTAAGGTCTAATATTCTTCCCATCACAAGTATCTTAAAATATTTTTGACAACAAAGACTTTAGAAAAATAGAAAACTAAGTATTTAATGCATTATTACATGTATTTCAGATTTAAATCTACATAATTCTTGTAATTACAGTCTAATGAAAAGGAAATATTAGGTTTCTGGAAAACATTCTCACATGTATATATTTGCTGGAGGATCAGGATTTTATAATGTAAGATCTTAAATGTAAGATCTTTTATTCTTCAGTTATTTCAGTGGTACATTTTAATTAAATGGCAAAAAAATGTCCAGATAAGAAGTATACAGGTAAAGTTATATGAGAACTTCTTTGGATATACAACTTATAAATTCATTGTTGATTACAGAAGTAAAGAATAGGTACACCTTATACATCAATGGCTGCGGAAGACTTTCAGGAACAACAGTTTCCTCAAATACTGAGAGAAAATATACTTTATATGAATTGCATATTATTTGCATTATTTGCATATTATTTTCATTCTCCATCCACCCCCCACCCCCCCAACATGTTTTACAAAACAGTTGAAATTAAGATGGGATTTAGGTACCAAATAAGGGGCCTGGGGCACTGGGGCACTGGACCCACGGAGGTGACATCATGCATGTCAAAAACAGGGAAATAAGTTTTTCTGAGAAAAGAATAGAGTCAGCTGGAAGTAGATATCTTGGAGTGTTTTTCAAATACATACAAAAAAATTGCAGTGTTCTTTGAGCAATTAATTTGTGACACAAAAAATGGCAGTGATACATAGGTTTTCAAGGCTGTTCTACAATATTCATGCAGGAAAATACTTCAGCAGAACAGTTTTATTTTGACTGTATTTAAGTCTCCTGCAGAACTCTGAGCTAAAGATCATTGATCCAAAATGTTCCTCACTCCTTATAGGTTGCCTTTTATTTACCAGAATGATAACAGAAACCTTCTGGTTGAAAAGAGAACTTGAATAATGCACGAGCTATAAATGAGACCAAATTAAATAATAAAGTATAAAACAAAACTGGGCGAGAATTGTTTCCTAAATTTTGTGTTCTCTGTCAAACCTCACTGACATTCACATAATATTTTTCTTACACCTCTCCTCTATGATGTATTCTAAAGATAGCACCCACTATGGTTCCAACAGTACCGGAGTACCTGTGCTTTGGTCCATTTCTGAGAGGATAAGACACAGTAATTAATGTAAGTAAAAAAAAAAAAAAAAAAAAAAAAAAAAGAGAGAGAGAGACTTCTTGCTTATATTACCTCCTTTACAGGGGTTCTGTGTGTAATGGAGTATCCAAGTGCACTCGTTCACTAGAAAATTTCCTCTAGAAAAGACAAAGAAATATTCTTCATCGCTTTATTAATAATTTCCCTCATCAGCTGTAGTTGTCCGCATGTTAATGTAAGTCAGGTAAATATCATAGCTCCAGGAAGAGCTGGGAGTCATGCTTTTGTTCAGTTTATTATTAAAGCCACTTGTAAAAGCTAGAGGGAAAAGCAATGGGAATAAAAGACTTCTCCAGGTGATACACAGGTCCCACTGAGAGTAGAGGTCAAGAAATATATGTTATAGCCTCAGTGGCTTGCCATGGCCTTTTACTTGTTTTAATAGCACAAAAGAAATGTACATGGGATTCAGTAAGTCCAACTGATATGGCTGATTCCTACAGAAGGGGTATAACTGGCTTGTGAGATTTTCTCTGTTACTTCCAATACAGACAGCTCGTCTGGACCAGAATTAGTAAAGGCCCCAGCTGGAGGTTTTTACTAATTGGTTTATGCTATTTCCTTAGTTTTTTGGGGTGTCCGGCTTTTTTTACCCCCCTTTTTTTTTTTATTTTTTTTTTAACACAAAGGATAGCTGGAAGATATTCACTGTCTTCATGGGGTAAATGGAGAAGGCAGAAGGCTATTCAGCTCCTACCTGTGTGATTATAACAATATCTACTTTTATTTAATAACACACAGGACCATTTCTCATCTGTTTGGCACACTAGTAGAAGGTGTTCAGCCCCAAGTTTGTATAAATTCCCACAGCAACACTTGATTCATTATTATGTAACCACACAATATGATCATTAATGTATTTATAACAGCCCTACAAACCCATTCACAATGAAGATTTTTGTGACACAACGTCACTAAGAAAGCTGCTAAAGAAGCAGTCAGAACTTATATTGAAATCAAAGAAATTGTGTTTAGAACATTTTATTTTTTCTAGTTTCCCTCCTCTTCTCCATTTCTATAATACAAGAAATTGAAAATTCCTGATAAATGTGATGCTAAAGTTTGTGTCATGGGTGAGGAATCCTGAAAGGAAGTGCAATTCCAAAGCACAGTGCTCTTCTGTGGTGCTTCTTGTGTATAACTGTGGGCAAAAAGTGATCACGCTGTGCCTAAAGTCTTCTTGGAATAGTGGATCAACACAGTAGAGTTCAGATGAACCTTGAAAATTCCATTAGACCTGGTGTTAAACAGGATAAGTAATAGAGAAGGAAAACACTTAGTAATTCTCTGCTTGGAGTGTAATCACAGAATCACCCATTCCATTAAGGCTGGAAAAGACCTCCAAGATCATCTCCTCCAACCTACTACCAAAGTCACCCACTAAACCATGTTCCTAATCACAAGGTCCAATGGCATTTTTATCAGGCAAATAATGATATGAAAAAGGGGAATGATTTAGATTAATAGAAAGGAGATTTTTATTAGATGTTAGGAAGAATTTCTTTATTCAGAGAGTGGTGAGGCACTGGAAGAGGTTGCCCAGAGAAGTGGTGGAATCCCCATCCCTGGAGGTGTTCGAAACCAGGTTGGACAAGGCCCTGGGCAAGCTGTTTTAGTGGGTGGTGTCCTTGCCCATGACAGGGGGATTGTAACTAGATGGTTTTTAAGGTCATGGCCAACTCAAACCATTCTGTGATTCTATGATTCAATTTGGGCACCAGCAAACCTGTTGTCATTTTTATTGCATAGTTAAATGATTTAACCTGCACATCTGTGCCATTAAATACTGTTCCAAGCCTTTATCCTGCATCAGTTATCCAGTTTTGCATTAAACCTGGAAGATCACAGACATTTCTCATCCTTCTCATAAAACACCTGACAGCATTACACCTTCATACACATAACAAGTAGGAAATTAAGATACCCTGTATCTAGGGGATACTGATTCATACACTCAGATACTTCACTTGTGTTCAGTGGGACTCTCTTCCGTGATGAGGCTCTACTGTGATAAGAATAAGCTGAAGAAAGTGAGGGTAGGGAAAGGGAAGGAAAATAGCAGGAAATAATCTGTCTGTACAACAGTAATTTGTTAAGATGTACTGTTAAATGACACCAATCCGAGTGGAGTGGCGGAGTGCCATGATGCCATTCAGACCTTAACAGGCTGGTGGGCAGACAAGAATCTCATGAACTTGCACAAGGAAATGTGCAAAATTCTGCACCTGTGTAGGAACAACTCCAGGTGCCAGTACATACTGGGGTCCACCCATCTGGAAAATATCCTGGCAGAAAAGCAGGTGGCAGAAAAGCGTGTTAACACCAAACTGAACAAGAGTCAGTAATGTGCTCTTGCTGCTATTCTTGGTTACATTAGCCAAAGTATTTCCAGCAGGTCAAGGGAGGTGATCTTTCCCATCTACTGAGTATTGGTGAGTCCACGTGTAGAGTATTGCACCCAGGTCTGGACTCTATCTCCCCTTAAC
>CM021797.1:37124556-37137068 GCA_011076525.1 Nettapus auritus
GTAAGGGTGATGGAGCACTGTCACAGGTTGCTCCGAGAGGTTGTGGAGTTCCTTTCTCCAGGGATGTTCAAAAGTCCCTGTATGTCGCCCCAGGCAGACTATTCTAGTTTGCCCAATATGAGCAAGGGGGCTGGACAAGATGACCTCCAGAGGCTCATTCCCAACCTTAGACATTCTGTGATTCTGTGTTTCTGGGATTCTGGGATTCTCTGACTGACCTGTATAGCCTAAAAACAAAATATAACAACCCCTCCAAAGAAAAACAAAAGCAAAAGCAAAAACAAAAACAAAAACAAAGATTGTAATAAAATTGCCAGAGTGTGACCAGATCAAAAATGAGAATTAGTATAAAGCTAGAAAACATTATACTGTTAACCTTTTTCCAGTCTCATGCTCCCCCCTCCTCTCGCCAAAAAACACCACCAACAAGAAAACCACAAATAAAAAAAAATAAATTGAAAGTTGTCTGAACATGAGTCAGCAGTGTGTTCAGGTGGCCAAGAAGGCCAATGGCATCCTGGTGTGTATCAGGAATTGTGTAGCCAGCAGGACCAGGAAGGTGATTGTCTCCATGCAGTCTGCTCTAGTGAGGCCACACCTCGAGTACTGTGTTCAGCTTTGGGCCCCTCACCACAGGGAGGACATTGAGGCACAAGAACATGTTCAGAGAAGCTGGTGAAGGGCCTGGAACACAACTCCTATGAGGAGAAGCTGAGGGAACTGGGGTTGTTTAGCCTGGAGAAGAGAAGGTTCAGGAGAGACCTTATTGCTCAATAAGTCTCAAGTTGTACCAGGGAAGGTTTAGGTTGGAAATTAGACGACATTTCTTCCCAGAAAGAGAAGACATGCATTGGAACAGGTTGCCCAGGGAGGTAATAGACTCACAGTCCCTGGGAGTGTTCAAGGAAAGGTTGGACATAGTGCTTAGGGACATGGTTTAGTGGGTGACACTGGTGGTAGGGGGCTGGATGGAGCAGATGATCTTGGAGGTCTTTTCCAACCTTAATGATTCTATGATTCTATGACTTACAAATGAAAGAGTGAAGAAAGTTTAGTCACAGTCCAAAAACACATAATCACAGAATCACAGAATCACAGAATTTCTAGGTTGGAAAAGACCTCCAAGATCATCAAGTCCAACCTCTGACCTAACACTAACAGTCCCCACTAAACCATATCCCTAAGCTCTACATCTAAACGTCTTTGAAAGACCTCCAGGGATGGTGACTCCACCACTTCCCTGGGCAGCGCGTTCCAATGTCTAACAACCCTTTCGGTAAAGAAGTTCTTCCTAAGATCCAACCTAAAATTCCCCTGGCGCAACTTAAGCCCATTCCTCCTCGTCCTGTCACCAGGCACGTGGGAGAACAGACCAACCCCCACCTCGCTACAGCCTCCTTTCAGGTACCTGTAGAGAGCAATAAGGTCACCCCTGAGCCTCCTTTTCTCCAGGCTGAACAATCCCAGCTCCCTCAGCCGCTCCTCGTAGGACTTGTTCTCCAGGCCCCTCACCAGCTTCGTTGCTCTTCTCTGGACTCGCTCAAGCACCTCAATGTCCTTCCTGTAGCAAGGGGCCTAAAACTGAACACAGTATTCGAGGTGCGGCCTCACCAGAGCCGAGTACAGGGGGACGATCACCTCCCTAGCCCTGCTGGTCACACGGTTTCTTATACAGGCCAGCATGCTGTTGGCCTTCTTGGCCACCTGAGCACACTGCTGGCTCATATTCAGCCGACTATCAACCATCACTCCCAGGTCCTTCTCTGCCTGGCAGCTCTCCAACCACTCATCTCCCAGCCTGTAGCTCTGCCTGGGGTTATTGCGGCCCAGGTGGAGGACCTGGCACTTGGCCTTGTTGAACTTCATGCAGTTGACCTCAGCCCATCGGTGCAGCCTATCCAGATCATCTTGCAGAGCCTTCCTACCCTCGAGCAGGTCGACACAGGCACCTAACTTGGTGTCATCTGCAAACTTACTGAGGGTGCACTCGATCCCCTCATCCAGATCATTGATGAAGATAATAAAGAGGACTGGCCCCAGCACCGAGCCCTGGGGAATGCCACTAGTGACCGGCCTCCAACTGGATTTGACTCCATTTACCACGACTCGTTGGGCCCGGCCATCCAGCCAGTTTCTAACCCAACGAAGCGTGCGCCAGTCCAAGCCAAGAGCAGCCAGTTTCCTGAGGAGAATGCTGTGGGAAACGGTGTCAAAAGCCTTGCTGAAGTCAAGGTAGACCACATCCACAGCCTTTCCCTCATCCACCCAGCGCGTCACTTTGCCATAGAAGGAGATCAGGTTCGTCAAGCAGGACCTGCCCTTCATAAAGCCATGCTGACTGGGCCTGATTGCCTGCTTGCCCTGCAAGTGCTGCGTGATGACTCTCAAGATAATCTGCTCCATGAGCTTCCCTGGCACTGAGGTCAAACTGACAGGCCTGTAGTTTCCCAGGTCAGTCCTCCGGCCCTTCTTGTAGATGGGCGTCACGTTTGCTAGCCGCCAGTCAACTGGGATCTCCCCCAATAGCCAGGACTGTTGATAAATGATGGTAAGCAGCTTGGCCAGCTCCTCTGCCAGTTCTCTCAGTACTCTCGGGTGGATCCCATCCGGCCCCATCGACTTGTGCACATCCAAGTGCCGTACCAGGTCACCAACCATTTCTTCCTGTATAGTGAGGGCCACATCCTGCTCCCCATCCCCTTCCACCAGCTCAGGGAATTGGGTATCCAGAGAACAACCGGAATTGCCACTAAAGACTGAGGCGAAGAAGGCATTAAGCACCTCCACCTTTTCCTCATCTCTTATAACTAACTTTCCCCCTGCATCCAGTAAAGGATGGAGATTCTCCTTAGTCCTCCTTTTTGTGTTGATGTATTTATAAAAACATTTTCTGTTATCTTTAACGGCAGTAGCCAGATTGAGCTCCAGATGAGCTTTGGCTTTTCTAATTTTGTCCCTGCACAGCTTTGCAACATCCTTATAGTCCTCCTTAGTGGCCTGCCCACTTTTCCAAAGATTATAAACCCTCTTTTTTCTCCTAAGCTCAAGCCACAATTCTCTGTTCAGCCAGGCTGGTCTTCTTCCCCACCAGCCCATCTTTGGACACGTGGGGACAGACCGTTCCTGCGCCATTAAGATTTCCCTCTTGAAGAGTGCCCAGCCTTCCTGGACTCCTCTGCCCTTCAGAACCGCCTCCCAAGGGACTCTACCAACGAGTATCCTCAGCAGCACAAAGTCAGCCCTCCGGAAGTCCAATACAGCGGTTTTACTGGTCTCCTTCCTGGCCTCACCAGGAATAGAGAACTCCACCATTTCGTGGTCACTCTGCCCAAGACAGCTCCCGACAATCACATCCTCCACCACTCCTTCTCTGTTTGTGAAGAGAACTTGACATCTTACTGTAAAAGCCCTTGGAGCCTCACTGGTTTGCACCAGGGAAATATTTAAAAATCATGTCACTACCATACAATTTAAATTCTGGTTAGCTAAGTAGCTCACTGCTCAGTGGGTGATTCCAGCATGATTTTTTTGTCCCACCTTAATTTCTTGGGTCTGAAGTTGCTCTGAAGTTCTGAAAAGAAGTGGATGCAAAATGAGACCCTTCAGTGAAATTCAGTATATCTATCAAAACCCTTAAATGTATCTTGATTGGGATTTTGATAAAATCTCAATATTTTAAATTATAAAAGGGTGATAATTTCTTTCAGTTTTCTTTTATAACAGCAAAAAAAATGACCTACTACATTAACTCTTCAGATACTGAAATGGGAAACATATTATATAAAAACTTGTAAAGCTGGGTGCTTGTATTTTTTGGATGCCTAATGACTTTGTTTTGAATGTTTTTGTCTATTAATTATATTTCTGACAGTATTATGGATCAAACACTCAGAAATGATTTTGTGGTTTCATTTATTTTTTAGTACTATAATTACAAATTGTAAACAACTTCCCTTTTCCCTAAAGGTTGTGTAACTATAAAAAACAGAGGTGAGGGGTGAAGGGTGTGGAACTGGAAAATAATAATAATAATAATAATAAAAAAGAATCTAAAGAATCTATTGAAGTAGAAATTAAAAAGGGATGTTTGATATGATAAGTAATGACTAGATAATGGGTTTCACTGGGATATGGAAATATAAAAAGCCAAAAATGGAAATATAAAAAGAGCAAAAACCTGTGTGAAGGGGCTTGGAGAAAGAAAGCACCATCCTGTTTTTATCTCTCTCATGCATGGTGTTACTGTGACCAGATGAGGTCTTGGGAACAACCCACAGTTTTGGTAGACAAATAGAAAAGAAAGGAGGAAGAGATATTCAGTGTACTGAATTCTTGCTGTTAAGAAAAAACACTATTATAATTACTGATGACATTTAGTCAAGATACCTCTCCATTTATTCAAATTCTGTTGAGTTCTTTCACTTTAGTAGTTGATTGTCCAACAGACTCTTGGAAATATGACGGTTTACTGGATTAGGTATTTTGTAGAAATTTACCTTTGCATAGCAGAGGAGTGTGTCTGTTAATCTCAGGAAATCAGAATACCTCACATATGTCAGGTGTTCCAGTTGCATCTATTATAAGAACAGTTTTAGGACAAGGTTGAACATTCCATTAAAAACATATATTTCAGTAGTGTAGTAAATTTAGATGAAATACCAAAAACCATTTTTATAACTGTACTTTATGATCAGTATCATCTTTAGCTTTCCTAATTTTTTAGCCTGCCTCATTAGACATGCCTCGGAGTTCTCCAAAGCTCACAAAACTATGTAGAAATCCTGAAGCCCATTTTTCTCAGCTCTCTCACTGTAAGTGACTCTTGAAAGAGTTACAGCAATGCTTGAACAATCTGCTGCTTTTCTGGTCTGGATTGAACTGACTCCCTTTTTATAGAAATTTTGTTCCACATTCCTTGTGAATGAAAAACTGGGCCTCCTATTGTAATTTCAAGGATTATATAATTTTCTGGCTTCCACCAACATAACATGGCTAAAATTATCAAACAGTCTTATTTCTTAACGAGAACAGATTAGTTATAAATTTCTTTTCCCTATTTAGAAACATTTCTTGACATCCCAGTAAACTAATATGAGAACTGGCAAATGCACACAGCCCTCAACAATAGTAATTTTAATTTCCCTGTGAGAAATCTGAACATCCTGGATTTTCTATAAATACAGCAATAGAATGGTTCAGGTAGGAACTGCACAGCCATACATTCTACCGCTTAAACTTTATTAGATTTGGAGTAATCCTCTGTTATATAGTCATATTTGGTTTAAATGAAGTTGTAGCCATGAACATGTCTGTACTAGTTTCTCTTCTCCCTGTGATGGGAGCCGTATGCCAAAAATAACCCGAGGGAAAAATCAACACCCACGTAACTATTTCAAGAAGAAATAACAATAAATAAGATGTATATGACAGACTTTTATTCTTTGGCTTAAAATTTTGTCATATGTACTCTTCAATGTGCAGTTTCAGGTTTGGCAGAACCTCTTTTAGCAAGTGTTATTTTGACATGGAGACCGGGAAGAAAGACAGTTACTATAGGTCAGGTGTATATGAGATTTTGATTCAAAATGTTCAGACCTTATTTTCTCCCAGCTAAAGATTTCTTGTTATTGGGGGACTACTAGTCTTTCAGAAGAAAGGCATTAAATTAATGTCTCTTGTTCTGCTCCTTTGAAAATTTGTGCATCAAAGTGATTAACCTCATAGTGTAGCTGTTTTATCTTTATTTTTTTTTTAATGTGTTCTTTTATGAAATGAAACATTCCAAACCATTTTGTGTACAGAGATCTATCATAATGTTAAGAACATTTGAAAACGAATTTGTGACGAAAGTAATAGCTTCAACAGAAGTGACATTATGACCATACTGCTACCCATATTACATTTGCAAATATAGTTTAGTGCTTTGCCTACCTTTTTTTTTTCTTTTTTCTTTTTTTTTTTTTAATGCATGTTTTTCTCTGTTTATATCTTCAAAATTATTAGATCATACCTACAAATCTATTTCAGCAGAAAGAATCTATACAAAGAAAATCATCTGAATGTTTCATGTTTTATAACATTTAATGTCTTTAACAGTAAGTAGTTGGTTCCCTGATTCTTCTCTAATCTACTTCATAATCAATTATATAAACTCGTGACTTTCTGATGCAGTTCCTTTTTTTCATAGTGCAAAGAAACTTTTAAGAGAACCATGGATTGAATAATCCATTAAGATCTCCCTTAACTAAACTCGTGACTTTCTGATGCAGTTCCTCCCACCCTTAACCTTCCCAGTTTCAAGTTAAATCAATTCATATATCACCATTTATCATGTTGGAAATCTATCTTGCAAATGAACTCTCCAATTCTCTCCTCCAGAAATGTGTCGGAATAATTCACACTTACTTCTATCACTGCCTTTGACAATTTGTTCCATTATTCAGTAACCCTGTGCATAAAGAAATTCTGTCTGAACTGCTTATATATTAATCCTTTCTTTAAAATCAATTCATTATCTCTGTTTTTGAGTAAATTATTGTCTCAAACAGTGCCTTAGTGACAATCCCCTCTGCCTTCAGGATCTTACATGGGCTTAATTAAGGCCTTGATCTGCTAAGATCTATCTGTTCTGTGTGTCTGATTTCAGATATTTCAAGCTCTTCTTTCACCAACTAGCAATACACTTTTTGTTTTTCATCTTTTATGGGAAAAATTAAAGAAAAACAAACGAAAAGAAACAAACAAACAAAAGACACTAACAAAAGCAAACCCCACCCTACAATACCAAAAAAAAGGATATGGATTCAGTTTAGAGGAGTGTCAGGTCAGCAAGGCAAAGTATCTGAAAAAGCCCTTGTTCTTGACCTTAAAGCTCTGGCATACGAGCAGCCTCCTGGCTTGGTTACACTTTCTGCTGTCATGAAGAAAGGAGACTTTCAGGATACACCTTTTATCTGCAACACACACTTTCCACTACACAGTATTAGTGATCTGATAGAAATGCAGATACTTGGTTTTAATTGTGTAAATATTAATAGGACAATATAAAGATTTTGTTATGGCAAATGTATTGTCTTTCTGTAGTAGCAGAGGAAGCAACTTAGTGTTCTGCCTTCTTTTTTTTTTTTTTTTTTTTTTTTTTTTAAAAATCTTCTATTTTCTTGTACAGCTATATATGTATGAATTTCATCCAGATGTCAAAACAATGAGCACTGGGAGTAGTGTTATTGTAATAACCAGTAAGCAAAGTACCCAACACAGTTATTGTTGCTTGATGATCTGCTTACCGTTACATAAACTTATCTCTACATTTCTTTTGCTCCAAGTCCTTATTTGCTTAAATAGCTTGTGCATTACATTAGTTTTGATTCATTACTTCATAATCTGTTTAGAGAGAAATTTTCAGGCCTGGACAATTTGTATAAAGACAAGGTTTTTTGTGCTGCTTTAATACCTGGGAATGATCAAGCATTTAACGTGTATATTATACTTGGTCGGCTTCATGAATTTTGACTTTCTTTCTTGGGTAATGAACATTGTCATAAATCTCTGCCAATTCTATTTTCTCTCTTGTTATTACACTTAAAGTTAGTACTGCATTTTACAGATATGAAGCTCAGATTTATGATGTTATTATCAACACTCAATCTCCTTGCACATTTTGATGTAGCAAAACTTTATAGTGTGTATTATGTAATTTTGGACTTGTTCTGATTTGGTAATGAATTGCATTATGTTGACTGTGATGATGTTGATTCCATCATCCTTTACAGAATCTCTTAGGTAATAGTACCAAAATTTAACCTTATGAAAAAAAAAAAAAACAAAAAAAAACAAAAAAAAACAAAAAGAGGATAACACTCCACAAATACCTTATCATAACTTTCAATCTGATATAAAATTCAGTATAATGAACTTTGTTTTTATCCTAAATTTAAGTTAAAATGATATTGAATTACTTTTGGTAAGATTAAAAATTAATAAGATGTCAGAGGGAGTGATATCGTATTTTGATTTGACATTTCATATTCCAAATATATATATATTTTAAAATCCATTCTTTGTTCTATTTCTTCCCAAAGCTTTTCCTGATACACTTCTCCATAAAAGCTATTTTTTCCCTTTTTCTGGGATTGATAAAAAGAAGGAACAGCTCACATTAAAATCTCCCTGAAAATAAAAGCATGTCACAGTTCCCCATCAAATGATGGTTTTCAAAAAGTTGTTTTTCTGTCAAAATTATCAGTACAGAATATCTGATCAGCTTTTCAACAACAACAACAACAACAACAACAACAAAAGAAACAAACAAAAAAACCCAGCAAACGAAACCCAGGATTTTTATTAATATTACACCACAAATGTATCTTCTATTATGTTCATATCTATTTGTCCTTTTGTGATTCATTTGCTATCACTACTACCTAAAATAGCCTCTGTGGGTAGAGATTTTAAGTGCACAAAAAAAGCCAATTCTTACCCTGAAAAAAATATAAATCTAAAAAATATGCCCCTAATTTCCATCGTAAAATCTCTGTCCTGTTCAGGGTAATAATTTAATTAGTAACAGTTTCAGGAAAAAAAAAAAAAAAAGTGTAGGAGATGGAAGGAAAATAGTTAAATTCCATTCCTATTATTTAGGAATAATCCATTAAATCCATTAATTGTTTAAGAAGTTGTTCATTTAGATCTTAACTACTTTATACTCAATATTTAAAATACAGAAATTTAAAGTTTAAAATTAACACATCCCTGCGATTTGAAAACCTCAGTTTTCATTTAGGAAAAGCTGATATTAATATTTCAACTCTTGTTAAAATTTCCTCTAATGTATACCTAGACAAAAAAATAATCTAGGGTGATTTTACTCTATTAAAAGTATCCTAGTTTTATTGAACTGACTTTTCACAACAAAAAAGAGATCCTTTCTTACAAGAGCTCCAAGTAGTATGGGAACAAACAGGTATACTCTGTAAAATGTCTTGGTATTTTCATGCCTACTGGAAGAAATATAATAATAAATAGGCTTGCAGCTCTTGCATTAATTTATGATACTATCTGAAAATCTGAATGTGCCTTCTTGATTTCCTGTGAGCATGAGCAAGTCTTAATAGACCACCTCAGCCCAATGCTGCAGCTGCCAGCTGTTAAATTACAGGTGTAGATAGCTTGAGTACATGTGATAGGTGATGGGGTTCCCTGCTGACCATTTTTTTTTCCACATAATTGCATTTTAAACATTTGCAAAACTTCCTGATTTTTATTTTACTATTATTATTATTTAAATTTATCATGTTCTTTTTATGTCTACATAAACAGATAGATGGATAAAGGATGGACATATACTTATGTAAATCCTCGTTTGGTGTATGTGTTTTAGCCATATTACTCTCATATTTTATGTTTGTGCTAATCTGATTTGTTTCATATAATCCCTTTGTGAAGCTCCTTATTCAGCAATATACTACTGGTCTTTTTACTCCTGCTGTGCCTATTACTAAATAGCACTTTTTTTTTGCACACATATATTTTTCTTCTAACACTCTCTGTTTTCCTTATTGATTGTTCTCTTCTACATTTTTCTCTTTTTAATTTCATCCAGTTTGTTTAACAATCTGTTTTATGGTTGTTGTATAGCATTGTCAAAAGTTCATATCCTCAAATTCTTTAAAAACAACAACAAAATATGAAACAGACCATTTTGTGTATATATATATATATACATATATATATAAACCAACAAAAACATTAGTTAATCTTCTGTTCTAAAATATTCAAATTCCTTTTACCATTTGTCCATTATACCCAGAGAAAAGGCAAAGACACCTGCCTAGGCACAGACACATGTACAGGTCCACAAATACCAATACCAAAAACACAAGCTGAAATAAAAGTAGATTTCAGTGAAAATACAAGCATGCTGAAGCAGTCAGACAAAACTCAGGATCTGTAGTAAGTCACACCCTTCTCCTTCCTTCCATTAGGCACCTGATTTATTTACAGAAAGGTGGAAAAACTGCTTGGAAGCAGGAGCTGTGAGAATGGTGTGCAAGGTCTAGGCCATCGTCTGATTGCTGGAAATACTTTATACACCTACTTCACAGTTGTTAATCACTTATGGTCTTATTTGACTAGAGCACATCAAGAAAGATGAGGAAATAAAGCCTCTCTGTTGCTATGATTAGGAATTATGACAGAATTGTGCCCACAAAAAGCACATTTTTTTTCAATTTGTTTTATTGATGACTTCTGACTAAACCTTTTGGTGGTCAATGCACAGCTGTGACATTTTCTAAATGCAATTTTAGCATAGTTACATGCCCCAACCACGTTACAATTCAATTTCTACAAAACACTCTCCATAGGCACTCTTTCAGATAATATATCCCTGCTTAATTTGACACAATGCTTTTGTTGCTGATTTTTCTTTTCAAGCTCTTTTAGAATTTCCTTCTCAAAAACAGCCCAATATTTTGTCTGTTTCTGCACATCATATTAGGCATGGGTATAAAAGAAAGTATTATGAAAACTGTAGCTTGGCTACCCAAAGTAGATGAGAATAATATTCATATTTCCTCTCTCCACTGCCACCATCCTGCTTTTTTTGCAGAGTAAAATCAGTTTGCAGCCCAAAGGTCTGATCTTGCAAGGTGTAGAACACCTTTGGCTGGCAGCAGTCGGCCTTACAGGACTTCATAATAAATGCTGAGCACTGTCAGTCTGGACCTGTAATAATAGTTTTCTTCCCATATTAGTTTTCTTCCCAAATATTTCCATTTTTTTCTTACTTTTTTTTTTTTTTTTTTTTTTTTTTTTTAAATACACAAAACAAATGATAATTACACGCAAAGAAATGAAAATTAAACACACATAGGAAGTATAAAAGGTATGTCATCCTGTGCCCAGCTTTGTAGTGCAGCAGATATATTAATATTCAGATCTATGGAACAGAATGTTATTATTAAAGCAACTGAAGAGTTTTTAATATTATAAATATGTATTACTTTGTAGAACAGTAAGGAATGCTTACAGCATTTTTTTTACAAGTACTATAAATTATCCACTTTAAAATTAGATAAAAACTATTTGAGAAATAATTATGTCTATATGTTCATTAGATCTGAATTGGAGGACTGAAGATAAGGCCTTTAGGTGAAGTCCTTCAACCTGCTTCCAGATACTCATTTCTACTATAATGCCTATAAGCATATTATGGCAACAGAATCTCCATGTTTAGAGAATTCTAATTCATTCCCAGTCTCTGTCTGTGAGACAGTCATTCTTAGTGCATGCAAAAACACAAACACAGAAATAAGCATATTCAGATGAGATGTTCCTTTCCCTTCCCCCTACTTCGCCTCACCTCCTGCATACTCTCTTTTCCATCCTGCCTACTGAAGCCAATCACCATGCAAGACTTTACCAAGCAGATAGTAAATGTTGATTCAGACTGTAGTATTTACTTAATAATGGCATTGCTTTATCCTTGCTTTTAACTTAATCACAAACAGTCCTCCACCAATCCTTGCCAGGAAGCCTCCCTTAAGTCCATTGCAAATCATAGACATAATCTGTGTAAATAATTAATCTGCCTGAATCTTATTCCAGCCACACCTGCAACAACACTGATTACCAGATGTGTAATTGCATTTTGATTGTATTGAAATGGATTTACCTCTGTTTTCTGTCATCGAGAGTGCCTCACCTACCTTGTGATCTAGGGCAGCATTTCTTTACTTTTGTTTCCTGATGTGAATGAGTGCTGAAATGAACCAAGGTGAGGTCAAACCAGGAGGATAAACCTTGGCCAGTTTCCTCTGAAGTAAAAAGTCAGTGTGTGGATTGACAAGGGGCAAGATAAATCTCTAAAAATAACAATAGCAATAATAATAACAATAATAATAATAAAGTGTGATTCAACTCCACAGTGCTTCCCATTGTCCAGAAATTACCACATAAAGTGGTTTCATTCAAAAATTCCATGAAAACATACAGGTATGATCTCTTGATTAATGGCTTGTATGGAAAGAAAGTTTTAGAGTCTTCTTTCTGCCATCTTACTTCATCATTCAAATGACTGAAAAAACACATTTGAGACATATATGTATATACATATATACACACCCATAATATATATACATGCACATGGCATAATATATATACATGATCATGTACAAGTAAAGGGCCAACACAATGTCTAGTGGTGTTCTTCAGTCATTGTAGACCTGTTTAACATTTGACCTTTAGCTTTGACATATATTCATGCATTGTACTTAAATATCTCTGTTACAAAAATGTAGATGTTTTGTGTTGTGGAGGTCCAGTACTTTGAAGTACTTTACACTAATGCACAACTGAAGATTTCAGCTGCAACAGGATGAAGAAAAAAGCAATCATTCTGCTCACTAGAAAATAATTTTCTTTTATATAAGAATATATATAATAAAATAATACATAATATACATTCTTCATTCATGAACCTGTCTGGCCCACTGCTCATATGCTGTATTATT
>CM021797.1:37143962-37155871 GCA_011076525.1 Nettapus auritus
CCTTCCCTTCCCTTCCCTCCTCTCCCTGTATGAACTTTTTGTAGCTATTATTTCTGTGAAATGAAAAAGATTGAGGACTCCTTCCTCAAGAGAGATGTATTTTAGTGGAGGTTTTGAAGTAGTCAAGTGGCTTTTAAATGTAATTTATATTCTGTCTAGTTGTTTTCCTTAAAATTATTTTGTAGGCAAAAAACTGTAATGATTTTGTCTTTAAATTTTATCTCGTGTTTGACTCTGTCACATATCACCACTGATGCCTCATGGATGCTCTAAATCTGGAAGCTGACACTTTGAAGCAATTGAACAAATGGTTGGCTATTCTATATCTCCTTCTGAAGGAGTGCCTGTACAGAAGGCAGACGTTCTTCTTTGATAAGACGTATTGGAAGCATTTAGATGAGGAAGTAATATACTGAAAAATTATTGCCCACATATACTGATGGCTGTACATGAATTGCAGATCAATTTCATATTAGAAGTGCCAATATGAAGATACATTTTTGACATACTAAAAACAAGTCACTATGGACTTACTCTGTAGTAGGAATAGCTGTTTTGCTTTATTGGTACTTTCTGATAATCAACTTTATGAAAGCCAAATTTTGTTAACCTTCTGAATGCATAACTTGGACACAGCTCTTCAGAAGAAGATCTTGGTGATGGAATAGGAGCAATATATCAGGAGTTGTGCCAAACATTAGGCTTTTTACTTTAATCAAATGTGTCACTGTTTACAGCTTTGGGTGTTGGCCAAACATTTCTGAGGACTTGACAAGAAACTGAGAAGAGTGCCATGAAAATGGAGACAAAGTAGCAGAATGTTTGTGAAGTCTAGTGGCTTTCGGTTCAGGGTGAGCTCTTAAACATCTATCAGGTTTCAGAATTTAGATCAAGTCTACAGTGGTTGCTTTTTACCATAAAAAATGCTTTAAATCACCATCTGTCTTCTGTTGTATATAAGTTTTCTTTGTCTTTTCATTTGTATATTTGAATTTAGTTAAGGACACCTAGAACTGAGAAAGGAAAGTAATGAATATTCTATTAATTATTTTAAAATAGCCCTAAACATCTTGTTAAAAGCAACAGTAACTTTAATTCTCAGTCAAGGAAAGCACTATTACAAACTAACCAATAAACAAAATTTTGTGTTATAATGTAGTTCTAAAAGACAACTGTGTGTTAAAAATGTTAGAATGCAGTTTATTTTACAGGTTGTATATTAGTTTTCTTCATCCTGAATACTTCGTAATATTTGTGGCTGACAGCTCCATCTTAGATTTATTTGGCTATCATAGAACACACAGCTCTTGGGTTCTGGATGTTGTATGACATCAAGAAAAATCTTTGTTCTCTAGAACAAGCTTATATGGAATTTCTACTGTACAAATACAGAAGTAGTAAAGAAAAATAAATCAAGAATGACTAAAAACTTGAAATAGTTTAGAAGATCCATTCTGCTCTGAGAAAATATCAGAAAGAATCAAGTTTTTTTCACCTGATATTCCGTATTTTCAGAGTTCCTCAGTCAAATGTAAACTTCTTTTGGAATGAAACTATACAGATAGGAGATAAAGTTTCTGTCTTGAAAACAGTAATGTAGGCAAGTCTTGGTCTTACAAACACTGAAATAAAAACTTCCTAGCCACAGCAAGATTAAAGTGTAAAGATAGACTTAATAATAATAATAATAATAATAATAATAATAATAATAATAATAATAAATCCCATTGAACTATGTGGACATTAGCTTAAGCACATGATTGGGAAGAAGAAAGTATAGAGATATTCATTTAGATAGCAGGAATACATCAGCCCCATTCATTTTGCTATGGATGTCCTTGTGGATTCAAGCCTTACTAAAATATGTTGTAAAAATATCTTATAAGATTTTTTTTAGGTATTAAGATATAATTGCAGTGCCTGGGTCTTGATTTAAAAAAATATCAATTCTATAGTTATTAGCAATTTATGAATTATGTTTTGGTACTTTCAACTCCCTGTCTTTTATCACAAGTATGCAGATAGGCAGTAGGAAGCAGATTCTGCTTTACTTTGAACAGAAATTTGGAAATCTCCTCTTTCACAGAATCATAGAATGGCTTAGGTTAGAAGCGACCTCAAAGATCAGCTAGTTCCAACACCCCTGCCATAGGCAGAGAAGCCACTCACTAGATCAGGTTTCCACGGGCCTCATCTAACCCGGTCTTGAACACCTCCAGGGATAGGGCATATACAGCCTCTCTGGGTAACCTGTTCCTGTGCCTCACCAGACTTGGAGTGAAAAATTTCCTTCTCACCTCTAATCTAAATCTCCCTGCTTTTCATTTAAAATCATTCCCCCTTGTTCTTTCATTATCTACCCAAGTAAAGAACCATCTCCAACCATTTAAGTATTCAAAGGCCTGTGAAAGACCCCTGAGGAACACCACTTGTCAGTGGTCTCCACTTGGATATAGATCCATTGATAACCATTCTCTGGGTGTAACCTTCAAGCCAACTCCTGATCCACTGAGTAGTCCACCCATCAAATCCATATCTCTCCCATCTGGAGACCAGGGTGTCACACGGGACCATGTCAATTGCCTTGCAGAAGTCGTGGTAGATGACATCAGTTGGTCTTTCCTTGTCAACCAATGCAGTCACTCCGTTTTAGAAGGCCACCAGATTGCTCAGACATGATTTACCCTTAAAAATAGTAAGTCAAAAGAAAAAAATAACAATATCATGTGGATCTTCATGGTGAATGATATAGGACGAAAAAGATCTGTGCCACAAATTACAGTTATTTCTAATTCCATTTGTATGGTTAGGACAATTCTCTAGGTGAGAGCAATGGTATGGCTTTTGTCTCATGGTCATAAAACATCATGTATTTGCGCTACGGCACTTTCTTTTCTTCATGAATACTAAACTCACATATGAGCACAAAAATTGACTATGGGATCTGCCAAATGACATTACATTGTACATGGGTCACACATCCGGGACTACTCTTGAACCTTATTCATTAGTTAGTGCAGTACATGTGGGCTTGTACGTGTGAGCAGTACATGTGGGCAGCTTGTACATCAACATTAAAATGACCTTGGACATCTCCGTTGAGTATCTTATCTCATCATGTTGCGTAAGATAACTCAGTATAACTGATAGCTCAGTAGACATTAGATGACCAGAGAACTGAGGGCAAGAAGAAAATCAGAAAGAACAAGCCTGTTTTCAAAAACCATGGTAGTGAAAATCTAAACAGAAAGCTAATAAAGCAATACTGGTTATTTTAGAGTATTTAGCTCGTGAATGTACACACATTCATATAAACCAGAAGAAATATTATCCCTAATCCAATCGGCAAGACAACAAAAATACATATACACACACACACACAAAAATTGTACGCATACACTTAGATATGCTTACACACATTTATTTAGCTATTTATTTATTTACTGTTAAATATATCAAAAAGAAAATAAGCAGTATATACTTTTCACAGACTCACAGAATCACAGAATCAACCAGGTTGGAAGAGACCTCCAAGATCACCGAGTCCAACCTCTGACCTAACACTAACAAATCCCCCAATAACCATATCATTAAGCTCTAAATCTAAATGTCTTTTAAAGACTTCCAGGGATGGGGACACAACCACTTCCCTGGGCAGCCTATTCCAATGCCTAACAACCCTCTCAGTAAAGAAGTTCTTCCCAATACTCAACCTAAACCTCCCCTGCTGCAACTTTACCCCATTCCCCCTCATCCTGGCACCAGGCATGTGGGAGAAAAGACTAATCCCCACCTTGCTACAGCCTCCTTTCAGGTACCTGTAGAGAGCAATAAGGTTGCCCCTGAGCCTCCTCTTCTCCAGGTTGAACAATCCCTGTTTCCTCAGCTGCTCCTCGTAAGACTTGTCCTCCAGACCCCTCACCAGCTTCATTGCCCTTCTCTGGACTCGCTCGAGCACCTCCATGTCCTTATTGCAGTGAGAGGCCCAAAATTGAACACGGCACTCGAGGTGTGTCCTCACCAGAGTCGAGTACAGGGAAAAAAATCACTTCCCTGGACCTGCTGGCCACACTGTTTCTTCTTCAAGCCAGGATGCTGATGGCCTTCTTGGCCACCCGAGCACACTGCTGGCTCATATTCACCCAACTATCAACCAATACTCCCAAGTCCTTCTCTGCCAGGCAGCTTTCTAACCACTCATCTCCCAGCCTGTAGCTCTGCTTGGGATTGTTGTGCCCCAGGTGGAGGACCCAGAACTTGGCCCTGTTGAACTTCATACCGTTGGCCTCAGCCCATCGGTCCAGCCTATCCAGATCTTCCTGCAGAGCCTTCCTACCCTCGAGCAGGTCTACACACGCACCTAACTTGGTGTCATCTGCAAACTTACTGAGGGTGCACTCGATCCCCTCATCCAGATCATTGATGAAGATAATAAAGAGGACTGGCCCCAGCACCGAGCCCTGGGGAATGCCACTAGTGACCGGCCTCCAACTGGATTTGACTCCATTTACCACGACTCGTTGGGCCCGGCCATCCAGCCAGTTTCTAACCCAACGAAGCGTGCGCCAGTCCAAGCCAAGAGCAGCCAGTTTCCTGAGGAGAATGCTGTGGGAAACGGTGTCAAAAGCCTTGCTGAAGTCAAGGTAGACCACATCCACAGCCTTTCCCTCATCCACCCAGCACGTCACTTTGCCATAGAAGGAGATCAGGTTCGTCAAGCAGGACCCGCCCTTCATAAAGCCATGCTGACTGGGCCTGATTGCCTGCTTGCCCTGCAAGTGCTGCGTGATGACTCTCAAGATAATCTGCTCCATGAACTTCCCTGGCACTGAGGTCAAACAGGCCTGTAGTTTCCCAGGTCAGTCCTCCGGCCCTTCTTGTAGATGGGCGTCACATTTGCTAGCTGCCAGTCAACTGGGACCTCCCCCGATAACCAGGACTGCTAAGTGATGGAAAGGTGCTTGGCTGGGTGGATCCCATCAGGCCCCATCGACTTGCATACATCTAAATGCTGTAGCAGATCACCAACTATTTCCTCATGGATAGTGAGGGTCACAATCTGCTCCCCATTCCTTTCCACCAGCTCAGGGTACTGGGTATCCAGAGAACAACTGGTCTTGTCACTAAAGACTGAGGTGAAGAAGGCGTTAATCACCTCAAGATGGAGATTCTCCTTAGTCCACCTTTTCACGTTAATGTATTTATGAAAACATTTGCTGTTTTCTTTAAAAAGAGTAGCCAGATTGAGCTCCAGATGAGCTTTGGACTTTCTAATTTTGTCCCTTCACATCCTTACAACATCCTTATAATCTTTCTGAGTGGCCCACCCTCTTTTCCAAATAACATAAACCCTCTTTTTTTTTTTTTTTTTTTTTTTTTTTCCTAAGCTCTAGCCACAACTCTCTGTTCAGCCAGGCCAGTCTTCCATGCCAGCTTTTTGTGCACATGGGAACAGACCGCTCCTGAGCCATTAAGATTTCCTTCTTGATGAGTGTGCAGCCTTCCTTGACTCCTCTGCCCTTCAGAACTGTCTCCCAAGGGACCCTGCCAACCAGCATCCTGAACATCTCAAAGTCTGCCCTCTGAAAGTCCAAGACAGCAGTTTTACTGGTCCCCCTTGTGACTTCACCAGGAATAGAGAACTCTGCCATTTCATGGTCACTCTGCCCAAGACAGCTCCCAAGAACCACGTCTCCCACCAGTCCTTCTCTGTGAACAGAAGGTCCAGTGGAGCACCTTCCTGGTAGTCCCACTAACCATCTGTGTCAGGAAATTATCTTCCACGCTCTCCAGAATCCTTCTAGACTGCTTCCTCTGAGCTGTATTGCATTTCCAGGATATGTCTGGGAAGTTTAGGTCCCCCAGGAGGACAAGAGCTGATGATTTCGCAACTTTTGCTAGCTGCCTGTAGAATTCCTCACCCATCTCCTCATCTTAGTTTGGCGGTCTGTAACAGATCCCCACCAGGATGCTTGCCTTGTTGGCCTTCCTGCTGATCCTAACCCATAGGGACTCAGCCTTATTTCCTGTCTCAGTCTCAAGTTCCACGACATCAAAACACTCTCTAATTTAGAGAGCCACACCACCACCCCTTCTGTGCTGCCTGTCCCTTCTGAAGAGCTTACAGCCAGTCATTGCTGCACTCCAGTCTTGGGAGTGATTCCACCACATTTCAGTGATGGCAACCAAGTCATAGCTAGCCTGCTTCATGATGGTTTCCAGCTTCTCTTGTTTGTTGCCCATGTTGCATGCATTAGTGTAGATGCACTTCAGCTGGCCCACTGCCTGCTCCCCAGACCCTGACATTGTTCCCCCTTGGAACACCTCTATCTAGCCTTATTTAATCTCCATTCCCCTTCCTACCTAGTTTAAAGCCCTCTCAATGAATCCTGCCAGCTCTAGTGCTAGTGTCCGTTTTACACTTAGAGACAGGTGGGACCCATTTGCTGTTAGTAGGCTGGGTGCCTAATAAAGCACCCAGTGGTCAAAAACAAACAAACAAACAAACAAACAAACAAAAAAATAATTGTAGAAGATTTCCATGTTGGCACCAACCTTTGAGCCACCTGTTTATGAGGTGGGCTTTCCAGGTCCTCTCTGTACCCCTCCCTGCCATTGCAGGGATGGAAGAAAGCACAACCTGTACTCCTGCTCCACCTACTAAGGCAATTTCCACCTACTAAGGAGTTAGTAAAGTATTTTTTTAAAAAAATATTGCTATTTTATTTTATTTTTATTTATTTTATTTTATTTTTATTTTATTTTATCTTATTTTATTTTATTTTATTTTATTTTATTTTATTTTATTTTATTTTATTTTTATTATTTCTATTTTTTTCTATTTCTATATTTCTATTTCTATTTCTATATTTCTATTTTTTCTGCATCAATATTTATATAAATTTGTCAGGTTAGCTCAGGTAAAGACCTACTAAGATTAAAAACTAACAGGACAATATTTTTTAAGTACCCCAGAAAGTTTTAACTAAATTGTTGTATATGGTTTCTACAGCTGTATTTCAGCTGTAGAATCTCTTTTTATAACATTCATACATATTCATACAATTCACCTGGCACCTAACTCCTGGCCAAATTTTCTTAGTGTTTCTGACCATTACAATCAAGTAGAGACGAGAACAAAAGTAAACTCAACATTAAAACCCCAACATGAGGAGTGACTTTCAATGTGAAAAAAAAAAAAAAAAAAAAAAAAAAAAAAAAAAAAAAAAAAAAAAACTTGGTAAACTGAGATTATTACCTAAATTTATTACCTAAATCCCCACTATGCCAGTGTCTTGTTCTTGGAATACAAGAACCACATGAGCTTCCTTCATAAAGATCCTGTAAAGCAGCATGATACAGGAGACCATGATATGGTCTGACATCAATCTTCAGCTTACATGCCTTCAGCTTCAGGTATTTAGACATGTCAAACTGAGGTGCCCTGAAAAATTAAATGAAAAGACAAATGAGGATAGGATGTTCAGTTTTACAGGTGAAAGGCTACACTTTAATTTGGTAAAGTATGTTTAAATTAGGCTTTATAATAAGTTGGTTCCCCATTATTTTGCGCCATTAACTTGGTTTTAAAGAATACTTTAAAACTCCTTCTCTTGTTAAATCTTTCACAGCCAGCTGATTGTCTCCCTAACAGAAAATGAGAGGCAAAATGTCAAGAAGAGCAAGCATTATCTTAACCTTGTACTACACTGATCAGAACTCTGCTCGAAGTCAATGATTGCAAAACTTGTTCAGAATAACCTGATGACTCAGTGTCCCAGAATGCTAATCTTCAAAATCAGTGCAGCAAGAGACAAGAGGATTAAAGCTACATTCAGTTGTAATGAGATCCATCATTAAAGGTAGACCACGACTGTGGACATGAGATGTCTAACATATAATTGCTTTTACTTTAAAATTTTCAGTAGCACAAGAGTATAGAATAATTGTTCTGCCATTACATTTTGCCTATTATTTTCATTTTATTCTTATAACTTAACAAAGTTGTTAAGAAAGCTTTCAGTTTTCTGCAGATACTGAAGTGTTATGTCTTCGTTTTATACAGACAGATTTATATATATATATATATATATATATATTATTTTTTTAAATGAGAAAGGGAGCCTGGCTGTATAGCCTCTTCATACTATTCACCAGGTATATTCTTTTTAATGCTAAAAAAGATTGTCTCATTCTGAAACCTGCTTTTCCTTGTTTTCTTAAAGTCTTTACTTCCCTCTGAATTAGTTGCTACATCTGGCCAATGCTTATGTGAGCTGGACTAAGCATACAGAGTTTGCTACTGGATCTTGCTCCCATTTGAAGACCTGGTACTTAAGGGAAGCCTGGATCATTAGTCCTTCGCCATTTTATTTAATTAATAAATTTATACTTAATAAAAAATAATTTATATACTAACATAAATAATATAACTATTATATATTATATTATGTCATATCAAGATAAAATATATTAATACATAATTTATATATATATTAGGGTAATTAATTAATTTAATTATTTAATTTGATCACCTAAATAAAGGCGTATCAAACTGTTCTTCAAATGGCATTTCTCCTGTTTGATTTTGCTTGGTACTTTTTATTCACTCACTGAACATCACTGCACTTCATCTCCAGCCAAATAAACTGTCATTTTATTTAGGGGTGGGGAATAGCAAAAGATACATTATTTATTCACTTCAAATATGCACTAAAAGTAAATAAATAAAGAAAAAACAGTGCCAAATTATGCATGCTTCACGTTTAGCAGTGAAATACAGTCTAGAATCAGCAGCAAAATACAGTCTGGAAAGTCACTGATCTCCACTAAGTCCTTTTGTACATAAGGGACTAATTCTCTTTTCAACCACATTGCATTTTATTTTTATTATTAGAACTGGGGAACAAGGTGTTAAACATTTATGCATCTTAATTAACAATTTAAAAATATTTTACAGAAACAAACCTGAAACATACTACATTTCAGTTCCTTGTGTTTCTCCCTTTCCCCCTCTTACTCACATATATCACAAGTGCATGAACATGAGTTTATTACATATATGGATGTTTTTCCTTTAGGAAATATTATTTAAGGTATGTTACAAGAAGGATGGAGGTGGAATGCTAAGTAATCAAGGGTAAATTACATGGTCCTGAGAGTAGTTAAGGTAATCAAGAAAGGCTTCCAGACTTGGAATAAAATAATATTATAATGTTTTCTCTCCACTACCCCTAAAATTTGCTATCTCTATATGTACCCATTGATGCACTAATGAAGTACATCTATTAATTCCGTTGTGCTTTAAGACCTAACTTTACTTCAGACTGTTACATTATAGTTCTGGATTTATCACTACTACATCATAGTGTAAAATGACTGTAATTACAATTGCCTTTGCTTTCAGTTTCTTCCTCTTTCACATAGCCTCCCTGGGAGGCTTTAAAGCAAGACAGCTAATAAAATAGATGACTGAATGCTATAACACAGATGTCATATGACAGGTCTGAAAGCATCAGCAGCAAATTGACTACTGGGCTACATGGCTCTTCTGATATTCAGTGAATGAGACAATTTTTCCTGACTTACCCTTGACAGAATTTAAGGCATGAAGGTATAAACAAATTATACAAAATCTGAAGTTATAATTTTGGCAGTGAGAAGGGATTAGATGAAATTATTTTAGTTGCATGTTGTCTGCATTTTCCTGCCTGAATTATATACTCAGAAAAAGATCATTAGTGCTTTCTTAGTGCTTCTTGAATTTTGTTTCTATCTCTGTCAATGTGACATAGGTAAATGAGGGAAAGAGAAGAGCGAAAGTTCGGGGAGGAAAGATAGCAGAAGTAACCATTTGAAGGTAAGTGCCAAATATTCATAACAGAAAACATAGACTGTTGCATTAATGTCATAATTATCATCTGGAAACTTGCCATACAACATGTAAAAATAGCCATGTGCCATCTGTTTTTTTTTTTTTTTTTTTTTTTTTTTTTTTTTTTTTCTTTTTTTTTCTTTTTTTTCTTTTTTTCCAGGCAAAAAGGAAATTAAAGGCCACAACTAAACTGTAATTCATTAGCCTGGGGGTGTGGTAGAACAAGCATATACTACTTGTTGATATATATTACCTAGGCACGTACATCGATGTTAACATAATAAAGCAAAGAAAAATTATTTTACAAAGCATGCCTCACTTAGGGACCTAAAGCAATTCATAAAAGGAATGCAACAACTTTAATAATGTATATAGTATCACAGATAATGTACAATGTATCTATAGGCCTGGCAACACTTCTTTGGACTCCGGCTTTCATTCTCTTCTTTCCTGTTCTACTGTTGCAACATTTTTAGTGCAGAACTAGAATGTCGGCTCTTAATACGGAAATCACAATTCTAAAAATTGAATTCATTATACTTTTCAATGTATTAATTTGCAGATGATAATGTATGAAAATTTCATTGTATTTTATATTTGACAACATTTCGTATGTTTTCTAAGAAGTAACATATTTCTTCATTTAGATATAGTATATGGCCTCTCCAAGTATCTGCATTTTTTTTATATTTGCATATAGCATTCTCATTAGACAGTAATTACTTATAGGATGTACCTGAAGACTTTAATATAGTTGTATGACTCCAGCATTTCATCTAATATATATTTTCAGGGATAAAACCTTTCAGAATTTACTTGCGACAAATTTGCTGTCACTAACTACTGTTAATAACTGAATGTGTAACTAAGTGCTTGCATCCTAACTGCATTGGCTTCTTGATTACCCTATTTTACAAGGGTTGTTTGCATCACTGTTTTTTTTTTTTTTTTTTTTTTTTTTTTTTTTTTTTTCTGTACATGTTCTATTATGTGTGTGCAATATCTCAGACAAACACAATTGGTAAAAGGTGTTTTCCTTGTTGATGGTTTCCAAGTGTTTCCTTTGGCAAAGGTATTGTGCATTACCCTGTGAACTGTGTGTCTGTCTCTCACTGCTTCTACTAGAACGCTGGGACAAACAGACTATGAGTTTAACTAGTGATAGCTGATATCTTAAGCCATTTAAAGCTCATTTTCCTTCACTTCAGGTTGAAAGAACTGTGATGTACTACCTTTAACACAGTCCATGGTACATCATAAGCTATTATCAGCCTGTGAAATCCCCAAATGCATGGATTCAAATAAATGTGGCACCTTTGCTGACCTTTGTTACAGATCAGTTCCCAAGAGACCTCTTTCTAACATGTATTTTACAGAACAGTTTAAATGTCTGCACTTAAGCAGTTATTGCAAATGAAGTATATCAGTATCTCTTATGCCAAAATTTGTTTCAGACTTAAGCTGACATTGAAAACAAGGGAGACTTACAGTATTGTTGCTCCTTTGCTCTTTCCATACAGCCATGGCCTTCACTTTTGTTTAAAACAATCTTGTTACAAAGCTCATCATTTTTTCCTTGTTCCTTCAGGAGCCAACAACTGAAGTTTCAGTAAATTTGACTAGAGTTCCTCACTTTGTAGCCCATACTCATAGTGATACTGAACAATGACAAATCTCAGAGGGTCTGCAAATACTACAGTTCATAAGAAATGTGTTACTCTGTGGAATCAGTCCTATTTTCTTTAACTGGAAGGCTTTCTGGCTGCACTGAAATGGAGATAACTCTTCTCTCATTTGAAAACATCTCAAAGTCTCAGTGTATTTCATGGTATAAGGCTTTTTCCACAATTCAAAAGACCTTAAGCTTCCAGGGTAGAAATCCTACATTCATGCATTAATTTAAAGGTATATCACATTAGGTAGTTTGATAGATATTCCCTGTGAAACATTATTTACTTTTGTGAAGCTTAGGGAAAACTTCTCTTAAGAGACAAAGTGTCCTGA
The DNA here is from genome assembly GCA_011076525.1 of Nettapus auritus. Classification (NCBI taxonomy): domain Eukaryota; kingdom Metazoa; phylum Chordata; class Aves; order Anseriformes; family Anatidae; genus Nettapus; species Nettapus auritus. The sequence continues at coordinate 37,155,841 of CM021797.1, forward strand.
AACTGTTTGGGTGTTCTGGGTGTTCCCTTCT
>CM021797.1:37157719-37169249 GCA_011076525.1 Nettapus auritus
GGTCTGTTCTCCCACGTGCCTGGTGACAGGACGAGGGGGAATGGGCTAAAGTTGCGCCAGGGGAGGTTTAGGTTGGATCTTAGGAAGAACTTCTGTACTGAACGAGTTGTTAGTCACTGGAATAGGCTGCCCAGGGAAGTGGTGGAGTCACCATCCCTGGAGGTCTTTAAAACACGTTTAGATGTAGAGCTTAGGGATATGGTTTAGTGGAAGATTTGTTAGTGTTAGGTCAGAGGTTGGACTTGGTGATCTTGTAGGTCTCTTCCAACCTAGACTATTCTGTGATTCTGTGATTCTGTGATCAGAGGACTGTTAATTGACTGTCCTCTTAAAAGGTTTAGATAAGTAATTCAGTCATGATCAGAGGACTGTTAATCAGAGTTGTTAGTAATTTTAGTAATCTGGGGAAACTGCAGGTGTAGAGAGAAAAATTATGTGACCACAGGCCCAAATACAAGAAGGCATTAGTATGCAGGCTTTTAGCTAAGATACAAGTTCTTACATTGTTCTGTGACTGGTAATCTCTTTAAGATGTGCCCTATCTTAAAAATATATATATATATATATATATTAATTAAAAATCTGCAATATTTTGGCGCCAGTGCTCAAATAGGAGTTGTGGGCTTCAACATAATTACATCAATTTAGTGTCTACTAAAGTTTTATTCATACATTATGCCTTTCCAACTATCTGTATATAATCTTGAAGGTGTTACCACTGGTAAGATGCCCTCCATAGGTCTCTGGCAGCTAAACAGAAAGATTCCTTAACTGTGTTTTGGTGGAAGAGAGTATGGCGGTGAAGCTGCATTTGTATTTCAGTAGTGGAGACTCAGGTTACATGAATCTTCTTCAGGAAGAATCTAGGCAGACTGTATAAATTTCTCATCCTTTTTATTTTAAATTAAGAGCAGGAAATTAGTGGACATGGTAAAGAAATATAATAGTACATAGGTTGGGAAGTTCAGCTGAGTGGGACAATGGCAAATACTTTTGTTGTACATACCAGAAGAGATAGCCATGTGTCTGGTATGGCAAGTATTCATAACAAATGCAAACACATATTAATTTGAAAATATGACTTGTGCAAACCTGTTTTCTACTAAGATATATCAAAATTTGATCTACCAATCTCCCTTAAGATAAAGCTTTACCAAATTTAAAGTTTTGCTTGAATATACAGAAGAGCAACAAGAACTAGGTAACTATTACTTTCATTATTTCAGTATCTTAAGGCAAATATTAAGTCCACACAGTAAATTTAACAAAACAAACAATAATAATAATAATAAAAAACAACAACAAAAATGAACAAACAAACAAAAAACCTGCAATAAACATTTGGCAGACTGTGAAAACCTTGTCAGACAAAATCTGACATTTTTGTAGAGATGATTGCTAATTCTTCCCTTGCATTTTCCTTATGGAAATTCAACTGAAATACAGCACTGTATTATGCTTTATATGAAATGCCCCCAGTGACCTCATGTTACCAATTTCTTAATATTTAAGCTGACAGATGGAGTGTTGGGATTTGAACCAGATACCAACCTTCTGTTCACATATAACTATCTCTGCCTTTAGTAACAGAGCTCTGCAGAAGCTAAGTCCTGATGGATTCAGACCAGGTTATATTTTTGTCAAATTCTCACCAAGAAATGACACTGTTTGCTTGGACCTCTATTCTGTGTATTTAGGCCCACTCCTTAAAGGTTCATTGTCCTCTTAAAAGGTTTAGAAAAGAGACTAATTCAGCATTTTTTCTTCTGTTATTCCCTTCCTCTTCTCAAAAAAAAAAAAAAAGAAAAAAAAAAAAAAAAGAGGTAGATTAAGATTTCAGTGTCTCTTTCCCAAAACAGGCATCCAAGTAGAAAAATGTCATCACAGCCCCACTGTATCCTTAATGTTGTTCTTTGGTGCCTCTTTGGAGAGACAGTCAGGCAACAATCCCTTTTTTGCTATCATTTATCATATTCAAAATGTTCCATGTGTCATCCAAACTTACAGAATCATAGAATCATTCCAGTTGGAAAAGACCTCTAAGATCATCTAATTCAACCTTTAACCTAGTACTAACATCCACCACTCAACCATGATACTAAGTTCTAAATCTATACATTTATTGAAGACTTTCAGGGATGGTGACTCAACCAGTTCCCTGGGCAGCCTAGTCCAATGCCACACAAACCTTACAGTGAAAATTTTTTTTCCTAATACACATCCTAAACCTGTCCTGGCACAACATGAGGCCATTTCTCCTTGTCTTATAACTTGTCTTTTGTGAGGAAACCCTGATTCCCACTTCACTATAGCCTCTCTTAAGGTAATTGGTCTTAAGGTAATTAAGGTCTCCCCTGACCCTCCTTTTCTCTAGGCTAAACAAACCCAGTTCCCTTAACCACTTCTAATAAGACTTGTTCTCTAACCCCCCCCAACAGCTTTGCTGTCCTTTGGACATGCTTTAGCACCTCAATATATTTCTTGTAGTGAGGGGCCTAAAATTGGACACAGTACTTGAGGACCAGCCTCATTAGAGACAAATACAAAGGGACCATCACTTTCTTAGTCCTGCTGGCCACAATATTTCTGATACAAGCCTGCATACTGTTAGCCTTCTGGGCCACCTGAGCATACTGCTGGCTCATGTTCACCTGGCTATCAACCAATACCCCTTGGTTCTTTCCAGCTAGTCTTTCCCCATCCTGTAGCATTGGAAGGTGTTGCTGCACTCCAGGTGCAGGACCAGTCACTTGGCCTTGTTGAACCTTATGCAGTTGACCTCAGCCCACTGATCCAGCCTATCCATACACAGAATCACAGAGTCACAGAATCACAGAAAGTCTAGGTTGGAAGAGACCTACAAGATCACCGAGTCCAACCTAACACTAACAAATCATCCCCTAAACCATATCGCTAAGCCATACCCCTAAACCATACCCCTCTGGAGAGCCCTCTGACGCACAAGCAGATCAACATTCACACCTAACTTGGTGTCATCTGTGAACTTGCTGAGGGTGCACTTGATCCCCTTGTCCAGAATATTGATACAGATACTAGAGAGAACTGGCCCCAGTACTGAGCCTTGGGGGACACTAGTGATCAGCCTCCATCTGGAATTAACTCCATTCAGCACAACTCTTTGGTCCCAGACACCCAGCCAATTTTTAATCCAGCAAAGCATACACCCATCTAAACCTTGATCAGCCAGCTTCTTCAGGAGAATACTGTGTGAATTGGAGTCAAAACACATAGTCTTGTATTTCACTTCTAATAAATGGCTGTAATTCTGACATTTCTGAAGGCTTTATGACAAGATGAGAAAGAGCCTGTTGAAACAATAACTGAGGAGAGATAAAGCTGTTGGCAGAGAGATCATCTTTCTTCTCAATCCCCTTTTACCTTCTCCTCCTGATCTCATAACATTTGTACAGAACAGGATGAGTATAAAACAGAGTATAGAAGCTTCTTTGGTGAAGACTGAGAGATTAGCTTATGTCTAAGGGCAGGGATTTGTTTCAAGGTTCCTTTTGTTAATAGCTACTCACAGTACACCTTGAGCATTCAGTAACTTCATGCTTGTCATCAGTCCTTTAACAAGATTGCAGTGCTCTAAGTAGAGCCAAACATCAAGCTTTAACAGCATCACAGCATGTAGATTTAAATACTGAACTCTTTATTTTTACCGAAGAACAAACACCTAACTTTTCGCCCACATAAAATCACATGTCTCTCTCACTGACTTTATGTACGCACATGGATCCTGGTTGTTATTCCAAAACTTCTGCCTGGTTAGAGAGAAACACAAGCTTATCCAGTGTCTCTTACACTTTCCTTAAACATGAGGAGGAATTAGCATGGGATTAGCTGCATTTACATGATTCCCACTGATGAAGCCAACTACTCTTTACTGTCTCTTAGGCTCCCTTGGTAGAAAAGAAGATAAAAATCAATGTCCCTTGAGATGCTGAGAAGATGAGGGCAAACCTTCTTCTTATATGGTGTCGTTTCTCCATTTCCCAGATATTCTCTGGAAGGATCAGCAAACTCAAAAGAAAGAAATGAAACTGATCTACAAGAATGAGTTCTGCTTATGTAAACTTTCTTATGCCACTTTCCCACTAGTGCTCTCCAAAAATCTTGCAGGAATCAAATGAATTCACACATCTCATATCTCCATTCAAATATAAAATTCCCACAGACACTCAAAAGAGAAAAGTCAATCTTCCCATTGTCCACGGATGTAATATCTTGGATACAACATTTCATTTATCTGTTCCCTACTGCCAATGCCTCCACTAAGATAATTTTTTTTTACGGTGAGGACTCATTTTGCTTTTTCCATATATCAACACAAACAAAATAGTTACAGCTTTCCTGTAAGCATTAAAATTATAGAAGCTTTGTCAGAGACTAGAAAGAAATTTGTAGTATCATCAGTAGATATTTAAGATCTCGAAATATGGTATGTTGCTGCAAAGTACATTATGAATTCTTTTATCATCATATGAGGCAAAAGCACATTGCCATGATGAAAGAGAAAAAAACAACAACAACAACAACAAAAAACACAAACCACCACCAAAGAAAACCATGTCAAATTCTGATGCAGCATCAGCTCCAGCCCAATGATTTCTCTCCTAACATATATCAACACAGAAAATGGAAGGCCTCCTGAAACTTCATGAGTCCACAAGCAGCAGAGCACATAGCAGTTACTTTAGTCCCTCACCAAAATGTTAACCTCTTCAATTGCAAAGTTAATCCACAAAACTCATTTTTTGTTTGTTTGTTTGTTTTTATGAAGACCTAATTTTTTCCTCACTTGTCTGCCAATTAAATGTTACTCTGAAGGCCAGTTGTATAAAATTGAAAATTAGCTGATTTTTTCAAACTTGCCTCTGATTTGTCAAGCAAGTTCTCTGTCCTGCACTTTTCCCATTTCATTCTTAACTCAAAGGTATATGATTTTATTTGATTGTCTTCCCTAATGACTGTTAACATTTCACTGAAGCATGGTTGAATGATACTAGTATAAAAAGACATCTTTAAAAACTTTAAAAATCCCATGTGTTAAACTAATGGAAATGAAATACTTCATATCTGAATTTGAATAGTGAATCTCACCAGAAATTCAGTTCTAATTAACATGACCTTGGTTTTATGTACATTGGCAGTTTCACACAGTGATAATGCAAATTAGATCTTTTTCTTACTAGGGTATGGTGTGCTTTGGAGCAAATACAACATAGAATAGGGAAAATATATTAAGCCAATTAAGTCATAGATATGAGATCAGGATATAGGTGCCACAGAGTTTCATCATTTTAGTTCAATGTTATACATGTTGTACTTTTTAGAAATGTTATTTTAATTAACTAAATTTTACGTTAAGCTTCAATGTACTCACTATTTATTACTTGATTCTTCTATGTGATTCCTTCTCTTCTGTCTGCAGACTGCAAAAACTAAATGCACGATCATAGAATAATAGAATCATAGAATGTTTTGGGTTGGAAGGAACTTAAAGGTCATCTAGTTCCAACCCCCCTGTCATGGGCAGGGACACGTCCCACTAGACCACCTTGCTCAAAGCCTCATCCAGCCTGCCCTTAAACACTCCCAGAAATGGAACATCCACAATATCTCTGGGCAACCTGTTCCAGTGCCTCACCACCCTCTGAGTGAAGAATTCCCCTTTCTCCTATCATCTCCTGAGCAAAAAGTTGCTCTCTTTCTTTTTTATAAGCCTCCTTTAAGTACTGAAAGGCTGCAACAAGGTATCCCCAGAGCCTTCTCTTCTTCAGCTCTCTCAGCCTCTCTTTTTAGGAGAGAAGATCCAGCCCTCTCATCAACTTTGTGGTGGTCCTCTGGACCCACTCTTAGAGACCCACATCCTTTTTGTGCTGAAGGCCCTGAACCTGGATGCAGCACTCAAAGTGAGGCCTCACAAGGGCAGAAGAGAGGTGGACTGTCACTTCTCTGGATCTGCTGACCTCTCTTCTGTTGATGCAGCCCAGAATGCATTTGGATCTCTTGGCTGCAAGAGTGTACTGCTGGCTCATGTCACACTTTTTGTCCCAGGGCTGCTCTCAATGAGTTCTTCACCAAATCTGGATTCATGTCTGGGATTTATGCAACACGGGTGCAGGACCTTGCACTTAGACTTGTTGAACCTCATGAGGTTCACATGGGCCCACTTTTCTAGCTTGTCCAGGTCCCTTTGTATGACATCCCTTCCTTCTGTTGTATCAACTGCATCATCCAGCTTGGTGTCGTCTTCAAACTTGCTCTATCCCATTGCCTACGTTTTTGATATAGATTTTAAACTCTGCACAGTGTCTTCTGTTACTACACTTCTTTAAATAAATATAAGTCATTTCTTGTATCATAATATAGATTGAATATTTCTGACAGTGTAAAGTGAACACTGGTACAACACATTTTAGAATAGGATCATCCTAAATTTCTGTGAATGAGCAGAATATCTCTTTCAATAATTTTAATGATAACTGAATTTACCAGCCTTTTTCCTCATGCATAACTTATTAACAGTGAAAAGTTTATGAGAAGAATCAGAAGAACTTGATGTTCTTGATCTCTGGGGTAAAAACATACAAAAGTATTCTCCATGCTATAACAGGAATTTAAAATTTTAATAGGTCTTCCATTGACCAGAATGATACAACTGAAATGGTGTTTCTTACGTTAATGGAAGGGGGAAATATTCACCCACTTCTTATGACATTTACTGCTTTACTGTCTTCTTCTATCTGTTAATAAATGGAATCAGTAGAAGATATTAGTAAACAATATTTTCAGGTATTGACATTGTTCTTTAATCAGTTTCAGGCAAAGTATAAGCATCTTTATGTATTTTATGTATCAAACATATTTTCTGCATGCAGTGTAAGCATCTGTAGACAAACTCCAAGTTTGGAAGTTTATTGTGTTCAGCTCACAGAAGGATTCATGATTAATTACTCTATTTTTGGCGCTTCTCCTTTTTGATATCATAATGATCAATCAGCTTCTTGATTTGGTCAACATAAAAATTACAAAGAATTACATTGTTCATCCTGTACAATGAAATCATGATTTCCTATACCTTTAGCCAAACTGCAACAATGAATATTTTTCATGGGAAAAATGTGGTACTTCAGAATATGAAAGATCAAGAAAGTTACAGTCTGTAAAGAAAAGTGATCATCAATGTTCTGTTGATCATTTTCTGCTGCTTTTGAAAATTTTCTTAATTCTTGCACCATGGTAGGTAAAGTCAGTCTCCTGTTATCGAGATTTCTTTTATATGCTCATTAAAAAAAAAAAAAAAAAAAAACAAAACAAAACAAACAAAAAAAAACAGATAAACAAACAAAAACAGATCCACAAATAGCTGCTTGCCAGACTCCCCTTGGTGAAATAAAACAACAACAACACACACACACACAAAATCATTATAGATTAAGTAGTAGGCCTGTATTTGAAGAGGTATCACAGGTGAGAAAAGTTATGTCACTTTGAAATAAATTCATAGAATAGGTTACGTGATCTTTGAATTAAGCTTCAATTCAGTATTTCATTGTCTCCATGGTGCGCAGCTGAAATCCACAATGGGAATCACATAGTCTCATCACTTAATTAGGGTGGAAAAGCACTTCAGGTGAGTTGATCTACCTAAGAATGCTCTTTACTGGAACACATTAATTGATTTTCTATTTGTCAACAGGAGTTACATTAAGTTTTGCACACTAGAATAGAGAAATGATGGTGATGGATGACATGAAAGTTGAAGGCATAAGACATTGAGTCTTCCCTTAGCATTGATCATTTAGAGTGAAACAGTCTGGAAATCAGAAAGGAGGATTTATTTATTTATTTATTTTTCTTGGAGACTTAAAAGTGCAGATTAAATTCACTGAAAGTAAAGCAACAGAACCGAGCTTGTTCTGGTTCTGTTTCTGGCTAGGGATGTATATACACAAATTTCCCTACTCCTAGGTCTTTCAGGGTCTTATTGTGCACTGAACTTGCAAGACCCCTGTCACCTGTGCACCAAGGGTCGCTGTGAAACCAGATCTCAGTGCAACCTGGTACCACTGAAGCATGAATTTTGGTAGGGCTTTTTATGAAGGGGCCCCACAGATACAACTTTTCTCTGTCTTTACCACTTTGTGTTAGTCCTAATACCCAACATATAATGGCTACGCTGCAGTACACTATGCACACTATACCTACCAATATTCACCCTCTCCTTTTACTGTTGCCACTAATTGAGTCAATAAATAATTGGATAGGTCGTTTACAAAGAAAAGTATTCTCTTTAGGCCTACAACTTTAGGCCTAAGAGTGCCTACACAGCTGGAAACAAACAAACAAACAAACAACAACAACAAAAAAAACTCAGTTAAAAAATCAGGTCTCTCTATTTTTGTGAAGTAGAAACCTCTCCTCATTTTGAGGACACATGTAGCGAAGAAATGAAAAGTTCGCTACTCGTTAAGAGATCATTGAGCTCCGGGGTCTCTTTTCGAAGCCAAACTAAGTAGTTTAAAGGAATATCTACTTTGTGTGTTAAAGATGGAAGTAACTGGTATGGGTGCAGGAACTTGTAAGATCCTGGGGAGGGATACGAAAAGGAAAGATTTCTTTCAAACCCATTAGTGATTTTAAAGGCCAAAACTACACATGGGTTTAAACTGCTACAAAATTAGTGAGACTCTCGATTTCATAGTGAGTGTGGGTTTCTATTGCAGGTAATGCTTTTGCCTCTAACCCTGCAAGAAGGGAAATGAAAGCAAGCAGAACCCACTGCAGACCAGGGGCTGCAGCTAGAGAACCCTTGCCGGGAGAAGAATCAAGGGCTGCCCATGGTACCTGAGCAACCAGGTCAGACATGTCCCCAGTAATGAAGATCTATCCATTACCATAACATGCGGGCTAGTGCTGTAGATCACTTTCATGGTCTCCAAAGAAGCTGAGCCATTATCAGTAACATTCAAAAATCCACTGGAAAGTCATTCATTTCACTTTATGGTCCTAATTAGCCATTTGTATAGTTCTATAATTAAATATGTTCCTTTCTCATCAAGTTTTTCACTTTAGTAATGATACCACTGTGCCACAAACAGGCTCCATGCTGTTTGGTTTGGGACTTATTCATAGCATTTAATTGGTCACCCAGTGGTTAGCCAATAACCCCTTCTATGGGAAGCAACACTCTGAAAGCTGTTAATGGGCTAGAGGCACAGTGTTTGCCTCCTGGTACCCAGCAGTACTGGGAATAAAGCAATTTCCTCCACTGTGTTGTGTGCCCAATAGCTAATCCTCTCCACTCTTGAAATGCACACTATTTGGTTATAAGTATTTGTACTGGCTTACTTACCGCTGGGTTGTTAATAGGCAGTGATTCTTCAATGCTCCTTCACTGAAGTTACAGTCTGCTTGCTGACTGCTAATTAAAACAAGTTTGCACTCTAAGACTGCAACTAAAAGGCAGCAAGGTCATATTATTTAATGCAGCAGTCTTTCATTTAACAATGTTTATACAGTACTTATAAGCACACATTTTGCAGACAGACACGGCTATTATTGATCACATTGATGTAGTCAAAATGAGCCACCACAGACTAATCTTCCCTTCTTTGGAGTGTGATCACTAAACTTATCTTGTCTCTGAGACTGCAGAGTTAAAAAGCAATGCAAGCATTCAGATCTCTCCTTCAGTCTATTTCTCAGCTTAAAAAATAAAATAAAATAAAATAAAATAAAATAAAATAAAATAAAATAAAATAAAATAAAATAAAAGCAGATGAACCAATGTTCTGAAAGCACTTAATTTTCTAGGAGTCTACAGAAATCAGAACATATATTCATGAGCTTTGTAGTAATTTTAAAACCAGTAAGGTTAAAGGAGCAAAGTGGTCATGTTGCTACTGAAATTAATATCTGAGACAGAAATAAGAAGTTTGGCATTGTTTGAAAGTTGCTTAAAAGTCTTTCACTTCTCCATACTTTAAAATAACATTTACTTATCTAGTGCCCTCAGAACAATGTAGGACAGACACTACAATTTCACCAACGCTCTAACATAATTTTTGCTTTAATCAGAAAATTTTGCAGAAATACAGTAATATATACAAACACACCTTGGAAACAATGTCAGTGTTTGTGAAAAACTATTAGTCAACAAGTACTATTCACCTCTTTTATCCTTTATTTTTATTATACATATTCCCTGCTGGTCTGAACTGGCACAAATTCTCAAATGCATATCAGTGAGCAATGTATACAGAGCATATATGCCTAGCAACTGAAGGGGCATAAAGGGATATTGAAGCAATTTTGTTTCTGTACGATGGCCTTTTCTTAATGGCTGTTTTATCTTGTAACATTGACAGTCCGTCTGTGCCTCATCTTCAGACTGATCTTACAGTTCTGAGGGAATTCATACAACCTTACCTCATCTTCTCAATATATGGCATTGAACTAGTACTTAAGTGATATGAAAAAATAAGTGACCAAGTAAGTTGTATGCTCAATACCCACAGTCTTTCTGCATGTGCATAACATTTTTTTTTTTTTGTCTTCCATTTCAAGTTTCACTTGCCTGTGTAATTTTTCTACATCTTCTTAATTTATTTCTGTTTTACAAAACAATAAGAACTTATTAAGCTTAAATCAGTCAGATCATTTATTGTACATCTTTTAGGGTACAGATGAACACTCCTAGTCTTTTAAGGATGGATGAGGGTCAGTGACTGTGCAAACAGTTAATTAACTTGTGTTTTGTGAATAAGGGGGTATTTTTTGTCTCTCTTTTTTTAGGTTGGATCTTAGGAAGAACTTCTTTACCGAAAGGGTTGTTAGACATTGGAACGCGCTGCCCAGGGAAGTGGTGGAGTCCCCATCCCTGGAGGTCTTTCAAAGACGTTTAGATGTAGAGCTTAGGGATATGGTTTAGTGGGGACTGTTAGTGTTAGGTCAGAGGTTGGACTCGATGATCTTGAGGTCTCTTCCAACCTAGAAATTCTGTGATTCTGTGATTCTGTGATTCTGTGATTCTTTCTTGCTCCAATTTAGAAAACTTGCATGAAAATTCATTCAAGTGTAAACCTATTCTACAGAAGTGTTCTTGAGCAGAGGTGTTTGTACCAGCTCTACTTCAAATAGACTGGGTATATTGTGAAAAGTTTAGATAAGCATCTTTGGATAAGCACTATAAGAATTATATTTTGAATAAAAAATACAGGATTACTTACACAGTAAACATCACAGGATACTGAAGATTGTGATAGTGCATTCTCTTTGTAATTTGTGTATCATTCATTCACATGACCCATCTGTGTATAATGTGAAAATTCCTTCATGCATTTTATACATTTGTGTGAAAGTTAGCATATATTTTGAAGTGTACTGAACACAGCCTGTCATGCCTGGTACTGTAAATAGAAAGGAGAGAGGGAGGATGGAAAAGACTGAACAAGAGAAAGAGAGAAAGGATTTTTTTTTTTTTTTTTTTTTTTTTTTTTTT
>CM021797.1:37169349-37185177 GCA_011076525.1 Nettapus auritus
TTTTTTTTTTTTTTTTTTTTTTTTTTTTTTCACAAAGTTTACCTGTCCCCTGCCACAGTCTTCCTAAACAGTCTTCCTCCATTAACCTTTCCTACAGAACTTCTTCACCCTGCACTTTCAATCCTGAAGAATGAAGATTTGGAAAACTTTTTTAATTATACATGGCAACTATTTCTAATTAATGTATTTGATAACACTTCCTCTTCTCCCAACACCATCTACACAGCATCTATTCCCTCAGATATTCTGGGCAGAGGGCTCATTCCATATCCCCACAGAGAAACAAAACAACACAAACCTTTAGTTGGTGTTTAAAAGTACAGTTAGAACATTGGGAATGTCTGATTGACTTCCTTAAGACTTGGATCATATTCCTACAAAATAGGACCAGCCACATTTTAAGAGCGTCTACAGCAGGTGTCACATTGCTCTAGCCATTTGAGCTATGGACACTAAGGCTCAGAGAGATTAAATTAATTTGCTGTCACCGTGCTGGAGACTATTCTGGAGGAACAGTGAAAGAGGAACTGTTAACTACTTCATTTCAGAATCCTCCCCACCTCTCATGATTTTTTTAAATGTTAGTATTCTTTAAAGACGCATTCTTCTATTACCTCTGAAATATTACTATGCTAGACATTAATATCTGTCATAATTAGGTTTTTCCATTTTTAAACCAACAAATGTAGTTAAAACCCATGTGAACACACCCTGATTCAGATAAGTGAAAGGACAATGAAGCCCTATTTTTTTTTATAAAAATATAATTAAAATAACAGGTGTGTTGCATAGGTGAAGAGTGATGGTCACAGAACACCAGAGAGGTACCATGGAAGTGAATCCTTCTGAACCAGTTTAACATGAGCCAGCCTCAGCAGCCAAATGACTGAGTGCAGGCTCCCAGCCAAGGATTGCTGTAAGGTTTAGTAGAATGCTACTGTGTTGTCAGCATGACCTTCCATGGTCACTTAACATTCCATCATGACGATTCACTAGCTTGTATGCCCCTGCACTGTAGTCTGCTATATGGCCAAAATGTAGAGCTGCATTTCAGGGAATAACTGTAAAACTCTGTATGAGGGTGAGACAGCATGTACAGAAAACCAGTCAAATGCAGAAAATAATGGGATCTACCAATGGTTAGAAATGAAGAAAGAATGCACTCTTGATTTGTGAAGGTGACTGAGCACTGGAACAGGTTGCCCAGAGAGGCTGTGGAGTCTCCTTCTCTGGAGATATTCAAAACCCACCTGTTTGCCATCCTGCACAATGTGCTCTAGGTGATCCTGCTCATCAGGGGAGTTGGACTGGATAGTCTTCAGAAGTCCCTTCCAACCTCAGCCATTCTGTGATTCTGTAAAAGAAACATTCTATGAATGTAAATCCTGGAGGTTTGCTTACACAAAAACTTCCTGCCATAGTTTATTTCTACTTTGTTCACACTAACAAGACTAAGTACACTCTCTGTAAATAAACTCAGATACTCAAAGAATATTCCAAGCTCCTGTAGTCAGTTTGCTATCTTAATGGAAACAGAGCCCCAGTATTGGCTGTGTAGGCTACAGGGGAAATTATATTATCACCTGGTTGGGAGAGTTAACCTACTCTGCCATATATCATGATTTAATTATTCCTAATTGATCCTTAACAGATGGATGTTAAGTCTAGCCTTGTTCATCTTCAGTTACAGCAATTTCACAACCCCACATTGTCGTGAAGCTTGTCAAATATCTGATGATATCTGTCTCTACTTCTGTTTGGGCACTTTCAGATTTATTATTATTTTTTTTAATGTTACGTGAAACTTTCATGTATTTTGGCACCAAAGAGAAAACAAAAGGAAGTTGAGGTTTTATAACAGATATTCTTTGTAGATGGCTTGTGAGCATTTCATTCTATATAATATTGGAGCTGTGTTGATTGTTCTTCTGTGGGTAAGTGGAATTGATGTTCTGAGAGAAGATGGGTGAAAAATCATGATATTTTTAAGTCAAACATATTATGAATTAAATATTTTTTTTTCTATTTTTACTAGCTGAAATTTGCATATATAGGTAACCTTAAAAGAAAGACAGATTTTTCTTAATATTAGAAAATATTCTAGATTTTAATTTTTTGTGTTGTCTACTTTTTGACATTTTTGTTTACATTTTAAATTAATTAATAGTTCAAAACATGTCTAGGCTGGTTAGCATTGTGATTACTTGAAGATTAGTAAAATAATATCCCAAGAGAGTGAAAACTGAATAGTCAGAAAAATAATTTTTAATCAAATTTTTTTTTTTTTTTTTTTTTTTTTTTTTTTTTTTTCCCTTGGTATGCTTTCTCTAACACCGGTTCAACCTCAATGATTAATTACTATATATATATTTATATTTCTTCAGAGAAATAGCTAATATTTGTGTTAAACTTTCAACACTACTGAAAACATGCTGAGTTAAGGCATCAAAAATAACAGCTTTCTAAAGATAGCACTTCATGGGTCATAGGTAGTCCCTTCCTTTCATGTAGGAAAACTACGTCAGTTTAGGTATACAGTAATAGTTCCCTTTAACCAGCAGAGCTACATCAATAGGCCAGATCTGCACTAAAAATATATAAAGTAAAAGTATGTTTTATACATATGCTTTGAAAGAGTGGAGGTATCTAAACAGTACAAAAAATATAAATTGTTGAATAAGCAACTTAAAAAAATGTAAATAACTCCTAAAACATATGAAATAAAACATAAATAGAAATTTAAAGTGGAAGAAGAATGTAGAGAGTGTGAGTGAAATCAAATACCTGCATTCTCTAAGTATATTTTGGACAATAATTTTTTTATTGTTCAGGAATATATAAATAATTTCTAAGTTAAAAAAAAATGCTTTTAGAATATTTTGGATTGCATTTTACTGTAATTAACTTATAAAGAAAAAATTGATAGTAAATATCAAATTATATTGGTATGTGATATTAAATACAGATTAACCCTGGTAACTGTTACATAGAAGTTCAGAAAGCTCATGTATATTTTTGATAATGCCCCAATATTTTTTTGCCCTCTGTCAACTAATCAAATAGCTGAATCTCCAAAACACCAACCTCCCCCCACCAATAAATAACAATAATAATAATAATAAAAGCTTCTGGTAAGAATGGCAGTATTGTCCTGAGTATTTTTACACACAGACACCCCCGGAACTTTCTGAAATATAATAAAGATTTATTTTATTTTATTATTTATTTATTTTTTAATTCTGTCATAAACAGAATGACAGATAAGTGGAATAAGGAAAAAAAAAAAAAAAAAAAAAAAAGATTTTTGGTGGAACTTTTAAAAAACATTTACTTATTTCAGGGAAAGAGATCACCCAAAGATAAAATTAAAACATAAACATGAAGTCTACAGCCACTTTGCCTCATCTTACAAACTTGGTAAACATTAAGGAAATAAGATAAACTTAGAATAAAATCTTTGAGTCAGCAACATGGGAGGTTTTTATGTCTTTGGAAAGAGGACTTAAATGTGTCCCTCAGCAGCTTTGCTGTAACACATAATGAACTTCTTGCTGTTACAGAAATACAAAATAGCTTTGATACCTCGTTACTTCTGCACACAGGCATTTGAGCTTCATGGCTGGCATAGTAAGTTATCCAAGAAAGTTAAAAACAGTAGCCCTCCTTAAAACACATCAAAATTTCAGCTACATCTATTAACATGTAAGACTCTGCTTTTTGATCTACTGCTTTCTAAAGGGGCATTTCTGCCAGAGCTAGTATTACCATAGGGAAACACCACTGTTGAAAAGATGTGCCTATTCTGTCCAAGCTTTTGCTGCAGAGTATTAACCAAATGTGCTAGCATCCCTTGAGAATGTTGTCTAAATCTGAGACAGACCTAGAGTGGTCTTTTCTTCTGTGGGGTCTATGTAGACTGAAACAGTATTAGAAGTGGATGGCACTTGCTGAGATTGGAGATGATGTAGGGAGCTAAATCAGAGCATCCCAACGGTGGTTTCAGCCAGCAGAATTTGGAGTCCCTGGCAAAGATGAAAGCTTCCTTTCTTTCTGCAGTAACCTTTCTTTTCTCAAAAGATTTTGCCCATAGCACACCAGACCAGGCTTCAGAAGAGTATTACCATTAGAACTTTTTGTTTTCAGATTAGTGAAGTTGTCCTGCTGGCTTAAAGGGCATGAGGGACAGAGTTAAACTTTGAAGAACCTCTGTAAAAAGGTCAAATAAATACATGAATTTTAGTTCAATCATTTAAATATTTCACTTAGCTAGTTGCATATATTGACTCTAACAAGGTTTCAATATTTCCAGAAAAAAAAAAAAAAATGGTCGTCAGCTCTTGGAATAGCCTAAACACCTATTGTTGTACTGCCAGAAGAGTTTATATTTGAAGGAAC
The DNA here is from genome assembly GCA_011076525.1 of Nettapus auritus. Classification (NCBI taxonomy): domain Eukaryota; kingdom Metazoa; phylum Chordata; class Aves; order Anseriformes; family Anatidae; genus Nettapus; species Nettapus auritus. The sequence continues at coordinate 37,173,745 of CM021797.1, forward strand.
AGCACGTACTTCACTGAAATCAACAACAACAACAAAAACATTACTCAGCAGGCATCTCACTCAGGCCCACACAGACTAAAAAAAAAATGTTCCAGAACTGAAATATTACAGCTTGTTTGCACCTGAAGGTACCAAAAAGTGATTTACTGTTGGCAGGTTTACCCACAAAAATTCAGTTTGAATGTTTATTGGGAGCTGTACCAGTGCTAGCATGTCTCACTGGGGAATAATTTAACTAGTAATACCACATAAAATACTGACTGAAAAGTAGTGTCGAGGCAAGGTCTCCATTCTCTAAACATATCCCATGCAAAACAATGTTAGCAGGAAGTCAGCTGCTAAGGAGGGATTTGCCGTTAATAGAATATGGAGAGGCATGGTAAAAGAGATACATTAACAGATACACTTCTTTCACACTCTCCCAAATAAATGCACATAATATTTTAGTCTTTCTCATTAGTGTTGCTGCTTTTTTCATCTAAAAAAATAAAGAGATTTAAAATTCTGCTCATTTTTATGTTGAACCTCAAGGAAGCTCTGATGCTTGTGAAAGGACTTGTAACAACTGCTTGCATAGAAGAATATCAAATCTGCATCTTAACCATTCTCCTGTGGCTCATCTCCTGCCCTCCAGTGATGAAGCTTTTTACAGTGGTACACATCAGTTACATTAGGATTCTGACAAATCCATGCCCATCAGCCAGATCCAAAGTCCTTTAAAATCAATGAATAGATTCAGGTCACCACTACTGTCTCCTGCCAGCGTTGTGGTACTAGGGAAAGAGGACAGTCGGAAGAGTTATGCTGGCAATCATCAGATTCCCTACCTCATCTGAATAACTTGAACAGAGCCAACAGGAAAATATTTAATTTAAAAACAAAACCCCCCAAAAAAACAAAAACAAAACCCAGAATGAAACTTCCAGTTATTTCTATTAAATAGAAATATATTTCTATTCTCAGTTCTAGAACCTGTTCCAGAGGATTTGCAAAAGCAGATCAGCAGTTCATCTAATCCAGTATGCTCTTCCTAGTTCTGCTGGAGATTTCAGAGGAACAGCACAATTTCACAATTCATCTAATTGTATAAATCTACACAACTGGGAATCTTTTTTCCTCTTTCACAGTTGGTAATCAGCATATGCCCTGAAGCATAAGGACTGGCTGGAGAGAAGATAAAAGCAGAGGAGAGAAGAAATAACAACATAACTTATTTGAAATATTGCTTTAGACTCTAATGGACCCTGCCACAAATTAATTCTTCACAGTACAACTGCCCTGTGGTAGTGCTCTGAACTACAAATGGATCAGTTGTGGCATGTGCTCCTAAATGGTGATGAAAAGATGTTAGATTTTAAAGGTGATACTTACACAGAGTGAATTTTGGGGTATGGGAACATACCTCTAATGCCAAGAAAATTAATGTATTCCTTCTTTTCAGGAGTTTCATTGTATGTGCTACTGGATAACCAAAAATTTGCTTATTGTTTTAGCAGCTGACTATTAAATTAACTCCTGAGACCAAGAAGGGACTTACAGTGTCTAGAGACAGACATAAAGATAAACACTCTGAATTTATACTTGTGCTATGTTCTTTAGTAATCGTGAAGGCAGAGGGAGGAAGCAGAGTATCTTGCCCCATCATGGGATTGGCATTTGCTGATCAGTTAGCTTTATGCTTACCTTTGTGTAGTTGTTCTGCAGGACAATACTTCAGGTGCAAGGTGAAGCAATAAACATTGCACCAGCACTGGCTTGTCCATCTCAGTTAACCTTTTTTACATTTCAAATTCATCAGAATAGCCTGTGGAAAGTGGACTGACTGAGAGTTTTGGTCATTAGCAGTCTCTTTTGTGCTGATACGTCTTCTATTATGCTTGAAAAAAACTTTTTGCTTGTTTTGATGTTTGTTTGTTTGTCTGTTTTGTTCTTCTCTTCAAGGCTGAAACAAATAGTCTGGAGCCATGACCTGGAGAAAGCGGGCTTCACCAAGATAGGACAACAAGGTCGAGTGATGAATTGCACTTACTTGTTTGTGTTGATGAGAACCTGTGAACAAAGTAGAGAAAGAAGGCCAAGGAAGAGTCATTGCCTTCATGTTCAGTGGTTGGAGAGCACTTAGACTGGCTGCAGTGTCTGTGCTTGAATAGTGGCATTCAAGGTGAGAGACATGCATACAGACAGCTATCCATTCTGATGTCTGCTTTCTTTGCTCAGCCTCCCAAACTAATGTGCTGTATAAAATGTTAATCCAAAACTGAAAATAATAGAACAATGAAGAAAAGGAGAAGGAAGGTTGCATGACATTATAGTGTGACATTTATTGAGACTGAACAATAGCAACAACAACAACAACAACAACAACAACGACAACAAAAAACATACCAGAAAAAAGGGAGTCGAGTGCATGGTTTGTGTGACCAGATATAGGGGTCTCTGCTATACGTCGTCTCTACTATCACCCTTGCTATGTTCTTCTTGAGAATATTCCTTTTAAACACAAAACCCCATAACACATTAGGTCAGATTGTAGCATGCAGCTTCAGTGTCACTGCAGTTCAGGAATAGTACAAGTTACTGTCAACAAAGAGCATGCAGAGATAGATGCACAAAACACTAAATTACTAAAGAAAAATTCAAAGCAAGTACAGAATTGAAGTGAAATGACCTTTACTCTCATGCAGTTGCTCAGAGAACACAAAGGTCAATTGCACTATGTCGATTACTAGTTTGAAAGTTTAATTTAAAAGCTCTTTGTTGTTGTTGTTGTTGTTGTTGTTGAATACTACACTGTAAAGACCTTCTCATTGTAGACTTTGTGATACAGAACAAGTGAGATTCTCAGTAAAGTTCTGGTTGTTCACTTGGGAAAAATAAAAATAAAATTAAAAAATAAATAAAAATTGCATCTTCTTTTTCCTGTTGGAATTGTCAGATTCAGCTGTTATGTGAAGCCGCAACCCATTACAAACTTTCTGGGAAGGCACAGATGCCAACAAGTTTGCAGTCAATGTCACACATTTTGGATCTGTTGGAATTATTGTGCATGCACAACTCAAGAGTATGTGACATAAACATTAAGAATGATGTATTATGGATGCATTGAACTTACTGTGTTTGCACTGTATGTTCCAGTCCAGAATTTGCTGAATGAAAATGTGTGGGCTGAGGGGTGCAGGAAAGGAAAGGTTGATGGAACATGTCTTTAGATTATACCAACCCATCCTTTCTGAAAGTTAGTGGAACCATGCAGCTGATGATATCCAGTGATCTTGATAAAGTTTTCTCCAGTGTCAAATCATTAGTGTTGGACTAAATCTTAATGTCAGAACCTGAATTCTCTCAAAGAGAAGAATAAACATGCAAAAAAAAAAAAAAAAAAAAAAAAGTGATCAAAATATGACCCTCTGCCTGTTCACTAGCTGACTCCAATTTTTCTACTCCCATAAATATATATATATTTTAAATGAAAGATCAGGCCTTTGGTCATTGTAAACCAGACACAAATATTGATTAAATTCTAGTCCAGGCCCATATATGACTTTTTTTTTGAATGCAATTTTGCAGGTTTTTTTTTTAATGTTTCAGTCAGAGAAAAGAGAATATGTGTAATAGGGTAATGTTTATTTCTTTCAATATGTTAGTAGCAAAGAAAACAAAACATCTGTAGGGAAAAAACAAAGAAAGAGACATATGGGAGAAAGAGCATATGTTATTTACACACTATGTTCCCTCATTTGACTTCTTATTTCCTTTTGGTATCTGTACATCTGAGTTTAAGTAGAAAATTGAAATGAACTTTTCCACTGTTTCTCTCCGATACAAGACAGAAAGAAAATCCAAAATCCTTTCCAAAATGATTGTCTTCCTTTTAACATAATTTTAGTAATAAAATCACCAGGAAATATGACTAATTCTAGTTTCCTTACTTACTATAATTTTTTTTGCACACAGCTGAACTGTGATATATAGACTGCAGAAAAATGCTCTTCTTAATAACTCTTTTCTACCTAGCCATCACATGTGCAAAAACATTCAAGATATCCCTAAATATCAAGACAGTGTTTCTATTCAAGGATAAATCTGGTCTGGGTGATGTGCTCTTCAGAATCCTCATAAACATAAAACGTTTATGTCTATTTTGACATATTCAAAGAACAAATAAAATAATTTCCCACAGAGAGTCATTTGTTTTTCTCTCTTCAGTAGGTTTCACAATTTATTGATGAGTGTCCATATCTCAGAGAACAATATTTGAAAAGACTTCCCTGTTAAGATAGTGATTACACAGATTATTTTTTGATGACACCTAGTAATGTTGTTGCATTTCCTATGAGTGCTAAAAGTGCACTTGATACTGCCTCATTTCACAGAATCACAGAATTTAAGAGGTTGGAAGGGACCTCGAAAGATCATTGGGTCCAACCCCCCTGCCAAAGCAGGCTCCTTAGAGCACGCTGCCCATGTAGGTGTCCAGACGGGCCTTGAATATCTCAAGAGAAGGAGACTCCACAACCTCCCTGGGCAGCCTACTCCAGTGCTCCATCACCCTCGCCATGAAGAAGTTCTTTCACATGTTGGTCTGGAACTTCCTGTGCTCTATCTTGCAGACATTACCCCTTGTCCTATCTCCACAAGCCACTGAAAAGAGGTTGGCCAAACACTTCTGTCCCCCATCACCTAAGGTATTTATAAACATTTATGAGATCCCCTTTCAGTCTTCTTTTCTCCAGGCTGAACAGACCCAGGTCTCTCAGCCTTTCCTTACAGGGAAGATGCTCCAGGCCCTGTATCATCTTTGTGGCCCTCTCCGCTGGACTCTTCCCAGGACATCCCTGTCTTTTTTGTATGGGGAGCCCAAAACTGGACACAGTACTCCACGGTGAGGCCTGACCAGGGCAGAGTAGAGGGGAAGATCACCTCCCTTGACCTGCTGGCCACACTCCTTTTAATGCATGCCAGGATCCCACTGGCCCTCTTGGCCATGAGGGCACACTGCTGCCTCATGGTCAACCTGTTGTACACCAGGACCCCCAGGTCCTTCTCCTCAGAGCCCCTCTCCAGCAGGTCGTCCCCCAGCGTGTACTGAAACATCCAGTTGTTCCTTTCCAGGTGCAGGACTCTATACTTGCTCTTATTAAACCTCATTTGGTTTCTTCCTGCTCATCTCTCCAGCTGGTCCAGGTCTTGCTGAATGGCAGCACAGCCTTCTGGCATGTTAGCCACTCCTCCCAGCTTCGTGTCACCGGCATACTTGCTGAGGGCAGACACTATTCCTTCATCATGTTCGTCGATGAAGATGTTGAACAAGACTGGACCCAGCACCGACCCCTGGGGAACACTGCTAGTCTCCAGCCGGACTCTGCACCACTGATCACCACCCTCTGAGCTCAGCCAGTCAGCCAGTTCTCAGCCCACCTTACTGTCCACTCATCTATCCCACACTTTCTCAGCTTTGCTAGCCTACAAAGCAATGGGTTTGGTCGAGCACAACTTCATCTTGGTGAATCCATGCCGACTACTCGTCATAACATTCTTCTCTTCCAATTGCTTGGAGATGGTATCCAGAACAAGCTGTTCCAACACCTTTCCAGGGACAGAGGTGAGACTGACTGGCCTGTAGTTTCCTAGATCCTTCTTCTTGCCCTTCTTGAAGACTGGAGTTACATTTACTGTCCTCCAATCTTCAGGCACCTCTCCTGTTCTCCAGGACCTTTCAGTCCATTTATTGAACTTGATTCTGCAAATCTATTTTCTGGATGGTTTCGTTCAAGATGACAATCACAGTACTGTTCATTATTGTCCAAACTAACAAGTTAGGAATATCTTTATCATGATATCTTAGGAAAAGATTTTAAGCAAATATATATAATACCCGTGATTCTAATTTTAGGCCATTTCACAATGAACTAGACAGAAGCAAAGACACTTCCTAGTCTGACAGAGAAAGATAAATTGGGAGAAAAATCTAAGTTCTTTGCAAAGCTCAGTTTAGAACCTTGTACACAAGTAATATTTTTGGTGCTGATTTGCTGGAAAAAAAAAAAAATCAAATCCATCAAGCTTTTTTTTTTAATTATTATTATTATTATTATTTTTTAATAGTTCCTTATGCCAAATATTAGCTAAAAGCACAGGCATCACTGGAATGATACCTGAGCATTACTTTAAGGCTTGAGAGGGTGACAAGTTATGCTTTGACCTCACTGCATCAGTTACAGAAACACTTGAGGTGACTGTTCATTTACAAACAGTAAATATATTTATATGGATATTGGTTCTCACTGTAGTTAGAAGAGAAATTAAATCTGTTCAGCAATTGGAATACATACTTGTATTCAACTCTTAAGCTAACACCAAAATTTTCTAAAATCTTTTTTTTTTTTTTTTTTTTTTTTTTTTTTTTTAGTGAAAAAGTCCAGGATTTAATTCCTCATTATTCTGTTTTCCTTTTAATTTCTAATAGAGAATAAACAATATTTTGATAACCTGTTTCAGGATACTGTTAGTAAATGAGAAAATGTTCCAAGAAGAATAATAAGCTGAAATGTCTGTCCTAGGAGACAAATAAATAGAATGGATAGCTGTGCTGTTTTAAGAAGAATTACACATTTTAAATGGATTTATAGGTATCCTATTGTGTAGGTATACTACCTTACTCTTAGTTATTACTTGCTGTAATACAGTATTACATCTGTACTCTTTAGAGCTGTGGTGCTTACAGAACTTCTCTGAAGCACCTTCACTTTGATTTGGTGGTGCTCTGCCTAAAGACAAATTGTAAATATCAGTCATAATGGTACATTAGAATAACCAAAGGAAAAATACTTCTATTTTTGAAATAATAGCTTAGGAAAGAGAGGCAAATATATTGCCTCAAAACAGCTAGTAGTTGTTGGTCTCTATGGAGTTATATAGCAGTTCCTTCTCCAAATAGATTGCAAGGACAAATAAATACTTTCCCAAAATTATAAAACAGTTTCTTTCTTGTAAACAAAGGAATAAATTTAGGTGTGAACAAAAGAATGCTTTTTCCTTTATGTATATCTCAAATTTCAGTTAGAATATATATATACATATATATATATTTTCTGCACAACTTTATAAATTAATCTTTTAGTATATAACCATAGACTTTACTTTCCTCTGTCCATAATTGGTACTTTATAGTTGTCAGCATTTATTATAGTACATCAACAGTGCAATGCGTTCATGGCCTGGAATAATGACCCTCTAATAGAATCAGGGGACATTTAAAGTTTCTCTTTTCATATAGTTTGCAGTCTCTTATGAACAGAACAATCAAAATTCATTGCCTAAAGGATCTTCTGTTGGACATTCAGATTCATTTGCAATCATCATTGGTCTGGGCTAGCCTTAAGTGCTACAGAAACTATAAAGCTCAGGTTGACCCTGGTCAATGTGTCACCTTGTCCTTTTGAGAAAGGAGCATTCACAACAAAACCCACTGAAAGCTGTTTGCACAAAGTACCAACTTGCTGTTATGAAGCACAACCATAATAACTACTTATTCACAGTTTAATAACTACTGTAAAAGTTCCTACAATAAACTCTCCCAGAAATGGCAAATATTCAGCACACTTATTTTTAGTAGCCAAATCCTGAAATTCATTTGTGTTATCTTTAAAAAAATAGCTTAATATTTTGGGTGATATGCAGTGAAGCTGGGTTCTCTAGGATATGCAGTAAAACTTGTTTTTACAGTCTTAATCAGCAAACAAATCATATGTAAAATTATATAGACAAAAAGTCCAGTGGCTAACTACAGCTATCTCATTTTTTATGTAGTGTGCTTTCCAGCATGCTAGCAAATATTTTTTTTGTTCCATTGCATTATATCAGCATGTCTGTATGGTGTGTAGATGCCAGGGTGTTAGAAGTGGGGGCTGCAGGGCCATCTCTCTGAGAAGACACCAGGGCTGCCTTGTGCTGGACACAACTGGTTCTTCTGGTTCTGACAGCCCCACCACAGGGCATGGCTGAACCCAGTAGCAAAATTGGTGGCACCTATGGAAAACACATTTCACAAAGAGTAAACTGTACCAAACATCAGCTGTGAGAGAAAATTAGAAAAAAAATGTTAAACTGCAGACACCAAGATCACCAAGGAGGTGCTCCATGCACCAGAGCATATATTCCACTGCAGCCTGTGAAGCAGAACATGGTGAAGCAGCTTGTCCCACTACAGCCCATAGATTAACACACCAGAGCAGATGTCCACTGCCCATGGAGGACCAAACACAGGAGCAGGTTTTCTGACAGGAATTGTGTGGCCCATGGAGTACCAATGCTGGAGTATTCTGAAGGACTGTACCTCCTTGCTGGAACAGTTCTTGGAAGACTTCAGCCAGTAGGAAGGACCCGTGTTGGAACAGTTTGTGAAAGACTGTAGGTCATAGAAAAGACCTGCACCACGGCAGGTTGAAAGTGTGAGGAGTAATAAGTGACAGAAAGAAGCTACGGATTAAACATAACACCCATCCCCCATCTTCCTATGCTGCTTGGGAAGGAGAAGGAGGTTAAGGAGTAAGGAATGAAGAAATGAAGTTGAGCTTGGGAAAAAGGGAACAGAGGTGTTCTAGTTTTGTTTTTGTTTCTCAGTATCCTATCACTACTTTTATCTATCTATCTATTTATCTACCTACCTACCTACCTACCTACGTATCTATCTACTACTACTTTTTTTTTTTTTTTTTTTTTTTCAATAAATTACATTAATTTTCTCCAAGTCAAATATGTTTTACCTGGGGTGGTAACTGGTAAGTGATCTCCATGTCTTTAACTCTATCTATGAACTCTAAAATCTTGTTTCTCTCCTTACTTTTTTGAGGAAATGGAGTGAGAAAGTGTTTGGGGTAGGAAGGGGGACAGGGGAGGAGTGGTGGGGGTATCTGGAGTCAGACAAGGTCAACCTACCAAAATATTTTTTGCTTTTCAAAAACACAAAGGCTTAGCAAAGGTCTGAGAGTTTCCAATAAGCTTTGATATAGAGACCCTCAATACCTTAAAGGTTTTCTTGCTGTTCCTTCATCTGAATATACTTAACAAGATTACTATTAATGAGGAAAAGGGGTTGGTATTTTTCCAAGTGTTTTGTTTACAACATTTGCTATAGTCTATAGCAAGATCAACTTATGATCTTACTACTAAATTACTATCTTGATGTTGCATAATTAACTTCCTTTATTTGCATCATAATACAGAAATGGGTTGAGTAGTTATAGATGAAGCTTTCTTGGTTTCCAAAACATTGCTTCATATGTCAAAAACATAAGGAAAAAAATAATTATATAAGCAGAACACACAAAGACCTAGATAATTTTGCTAGTTATTTTTAGAGTGACTATATAAATGTGACACACACATTCCCTAAAACAGTAAGAAAAAAAAAGCGGGGTTAGGGGGTGGAGATTTTTTTTTCTTTTCTTTTTTCTTTTTTTTAAAAAGCAAAGAAAAAAATGCAAAACCTGCACTCACTTATATTGTGTGTGAGTATAGTAATCTATATATATAAAAAACAAAACAAAACAAAACTCATAACAGGATAGAGCAGGATATAAAAACCCATATATATAATTGTCAATAATTCTAACCTGTTTTCTAAAAGGCAGAAGGAACATCACAAGTTTACTATTTTCAGTAAATATAAGAGTTCTGTTTTCATCTAAACTGGTTTCAGCAGACAATTCGCAGAGAAAAATAGGCCATCATGTCTACATAATATATTTTTGCTGAGTAAACCATTCCAGGCACAGGTTACTGCAAGTAAGATATGGCAAGAAAATAAAATCACAAAATCCAGTTCTTCCCCATGTAATATAAAAAAGCCATGTGGAAGCTTCAGCTCATTCATCAAAGATGCTAAAACCCCGTTGGTGCATAAAATTAAGCTGTTAGAGCTGCCAGCCTCATTGCAGAGCCTAGCTCTGGCAATACTGAATATTGCCGTAATAGAAACCTCTGTTTCCCACCACACAAGGGAATTCCTACAATTGGAAGGTGTTGTAAAGACTATAAGTAATGCTGCAAGGGAAAAATCTGCAATGAAGACAGCAATTTCAAGAATCAGTTGCATGGGAGATTGTATAAAACAACATGGAATGTTATGTAGGGGGAAGACGATGTTATCCAGAGGGAAGAATTCCTTTAGCAATGAGAGAAGAAGAAATCCTAGTGAACTTCAAAGTCACTGAAAAAACTAATGAGGGGGAGGAGCATAGTTCTTATCTCCATCACTGTTATACAGAGTGGTCCAGGAACTCGTCGGTTACGTCAACAAACGAACAAACAGAAACTATTAAGTGAGCAGGTCATCTATATTTTGTCACCTACAGCAGTGTAGTTTGAAGATAGTTTGCTTCTACACAGAATGTATGCCTTCCTGCCCTTGGTAGTTTGAGAACACTCTAAACAAACAGAATACCAAATATTAGTTCTTTTTCTTGAAGATCATTTTAAACACAGGAAACCTGCATTTTTTTTTTTCAAATGAAAGTTTTCAAATTCTTAATTTCTAAAATACATATTTAATAAAAGATGTGCTCTCAATGTCCTGTCTCCTCTTACCATTTTAATGTTGTCATTCTCTGTTGTAAACCTATTTTAAAAATTATAAATATTTTTCATATTCACAAATTCTTCATAAGGACTAAAATTTTTCCTTTCTTCAATCACACAGTTAACAGAACAAACAAATCCGACAGCACTGTTCAAATCACCAGTTCCAGGAAACTTTTAATATTATTCACAGTTAGTGAATATGTGATTTTTCTGTCAAATAGGTGGCCAAAGTACTCCTCTTAAGGTACTGGGGGACACTCTCCTGTCCTCCTAAGCAAATTATTCTTTTCACTGTGTTTCAGTGACTGAAGTTTAATGGCTGAGCAGTAAAATAAATATTAAAAAAAAAAAAAGATAAATAAAAAAATCAGTGTTTTTGGAGAGAAAAAATGTTAATTAGACATTAAAAATGTAGATATTGCATACCTTCTGTCTCTAATTAAAATACATAAAAAAGGTGCACTATCTCAAATATGTGTTTACTACTTCCATCTCATTCAAATAAATGGATATGTAGGTAGATATTTCTAATAAAAATTTTAACGTTATGATTGTTCATTTCAGAAAAGAAGAAAAAATATTTCTTCCTCACAAAAAATAGTTTGTTTCCTTCTACACTTCCCCAGCTTTATATTGCTCTTGTTAACCTCTCTGATTTTGCTTCTTAACATAGACCTTTTATTTGGTCTGTCCATGTGGAAAAGGGAGAATATTGATTATTAGTATTTCTTTTTCCTTCCTTCCTTCCTTCCTTCCTTCCTTCCTTCCTTCCTTCCTTCCTTCCTTCCTTCCTTCCTTCCTTCCTTCCTTCCTTCCTTCCTTCCTTCCTTCCTTCCTTCCTTCCTTCCTTCC
>CM021797.1:37185277-37217508 GCA_011076525.1 Nettapus auritus
TTCCTCTCTCCCCCCCTCCCCCCCTCCCTCCTTCCCTCCATCCCTCCCCTCCTCTCTCCCTCTCTCCCTCCCTCCCTCCCTCATGACAGTGAAATATATACAGTAATCATAAATTACAACTGCTGGCAAATTCTTGTTTTGCTAGGAAGAAAGCCTTACCTCTAATATGTAAAGCATGCTGTGAACTGTGGAAATAAAAAATTGCTTTAATAATAATAGGTGAAAATAAGCAACTGAAAATATCTGTAAATATGAGCTCTCCATTAGCAAAAATATGGTCAAGAGTTATATGAACACCAGAAATAAAGAATTTTAATACTCTACCAGATTAGGGTAATTAAGACATTCTAGGGATGAGAAAGTACTGCAGAAAATTTAGTTAACAAGAAAGAAATCCTCAGAAGCAATAGTATTACAGGCAGAATTCCCAGATACAACTAAGAGCATTTGTTATTATCAATAATCAACTTCAGACAGCTAGCAGAGCTAGCAGAGAAAGAACTACTGAAATTTTGCATAGCATTTCCAGGTTCATGTTACCTGACAATGAACAGAAACACTTTTTAATTTGTAATGAGATTACATTCTTTGACATAAGGGTTTCATAAATCCTTTAATAGATCTTGGTGAATCTAGCACTGAAGTGTTTTCAGTGGTGTTGAAAACTAACAACATTTACTATCTGATAGAACAATGCAACATTTTATGTTAGACAGATACATCTACAGGAAGAAGAGAAATGTGATAAAACCATTTTTTCAAATTCTCTCAAACCAGTTTTCACAGTTTTTCTGGCTTCAATCCAATAAGTTGCATCTGGAAAATTACATAGGAAGATCTATAAAAAAATGAGTGATAAAAAACATGTTTAAATCTTGCCTTCCAAATAACATCAACAACAACAAGGAAACAACAACAAATACAAAAAATAACCAAAACAAGCAGTGACACTTGCAAATCTACCATTTGCAACAACACCTTGTCTTCACTGAAGTATACACAGCACAGAACAAAACTAGGTTACAACGTTCCCTAGCAGCCAGAAGGGCCAACTGTATGCTGGGGTGCATGAAGCACAATATAGCTGACTTGTTCAGAGGAGTGATAGTCCCGGTATACTCAGCATTGGTGCACCTAAATATCAAGTTTTGTGGGCAGTTTAGGTCTCCACAAGATATAACACTACAGGATATAGTATAAAGGATATATATAAAGGATATAACACTACTAGAGAGTGTCCAGAGGAGGGCAACAAAGGTAGTGAAGGGTCTAGAGGGAAAGACTTGTGAGGAGTGACTGAGATAACTAATGAACTTTGCCTCATCGGAAAACTCAAACTGAATATTCTTTATTTTGAATGACTTCCATATTCACCAAGAAAATTTAAGAGTAGAGTTCATTTTCTGTCTTATTTGGGAAAGTAAGGAATGCCTGATGATCTTGTTAGAAACTATTTCTTTACTGAAAAACACTTCAAACAGTCACTAAGGCACTTAGCTTTATCAACAATTTGCTGTGGAACAAATTTCACTGAAAGAAAAAAGAAAGAAGCCACGATAAATGACAAGAGCTAAGACACCAAGACAGGTATCTTAGAAACAAAAGCAATTAGTCTACTAAATGTACTATTGTCTCCTAATGTTCTTGAATTTGCTCCTTGCAGAAGGAACTGTACTTGTATAAACAGATATAGTTAGGTGTTCAGAAGTCTCAGTGCACAGAGTTATTTACAAAGAGCATTGCAAAGTTAGTGCTCTTTGACAATACATCTATCTATACAAAGAAACATCCATTCACATCTGTGATATTAGCCCCTCTCCTCCCCTCCCCTCCCCTTCCTGGTTTTACAGGTTTTGATTCTGAGAAGAACCTATGCTAGCTACAAATCCAAGACCATGTCTCAATCATCTAGTCATTTAGAAAACTTCCTGAAGTGACTGATGGCAGGTTTAATTTAATTAGCAAATAAGTAGTAGAGGAAACTCTTAGTTCCTTGTAGCAAGGTTTCCAGTCCTATGGAAGGTAATTGTGAGGTTATGTGGTAGCTGCAAATATATACCTCAACATTTTGACCATACTGACACTCATGAAATGTTATTATCATAGTGTTTTGCTACTTTCACATTGCTTTCTGGCCTCAAGTCCTTATATGGACTTGTTTTATACTTAACAATACTTAACAACTAAATTTAAAATCTCCTCTCACCTTGTGAGGCTGATGAGTGCCTGGTGCTTTGCTCACCAAATCTAGTGCTGGTGGAACTCAGCTGAGGTTGAGGGTTGATTGCAGAGAGCCTTCAAGATAGACATTAAAAAAACTAAATGGTAAGTACCATCAAATTCCCTATATAGAAAGTTACTCCAGATTTAACAGATGACATCAGAAGCTCTGGAGCTAAACAGCTTACTATAGGCTGGACTAACTCTCACTTAGGAAAAATATAGTTTTTCAAACAATTTTTCACAGAGGGCGGGCTATAATATGCACCGAGTTTTGCTCCAATAATGGCATGTCCTGTATCATGGAGATCAACAAGTCTTCAAGAAGCCTTTGGTGCTTTAACAGAGGACCAGCAGTTGAACTGACTATGAAAACTGAGTTACCAGTTTCCTGGACTTAAAATATCTATCTGGATATTCCTGATGTATAGTGATTGCAGGCCAGATTCAAATAGGAAATTGTGTTTTATATTTTCAACATTGGGTCACACTTTCTGAAGAGTTTTACTCCTAAGATACCTGCATGTAAAAATAATCTCAGGGGCAGACAGCCACATTTGTAGAAAAGCTACTTGTTTTCAGAATCTCAGAATCTCAGAATCATCTAGGTTGGAAGAGACCTCCAAGATCACCAAGTCCAACCTCTGACCTAACGTTAACAAGTCCTCCACTAAGCCATATCACTAAGCTCTACATCTAAATGTCTTTTAAAGACCCCCAGGGATAGTGACTCAACCAGGTCTCTGGGCAGCCTATTCCAATGCCTAACAACCCTTTCTGTAAAGAAGTTTTTCCTAATATCCAACCTAAACCTCCCCTGGCAAGCTTGTCACTAGGTTCTATACTGTTATAATATATATGGTATATGTATATTACATTTATTGATAATGACTCCTATCAATTATTTTGTTAGATTTTGTTCACATTTTCAGACACAAACCTCTTGATCCTCACTTTTGCATAAGTCAATATTTCATGCTAGATTGCAACTATGATACACACACTAACATAACAGCTAATAAACTACCATTTGCATTAAAACACGTATCTTGCTAGGAAGGACATTCAGTCCCATGAATGCACTTGAACCAAAATTTGCCTCTCTGTTCAGTTAATTGAAATAATTTTGCATGGCCTATTTGTGTCTACTTTTAGATATGGCTGACAAAGTATAGAGATAGATTGTGCCATGAATTCTTTTCTATACAGACGACCTGATGTATATAGAAAGTCTTGATGTATATATCCTTGAAAATTTGGCAACATATTTCTGTTCAAATGGAAATATTAGCAAGTTTGGAAACTTCTCTTCTTACACCCTTATGTCTATTCTGAAGCAGGTCTAACTCTGTTTTTAAATCTACTTAATCAAACTCTTATCTGAACTGTTTTATTTTGCCTGAAGAGTACCTTAATTTGATTCAACTTCATTTTATGCTTAATCAGGATAAACTCCTAATCATTTTGAACTTGAAAACACACTTTTAAATGGACTTCTAAGATATTAATATTGGGGTTAATTCATGTAAAATCAGTTAAATTAAGCCTGCACAGAAAATGCTTAATAACAAATTAGTATTTTGTCCCTATATAATGCTCAGTAGATATTTGTTTTAAATCATTCTTTTTATTTTTATTTATTTATTTATTTTTAATTCTAAATTACATTATCAGTTGAATCATTCTTTGAGTAAAGTTTAAAACATTTAGTAACAGTAAAGTTTTTCCATTCACAAAAAGCCATTTCTGGAAGATATCCTGAAATATTTTATTTTCTAAGTTAAACTGTTCAACATTTGATGAGTCTTCATGTGCACGATATTTATCAGCATCAAAGTATTTTTCAACATCACCAAAGGCCGTCAGTTCTTTAAAGACTGAACTACCACCTGCTTTGATGCTATGTATTTTTCCCAACCCTGAAATCATTAATAATGTTTCACTAAGACAAGTGCTCTCTGAGAACTGCCATATATTTTTGTGAACTACATTTCTGTTCATTCTCCTACAAAGGTCTCTGATTTTTGCTGTCATCCTGAAAGATGTCTGAAATAGAAAAAAAAAAAAAAAAAAAAAAGAAAAGAATACACAGAAAAAAATCCACAATTCACTAACTAAACAACAACAACAAAAAGCTATTTGTTCTTGGGCAATTCTTATGAGTAAGCTGAAAACGAAGATAATCACAGATAAGAAATCATGATTTTACCACGGTTCTCACTGGTGTTAACTCTCTGGAAAACAAGAACAATTTTATACAATCCAGAAAGAGAGGCAGAAAGTGATAAATGTAAAAACCTGCATATTCCCCGGCAATTCTCATTTTTGAGAATTGTCCAGAGTTTTTTGTCTGCATACTCCCTCCTTAGACTACCTAGGCTGTCAAGCTGCTTGATTATTATTACTTATGGGAACTAGTATTAGAATGGACTTGCATCCTATTGCTATAACTTGCAAAAAGGATTTGAAGAGGATCAAAGTAAAAGAAAAACAGTCACCAAAATAAAACATCATTCCTCTAGCAATGAAAATCATGAAATCTACTTGGGAAAGAAATGGAAATATCACATGAAAATATAAATCTTTCCAGAATCATCTCAGCATTTTCTGATGATTTTATAAAGCCTCACAACTTAGTCCTAAAAGTTTTGTGAGAGGTTAGGGTGGAATATGGCCATTTGACAACACATTGCTTCTCATTATCTGAATCTGAACAAAGTTAAAAAGAGCTGTTGTGTCTTCCTTAGTTTCTCAGTGAAGAGGATGGCCACAGTAAGAGACTATGTTATAAAAGCAGAAAATATTCATGTTTTAAATATGCAAGTGAGGCTATGATAACTTGTTTGAAGCTTCTGTTTAGAAGTTCAGTACCCAAATTATTTTTTAGGTTATTTCTCTATCTATTTTGAGATACAGATTAAATCATTTCAAAATGACATTTTTTTAAAAAATTCATATACAAATAAATATATAAAGTCAAACAAAAATATCAGTCAGAAACAATTATACAAGTATTTAATTTTCTCACTTGAGCCAGAATATCAAATATTTTTATTATTTTATATATATATATTTCAGTGTGGAGCCAGATATAATAACAAAAATCATTTCTTATTCATCAAAATTCATCAAAAAAAATTAAGAAAGAAAGCTACCAAACATGGCATTTAAAAATTCCAGCAACCTGTTTGCCCATTTTGATTGTCCACATCTAAAAAGAGTTCCTATGCACTGATCTTATATGTAAAGTAATTTGACACACAATTTATGATTGCTTTGAAATTTCTGAGCAGACCAACATGAGTGAATCACTGAAAATAAAATCCACAGCCAAAATAGTGTCTGACTTGGCATCAAAATACCAGATTTTTTCATGCATTTAGTTGCCAAGGACATTCTGAGGATCTGTTCCAAGTCACATTAAGATGTGACATTTTGTGCTGCATGTATTGCTAAACTGTATTTTCATTCCTGTATATTATCAAAACATCATGCTTGATATCAAGAAAAGGCTGATTTAAGAATTAAACAGAATGGTATTTAGCAAGGACTTCTCTTACAGAAATAATCAAACATCAATTGCGAGATATTAACAGGATGCCATCAGCTACACCCTCTTGAATTAGCAGATAAATGACAGATAAACTTACGTTATAATTGTGCATTTTGTTCGTTTGGAATCAGATAGCCACATAACATATGTCTGCAATGTGTGATATGTCAGAAAGATCAGAGCCATCTCTGAAGAAACACATAGGTCGTCAAAGCCCATCCTAGAATGGTGGGGTAAGGTTCTTGCTCAGAAGCGAGAAGCTACACTTATGCATCAGCATGGGGGTCTGAACATTCTGAGGACTATGTGGATGACCATGCAATACTCTCCTTGTTTAAACTCAGCTTTAACATCTTTATATAATGTTGCATGGTAATTTGAGGGCAATGAGACTTCTATGGTATGAAAATTGACAAGACCTTCACTGAAAAACAAACACTGACAGACAAAATTTCTAGAGGTTTTTCACTCTAAAAACCTGTTTTTGCTTAGTTGGAAATATTTTGAAGACTCATAGGAAATATTTTTTTGCCATGAGAAGAATTCTGGAGCAATCTTCCACTACTGAGACTCTAGTGAGATGATACCTCCACAGGTTATTTTTTAAAGTTTTCATCGAAGTGAAAGTGCATAGAGATGAAGTGCAAGTCCAGCATAACTAAGCACATATCATAGATTTCGGTTAGATGCCAAAACACCATCTGCAGGTAGTTTAGACATGGGACATTTTTGTGGGGTGCTGTCTAAAATTCTCTGAATGTTTAAGATAGATATCCAGATATAATTTTCATGATGGCACCAGGTCATCCTAAAATAGAATTTGTTTTATTATATTTCCATTTTTTTTTGCCTGTTTTTTCTTTCCCCCCCTATGCCCTGGCAACGCAGCTGAAAAAAAAAAAAGTTAGGCTTGTGATGACTTAGCAACACACAAAAAGCAAGAAATTGTATCAATAACTACACAGAAAGTAGATAGTCTACACATTATGGATTCAGACTTTACCAGTATGTTGGTTTGACTAAGAATATAGTTTTATATTGGCTTTGTTAAGCCAGCTCAAAGATGAGAATTCCTAATCCACCTTTAACCCTCGTTTACATGGATATAGTGCAATTAAGCAAAGACTTAGTTTAAGCCAAAATTACAGAAATATAAAGTAGCAAATACACTTGCAATGCAAATGAGAGAACAAAAACATCTCAATCATTTCAGTAGCTTAAGAGTCAAGAATATCCAATTTTGTAGCATACTAGGCAGCTAAAATAGGGCTGTGACCAAAGCATGCTGTTGTCCGGCTGTACCTCATACAAAGCAGATGGTGCTTTGGCAACTGAGCAAAATCCAAGGTTTGCACATGTTGGACTTGCACTTCACTTCTGCTGGACACTCCTATGAAGATTATAAAATTCACTATAATTCAAAGTTAATATGGGTTTGAAGTGGGTTTACATGACAAGGTTTAGGTAGTAGGCAGCTGCAGGTTTGGATTTTGTGTGTAGAATACAGAAGCTGCCCCATGTTAGATAAGTGCCAGTTTCAGCTGGCTCCAAAGGGACACATTGCTGGCCAGAGTTGATCCAGTGAGTGATGTAGTTTGAACCTCTGTGAGAGCCTATTCAAGGAAAGGGAAAAAAAAACTGCTGTACAACAGTAGCTGGGAGAGAGAGGAGTGAGAAGCAGCCCAGCAGACCCCAATGGCAGTGCAGAAGGACAGCAGGAGTTGCTCCAGGCACACTGCAGAAATTCCCCTGCTACCAGTGAAGAGGTCCCTGGTAGAGCAGGCTGTACCTCTGCAGCCCATAGGTTCCATGGCAGAGAAAATCTCCATGAGGCAGCCCGTGGAGGAGCCCGTGAAGGAGCAGGTGAACATGGCCTGAAGGAGGCTGCGGTCTGTGGAAAACCCCTACCAGAGCAGACTCCGGACTGGACCTCATGGAGTGGAACCCATAAAGGATCAGGGGATCTAGGAGGAGCTTCCACCCTTGAGGGACCAAGCTGGAGCAATTTGCTCCTGACAGATTGAGCCTTAGGTAAGGACCTGTGTCGGAGCAGTTCTTGAAGAGCTTCTGACTGTGGGAAGCCTCCATAGGCTCAGTACAGGAAGGACTGATCCTGTAAGACAGCAGATTGGAGATGGGGCAGAGAGTGACCATGATGGAGTAGTGGAGATGATGTGCTATAGACTGACTGCAACCCCTATTTCCCTGCGCTGCTCAGTGGGAGGAGGTAGAAGAGATCAAATGGAGGGAAGGTGTTTTTAGTTTGTTTTCTTTGTTTTTCACTTCCCTAGCTTGTTAGCAATAGGTAATAAATTTCTCTAATCTCCCTGTGCTGACTGTTTTTTCCATGACAACAATCGCTGAGAGATCTCCCTGCCCCTATCTCAACCCTTGAGCCCTTTTTCTGTATTTTCTCTCCCTTTCCCTTTGAGGAGGGGGAGTGAGAGAATGGATGCAGTGGAGCTTGGCTGCTCAGATGAGAAAAAACACCACAGGGTTATATATCAAAATCAAGCATAACTTGTTACACGCATATATTCTTTCAGTTAGATAAAAACCATAAGCATGTGAAAGATACAGAGCTAGAGTAGTTACTGAGATCTTAACTTTTCCAAGTGACTACAATATATATAATGCTATCTTGGGTTACTATTATCCAGTAAAAGCAACACACATGCATGCACACTCTCCAGTTTGTCTCTTAATTTCATTGTGTCCTTCCTGTGGCCACCCTTCTCCTCCCCTCCAACTTCCCAATCCAAATTCTGGTGTTCATTTTGTTTTATATTTGTGGTCTAAGTGTATTTATATTTAACTGAATGTCAGTATGCTTAGTTTTCAGTCAGGTATAATGTAAAACAAAACAAAACAAATATATATATATATACCACTGAATTTCTGAATGGTTTAGCTATGGAAAAATTACAATGTATATCTGATGGCACATAAGAATTTTTTCTGGATGTGTGAAATCCTTATTGAATATTTATTTACAGAGAATAGATCCACCTTCCATATATGTATGGTATACAATGTGTGTGTTTATGAAGTTATACGTATATGTTTGTGTCTTTGTGTATGTGCTGTTGGTCAGATATAAAATGGATAACTAGGCAAAAGAAATTTTCATTCATACTCAACTGCTAATTGGAATTCTTGAGAAAGGTTCTGTCTTTAAGCCTTATCTGAAAGCTGGATAATATTTTAGCAGTATTTGCCTCCTAAATAATGGGATACTATCTGAGATTGCGTTTCCAGCAATTCTCAGCTCTACAGGGAAATATTGTGTTCTAAAAACAGTTGCTGATGTAGTTGGATTCTTATCTGCATTACGCCTTCTCACATGGACAAACTGATATATGGACATTGTTGCCTTCCTAAAGTACAAGAGCTCAGGTGATAAAGAGAGAAAAGGAATGTAGTAGCAGGTGTGAGAAAGACATTCAAGCTGTTGCCAAGACTACCTAAAGGATCTTTATTCTGTATTTCTAAGGAAGATCCTCTTCACAGCTACAGAATGAACAATAAACAGCTGGCAGTGCTTTTTAAAGTATTGCTTATCTCTTGCACCAGCCACTTAATTCCTCTAAATACTGGAAACAGGCTTCTTTTTCTCAGGCTAGGAAGAAGCAAAATCTGACTATTAACCTATCATTTTCCTTGAGGATCAAAAGAGGTATCAGAGTTTTTTAAGTGACTGTAGCAGCTCTGTCTCATTTTTAGCAGCAACAGTATGTGTATCTAAAAGCAAGACATGGCAGACATAATCTTTTACAATATTTTACACCTAATCTTTTACAATATTTTTCTTTGTGGAACATATAAAAAATAATTTTATTCAGTCTTTTATTATTAGTATACCTCTCTCTCTATCTTGTCTTAGAGTTGAACAAGTTACCGCAGGGTAAGAAGTTATTCCATGCCAACTGATATTTAGTTGTTTAAGTCTATGTTCTTTGCTTATTAAAAATATAAAGTGATACAAATGGAGATAGTTTAGCTTTAGACTATGAAATATTCTTAACTGTCTCTACCAAGAAGTAGGATACATGCACATATGTTTTGTTTGTATATCCACCCACATACTTAGATGTATGTACAGATATGAACACAAGTATATGCAGATTGAAAGAAAAATATGGCAGACATTGTTAAAATGTCTTTTTTTTTTTTTTTTTTTTTTTTTTTCCTTATTTCTCTAGGCAAGATTCTTCCCTCTCTAGTACACTGCTTATTGCTTATTACCTGTGCATTAAGAGCACAAACTGAGAATATTAATATCTTTCAGTACACACACACACATAGATTATGATCTCAATTACAGTAGTGAGAACTAATAAGTCAGTTACCCTGCATGTGCTTCAGTTTAATAAATCAAAATTATACTCACAGCTCCATCATTAATTTAAATTAAACCAGTGTAAGCAAATTAATATATTGAGTACTGAAGAATCTGTGTGTAGAAGTAGAGTTTAGGCAACAAATTCTATAGGCTGTATAAAGTATTACTTCTTTCTACAAGTAGGGGAACCTGTGGAAAGACAGACTTTTATTGCAAGTCCTTTTCAAAATATCTCCTTCTTACTCAAGCTTATATCTTTACTGCTGTGCCCAGTTCTTGGCCTCAAGAGCTTAGAAAAAAGCTGCTCTGTTGAACAGTCAAGATCTTTGTATTACCACTGAGTTCAACTGGACCTTATTGATTCAAAACTGAAAATTAACTAATCTGAAAATATTTTCAGAATTTTGGTTACAAAAATCATCTGTTTTTCTATGTGCATTCAACAATATATAGTTAAATAATATGCTGATATTATTAGTATAAATAATTACATTTTTTTGAAAATAAATCTAAAGAAGCCAATTCACAGATCTGTAGAACTGAACATCTGACTATTGGAAACTGAAATGATACAAAAGTAAGATACTGCAAAAGTAACAGTAGTATTTTAACACCACCAAGCTGTCTTAAAGAACAAGTTATGTAGTGCAGCTCCTCTGAGGCCTAAGACACTGGCTGACTAACAGAGGAGCTGAGGATGGGAACTGAGTACTTTTTTTTTTTTTTTTTTTTTTTTTTCCTTTGGCTACCATTCCGTTTACTTAAGAGTGAATGTCTAAAATACATTCTTTTCTCAAATTAAATGAGAAGAGATTGAAAAGATAGCCACAAGGTTGGTTTGAACTTCAGTTCTACTCAGGACACCTCTTTGCTTTTTCTCAGGATTGCACTGTGACACTGTGACCTGCATTCCTGTAAGGCTTAGGTTTTTTTTTTTTTTTTTTTATTTTTTTTTTTTTTTTTAAAAAAAAAAAAAACTCTAAGTGAACAGAACTCAGACATTGTTGAGGTTATTTTCAATCAATTAATATTTTTCTGCTATTGCTAAACAGCATCCACTCATAATCTTCATGGAGGTGGTTGTCCCTACAAACTTTTCTGAAGCAGTGGGACTCATCAGTCCTGAGCATGAACTGTTTTTTTTTTTTTTTTTTTTTTTTTTTTTCCATTAGGTTACAAAGTGTGAAATTTCTATTAATTGTAAGGAAAGAAAACCACCGGGAGGGTGATCAGGGCTGTGTTGGGCTCCCAGAGAAGTTGTGAAATATCCACCCTTTGGGATACTCAAAACGTTCCTGGACAAGACCCTGAAAAACCTGCCCTGAGTCCTGCTCTGGGCTAAATACTCAAACTTCTCTGCCAACCAACCTAAACCAATCATTCTGTGGTTACAAGAGAGAGCTGGATAAATTGGAAGAAATGATCTCAAATAACATCATCAATTGCTAAGATAAATGTGCTCCAGAAGAAAAATGGGAGTGATGGGTTTTTATGGTGGCTCAGACTCTTCCCACATAAGGAGTGTTTTGTGTAGCTGAGAAAAAGTAGTCCACAGGAGCCATATCCCACTGTGAAAGGGCTGCTGTGCTGGCAACATTCATGGTTCTTTATTTTCTGAATTCTATACAGGAAACAGCTATGAAAGTATTTTCCTACATTTTTTACGCTTGTCTTTTGTTATGGTCTCTCAATGCCACTGACAGTCAAAACAGTTTAGGAGAATCCTCATGATGTATTCACTTTTCACAGGCACCAGGGTAGCACATACAAGGTTTATGATTCGGTAATCTTTTAACACCTACTCCTTATATCCTCCAGTTTGTTGTATGTACTGGTGGGTGACAGCCAATGGTTAGGTAATTACTGTATTTAACAGTAAAGAACTGTTTCCATCTTGCTAACAATAATGTCTTTTATAAAGGCTAGGGGGAAGGTAGAGATCAGTGCTGTGTCAGTACAATTCAAAACCTTGAATTCAGCTCTGCAGTATTCCTCAGGAAATCACCATAATGTTCAGTACTCTCTGATCCGGTGAAACATTTAACAGGACAGTGATGTCTTCTGACAGTGAAAAGAGAAAATGTTAGCATGGCACATCACCCTTGTTTATTGATAAGTCTCACCACAATAAAAGTCCTTCTGAATGTTAAGAGCTTTCTGTCAAAGAAAGTTCTGTAGAACAGGTACTAAGCATAGAGATTTTTTTTATTAATTATTATGGTTGTCTAAGAGTTTTTAACTAATTGGTTACATGATCCATAACTTATTAAAAACATGCTTAATTTTAACAATTTAAAATATTGTATTTCTGAAACACCTAATTAAGTACGTATGTATTTTAAATAAAACATCTGATTTGGGTGGAATTTCCTTAATTGAGGTTTTGTATTAGACTACTGTTTAAATACACATATATACAACTAGTACATTATGTTCCTATATTCTCCAGTAAAATTAATATTTCTGTGGAATTTAGGAACTCTTTAATGCTGTTATACAGTTATTCTTTATAAAAGAAGCCTTCTGTGTGCAACCAATATAGAGCGGAGGCAGCCCAGAAAAATGCTTTTTAGCATTTTGCACATCAGCAGTTACCCAGCATCAATTTGATTCTTTCTTCCACATGTTGAAACACAGCTCATAGCATTAAAACCATTCTCCAGTGATTGGGACAAAAGTAGGTTAGTAGAGTGTGTTGCTAGGAGACAAGTGTCAGCGTCATCTATGACCTTGCAAGGCATAAAGAAACTGTATAGATTTATTGAGCTCCATGGCACATTGTCTAAGTCCTCTGCTTGGCTGTCTTACTCCATTTCCATCTGGCATAGTGCTCTTGTGCTACCTCACACATGCACACATGCCCTCCAACCCTAGAGTAGCCATGTACAAGGAGACGCACTTCTGCTTCTTGAGACTTCCTAAAGCATCACCATTATTACTCTTGCATTAAGCTACAGCATAGTCTCTTAGCTAACTAGACACAGTGAAAGCAGCATCAGCAAAACCCTATTTTAAAAGCCTGTTTCTTCATATTGTTTCTGTAAGAAATATAAAAATCAGTCCTACTGGGAACAGAAATATGAAAAAATGTATAAACATCAAAAAATAATTTTGCTGTTACATTCAAAATGTTTTTTCAAGGTTGCATCTACAGTTTTCACAGCTGAGGTGACTTAAGGTTAAACAGTCATGTACTGTAAAGAGCTGTGGCACATAGGAAACAGTTGAAGGTATCAGGTAGAAAGAAAAGAAAATGAAAATGTGATACCTACACAAATAATTCAATAAAAAATAAATAAATAAATAAAGTCCTTTAGACATGTAAAATCTTTCCAGTAACAGAATGCGTCTTCCTAGGAGGCAGAATTGAATGCTTACTATTTATATATATATATATATATATATATATATATATTTGCACTACACAAAAAAAGACGTGCAATGGAGGCCAGATAATGAAATCCTTGGGAAGTCTAGTTAATTTTTTGTTAACAGTTTACTTGAGAGAAAACAGTCTCATGTAAAAATTTGTATTAGAATGAACTGTGCTTTCTACTTTGAACGATATATGATCCTTTATTCGGCTCATATAATGTATTTACCATTTTTTCAGACAGAAATACATGTAACAGTAAAGACTACTCTTAGGGAGAAAAGGACCACTTTTCCTAAGCAAATTATCTATACTACTTTCCTCCAATTTGGCAGGTCCCTAATGGGTGCTGGAGGGGGAATAAAATAGAATCATAGACCATCCTGAGTTGGAAGGGACCCATAGGGTCATCAAGTCCAACTCCTGGCCCTACACAGGTCTACCTAGAAACTCAGACCATATAACTAAAAGCATAGTCCAAATGCTTCTTAAACCCTAACAGGCTACTTCCCTGGGGAGCCTGTTCCAGTGTGCTACAACCCGCTTAGTAAAGAACCTCTTACTGATACTTCCTAATACTCCGTGAATACAATAAAATCTAGTTGTATCAGAGCAATTGATAAAACACACTCCAGGAAAAAAAAAAGGTCTTGGAGGAAATTTCTTGTCATTTGCCTCTTGTATTTAAACTAGGGACTTCTTCCTAAAACATCTCAACTAACTGCAGCCGTCACAGAGTTGCTTAGGCACACTGATGTGTATAGGAACATTAAAATCAAATTTTTTGTCTGGTTCAGTGATGCCAGCAGAATAAGCTCCTTAATCAGTTCAAGTAAAAAATAAGAAATTGAGTTGTTTTTTTGGTTTGGTATTATCCCTTCTCAAATCATGAAACCATGGATGAGAGATTTTCAAGAAATAGTACAAGGTCAGGCAGTCCTATTCTTTTCATAAAAAGCTACTGAATCTTTTTATGTGATGGAGCATCAGGAGATACAGAAAGTGATCTGTTGTCTAACCTGCCCTGTTAGAAGAATTGTGGGTCTAGTGCACAGTTCAACACATAGCCCACTTCAGTGATCCACCTGACTCTTTGAGTAACTAGAACACCAGTGACCATTCCTGCCACAAATGCTGGCTGAATGCTCATGCATTTACTCTTGGGCATTTCAGTAGGCATCTCCACCTACTTGGTAGTGTTGAGGGTTTGCCACCTGGAGGGTTTGCCAAAGCTAGGAGAGTCAATCCTCTGAGCATGTCCAGACACAGGCCACTGAAGCCAAGCAGCACTAAACTTTGCACACAGCAGACTCATCATGGATATATTAATGATCAATGTCTCTGCTGGCTTTTTTATATAATACCCTAGTGTCCAAAAATAAGAAATCAGGATTAAAATGAATTCTCTACTAGTAAAAATTCAAAGAGTGGTGTAAAAAATTTCCAAATGGAAAAAAGAAGGGAGGGTGGGGGGGGGGGGAGACGACACATTAAAACAAAAAGGGCCTGCAGAATATTGCATTCTGGCAAAATGCCTAGATCTGACAGCTGAAAGTAATGCTCTCAGGTCTCTGAGATTGTCAAGCAAAGACTGTCTTTCGTCTTTCATAAGTTTTTCACATGTTTTACATGATTTAGTTCATTGTGGTAATATATGTCTGAAGATGTATATGTCTGAAGATGTATAACGACAGGTTTGGTCGTTATTTTTGGTTATTTTTGGTTATTTTTAATAATCTACATTATACTATGTCCACAGGTGGCAAAATAATAACACAATTCTCCGCACTTAGATTATAAACTGATAACAACTGACAGAACCATTGAAACATATAAACTGATAACAACTGACAGAACCGTTGAAAGCCTCTCAGCTAGACAGATAAAATTATGTTTTGAGGGCTTGAGTTTCCAGGTGGGAAAAAGAAGAGAAACAGAATGGAAAGGGGTAGCCTCATGATAGAAACTTGGGTGAAAGCCTTTAAATATTCAAGACTGCAACCATGTCAGCTTTCCAGGGCTCTGTGTCCAAAACACAAGTGACAGCTTATTTGTGTCACGCACAGCTACCTGCTTAGTTTACGGGGTTTGATTAGGAGTGTAATTTTAAAGGGAACCTCTACATTCATTTGAAGAAAAATTAATATTATTTCCAACAAAGGAACAGAGCTATACATTTCTAACATAATTAGACAGGGAAGAAAAAGTTAATATCCTTCTTCCCTGTGTTGCCCACCCTGCAAAAAAAAAAAAAAAAAAAAAAAAAAAAAAAAAAAAAGGAAAAAAAAATAAAAAAAAATTAAAAAAAAATCAAAAAACAGAGCAGCCAACACTCAACACTTTGACATTGATTTTCCCAGAGTATTTCACTACATATAATAAAAGAAACATTTTGAATTATGAAGAAAAGATCATCTCAGAACATAAATGTCCTCACAAAAACATTGTTGCTTCTATGCAAAACAAGAGATTATATTGTCCTCAGAATTAGGCAGCACTGAGTCTGAGGATATGCATATACTGAAAAGACTGAAAGACAAAGTTATATTACTGCTGGTCTTCAAAGCAGTAAGAACATTTATGCATTTGATTATCTTTTAAAGTAACAATTAAAGATGATAATCAGCAATTTCCCTTTTGCCTCATTCAGATTAAAATTAATCTGTGGTTATGTCTACATTAGTAAATTAAGATCATGCCTAGGAACATCATAATCAATGCTAAACTCCCTTTAAAGTCTGTACTGTTCTTTGGATTGTGCCCCCGTGTACCCCTTGCAGCTGCTGGACAGTGATCTGGATTTAGAGCATTGTAGGGAGCATTATCATTAGGGAGTATCATAGAATCATTTAGATTCAAACAGACCACCAAGATCATCTGGTCCAATCATCAAGAGTATGTATACAACTACACTATTTTAGAGTCTACAATGATAAAGGAATGAGGTGTCACATGCCATCTGGATATCAAGGATTGTATGGAAAACAAAAGGAATTAAAGTCTGTATGCAGCTGTGAGGACATGATCTCACTGAGACTATGGGGATATGATGGGATGGCTCCCATGACTGGAGTGCTACAGCGGAGTGAAACAAGGGCAGGATGGGAAAATGAGGAGGTGCAGTTACACTTAATGTGACAGATCAGCCACAGTGCATGGAGCTGTGGCCGTTTATGGATGATAAACCAACTGAGATCTTACAGGTAAAGTCAAAAAGTCAGATGAAAATGGGTGGCTCTTTAGTGGGTGCCTGCTATAGGCCCCCTGACTTGTAAAGGCAAGTGAAATGGGCCTTCTACGGACAGCTTAAATTAGCCTCATGTTCATATTCCCTGATTCTCACAGGAGGCTTCAACCACCTTGATATCTGCTGGAGGAAGAACAGAGCAGCAGGCCACAGGTAACCCAGGCAGTTCTTGAAGAGCACTGATGAGCATTTCCTGACCCAGCTATGTGGTGCTTTTACCTAGCTGGGCAGGCGAACCCCAGCGTGACTGCTCTCTATCTTGCTCCTCAAAGGGTAATGGGAGAAAATACAATGAAAAGGTTTCCAAGGTTGAGTTAAGAACAGGGGGATCAATCAGCAGTTATTGTCATAGGTAAAACAAACACAGGGAGATTAAAATAATTTATTGCCTATTGCTAACAGACTAGAACAATTAGAAGCTAAAAGCAAAGTGAAAACAGCTTCCCCTCATCCACCCTCTTCTACCTCCTGCTCTCAAGCAGTGAGGAGAATGGGGAATGGGGGCTGCGGTCAGTCCCTAATGCTTTGTTTCTGCTGCTTCTTCATGGTCACTCTGTTCCCCTGCTCTGCATGGGTCCCTCCCATGGGTTGCAGTCCTTCCCGAAAGGAGCTTGAGGGGACTGCTCACAAGAAGCAGCTCTCAAAGAACTGCTCCAGCATGGGCCCGTACCATAGGGTCTATCCATCAGGAGCAAACTGCTCCAGCATGATCCCCACATGGGAGTCAGATCCACCTAGATCCCCTGCTCCTGCATGGGCTCCTCTCCATGGGCTGCAGCTCCAGCCCAGGGCCTGCTCCTGAGGGGGCTTTCTGTGTGCCGCAGCCTCCTCCAGGCCACATCCACCTGCTCTACTGTGGGCTCCTCCATGGGCTGCAGCATAGAACTCTGCTCTGCTGTGGTACCCCATGGGCTTCAGCCTGCTCCACAAGTGACCTCTCTGTGGGCCACAAGGGAACTTCTGTTTCAGTGCCTGGAGAACCTCCAGCCCTCCTTCTGCATTGCCTTTGGTGTCTGCAGGGCTGTTTTCCACTCCTCTCCTTCCAGATGCTGTTACACAGGATTTTTTTTTCTCTTTCATAAATATGCTATCCTAGAGGTCCAACCAGTATTGCTCACTGGCTCGTTTCTGGCCAGTGGTGGATCCCTTCTGGAGCTGGTTACTGGCCCTTATCTAATATGTATTCACCAAATACGGCCCACCTCTGCAGCCTCCTGCTACCAAAACCTTGACACATATACTCAGTACAAGGTGAAAGAAAAACCAATGAGAAGAGGTGTTCTGCTGAATCTCATACGCACAAATGAGTAAGTGTTTGTTGTGGATGTGAATGTCGACAGCAGCCCTGATTGCAGTGACAATGCAACAATGGAATTCGGAATCCTGAGATGAGGGAGAGGGTAAAAAGTAAGATCACAACCTTGGGTTGTTAAAGCAGAATTTAGCCTATTCACAGATGTGCTTGAAAGAGTCCTACGGGATAAGGCTCTGGAAGGAAGAGGAGCCTAAGAATGCTGGCTGATATTCATAGAACACCTCCTCCAAGATCAAGAACAGCCCATCCTAATGATAGGGTTGTCAGGCAAAAAATGCCTGAAGGAACGAGTAGATGAACAAGTACGTGTTGGTGTAATTCAGATCTAAAGAAGGATATAGGAGGTGGAAACAGGCACAGGAAATCTGGGAGGCATATAAAGACGCTGTCTAAGCATGCAGATATTCAATTAGTAAAGCTAAAACTTTTCCTGGTGAGGGAAGTCAAAGGCAACAAGAAAGGTTTCTATAAGCACAAAAGTACAAAAACAAAATAAAGATGGGAAAATATGGTCCCATTGCTGAATTAAACAGGAGACCTGTTAAAAACAAAACCAACCAACCAACCAAACAAAAAAAAAAAGTAAATGCTGAGTTACTGAAAGCCTTCATTGCCTCAGTGTTTACTAGCAAGACCCGTCTTCAGGAATTCAAGGTACTTGAAACCAGCTGAAAAGTCTGGAGCAAGGAAAGACACACCCTTGTGGAAGAGGATTCTGTCAGGGTGTACTTATGCAGATTGGGGCCTTGGGTCCCAGATGGGATACACCCATGAGTTCTGGAGGGGCTAGCAGTTGGCAGAACTTTTCCTGCTAATGATCATAGCAATTGACAGAAGTGTTTGAGGTTTGAAAGTCAGCAAAAGTCACATTTATCTTCAAAAAGAGCAAAGAAGGCTTGTAAAACTATAGGTTATGTAGCCTCACCTTGATCTCTAGATAGGTGATGGAACAGTTAATCCTGGAAACTATTTCCAGGTACATGAAACACATTGATCAGGCAGATTCATCGTAAATTCACCAAGGAAAAGTAATATTTGACTCAAAAACCTACACTTACTGGCTTGTTAGATGAGGAGAGAGTAGTGGATGTAGTCTACCTCGACTTCGTCAAGGCTTTTGACATTATAAGATTCTCATAGAAGCTCAGTACAGACTGGATACAGACTCGGAACAGTGACATGGATGGAAAACTGGCTGAATGACTGTGCTTAGGATGTGATCAGTGAACTGATCAGTGGCCCAAGAAGACTAGTGTGACTGAACAGAGAGCTGTGGCTAGAGCTCAGGAAGAAAAAGAGACCTTTGGAAGAAGGAGCAAGACTCTCAGAGGATTGCAAACATGTTATGAGGCTGTGCAAAGAGAAAATTAGAAGGGCCAAAGCCCAACTTGAAGACAATCTGGCTACTGTCCTTAGGGACATTAAAAAAATATTTTTACAAATACATAAACAAGAAGAGAAACACTAAGGAGAATCTCCAACCTCATAGTGACACGAGCTGAGGAAAAGGTGGAGGTACTTAACAACTTGTCTCAGCCTTTAGCAGCAAGACCAGTAGTTCTCCAGGTCCTTAGCCCTCCGAGCTGGTAGAAAGGGACAGGGAGAGACTGAAACCCTCATAATCCAAGAGGAAAAGATTAGTGACCTGCTAATCCACTTAGATACGCAAGTCTATGGGGCCAGATGGGTTTAACCTCATACTGAGGGAGCTGGTGGAAGGGCTCACCGAGTCACTTTCCATCATTTATCAGCAGTCCTCCTCCCAGCTGACTGGAGGCTATGAAATGTGATGCCTATCTACAAGAAAGGTTGAAAGGAGGGCCGAGGGAACTACAGGTCTATCAGCTGTACTTCAGTGCCAGGGAAGGTTATGGAGCAGATCATACTGAGTGTCATCACACAATGCATATAGAACAACTAGGTGATCAGGTCACCTAGATCACTCAGCATGGGCTTATGAAAGACAAGTACTGGTTTACTAACCTGATCTCCTTCTATGACAAGGTAATGCGCTTACTGGATGACAGAAAAGATATGATGTGATCTATCTAACTTCAGTAAGTCTTTTGATACTGTCTTCCACAGCATTCTCCTGGAGAAACTGGCTGCTCACGGCTTTGATGAGTGTATGCTTCATTGGGTTAAAAATTGTCTGTGTGGCCAGGCTGAATGAGTTGTGGTGGATGGAGTTAAATCTGGCTGAAGGACAATCACTACTGGTGTCCCTCATGACTCAATACTAGGGCCAGTTCTCTTTAATATCTTTATCAATAATCTGAATGAGGAGATCAAGTGCACCTTGAGTAAGATTGCATATGACACCAAATTAAGCATGAGTGTGATGTTCTAGAGGGTAGAAGGGCTGTACATGGGGATCTGGATAGACTTGACTGATGGGCTTAGGCCAACTGTATGAGTATGAACAAGGCTAAGTGCCAGGTCCTGCACTTAGGGCAAAACAACCCCATGCAATGCTACAGTCTGGGGGAAGATTAGCTAGAAAACTGCCTGGCAGAAAGGGACCTGGGAGGGTTGGTTGATAGTTGGCTGGACTCTACCCATAGGGCAGTCTGCTGCCTATCTGGGGCCTGAGTCAGGGACATTACAAGGAAATTTCCTGACCTTGTTTGCCCCTCTGATTATTGATAATTCAAGCTGGTAGTGATGAAATAGCTGAGAGAAGCCTGAAAGCTATCAAAAGGGGCTTCAGGGTACTGGGAAGGTTACTGGACAGTGTGTGTGCAGGTGTTTTTTCCTCTATCTCTTCAGTGGTGGGGAGGGATATTGAGCAGACCAGGAATGTCCAGTTGATTAATACATGGCTGAAAGTCTGGTGTAATCTCAGGATTTTTTTTTTTATTTTTATTTTTTGGTCATGGGGAAGTTTACTTGGCACCTGGCCTAATGGCTGCTGCTGAGTCCCACCTGCCCCAAAGGAGGAAACGTACTCCAGCCTGGGAGCTGGCAGGGCTCACTGAGAGGGCTTTAAAGTAGGTATGAAGGGGGACAAAAGGGAAATGAAGCTCAATAGAGATGATCCTGGAGAAGCAGTCCCAGGGTTCAGGGTGAGGGCAATGGCACAACTGAAGTGCCTCTACACAAATGCATGCAGCATGCACAACAAACAGGAAGAGCTGGAAGCCATCATATGGCAGGCAAACTACGATCTAGTTGCCATCACTGAAATGTGGTGGGACCACACCCACGACTGAAGTGTTGCGATGGCTACAAGCTCTTCAGAAGGGACAGGAAACTAAAGAGGGGCAGTAGTTTGGTTCTCTATTTTAGAGAGTGTTTTGATGTTGTTGAGATTGGGGTTGGGAATGAAAAGGTAGAGTCCTTGTGGACAAGGATAAGGGGATTGGCCAACAAGGCGGACATCCTGGTGGGGGTCTGTTATAGACAGCCAGACCAGGATGAAGAGACAGATAAGCAGCTGGCGGAAGCTGCTCAATCACCAGTGATTTTTTAAGACACTAAGACAAGTGAGAAAAGGTTAAGAGAGCTGGGACTGTTCAGAATGGAGCAGAAAAATCTTGGTGGTGTGGTCTCATCAATGTCTATAAACACTTGAAAGGAGGGTGCAAAGAAGATAGAACTGAGCTCTTTTTGTTGGTGTCCAGTGAAAGGACAAGATGTAATTGGAACAAACTGTAACACAGAAGTCTCTGTCTGAACATCAACATACACTTTTTTTTTTTTTCTGTACATTAATTTTCTTTTTTTTTTTTTCACAGAATCATGGAATTTTTGGGGTTGGAAAAAGACCTCCAAGATCATCTGGTCCAACCACCACCCTTCTAACAATGTAACCCACTAAAACATGTCCCTAAGCACCAGGTCCAACCTTTCCTTAAACACCCCCAGGGACAGTGACTCCACCACTTCCCTGAGCAACTCATTCGAATGCCTAACTACTCTTTCTGAGAAGAAATTTCTTCTAATTTCTAACCTAAACCTCTGCTGGCGCAACTTGAGGGCATTCCCTCTAGTCCTGTCACTAGTTATCTGTAAGAAAAGGATGAATCCCAGCTCTCCACACCTTCCTTTAGGTCATTCTAGAGACCAATAAGGTCTCCCTTGAGTCTCCTTTTCTCCAGATGAAACAACCCTGGCTCCCTCAGTTGCTCCTCACAGGATTTGTTCTCCAGACCCTTCACCAACTTTGTAGCCCTTTTCAGAACACACTCCAGGGCCTTGATGTCGTTCTTGTAGTGAGGGCCCCCAAACTGAACACAGTACATGAGGTGTGGCCTTGTCAGAGCAGAGCATAGGAGGTTTATCACCTCCCTGATCCTGCTGCTTGCATTCCTAACACAAGCCAGGATGCCATTGGCCTTCTTGGCCACTTGGGCACACTGCTGGCTCATGTTCAGGTGAGCATCAATCAGCATTCCCAGATCGTTTTCCTCTGCACAACTTTTCAGCCACTCTTCCCCAGGCCTGTAGCGCTGCATGGGATTGTTATGACCAAAGTGCAGGACCTGGCACTCTAGCCACATTGAACCTCATCCTATTGGCCACTGCCCATCAACTCATTCTTTCCATTCTTTTCCCTCTGTGTGAGAGGTAGAGCACAGATTTCCCAGGGAGGTTGAGGAGTTTCTGTTGATACTCGCAAGCCCCCTGGCCATGGTCCTTGGCAAGCTGTTGTAAGTGCCCTCCTTGAGCAAGTATGACAAGATGACTTCCAGAGATCCTTTCTAACCTTGACTATTCTGCGATGTTGTTCCAAGATCCATTTATTTTGCTACATGAATGTAGGGCTGTTAGAACAGAAACACAGATGGTCTACTGTGAGCCTTACTGGTTGTTTGAAGTCTGGCAGTTTTACTCTGAAATGAAGACATTGAGACTCTCTTTTGAAGTCCTTAGTTTAGTATCCATGGGCAAAAGATCTGTAGAAGTTGCAAGTGACAAGATTAGGAACTGTGTGAAAACCTTGTAATGTGCTATTTTTGTTACTAACAGTGGATGTTTTAAAGAGTCATTGGGTAATGTGATTTTTCTATCAATGATGTTGAAATGGATGCAGATAGCTTCAGATCAGCTTTTCACTGTGCCATTTATATGAATTCATAACAGGATATTTGCCACACAGCAACAGAAATTCACAACAGAAATTTGATTTTTAATTCAAAAAATGTAATAACAAAATGTCCAAAGGTAAATTGTTGTAATTAGTAATCTGGCTCTCTGTTAATATCCTGAAGTCTAATGGACAAGTTTCAACATCTATTTTAAAAGATTCAACATCTTACAGCCTTTGAAGTGGGCTCATTTTTCACCTGTCTTATACCCTTTCACCATGGTGGAAGCACCATCTCTAATAGCTTGCAAGACCAAACATGGCTGGATGTAACCCACTGAACTGCCAAAAAAACTATCCCTCTCCAGCTTCAATAGCTTAGTTTTCTGCCAGTTTGATGAACTGAGGCAGATAACAATAGGGTCAAAAGGATATCAGGACCATAATGCATACATGATGCAATTTACAGAGGCCCATATACTGAAAAATGAGAGCTCTCTTTCTTATCTTCCTTCCTTCCTTCCTTCCTTCCTTCCTTCCTTCCTTCCTTCCTTTCCTTCCTTCCTTTGTCACAGTGAAATATGGACAGTGATCCTAAACATGCCAGGATTACTACTGCTGACATATTCTTGCGTAGACTGAGTTAATTGGCACAAAAATGGGCCAAGGTATTTGTCCTTACAGATGTTAGAAGGTGTTGGATAATCCAAATCCTTATGAGATTTCTATGCACGTCTGATTGCACACTTGTGTCTCTATGTGTGTGTATGTACATGGTGCCCACAGACATATGAAAACGCTCCATGTGGCTATACACATACAGTTGTCAGCAGAGAAAATGCTATAGCAATGGAGGGCTGTTTAGGTCCTTACAGATATTTAAACATATACATATTTAAAGTTACATTTTTTACTGTACACTTTTTTTTAAAATGTGCATTTTTACTGTACATTTACAGTTAATCAAGCACAACTGAGAATGATCAAATTAATCTTATTTTTATGGACATTGTCCCTATAATACTGTGCTCTGGGGAAAGCAGGGATGGGTCTATATAGAGCAGCACCGTCCTTCACTCCAAGTCAATGAGCTGTTGGTCCACTATATAGGCCAAAAATATGTCAACTCTGTCAACAGTCACTGCTGTTTTGGGTCTTGGTATCACCTTACTACTGAATGATTTAGAAAACTATATGCAAAAAAGCAAGCAGCAAGGTGATGGAAGTAACATGAGAATTATGAGCGGGACAGAAGTGCTAAGATCAACATGCTCATGCACCTCTGCTTTTAGAGCACAGGTGTGTTTTCAGTAATATATTGAATCTTTGCTGTTGGCTCTGAACATGTTTGCATGCACTCTGCCCATGTCAGGAAGAACCTTCAGAGTTTCTTCCCAACTCCACTGTTTACAGTGTTCACACAAGAACAAATAATTCACTGCAAGCCACTGCAAGCCAAGACGTAGCAGGGCTTCCTCTTGTAAGTATTTTCCCTAGCAGGAAATCCAAAGTCATGGCAAGGTCACCCTAGAGGATTTGGATCAGAATGATTCAGCATAGAACTGAAATCTGGGCCATTGTATTTAATGAGAACACATTTAAATTTCTTTGATATTTCTTTGTGGTATTGTATTAAAGCCCCCAGGGTTCATCATATTCCATCTTAGATACTCTAGCATTGGTAAATAAGCAAATAATCAGTTACTTGTAAGCAAAATAAATATATTCTATACATGTCATGCATTAACACCTTTCCCTTGAAATAAATAGCTCTCTGTCAAGGATTTTTTATATTATACAATTAGATATACTGAATAAATTTTTAAAAGATATATATATTTATTATGAAAATGTTATGTCTGCACATGCAAATGACTTCAGCTTTGTTTTAAGCCAGTGCACAGAATTTCTGTCTTGTTTTAGGAAGAAGAAAAATGATAAAAGCATGATCTTACCCTGCACCCTGCAGTCTGTGGGATATAAATATGTATTGCAATGTACAAAGAAACAGAGCCTGGGCACACAGTATCTTGTAAATGTCTAATTTGAAGACTACACGGAGTAGAACTGTTGAAGTGGGGGGAAAAATACAACAGTTGTAAAATAAATTTCCATAATCTTTTTTCAGAGTCGCTGAGGTAAGCTTCTTCAACACAACAGAGTTAGAAAACACAGAACACCTTTGTGCTTGGGCCAAGAGTTTTTTCACTTGTTTATAGTTTCTGTATGGTGAAAGGTACCATTATAGATGATTGACCAGGCCAGTTCTTTAAAGTGAGTCTAGATTTTTGCAGAAGCAGATCATGGTTTCAGGGATGCAGAAAAATAGTTACTAGCAAAAAACAAACAAACAAACAAACAAACAACAACAACAACAACAAAACACTTTTAAATAATTTAAGTAAAAAAAAAAAAAAAGTATCAGAAAGACCTTCAAAAATTTCACAGGTTATCTAATCTTTGTGTTGGGAGAGGTAACTGATCCTTCCTTGCATAAGAGTTTAACATGCTTCCACAATTAATGCTATAAGAGTGAAAAATGACATGACCTTACATTAACTGAGCCAGGATAAAAAATATCCACTGAGTCAGAATGAAGAGGGATATTATGAAGAATATTAAATAAAACAAATACATATTTTCTTTCCCCGCCTCTGCCTTTTCTTCTTCTATTAGTTTTAAGGTAGATAAGCAAAATCTCTGTAGAAAAGTAAACTATTTTTTCTTGACTTGCTCACCCTTCAATCCGTACAGTCAACATATGCAGCTTGTTTTTGAGTTGCACCAGTCAGTTTAAGAATCAACACAGAACTGGTAGTTTTCAAAGCTACAAGCCCTAGGAAGATCAAAATCAATAAATGCTATGGTTGGGATAGCACACTACAGAGAGATTGCAGGATATCCTGTTCTTGCTCCTTAGAGTCTGCTATAACATTTATCCAAAATATTCTATTATTTTATTATTCTCTATTACACCTTTTGAAAATAAAAAGAATCACAAAATCCAATCAATTTTGTATAAAAGAACAACAAAAACAAAAACTAAACCAAAACAAAAAAACCAGCACAATCACATATAATATAGAAAGTAAGTGTTTAAAACCGAGACAAACAGTGCTTAATATAAGGTCACATAAATGCATGCATTTCATGGCCTCAGTTCAAAAATGGCTAATTTTAAAACATACATTAATTAGTATGTTTTAATTCTGTTTTATTTCTTGTGATGTTCTGTCAGAAATAAGTGTGATTTTCTTAGCAATGAGAACATCTTAAAATTAATAGCACAGAAAAAATATATATTGCAACATGCTTATAATTTTACTAGATTTATTTATTTATTTATTTATTTATTTATTTATTTATTTATTTTCACTGCAGCTATTTTGTGAGGAGAAATCCAGATATTTCCCTCCAGGTTTTCTTTTCTCATAAATATTTTATTAGGGAAACTGGCAATGAATAGGTAAAGGTGCTTACTATCTGGACAGCCTTTCATGACATATATTCATATATCAAAGTATCAAAGACAAACAAAGATGTCAGGCTGATGTAGATAATGTTTTGTGTATCTATGCTTATGAATGCAAAATACATGATGTAGTCTGTCTGCTCAAGTGACTAAAGAATGACACAGAATTGTAGCTATTTACAAACTGTGGCTAGAAGTACTTAAAATCACCTCAGGAATTCAGGACCTATGGAACAGGTGACATATTCTTGATACACATGAGTTGAGAAAATCCATAAGCAGTAGCAAGACAGTAAGCTCTGGTTTGAGAAAGAGCTTCTTGAAATCTGCTAGGACTGTGTCCTTAGATCTACTTGAAACGTGTTAACCATGGACAGTCACATTGCCCTGAGCGATTCTGTCCTCCTTATTTCCTTTCATCATTTGCTTTCATTTCTCTTATCCTATCATCAATATATAGCAGTGGGGAGTAATGTTTCAGTAGCCTGCAATATTTGCTGAAAGGGATGTCAATGTTTTGGTTCCCAGAAATCTTGAGTTTACAAATGCATATGTGTATGTAAGGATGCATATGTAAATGTAAATGCATATGTGCATACACACATGCATACACATATGCATGTAAATGCGTATGTGTATTTCTACTTTCCTAACCTTCCTCTCTCAATATACCGTGCAGTGAGACTATGAGGAAAGATAAGAACCATTCTGGGAGTGAACAGCAATCTAAAAAAAAGGAAGCCCAAATGACATATACATCACTAAGTTGACTGTATTTTTCTTTGTTTTCAAACCATTTTATGATGTGCGTCTAAAAGGAGATTCCAGCTTTTGAAGAGATGACATATACATTTCAAAAATGGCAGCATATTTCCTGAGCAGCTGTGATGTGCTCATTTTGCAATGTGAAACAACACTCTTCACTGCATAGCACATGGTTCCCTGGACCTTATACCTTTACTCCAGTCCTGTGTGGGAACTATTGCTACGTGAGCTGCTAGATATAAAAGGGGACTAAAGGACTCAGCACTTTGGTACACATTCTCCGACAGATCTGCTCTTTTCCTTTTCACTATCAGATATTCCACGTCTTTTTCTCTCCTCCCATTCAATACAGTAAGCTTTCCCCTTCTCTTTCCCCTTTCCTTTCCCCTTTTCCAGTAATTCCCACTGCGACCAGTATGTGAGCTTGGCATTTATTAACCATTTATTAACCATTTATTTTGTTCTGCTGCAGAAAGTTGTCTGCTCCAACATCCTACCCTTCCTAGCCTTGCTGTAGGCAATGTAATGCATACACACACAAGCACACACACACACAAGGTCTTATTTATTAGAAATCATATTCAAAAAGGAAAATAAATCCCAGGTTATGAATGACAGCTTACCATATCCCAGATTCAGTGGTATCAAACTTATCCAGTACTACATAGTACATTTGTAGTGGTGTCAATTTCAATATACACCAATTCACCAGATAGAAAGATCGTTGCATTCTGTTGGTTTGTAACATATTTCACCACCTAAACTGTCTGAAGTACAGAAGAACCTTTCATCTGTCCTTTTTCTTCTAAAGAGGAAGATGACGTGAACTGTTAACATACCCATATGTCCCTTTCACAGTAATAAAACACAGCCAAAAAGCTACATAGAAGTCCAGTATTAGAAATAGATTATGGCCACAAAACCATGCACTTTTCTAGTACTTTTGTGGAATGACAACTGTAGAAAGCTTGAAAGAGTTAACAAAAATCAGAGTTTATTACTTTAAAACATCTGCAAACCCTCTGAGCCAGGCCAGAAGCTATTGCACCATCCAACCAGTTTATTCTCAAGGGGTTAGTAAGATCCATTATGCCTTTGGAGAAATGATTGCAGTTAATAACACTCAGTTGCTATTGTAGAGAATCTGGCCTTCAGTTGATTTATGAGAATATTAAAACTTTCACACCTGTTTCTTTTCTATTTATTATGTTTTCAAAATATGATAACACATACACATGTAAACATTTGTCCAAAACTGGTACTAATTCTAAAAACAGGCAAAAGATTTTCACTCATCAGGAACACTAATGTAGAAAAATACCAATTATTATTCTATATATTGGAAATCACATACAGAAAGACCAAAATGAACAAAAACTCCACCGTGGATTTCCACTGTAAAAGGGTTTAAATGACAGTGCAGTGACATCCATGCCATGCCATGCCATGCCATGCCACGCCATGCCATGCCATGACCCAAATTAACAACTGCTCTGAGATTTCTCAAAGGCAGAAAAATATTGAATATTTTCATAGTCATACTCCTGCTTTTGAAGATAGAATGCATCTTCAAATTTTTGGTATTCTAAAAAATATACAAATTATCCTTAAATAATTATTTATTTGGGGGAAAAAAAAAAAATCTATCTTTAAATACACTTCCTTGCCCACACTTCTGCTATGCAGGACTATTTCAGCAGTTTGTATCTTTCTATTATTTACAATTCCAGTACTGTATGTAAGAACCAGAATACCAGAAATATGCACATATCAATTCCTAACTGTACTAACACTTGTTGTTTTACAGATTTTGCTCTGACATTCACAGGTGTTCCTTCTATTCATATCTGTATCTTGGCTATGCTGCTGTAGTAAGGACTGAAATTTTGTGTTATTAACCTACAGAAATTCAAAGTTTAAATACAAATGTTGGAGATATTTCTTTCTGATCTTCCCATAGAATCACAGAATTTACAGAATTTCTAGGTTGGAAGAGACCTCAAGATCATCGAGTCCAAAAATGTGGTGAAGTGGTGAAGCGTTCCAAAGATAAAGCAGTAGTAGTGAATATTTAAACATTTACCTGTCCCATACTGCTCCTGGAAAACCCAGTTTGTCACCCCAACTTGACACTGAGAGTTAGGAAGATAATTTAAATGAGCTGGTAGGGAGAGGAAGGCAAGCTCTTTCAAGTAATTCTACGTCAATTGAAACACTGCTGACTTTTAAGACATTTGCATTGCCAGTGACTATTGTGGGTCTTCTAGGATCCTTAAAGGTCTTCAAGGCTTGAGGTAGGTGTCCAATTAACAATGCAATATTACAATTTGCAGGATTTCTTCTGGATAGGATTTCTTTTTCATTAATTGCTCACCCTGTCAATGTGAAGAAATACAAATTAGATAATTTCAATAATTTCAGTACTTTTGGTTTGTAGGTTATTTTGATATATTTCAGTTTAAGAAATGCTTAAAGATGTTTATTAAATGTTGTCCTGACTACTACATCTCTTCTCCAGGACACCAAGGAAGCCAGATCAGGTCATTTTTGAGTAGTGTTGAAGAAGGGCAAGGAAGTCTTGACTTTACTATTATTATCATTATTATTTGATAGTATTGGCTATCTTTAATGCTGAAAAGAGGTGATAACTGAAGGTGCCACAAAATGTAGAACTTCTGTCTTCTTCTGTCTTTTGCCTGAAACTAATATGTTACCATCAGTTAGGAGTTACAAAATCATTTCTAAAAGTCTGAGAGAACTCATCAGTCTTTAGCTAAAAAAAAAAAAAAAAAAAAAAAAAAAAAAAGAGAGGCTTGGTAAATAGTATTTTTCTGGAGGTTTTTTGTTTGTTTGTTTGTTTGTTTTTCCCAGAAAAAAATCCCTCTTATGTTTTCTGAATAACAGCAAATTTTATATCTGTATTGGCTACACATCTTCTAGCTTCAAAAGCTGGATGTACAAAAACTGATAATACATTACTAGAGTAATACATAACATAGAGTAGAGTTACCAAACAATACGGACATTCAAAACCAGAAACCAGTTGAGGAAAGAATATTAAATTTAATTTTGTTGTTTGAAAACCAAGTTTTTATATCAACTCTAAGTATTGTCATTTCTAAATTCATATGCTATCTTTGTAAGCTTTTGTGTGTTGTGGTAAATTTTAAAATCTACTTTCTTTTTGCTATCAGAAAACTCAATACTTTATTTAGGCTGGTAACTATCAAATTCTGCAGATTAACTATCTACAAATAAGCACATCCCCTATGTAGTAAAACCTGATACTAAGAAATGTTTTGAGCTAATTCTCTAGATACCCAAGAATGTCTGAAGACAGATGGACTTACATTCTATTCTTTCAGCTGCATTTTCCGGAACATCATACTATGCTTTCCTTTGAGTTTTGATGTATGTTAGAGCTTCATTAGAGTGAATATATTATCCTGCTTAGTGGAATTATTATTGTAATTAGCATTGCTAGTGTGCTACTTTTGCTATCACTAAGCAATAGTGTCTGAATGGAAGTCTGAGAATTTTCTTTTTCTCATTGAAATGTGTGCTGACACCAGATGAATTTACACAAAGTTCTTAATCTTCACTATAGGGGAAATTTCTGACTGCATCATTTTGATTATTACTTAATATTTCTGAAAGCTGACATTTTGTTCTTAGTTGGTTGGTGGAAAAGCCAATAGAATAGAAATGTTGCAGTACAAAGGATTAATTCCTGCAGATTGCTACTTGTTTCCTCACATTTATACTGAAGTTAATTTAGTGCCAACTTCTCACTGAGGACTTCTGCAGTCAGGACTGCAAGCCACAGTATTGTTGATTGATCTGGGAAACCATATTACTTTAACAGAATGTTACAGGAAAGAATAAAAATCTGTCTAGACATTAGGAGTTAAATCAGTAGGTTGTTTTGTCCCATGCTATAAATAGCATTGTGTATTAACAAAACACATTTAACCCAGCAAGTTAAAGATGAAATTTCATAGATGAAAATATCTCCATAACTGAAACAGTATTTGATTATCCCTTACAGAGTACTCTGAACCAAAGAAATATTCTATCAACTTTTCCCTTCATTAGTGTATGTCTATACTTATGAACTGCATGATGATTATTTTAATGATTGTTCAAAACACCTCAGAAGCTATATCGTCCTTTTTCAGTGAGAAGTCTATTCTGAGGAGTGTTGCAATGAGTTTGAAAATATTCCGTGAAGAGGGATCCTGAGCAAAAGAGAACAAAATTGTTATTTCAGCATGTGTGGGCACAGTGATACAACATGAATAATGTGAATAAGTTATGCATGGTTAAGTCACAGCCCTTAAAAAATCTAGATTCATAGAATAGCTTAGGTTCAGAGGAACTTCAGGTCATCATCAGGTCCTTTCCTTTGCCCCAAGCTGGAAGAGCTTAGATCAGGTTGTTCAGGGCCTTGTATAGTTGCATTTTGAATGAAAGGATGAAGACATATTTATTTAATTTTACAAGCCTGGATATACAAATCTGGTTATTTAAGTAAAAGAGTTTCCTATAATCCTTCCTTATTATGCAATTTGTGTTTTTGAATTGTCCAAAGAAGTGTTTTCATGTGTGAAGAAGTGTTCATGTGAGAAATTTTAAATTTTATGTTACTATTTCTTTGTTTTAATATTTACAATTAAAAAAATAATAATAAAAAAAAAAAAAAAAAAAAAAAAAAAGAATTTCAGTCTGAAATTACCTGTAATTACCTGTGAGGGTCAAATGAAGTTAAAAATCTTTTACTGAGTTATTTAAAAACAAACAAACAAAAATGACTAATGTAGTCTACATAAATGTTTTTCTCAGGCATTTTGGACATTTTTTAATGAAGATTATAAAGGGATTTCCTTCCCTTCCCTTCCCTTCCCTTCCCTTCCCT
>CM021797.1:37221339-37232931 GCA_011076525.1 Nettapus auritus
AAACAGATGAAGGATAGTTTATAAGTTAAAACAAACATATCTTGGATTTCAACATCATGCATATTCCCACTCCAAATTGGGAGTCACAATTAGAAACACATGCCTTAAGTTAGCAATCTCAGCTAACACTTCATAAAATAAAGTTGGAAGAGACAGTGGCCATGTCTTCTTTGTACACTGGCATTCTATGGATAGAGCATTAATTATGTTTCCACAAAATCTGTGTGTGATTCTGTCTAAAAGGAGTTGGATGAGCAGTTGTCACACCTAAGGAGGACTCCTTTATGATGAAAGGACTATTGGCGACCTGATACAATACTTGGATGTATGCAAGTCGATGGGGTCTGATGGCATCCACCTGAGGGCACAGAGAGAACTGGTGGAGGAGCTGGCCAAGTAGCTTTCCATCACTTATCAGCAGTCCTGGCTGCTGGGGGAGGTTCCAGTTGACTGGCAGCTAGCAAAGGTGATACCCATCTACAAGAAGGGCTGGAGGGTAGATCCAGGAAACTATAGGCCTGGTAGTTTAACCTAAGTGCCAGGGAAGCTGATGAAGCAGATTATCTTGAGAGTCATCAT
Source organism: Nettapus auritus (assembly GCA_011076525.1). Classification (NCBI taxonomy): domain Eukaryota; kingdom Metazoa; phylum Chordata; class Aves; order Anseriformes; family Anatidae; genus Nettapus; species Nettapus auritus. The sequence goes on from CM021797.1 coordinate 37,221,919, forward strand.
GCGGCACTCGCCAGGAACCAGGCAATCAGGCCCAGTCAGAAAGGATTTATGAAAGGCAGGTCCTGCTTGACAAACCTGATCTCCTTCTATAACAAAGTGTTACACTTGGTGGATGAAGGAAAGACTGTGGATGTGGTCTACCTTGACTTCAGTAAGGCTTTTGACACCATTTCCCACAGCATTCTCTTCAAGAAACTGGCTACTCATGGCTTGGACTGGTGTACGCTTCGTTGGGTTAGAAACTGGCTGGGTAGCCAGGCCCAAAGGGTCGTGGTGAATGGATTTAAATCTAGTTGGAGACTGGTCACTAGTGGCGTTCCCCAGGGCTTAGTACTGGGGCCAGTTCTCTTTAATATCTTCATCGATGATCTGGACGAGGGCACTGAGTACACCCTCAGTAAGTCTGCAGACGACACCAAGTTAGGTGCGTGTAGGAAGGCTCTGCAGGAAGATCTGGATAGGCTGGACCGATGGGCTGAGGTCAACTGCATGAAGTTCAACAGGGCCAAGTTCTGGGTCCTGCACCTGGGGCACAACAATCCCAAGCAGCGCTACAGGCTGGGAGATGAGTGGTTAGAAAGCTGCCTGGCAGAGAAGGACTTGGGAGTATTGGTTGATAGTTGGGTGAATATGAGCCAGCAGTGTGCTCGGGTGGTCAAGAAGGCCAACAGCATCCTGGCTTGCATAAGAAACAGTGTGGCCAGCAGGTCCAGGGAAGTGATTACCCTCCTGTACTCAGCTCTGGTCAGGCCGCACCTAGAGTACTGTGTTAAGTTTTGGGCCCTTTGCTACAAGAAGGACATCAAGGTGCTCAAGCGAGTCCAGAGAAGGGCAATGAAGCTGGTGAGGGGTCTGGAGAACAAGTCTTACAAGGAGTGGCTGAGGGAGCTGGGATTGTTCAGCCTGGAAAAGATGAGACTCAGGGACAACCTTATCACTCTCTACAGGTACCTGAAAGGAGGCTGTGGCGAGGCGGCAGTTGGTCTTTTCTCCCACGTGCCTGGTGACAGGACGAGGGGGAATGGGGTAAAGTTGCACCAGGGGAGGTTTGGGTTGAATATTAGGAAGAACTTTGCTGAAAGGGTTGTTAGGCATTGGAACGGGCTGCCCAGGGCAGTGGTGGAGTCACCATCCCTAGATGGTCTTTAAAAGACATTTAGATGTAGAGCTTAGTGGTTTAGAGTAGGTTTAGAGGAGAACTTGTTAGTGTTAGGTCAGAGGTTGGACTCGGTGATCTTGTAGGTCTCTTCCAACCTAGTCGATTCTGTGATTCTGTGATTCTGTAAAAGTGTTATAGTTTCATTAAGAGTTTTATTTATATCATGCAGGAAAAAAAAAAAAAAAAATATATATATATATATATATTGTTCTTTCTAGTCCTTTCTATAGACTATTCATTAAATCTAATAGCTCACTCCTGAGAGCAGTTAGTTATTTCATTATAAAATACTATAACATATTATTGTGTGCTAACTTACCAGTTGTCTTTAAGTAATCCTAAACACACAAAGTCATTGAGTTTTGACCACTGCCTTGAAAGGAGTCTAGATTTTGTAGAAAGTGCTGAGCTGCAAAGATAGTTTAAATAAAGGGAGAAATTGCAATGCTTGTTTCAACCTCTCAATTTCTGCCAACTTGTTAATAAAATATATTCTCATTTGTACTGTTAAAATTGCATTAACTAGTGTTGTGAACAAATAGCACTTCATAGAAGTCCTTACTAAAGGAGTCATAAATTAGTCTTACAGCCTAGGTGTCTTCTAATCTGGTCTCAGCTGAGAACAACAACAGCAACAGAACAAACAAACAAACAAACAAAACAACAACAACAACAACAAACCTATTCTTCCCTTTTAATCTGGTTGTGAATATTTTGGATTTTGAATACTTTATAATTTTCCTGCATAAAAAACAACATGACTTCATATATTTAAAAGGACCTGTCAGATCTGATATTGTTATTTTAAAAGCTTCCAGATATGTTTTTTGAAGTTTTAAGAAGTTAACTTAAAAGAGTGCCAGCAACAAGATAATGAGCTTCATTCATTTAATCTTAGGAAATGAAAAGAAGCTGAAATATATTTTCATGAGTGTCAAATTTAGTATCCAACTTCACATATGCAATCACAACGGCTTTGGCAAAATTATAGAAAAAAATATGCAAGACAAAAGTGACTCAAGTGACAAGTGTATGGCAAATGCTAGTGAAATGCTAATGAAATGCTAGTGGCTTTTTGGTTTTCAGGGACAAGTAGCTTACAGATGATTGACTGGAGACTGCAGCTTGGCAGTGTACACAGTACTGACAAGAAGTTCTCTGATGTGTGTCTACATTATTTTGTAAATTGTTTAAGAAGGAAGAAGGGAGAAAAGCTGAAACTGCATATTTTTCTGGGCATATTAATGACTTTCTGAAGACACAAAATATGTGACTTTCTTAAGTTTTCACTGAACTCAGTTGTGTAACTTATGCACACCTGCTACATTTCTCTCCAACTGGAAAAACAAGGACCTTCTTCCAGTTTAAATATGCATTTCTGCTTTGATATCAATACAGTTATATTGAACTATACATGTTGAATATCTGACTTATGGTCATGTATGACCACATAAACTGTTTTAAAAAATAAGCACCAATAATTGAATGTTTCTCAAATCCGTTTATTTCCCTCACTAAAAGGGAACAGGTGAGATTCTATGCAAACACATATTTGCTGTTTTCCAAGATGGGGGGGGGGGGGGGGGGCGGAGGGGAGAGGAAGAGTTTTCAAGACTTTATATTTTTTATAGCAGAAAATGAAAAAGAAATTAAAAAAACCTGATCCATATCACTTTGAATCCAAAGAGTGACTTTAAAAATCTCTTACATTTGATACTAAACTCAAGACGATTTTTTATATTTAATATTTTCATATTATTTTATTAATATTTTATTTTATTTTATCAATATTTTTATTTTATTTTATTATTTTATTTTATTTTGTTTTATTTATTTATTTATTTATTGTTTTATTTGTATATGTATATGTAACACATATTTGTATAATAAATGTCTCAATTCCTGAGAGAGTCTTAGAGTCTATAAAGAAACTGAGAAAAGATCTGCACAGATTTGCTTTCTACAAGGTACCTTCCATACTTCCATAGAAACCTTTGACAGCCACAAATGTACTGAAGTATACCAGAACCTTAATACCATTGTACCTACTTATAATCCTGGGGAACCGGACTGTGATTTATGTTTTGCACTGCTAGCTTGTCAAATTATATTGGTGAAGATGTGAATTTTGGCTACTGGCATTTAAAAAAAAAAAAAAAAAAAAAAAAAAAAAAAGAAATCAGCAATACTTTCACCATTGACGGCAAGGTTATTCGGGAATTGAATACATAATTACAAGGAAAAAAAAAAAAAAAAAAAGAATTCAGAGATACTTCCGTGATTCAGGAACATGTGGTTTGGGATTAATATTTTTATTTTTTCTCCACCATTTCACAATAATATTTCTGTGTACTTCTTTAATTATTTTTTTTCCTTTCTTCTTTTTCTTGTTGGTTTTCAGGATTTTTTTTTTTTTTTTTTTTTTTTTTTTTTTTCAATGAACCTCAGTCTCCTGCTGCTATCAGTATCCAAGCTAGTTATGCTAAAGTTTTCCACATAAGTGATTATGATACTACAGTTACAACAGCATGGGATTTGAGCCCGTAAGTTAACTACCAATTATCTCTTACTCACTTTCAGCCTACACACTGGGAGAAAGAGTGAGAAACAGAGAAGATCTTGACACTGTGCAAGGTACAGCTCAACAGCCAGGACACTGGTGATTCATCAACACACATTTGGTCAAAGATTTTTTTAAAAAAACATTAAAAATAATAATAATACACCCCACCACACACATTAACCTAGATAAAAAGTTTTAAAAAAAAAAAAAAAAAAAAAAAAAAAACAGTAAGATACACAGTGATTCAATAAAAATCACCAATGGAAAAAAGAATGTTCTATGTAATTAAAGATGGCAAAAAAAATAAAAACAATATTAAAAATTAAACATTCCCAGAGAATCAGCATATATAGGTTGAAACAAAGTTTAGTAAAGTTTAATGTGCTTCCTCTTTCCTCTCTTTCCTCTTGTCTTCTTTGGAGGATAAATACCTTTCACTTTTAATTTAATTGTTCAGAACATATGAGCATAGTAAATTTTTTTTTTTTTTTTTTTTAATGGAAATTTCTCAGAGCAAGACAATCAATCATCTTTCCAACTCATGTGCTGTCTTGAGCCCCTGAGCCTCAAAGATTTCTTTTCTATGGAGCTTACTTGTTAATTTAGCACTGATCAAAGGCTAAAACATTTGTCATGCTTATTAGTGAATAAACCTATCAGCAGGTATCCCAAGTGAGGAAGCAAATCCTCATTTCCTGCAAGAATGAATTGGAAATTATCCAAAGTGCTTGCAAACATTTTTCATGAGTGACGAATTGTCAAAAAGCAGCTGCTAGATGTGGCAGCTCTAGGGCTAGGAGAAAAAGAAAGAGGAGAGGAGAAGAGGAGAGGAGAGGAATACTTAAACATTTTATTTCTCTATTTTTATCCTTTATACTTTGGTGTTGCAACTTAGTTAACTGTATACTCTTCTTCATATGCTAGCCAGGAGGAAAAAAAAAAAAAAAAAAAAAAAAAATATTTAATATTAAAAAAAAGTAAAGTTTATCAGTACACTGCTGCTTCGTGGTTAAATTATATCATTGCACACATGCTTTTTCAGCTTCTCTATCTGTCATTTTCATGCATTATTCAACTGAAGTTGAGACGCAACATGAGGCAGAAACAGTTGTATTTATGGAAAAAGACAGATACATGTGCACATCTATGCATTGAATAACAAAGGAAAATCACACCACAGAAAAAGAGCTAGGTGTTCTGATGTCATAAAGTTGTTGTTCACAAAGTATTTTTTGTGTTCTAGCTATAATACTACTACTACTAATAATAAAGTGTATTATAAAAAAAAGTGTATTATAAATCGGTAAACTGAGTCAGGGACTCAGTAGAACATCATGCTGAGGACAGACAGAACTATACCTTTAAACCACTCCTACTATTAGTTCTTTTATGGTGTATATATATATATATTTCATTGGGTTTTCTTCATGATATGAACCCAGCAGTGTTCTGTGCACCAACTCATTTATGCAAGATACTTCAGCCTCTCAGTCTCCAGTGAGAATTTGCTCTGGAGAAGTTTCCAGCTTAGAACTGATAGATATGAAAGCTCTTTGCTGGTATCTGTGTTGGCAGAAACTTGTGCTGTTTGAACATACTTTTATGGGCTAAATCAAGTTGCTTGGTGAGAATACAGTTGTCAATTTCTATGATAAGAATTAGAAAATCTTAGACATTAGATTATCAGTATCCCTCCTTCAGTACAGAAGAAAGACAGCCAAGTTTTCTCATATTTGTGGTTATTTTACTTTTGTTTTATTATTCAGTGTTTATTTTAAGGCAAAAAAGGCTGGGAAAACACAAGAGTTTCCTTTTATGCTGAAAGTCCTACATAATTCTGTGCAACATCTACTTTCAGGGAGAGCACAGGTGAATGTAACAGCTGTTATATATTAGTTCAAAGGTAGATTTAAATGGAAAATTATACAGACAAACATGACAACTAAACAAACAAACAAACAAAACATTCACATGTAAAAATAATTTAAAACATGGAAATTTCTCTTGTTTATATAAAATTACTCTTAACAATTCTATATCCTCTTGCTGAAGAGCAGTGTGGATATATTTTGAAGACATTGCAATAGATAGGTTCCCTATCTTTTAGGGGAAAACGGATCCTGGGCCAGGAGCTGGCAGGGCTCATTGAGAGGGCTTTAAACTAGGTAAGAAGGGGGACAGGGCTGAAGCAAGGATTGTTGGAGCTGTGCCAGGGGGAACAATAGCAAGGCCGGGGGATAAGGCAATGGCCCAGCTGAAGTGCATCTACACCAATGCACATAGCATGGGTAACAAACAGGAGGAGCTGGAAGCCATTGTGCAGCAGGCAGGCTATGACTTGGTTGCCATCACGGAGACGTGGTGGGATCACTTGGAGTGCTGCAATGACTGGCTATAAACTCTTCAGAAGGGACAGGCAGCACAGAAGGGGTGGTGGTGTGGCTCTCTATATTAGAGAGTCTTTCAATGTTGTAGAACTCGAGGCTGGGAATGACAAGGTCGAGTCCCTTTGGGTTAGGATTGGCAGGGCCAACAAGGCTAGCGTCCTGGTCGGGGTCTGTTATAGGCCACCGAACCAGGATGAGGGGGTGGACGAGGAGTTCTACAGGCAGCTGACAGAAGTTGCGAAATCGTCAGCCCTTGTTCTCGTGGGGGACTTCAACTTCCCTGACATATCCTAGAAGCACAACACAGCCCAGAGAAAGCAGTCCAGGAGGTTTCTGGAGAGCATGGCAGATAGCTTCCTGACGCAGCTGGTTAGTGAGCCTACCAGGGGTGGCGCCCCTCTGGACCTTCTATTCACAAACAGAGAAGGAGTGGTGGAGGATGTGATTGTCGGGAGCTGTCTTGGGCAGAGTGACCACGAAATGGTGGAGTTCTCTATTCTTGGTGAGGCCAGGAAGGGGACCAGTAAAACCACTGTATTGGACTTCCGGAGGGCTGACTTTGTGCTGCTGAGGACACTCGTTGGTAGAGTCCCTTGGGAGGTGGTTCTGAAGGGCAGAGGAGTCCAGGAAGGCTGGGCGCTCTTCAAGAGGGAAATCTTAATGGCGCAGGAGCGGTCTGTCCCCACGTGCCCAAAGATGAGCTGGCGGGGAAGAAGACCAGCCTGGCTGAACAGAGAATTGTGGCTTGAGCTTAGGAGAAAAAAGAGGGTTTATAATCTTTGGAAAAGTTGGCAGGACACTAAGGAGGACTATAAGGATGTTGCAAAGCTGTGCAGGGACAAAATTAGAAAAGCCAAAGCTCATCTGGAGCTCAATCTGGCTACTGCCGTTAAAGATAACAGAAAATGTTTTTATAAATACATCAACACAAAAAGGAGGACTAAGGAGAATCTCCATCCTTTACTGGATGCAGGGGGAAAGTTAGTTATAAGAGATGAGGAAAAGGTGGAGGTGCTTAATGCCTTCTTCGCCTCAGTCTTTAGTGGCAATTCCGGTTGTTCTCTGGATACCCACTTCCCTGAACTGGTGGAAGGGGATGGGGAGCAGGATGTGGCCCTCACTATACAGGAAGAAATGGTTGGTGACCTGGTACGGCACTTGGATGTGCACAAGTCGATGGGGCCGGATGGGATCCACCCGAGGGTATTGAGAGAACTGGCAGAGGAGCAGGCCAAGCTGCTTACCATCATTTATCAACAGTCCTGGCTATTGGGGGAGATCCCAGTTGACTGGCGGCTAGCAAACGTGACGCCCATCTACAAGAAGGGCCGGAGGACTGACCTGGGAAACTACAGGCCTGTCAGTTTGACCTCAGTGCCAGGGAAGCTCATGGAGCAGATTATCTTGAGAGTCATCACGCAGCACTTGCAGGGCAAGCAGGCAATCAGGCCCAGTCAGCATGGCTTTATGAAGGGCAGGTCCTGCTTGACGAACCTGATCTCCTTCTATGGCAAAGTGACGCGCTGGGTGGATGAGGGAAAGGCTGTGGATGTGGTCTACCTTGACTTCAGCAAGGCTTTTGACACCATTTCCCACAGCATTCTCTTCAAGAAACTGGCTACTCATGGCTTGGACTGGTGCACGCTTCGTTGGGTTAGAAACTGGCTGGATGGCCGGGCCGAAAGAGTCGTGGTAAATGGAGTCAAATCCAGTTGGAGGCCGGTCACTAGTGGCATTCCCCAGGGCTCGGTGCTGGGGAACCTGGGAGTGATGGTTGATAGTCAGCTGAATAAGAGCCAGCAGTGTGCTCAGGTGGCCAAGAAGGCCAACAGCATCCTGGCCTGTATAAGAAACAGTGTGGCCAGCAGGGCTAGGGAGGTGATCATCCCCCTGTACTAGGCTCTGGTGAGGCCGCACTAGAAATACTATGTTCAGTTTTGGGCCCCTCGCTTCAAGAAGGACATGGAGGTGCTTGAGTGAGTTCAGAGAAGGGCGACGAAGCTGGTGAGGGGCCTGGAGAACAAGTCCTATGAGGAGCGGCTGAGGGAGCTGGGATTGTTCAGCCTGGAGAAAAGGAGGCTCAGGGGTGACCTTATCACTCTCTACAGGTACCTCAAAGGAGGCTGTAGCGAGGTGGGGGTTGGTCTGTTCTCCCACATGCCTGGTGACAGGACGAGGGGGAATGGGTTTAAGTTGCGCCAGGGGAGTTTTAGGTTGGATCTTAGGAAGAACTTCTTTACAGAAAGGGTTGTTAGACATTGGAACGGGCTGCCCAGGGAAGTGGTAGAGTCACCATCCCTGGAGGTCTTTAAAAGTCATTTAGGTGTAGAGCTTAGGGATATAGTTTAGTGGGGACTGTTAGTGTTAGGTCAGAGGTTGGACTCGGTGATCTTGTAGGTCTCTTCCAACCTAGAAATTCTGTGATTCTGTGATTCTGTGATTCAATTGTTCTTCTAATTTGTATTCTCTCAAAAGGAAATAAAGACAAGTTACTGTCTTTATTATCACCAGAACTCATTCCTGGCAAGAATCGTCAAAGAAATACAGATTACCTGTAGAGGGGAAACAGCTATTTACCCAGTTTCCAACAACAAGAAAAACACAAACAAGAACTAACCCACCAACCAACCAAACAAACACAAACAAAATCCCCAAACAACAAAACAAAAAGCAGTGTAACAAAACAAACGATTAGAGAAAAAACACACATGATAAAACTTGATTAATATTCCCTTCCTACCCCGTAGTTTACCTTCACCTACACCAGCACAAACTGTGATGTTAGATATTTGGGACCACAATAAAAATAAAAAAAGTCTGAAAAATAGTACTATAAATATTAATTTAAATTAATTAAAATCACTTCTAAAATATCAAACTATTAAGTAAATAAAATTATTTTATGACTGGAAAACATAGTCCAGAGAAGGGCAACAAGGCTGGTGGGGGGGTCTAGAGAACAAGTGTTACAAGGAGTGGCTGAGGGAGCTGGGATTGTTCAGCCTGGAAAAGACAAGACTCAGGGGTAACCTTATCACTCTCTACAGGTACCTTAAAGGAGGCTGTAGTGAGGCGGCAGTTGGTCTTTTCTCCCACGTGCCTGGTGAAAGGGCAAGGGGGAATGAGCTAATTCAGGGGAGGTTTAGGTTGGATATTAGGAAGAACTTCTTTACTGAAAGGGTTGTTAGGCATTGGAATGGGCTGCCCAGGGCAGCGGTAGAGTCACCATCCCTGGAGGTCTTTAAAAGACGTTTAGATGTAGAGCTTAGGGATATTGTTTAGTGGAGGACTTGTTAGAGTTAGGTCAGAGGTTGGACTCGGTGATCTTGTAGGTCTCTTCCAACCTAGTCGATTCTGTGATTCTGTGATTCTGTGATCATGGTATGCATTGTGCTTTCAACAAGTACTTTGGTCTGATAATGGAAAAGAATGTGATATTCTGTGAATATAGATATTTCTGTAGTGTGAATTACTCTTACAGGTATAACAAAGAAAGCATAAAAATACCCTAAAAATGACCATAAAATTGACCCTCCAAATATTCCTGAAGAGATAAACACTATTGTCCCATAGAGAACAAGTGTACCATAAATATAATGTTTTTTTCTCAACAACACTTAATAAAATATATTTTACATTTTTTTTTCTTCAAGTTTGTATCAGCTATTATTGCTTTCCCTCCAAAATCTTTTTTACTTAATTTAAAAATGATAATATTTTTAAACTTTTCTTCTTTCCTGTGTGTGACTGAAAGAAGATGGAACAGAAGAGATTCCAGACTTGTCAACAGCATGCATCTAAATGTGTCCTCACTTGGAAAAATATTGAAGACAGTCATCCTGCATCTCAGATATGAATTTATCTCTTAACTTCTTCTTTATTTCACCAATGGAAGATGGACAGTGCCATTGCTTTCATCACCCTGTCTCCTTCTCCTTTTTACTTTCTACTTATATTCCTGAATATTTCCCAGTTGATTTTTTTAATTATTATTTATTTATTTATTTATTTATTTTACCCCTGCTGCTGTAACTAGTCACAGTACAGAAGCAATAGATGATCCCACTCAGAATTAGGTACATATCCTCCAAGAGCCAGTGTCTCTTTCCACTCACTTCAGATGCGGCAATATCAGACTCTGAGAAGGAGCCCTTTGTTGTTAATTATGATTTCATCATAAGTAAAAAAATCATGATTTTATTAAGGAAATTGTTTTATAGTGAGCACTCTAATTCCAATGTCAAGAAGAATTTTAGCATCAAGATTTTTGTTTGTTTGTTTGTATTGTTTTGTTGAGAGACATCTGCAATTGCTCAGTTTGGATCAGTACCTGCATAGATATGACAAAGATTTTTTCAACCTTACTCATTGTAGTTGTTGATTAACATTTATTGAAGCTTATTAAGGACAAGTATACGCTGTGTAGTAGCAACTGTCTTGTTCGATACAATAATTTGACCAGGGAAAACTCATCTAACCAATGTTCTTTTGGTGGTAGAGGATTTTTAACAAACAAAAGATTAGTGCTCTGTAGACCAGTGCTTTCAGGCAATGAAATCACAGTGCATTGATCTTTGAGATGTGTCTTTCTGTATAAGTCACTTGTTTATGGTATGATCAAACAGAAGAAGGCATCTTTAAATTCCGCAGAACTCTGATACTAAACTAGCTAAGTTCTAGGTTGTTGTTTGTACGCTTTTTTTTTTTTTTTAAGTATCTTAGAAAAACAATAAACATTCATATGATACAGGAAAGCATGTTGTTTTTCCCTTCCCTTCCCTTCCCTTCCCTTCCCTTCCCTTCCCTTCCCTTCCCTTCCCTTCCCTTCCCTTCCCTTCCCTTCCCTTCCCTTCCCTTCCCTTCCCTTCCCTTCCCTTCCCTTCCCTTCCCTTCCCTTCCCTTCC
>CM021797.1:37233331-37292822 GCA_011076525.1 Nettapus auritus
CTATATTGTCAATTGAATCTAATAAAACCTGTTCTTTATTTCCAGTGTTACTTGTTTCTACAAAAAAAAAAAAAAAAAAAAAAAAAATTAAGGTAATATCACCTTATCAATTTATTTATTTATTTATTTATTTATTTATTTTCTGCAGGATTCCGTCAGGCCAAGAATTGAGAAAAGCAGCTTCATTTTCTTCTGTATTGCTTTGTGTTCAATTAGCTATGTCTTTTGAGTGTTTCTGTTCCAAACCGGGAGCTAATATCAGAGAAAAAAAATCTAATGTAAACAGCTTATGAAAGGTAGCTCTTCCTCATCTAACATCATAATTCAAAACACTTTTGTGTTATTAAAGATTTGTTATGGTACAGAGGAGCAAACAAACAGAAGTGACAGACTTTTTTGAATCTAGCTAAGAGATATGAAAACGTATACAAAGTAGACCATATTTTGTCTATGTGCATATGAACATTAACCATTGTTGTTGCATGTGTGACATAAATGATAAGCAGGGGACATGACTCATTTGATTTACAGCTTTGCTTTTTATTTAACTGTATCAAATTAGGATATGTACAAAAAAAAACATGCTGAGTTGCAAAGTTTAACTGGAGGTCCTAGAGGAAAGTGGAGGTATTTCAAGTATGCATATAAAAATAAATGGTACAAAAGACATAAAAATTCTTACAAAAGGACTGCTCTAAGGACAGTCACTAGATAAGTGTCTGAATCTTTTTTTTGGAGAAGGATGAGGGTGGCAATCTAAGTTTAACACTGTAAGCTAATGAATGTCCTTGGGAAAAAAAAAAAAAAAAAAAAAAAAAAAAAAAAAAAAAAAAAAAAAACTTTCTCTGCCCTCACAGGAGATACCTCAAGTCAGAATTTGTCTCTGCTCATAAAAAGCCAGATTCATATTACAAATCTACTGAGATCCAACATTAGATATCTGGGCAATGAAGTTCTTGTATCCACACTGATGTGTGAGACAACAAAGTGACTTCTGGAGTAATACTTCAATATCATTTTTCTCTATAGAAATTTACTTTTTTTTTTTTTTTTTTTTTTTTTTCATTAGGTTTGATTAATCTCTTCCTGAAATCAATAGGAACTTCTCTTGAAATGAGAGGGTGGGCTGTACGTGCCCTCTTTTACTGTGGCTGTGCTAGAAGCCATGTATGCAATTCACTTCCCAGACTCAAGTGTTCAGTTAGTTTAGTTCCTAAAGACTACATTGAAGTTTCTGTTACTGGTGCTACAGTATATGTACTTTTTAATATTCTTGTGCTTTCTTTCCTTGGGTTAATTTATATTTGTTAGATATCTCTCCTTACTCTGGAATTTCCATTGTTTCAATGAATTTGTGCCATTTTCCTTTCCATCTTTCCCCATTAAATATTTTGTAATGTAGAAGGCTGGATTATCCACAATTACAACTGAATAGGCTGAAATTCATAGTTAGTAAAATTTAGAGATCAAAACTAAACTGTTACCACTGGAAAAAAAAAAAAAACAAACAAACAAACAAGCAAAAAGCAACGATCAACATAAAAAAGGAATCTGTACTTGAAATAGCTGAGACTCAGTTTGTGTAAAGTCTTTGCCAATGTTGAGGGACTCTTTTACACACAGTTAAGTAAAAGAGAATTATAGTTGAAGAATGGCTTGAGGCAAAGAATTAATGAAAAGACTACCCTGTTGTGAAACCCAACAAATTAGAAGCTATAAAATGGGTATTATATTTAGAAGTTTTAAAGCTGTTTTGAGTTTTTAGATTTCAGGAGGGGAAGTAAGACGTACTCAATAGAGTACATCTGTTACCAGTTAACTTAATATAGCCAACACTCTGGTAATCTTGAAAAATGTCCAAGGGAAAAAAAAATAATAATAAAATAATATAGTGGGAAGGTAAGTTAAACTTCTGACCTAAAAATAATTTAATGAAGATAGTTCTGTTGTCTGACATGTTTTGCAGTGTCCTAGAGACTTTTGCTCCTTAGATGGTTTCAATAAAGATAAAAGTGCTTTTTCCATGAGAGATAATATCCTTTAGACTGCTAAACAACTACTTTCAAAAACCAGTCAAACCTGGTAGCACTTAATGTTTGAATTATAAAATTTATGTGATTACTTATTTAGTTTTTATTATTGGTATGTTTTGTAATTCCATAAGGAAGATGTGACCATTTTAATTTTCCTCCTGTGGGCAGAAGAAAGCGAGAGGTCTCCATCCCAGATCCTGAGGTGCTCAAGTACAGCAGGGTCAATGAATGGTCAGTCACAAGAAACATTCAGCAAATAGGTGCCAGAAACAATTAGGGGGATAGGGAAAGAACATGCTGGAAGAAGGAGGGGGAATCAACTGTTCATTTTTCTACAGCTGTGATCTGTAGAAAAAAACAGTGCACACCTATATATAATTCTGTTGCTGAAAAAGAAACTCGATTACAAAACTGGTATACATTGGCATCAGCAAAACACTGCATTAGGTAAAAACTAAAATTTCCTGATGGTGACATTATAATTTCATGGATATAATAAACAGAATTTAGACTTAAAATGTTATTTAAAAGTATATTACTTTTCATAGGAGAAAAATCAATATGTACTTCAAAAACAACAGTCTTTATACAGATATGTTGCAGATTAGCACTGATAGGTGGATATTGAGCCAGTATATCTACCTTCTTTCCATGTGTGTCAATAGAGATGATCACTGAAGTCACTTACTCATGTCAATAGGTCTGTCCTACTATCCTGCTACATACATGCCACACCACACTATGCTTCCCTCAGCGTGTCTACATGGATGAGGTGTGTGACCACATGGATGAGATATGCAGATTCATTGTAATCATTTGGACCATGATACACAATGAAAACATGAAACACTTCAATTACATTTGTAATACTTACAGTGAGCACTTGAATTTTCACTACTTTAAGTCACTAGGGAAAGCTAAACTGAATGAGTTTTGTTTTAAGTTCACAGAAGGCAAGTAAGACAGAGTAAGCTATGTTTTCTTTTTATACAGGTTAGTCTGAAGTAGGACCCTAGCATGTGCTACAAACATTAAAGAGACTTTGGTAGGTTTACGTCTGTTAAAAAAAAAAAAAAAAAAAAAAAAAAAAAAAAAATGCAGACAGCTAGGTATCATAAAGTTGTTGCTTTTATATGCAAATCTTAACTTTTGTTCCTGATTCCATCAACAATTCAGAAAATAAACTACAGACTTCTTTAATTAAAATATTTTAACAATAAAACTTGAGAAAAGCAACCTTGAAGTCTCTTTGATATAATAGAAGAAAAAATACAGTGACATTTTTGCTAACGGATGCAAAAGGTGCCATTTTTTTTCCCCTTTACCAATAATTGAGTTTAATGTCAAATCACAGATCAGTTCATTATCAGGCAGGGCTAGAGGCAACATCACCCATTTGAATGTATTTTGAACTGAGCTGTAAATCTGAGATTGAGTTGGATGGTCATGTTTTTCAGATAGTCTTGGGCTGTAAATCAGACACTTCACTTAGAAACAGATTTATTTGAATGGTGTAACAAGCAGACATTGATAAATAAACTTTTCTTTGTCAGGAGGAATAATTGCTGGAAACCTGAGTTTTAACACGAGGCAAGAGCTTGACCACACAACTAATTTATTTAATCAAGAAAAGTTCCTGAGAGAGAACTACTGAATTTTGAATATATAAGCCTCAGAAAAGGTTACATAAAGATGTATGAATCTTAAGATATCTGCAGTGAAATGGAAAGCAGGCCTAGAAAGTCTTGACAATAAGGTAGTCCCATATGAATTTTATGTGTTAGCTTGATTTTTCCAAAATCTTGCTAGGTTATGATCTACAAATGTCATTTGTCACCAGGCAAAGGATTTGTAGGTTGGTAAATTCTAAGAAAAAGAAAGCAGCCTGACAATAAATGATTGTTTTACAGTCCAGTACAAAGAGCGCGTATGAGACAGGGCTGGTGTTGTGTTTAGTTATAGATCCTTTCAGCAAAACCTAAGATATAATGTTAGCTCAAGGGACTTTACTGTCTGTGACAAACTGAAATTAAATAACCTTCCCAGCTACTCCACATTTCAATTCCTCTAATATTCTCTGTGTCTACCCAAAGTACTTACACAAAACAAGACAGTGAAAAAACAGGTCTAAGGGCAGTGCCATTGGTTCCATTTATTTATTTATTTATTTTGAGATGATAATCAGGACAAGAAATATAAATAGTTGAAATGGTGGCAGAAAGAAGCAAAAAAAAAAAAAAGGTGATAAAAAATCATCTTGTAAAATGTGAACTTTGTAAAACAAGTGAATTTTCTGTTTCCCTTTGTTCAAGTACTCCACAATAAATGAAAGATGCAAAATGAGAAGAACAAGTAATAGAAAGAATAACAATGGTCCCTTTTGTACAGCTATGGACTCTGCACAGGACTTGTATATGTTCTTCCTCCCTGTATGCTTTACCATGTGGTGACTTTAGTCATATTTTCTGTATTTCCAAAATCTACTAGTGGCAGCTGCTCTCTGAAAAGAGTTCAGCCAAGGAGAGGAGTAGTGGCATTTGCTCTATCCACTATCATTTCTGCATTGTTGCAAAATCTACCAGAGGATAAAAATGTTCATCTACAGGGTCAGAACCATTCACCAGAAGGGTCACTTGCATTTCCCTCAGGGCAATTCTTATTTTTCACCAAAAGCTTTTTTTTTTTTTTTTTTTCCTGATCTGTTGTAAGACAAACACGTTGAGAGATTCATTAGATTCTTAAAAGCCTATTTGTTTTACTGTCTGTTCAGTTGCCGATAGTTTATATGATCAGACAATTTCACAAAAAACCCATAGCACTATACAAGCTTCATGATAGAGGGAGACACACAGTAAAAAAAAAAAAAAAAAAAAAAAGTCTCTTGATGAAAAAATATATAAAAATGTGGGCAGGAGAGGAGTGTAGGATAAGGTGGTCAAATCAGTTGCTTGCAAGTTCATGTCTCAGTGCATTGGTAGGGATACTACAAATAACATTCAAAATAAAGAACACAGTGAGAAAACCTTGTCACACAATCACCTAGAGAGCTAGTTTTTAGAAAAATAAATTTAAGAAATTAAAAACCTTTCTGTTGCTTTAGGCATGTTTCAGTACATTTTTCATCAGCTTCATTGTACTATGTATCCCAATTAATGGTTCATTTGTTTGAATTTGGGACCAAAAATGAAAGATATATGTGATACAAAAAAGCAAATTGTTATGTTTTCTCAGGGCCTGCTGACTGCAGGTCAGAAGACCTGAGGTTATCAATGTGCTGTTATATTTAGAATACACAGACACAGACTTTCAGGGAAACTTATTATATATATGGTATCCTGGTTACATTTACTTTAACTTGTGGCTCTAAAAGTCTCAAAGGCTGAGGGAGAGAGCAGCAGATATCATCAGGTAAAATTTTAGGTCTGGGCCTTTTCTCATACAGGTTCTACTAAAGATACTACTACTGAAGGTGATCATCTACTAAAGATGGTCTTTAAGGTCCCTTCCAACCAGAGACATTCTATGATGCTCTTTATGATTAGTAACATGAGAGAGCAATAAAGCTCTATGTATTTAACTTCTGTCTGCTTTACAGAACTACTCTATAGAATCAGTGTAAACATCCTTCTGGCACAACTTCCTGCTTCTGGTAACGGTTAGTGGTAGACACTTAGGAAAGAAACAAGTTCACATGGAGCTACTCTTTGCCATGATATATCCTACCTTCTAAACATTAGCAGTCTTGGGACTGGCCTCTGGATGATCACTTTTACATAACCCTGACTGCTTATATTCTCTGGGAAGTCGTCAGCCTCATTCATCTCTGATCGTGAGATGAGAGATTTTTCTTTCATGAAAGAAAAACATGTTCTTCTTTCAATGCTGCCAATAGACTAAACAGAAAATGAGTTTTCACTCTACTTCCAGAGTTTATAAAGTTTTCTTTATTTTGACTTATTGAAGTTATCAGTTAATAGAGGTCTACCACCAAAATCAATTGAAAATGATATCAAAGATAGGTTCATAAACTTTTGGATGTTAAGTTAAGTTATACACTTCTGTTTATAAACATGTACTCCAACATTACTATGCCTCTGGTACCTTCTCACTGATCCCATGAAAGACACCATGCTACAACAGGATCTGAGTCATCCAGGATATCCAGCCTGAATAGATTGCTCAGAATAGACTGAAAGAGTCTATGGTAAATCTCAAATCAAAAGGCATTCTCATGAGCTGGGGGGAAACGTTGATTTGCCAGAGGGTAGAAAGGCCCTGCAGAGGGACCTGGACAGGTTGGGTAGATGGGCAGAGGCCAATAGAATGAGATTCAACATGGGTAAGTGCCAGGTCCTGCACTTTGGCCATAACAATTCCATGCAGCGCTACAGGCTTGGGGAAGAGTGGCTGAAAAGTTGTGCAGAGGAAAACGATCTGGGAATGCTGATTGATGCTCACCTGAACATGAGCCAGCAGTGTGCCCAAGTGGCCAAGAAGGCCAATGGCATCCTGGCTTGTATCAGGAATAGTATAACCAGCAGGACCGGGGAGGTGATAATCCTCCTGTGCTCTGCTCTGACAAGGCCACACCTCAGTGTTCAGCTGGGGCCCCTCACTACAAGAACGACATCAAGGCCCTGGAGTGTGTTCTGAAAAGGGCTACAAAGTTGGTGAAGGGTCTGGAGAACAAATCCTGTGAGGAGCAACTGAGGGAGCCAGGGTTGTTTCATCTGGAGAAAAGGAGACTCAAGGGAGACCTTATTGCTCTCTAGAATGACCTAAAGGAAGGTGTGGAGAGCTGGGATTCATCCTCTTCTTGCAGATAACTAGTGACAGGACTAGAGGGAATGACTTCAAGATGTGCCAGTGGAGTTTTAGGTTAGAAATTAGAAGAAATTTCTTCTCAGAAAGAGTAGTTAGGCATTTGAATGAGTTGCTCAGGGAAGTGGTGGAGTCACTGTCCCTGGGGGTGTTTAAGGAAAGGTTGGACCTGGTGCTTAGGGACATGTTTTAGTGGGTTACATTGTTAGAAGGGTGGTGGTTGGACCAGATGATCTTGGAAGTCTTTTCTGACACTAATAATTCTATGATTTCAGTTTGTAGGTCAAAGAAAACTGAGACCAAAATTTTAACATATTTCTACAAAGTTGAACTGAAATTATGTTTGTTTTTCATTTCTTTATTTCACTGTTCTTCTCCACTAAATGAATAAATGAATGCCATAGCATTTACTCATATTGTTCTGAGTGAAAAAAACAAACAAACAAAACAAAACAAAACAAAACAAAAAATCTTTATCAATAAATTTGAATACACAAAAATTAGTTGATTATATTATTCTATAAGGCTTTTTGTTGATTTTGTTGAGATGTTATTAATATAGTTTCATGCAGTTTAATAAGACAAATATATAATATGGATCATCAAAAACTGTCATGGAATCAGTCAGACTTCTGAATACCTATGTCAGTGCAATGAGCTCATAACAACTCATCTGCTAAATTTGCACCAACAGCCAGCTAACCTCTACCACTCTATTTTCTTCCTCCTCCTCCTCAAAGGAAGAGAGGAAGAAAAAACATGACAGGGAAAAAAAAAAAAAAAAAAAAAAAAAAAAAAAAAAAAAAAAAAAAAAAGGCTCACAGGTTGAGATAAGGATAATTGAATTAAAAGAAAAAGAAAGAGAAGAAAAACAAAACAAAAATGGTCATTGTCAAACTGAAGTGTAAGAAGGAAATTTAAAGGCAGTGGAAGCAGTGACTTGACCTGAGAAGATCACAGGGATGCTCTCTGGATGTGCAGGGATGGCATTAAGAAAGCCAAGGCACATATGGAACTGAGTTTGGCAAAGGATGCAAAGAATAAAAAGAAAGGATTATATAGGTACATTGGCCAGAAAAGAAGGCCAAGGAGAGTGTACCACCTCTGATAAATTATAAGGGAGAACTATTAACAACAGACATGGAGAAGGCTGAGGTACTCAACAACTTCAGAAAAACAGAAGCAGCTTCGCATTCGCAAGCCCTGGCTCTTAAGGTGGGCTTAAACCACAACCACCCAGTTATCTGTTGGAGGGGCAGCACATCAAGGCATAGGCAATCCAAGAGATTCCTGAATTGCACTGATGACAACTTCCTTCTCCAAGTGACTGAGGAAACAATGAAGGGAAGTGCTGTGCTGGAGCTGGTTCTCACCAACAAGAAGGGGCTGGTGGGGAATGTGAAACTCAAGGGCAGACTTGGTTGCAATATTCATTAAATAGTGTAATTCTATATCCAGAAGGCAGCAAGGAGGGAGCACAGCAAGCTTGCTATCCTGGATTCTGGGAGAGTACATTTTGGCCTCTTCAGGGACCTGCTTGGTAGAATTCCATGGGAGAAAGCCCTGGAGGGAAGACGGGCCCAGGAAAGCTGGTTAATATTCAAGGATCACCTCCTCCAATCTCAGGACTGATGAATACCGACAAAGAGAAAGTCATTCAGAAGTGCAAGGGGGGCTGCATGGATGAACAAGGAGTTCCTGACCAAACTTAAACCAGAAAAAGAAGCCAAAAAGAAAGTGGAAGCAAGGACAAATAGCATGGGAGGGCTACAGAGACATTGTCTGAGCAACCAGGGATCAGGCTAGGAAAGTCAAAGACCTTTTAGAACTAAATTTCACTAGGGACATCAATGGCAAGAAGAAAGGGTTCTATGACTTAACATTACTGATAAAAGGAAGAGAAGATTGAATGAGGACACTTTCCAGAAGGAGACCTGATCACCCAGGACATGGAGAAGGCTGATGAACTCAGTGACCTTTTGTCTAAGCCTTCACTGACAAGAGCTCCAGTCACATCACCTGGGCCCCAGAAGACAAAGGCTGAGACTGGAAAAAATGAACCACTCACTGTAGGAGAAGATCAGGTTTGAGACCATCTAACGAACCTGAAGGTGCACGAGTCCATTGGACTTGATGAGATTCGTCTGCTGGTCCTGAGAAAACTGGTGGGTGTAGCTGCTAAGCCACTGTCCATCATATCTGAGAACTTGTGGCAGTTTGGTGAAGTTCCCACTGACTTGGAGAGGGGAAACATAACTCTCATATTTAAAAAAAAAAAAAAATGTGGTGGTTTTACTCAGCTGTCCAGCCAAATTCCACCAAAACTTTTTTCTCATTCCCCCTTCTCAAAGGGAAAGGGGGAGAAAATACTTTAAAAAGGTCTTAAGGATTGAGAGATTGCTCAGAAATTATCATCACGAGCAAAACAGAGTCATAATAGGGAAATTAGAGAAATGTATTACCTATTGCTAAAAAGCTAGGGAAGTGATAAACTAAGAAAACAAACTAAAAACACCTTTCCCCCATCCACTCCCTTTGCCTCCCTCTCCGCCCCCCCCCCACTCCCCCCCGAGTGGTGCAGGGGAATGGGGGAATGAAGGTTCAGATCAGTCTATAACACTTTGTCTTCACTGCTTCTTCAGAGTCACTCTCTGCCCCTGCTCCAACCTGGGTCCCTCCCACAGGATACAGTCCTTCCTGAACTGATCCTGAGTGGGCTTCCCATGTGCAGCAGCTCTTCAAGAACTGCTCCAATTATGGGTCCATACCATGGGACCATCTGTCCGGAACAGGCTGCTCCAATATGTGTCCCCAATGGGCAGCAGCTCCTGCCAGGTCATATGCTCCTGCACGGGCCCCTCTCCACAGAACACAGGTCCAGCCCCTGCTCTCTCAGGGGTTCTCCACAGGCCTCAGTCTCCTTCAGGTCAGATCCACCTGCTTCACTGGGGGCTCTTCCATGAGCTGTAGTGTGGAGATCTGTTCTGTCATGAGACCCATGGAGTGCAGGGGAGCAATCTGTTCCACCATGGTTCTCTCCACAGATCACAGGGGAACTTCTGCTCTGCCACATGGAAAACCTCCTCCCCCTCACCCTCTTTCTTCACTGACCCTGGTGTCTGCAGGGCCCTTTCTCACTCCTCTTTCTCCAAGCTACTGTTGCACAGAACTGATTGGTGTTGTTGTTGTTGTTTTTGATTTCTTAAATATGCTTTCACAGAGGCACAAACGACATCACTTAATGGCTTGGCTCTGGCCAGCAGTGGGTCCCTTTGGACCTGGCTGAAACTGGCCCTTATCTAACATGGGGCAGCTTCTAGATTCTTCTCACAGAGGCCATCATTGCAGCCGCACACTACCAAAACCTTACCCCATAAATACAGTACAAAGGGAAAACAGGAAGACTCAGGGAACTATAGATCAGTCAGTGTCACTTCTTTGTCTGGCAAGATTATAGAGAGGATCCTGCTGGACTATGCTAAGACACATGGAAAATAAAAAGTTGACTGGTTACATCCAACATGACTTCACTAAGACTAGATTGTGCCTGACAGCTATGGTGGCTTTCTATGATGGGGTTACAGCATTGGTGGAGGGGGAAGAGTAATTGACATCATCTGCTTTGACTTGTGCACAGTATTTGACACTGTTCCTCATGATATCCTTGTCTACAAATTGGAGAGACATGGATGTGATGGATGGAACATCTGGTGAGTAAGGAACTGGATGGATGGACTTGCTCAAAATGTTGTGGTCAATGACTCAATATCCAAGTAAAGATCAGTAAGAGTGGTGTTCCTCAGGAGTCATTACTGGGACCAGTGTTGTTTAAAAACTTTGTTGATGTGGACAGTGACCATTTGTTGATGACGTGCGACTGAGTGCACCCTCAGCAAGTTTGTGATGCAGCTGACACACTCAAGGGAAGAATTGCCATCCAGAGGAACCTGGACAGGCCTGAGAAGTGAGCCTGTGTGAACCTCATGGAGTTCAACAAGACCAAGAGCAAGGTTCTGTATCTGTTCCAGGGCAATCCCAACTACAAATACAGGCTATGTGG
Source organism: Nettapus auritus (assembly GCA_011076525.1). Classification (NCBI taxonomy): domain Eukaryota; kingdom Metazoa; phylum Chordata; class Aves; order Anseriformes; family Anatidae; genus Nettapus; species Nettapus auritus. The sequence goes on from CM021797.1 coordinate 37,244,246, forward strand.
AGAAGGGGTTGAAAGCAGCTCTGAGGACTTGGGGGTCTTGGTTGACAGGTAGACTTACATGAGCCAGTAATGTGCACTTGCAGCCCAGAAAGTGAACTGTATACTGGACTGCATGAAAAGAATAGTGGCCAGCAGATCAAGGGAGGTGATTTTCCCTCTCTACTCTCATCTCACAAGACCCCATCTGGACCCTCCAGCACAAGGACATAGATGTTGTCTAGAGACATTGTGGAGTTTCATTCTCTGCAGATATTCAAAACCTGCATATATGCCATGCTGAACAACGTGCTCTAGATGATCCTGCTTGGTGGGAGGGGTGGGACTAGATGATATTCAGCGGTTCCTTCCAACCTCAACCATTCTGTGATTCTGTGATGTATGAAACAAAGCTGATCAAAGGGCTGGATCACCTCTCCAACGAAGACAGACTACGTGAGTTAGGGTTTTTCAGCCTGAAGAAGGGAAGGCTTGAGGGAAACCTTATAAAAACATACCAATACCTAAAGGAGGGCCTACAGGGAAGATGGGGAGGGACTCTTTGACAGGAAGTGTAGAAATAAGACTGGGGTAATGACTTTAAACTACAAAGGATAGATTGAAATTCTATATAATGAGAAATTCTTCACTCAAAGTGTACTGAGGCACTGGAATAGGTTGCCCAGAGAAGATGGATGTCCTGTCCTTAGAAGGGCTTAAAGATAGGTTGGATATGGCTTTGAGCAAGATGGTCTAGTGGAAGATGTTCCAGCCCGTGTCAGGCGGGGTTGGAACTAGATTATCATTACGGTCCTTTCCAAACCAAAGAATTCTGTGAATCTATGATAACTTATTTACCTCATATTTCACTGCTAATCAACCTTCCCATATGTCTCATTTCATTGAAACTGAAGAGAAGGACTGGGGGAGCAAAGTCCCTCCCACTGTAAGAGAAGAGCAGGTTCAAGAACTCCTCATGAAAATTAACATGTACAAGTCTATGGGGCCCGGTGACACATCCCAGGGTCCTGAGGGAACTGGCTAATGAAATTGGCAAGCCATTCTCCATCTTATTTGAAAAGTCCTGGAAATCATGTGAAATTCCTGGTGACAGGAAAAAGGAAACATCACTCCCATTTTTAAAAAGAGTAGAAAGAAGAACCTGTGGAAGTACAGACCGGTGAGTCTCACCTCTATGCCTGGGAAGATCATGGAATGGATCATCCTGGAAGCAATGTCAAGGCACATGAAAGACAAAGAGGTGATCCGAGACAGCCAGCATGGCTTCACCAAGGGCAAATAATGCTTGACCTATCTGGTGGCCTTCTGTGATGGAGTGAGTGCATCAGTTTACAAGGGAAGACAAAACGATGTCGTCTATCTGGACATCTGCAAGGCCTTTGACATGACATTCTGTTTTCCAAACTAGAGAGACATAGGTTTGAATGTTGGACCATTCAGTGGATAAGAAGGTGGCTTGAAGGTAGTACTCAGAAAGTGGTGGTCAATGGCTGTATGTCCAAGTGCAGGCTGATGATGAGTGAAGTCCCTCGGGGGTCTGTCTTTTCCAATTTTTCTGTTTTCCAATACTTTCCCTTTATTACCAGTGTTCGTAATAAAGCAGGTACAGATTTCTTATTTTTCCTTGTTTATTGCACATGTATATCATTAGAAAACAAGAGAAAGATAGTGGATGTTGAGCTTTATCTCATGTAATCTTTGCATAGGAAAGCAAAGCATAGAAAGCACTATAGAAATCGTTGTCATCATTATCATCATGTCACAAATTTTGACACAGATTTATATTACAGTCCTCTGTAACTCTAGAACTTTTTAAATTTTGGATTTTGGTTGAAATCTTCCCTGGATCAGAGAAATCAGTTCAACTGAGCTTTTTGATATCCTTATTCCTACTGAATGTAGTATAATTCCAAGTAAAACGTTTTTAAAATATATTAAAGTATTTTTCAACTCTAAATCAACAAAAGGGAACTTATAAAGCAATTTATATAATCTAATCCTGCTCATGCATTATCACAGAATCATAGAATTGTAGGGGTTGGAAGGGATCTCGAAAGATCATCGGGTCAAACCCCCCTGCCAAAGCAGGTTCCTCATAGCAGGCTGCCCAGGTAGGTGTCCAGACGGATTATACCATTTCACTTTATTTTTCAGAGAATTGAAGGCTTTTATAACGTATGTTTTTGCCTGTATTTATTACATAAATATGTTTAAAGGACACAGATGCATACTGTCCTGGTTTCAGTTAGGACAGGGTTAATTTTTCTCCTAGTAACTGGTTTTGGATTAGGAGTGCTGTGTTTTGGATTAGGATGAGAAGAGTGCTAAAAACATGCTGATGTTTTAATTGTTGCAGAGCAGTGCTTCTACCAAGCCAAGGACTTTTCAGATCCTCGCTCTGTCCTGCCAGCGGGCAGGCTGGGGATGCAGCAAGAGCTGGGAGGGGACGAACCCAGGACAGCTGACCCAAACTGGCCAAAGGAATATTCCATACCATCTGACGTCATGGTAAACAATATATAGGGGTGGCTAGCCAGGGTGGGGGGGGCAGCTGCTCGGGGATAGACTGGGCATTGGTCAGCAGGTGGTGAGCAATTGCATTGTGCATCACTTGTTTCATACACACTATTGTTTATTATTATTATTATTATTGTCGAGGTGGTGGTTGGTCTGTTCTCCCATGTGCTTCGTGACAGGATGAGGGGGAATGGGCTAAAGCTGTGCCAGGGGAGGTTTAGGTCGGATATTAGGAAAAACTTTACTGAACGTGTTGTTAGTCACTGGAATAGGCTGCCCAGGGGAAGTGGTTGAGTCACCATCCCTGGAGGTCTTTAAAAGACGTTTAGATGTAGAGCTTAGGGATATGGTTTAGGGGATGATTTGTTAGTGTTAGGTCAGAGGCTGGACTCGGTGATCTTGGAGGTCTCTTCCAACATAGACTTTTCTGTGATTCTGTTATTATTATTTTCTATCTTAATAAACTATCTTTATCTCAACTCTGGCTTCACTTTTCCATTTCTCTCCCCCATCCCATAGAGGGAGGGCGGGGGAGGGTGAGCGAATGGCTGTGTGGAGATTAGCTGCCGGCCAGGTTAAACCACAACACATACAAAAAGATTGTTTATTAGAAGGCACTCAAGTAACTGATCATTGTCAGTCACATACTGGTAATAAAATTCAAACAAACACCTGCAAGTGAGAAAATAGAGTGCTTTTAGGCTTCATATTCCAAGACACTTGTATCTACACACTCTCAATAAATTTAAGTGATATACTCAAGTCTATCAACTTGCCCAGCTCTATGGCTTACCATTTTGAGCCTTCATTCTTCAATTTTGTATTGCTTATAACACTTCTTTCAATTAATTCTAGAAAGCTTTTTCCAAACCTATTTACACTTTTTTTTTTTTTTTTTTTTTTTTTTCAGAATTGTTAATAATGATTCACATGGCAATTAGTATCTATTAGTATTATTACATTATCAAGATTACACATTAGCTCGTAATGACTATTTTATTTAGAAGTTAGTAATTCATGAATAATAAATGAGCAATGATCCCTTCAATGAGTGCAATTTCTCTGTCATTTATTTTGTAATAAGAAAATTAGTTGATATAATTAATGAATAATGTATATACTGTGTATTTATTAGCTTATTACATGACAAATGACAAAAAGCTTGCTCTGGGATTTTACAATACACTTATATCATTTAAATACACATGTATTGGTACCCCAAAGTGTAATCATAGTATTTACAAAATGAAGTGCAATGAATCATCCAGCTAATTCAAGCACAGACAAATGGAAATTACTGATAGTTTCAGGGTACATTTTCAAAGCTAGGGAGGGGGGTTGGTTAGCCTCCAGGTTCCCAGTGATTTTCATGGAAATCCCTTAGTGCAGTCACTGTGCACCACTTTGAAAAATATTCCCCTCAATGTATTGGGTTGTCATTAATATTACTGAGAAAAAAAAAAAGAAAGAAAGAAAGAAAGAAAGAAAAAAATACAATAAACACAAAGAAAAGAAATATGGAAAATGGAAGCTCGTCCCATCTTTTTACACATTTCTTTATGGAAAGAACAAGAACTGGAAACCACAACAACAGCAAAATCTTTTCATTCTATTGTATCTGCTCTTCTAAAATAAGATGTACATGTTTACTTTTTACTGTATAACATGCTAATTTTTTGCTGCCTGCCTCATTATCTCTCTCTTTTCTTCTCCTTCTCCTTCTCCTCCTCCTCCCCCTCTTCTTCCTTCTTCTTCTTCTTCTTCTGTTAATAGTGACACTATTTTGATAAGAGAAACTCATGCACAGATTTATTCATGTTAATTAAATTAACTACTTTTGATTCCAGAATTTTGAACAAAATGCAGTGTCAAATTCCAGTATGTTCTACTTACGCTTGTATGGTGTTCATGTTTTTAATCTCTCTAAATGTCAATGAAGATCTCTCCTTGTCTTGTGGTGCTGTCAGCTGGAACAAATGAGGCAGGAATATGCAAAAGAAATCAAGACTGTATCAAGCTAGCACTTCCAATCATTCTTTCTCCTCTCAGAAATACTTTCCAGAGTCATATCAAACATCATCATAATATTTTTGTGTTTAAATTAGAAAACTGGCAAACCTGATCTCTTTACTTTACACAATTTCAAAGCAGAGAGCTTATTCATAATTATAGAAAACCTGTCATGGTGAAGCTTATGAAAAAATGGGAAATAGTTGCATATGGAGCTGATGAAGAATATTCATATTATATGGATCCTAATAACTAGTAAAAACATCTTGGATGGAATGAAACAGGAAGGACGGTCATTAACTTGTTCCTTCTGTCTGTATGTGGTAGCACTGTTGTTCTGAGACAGGCTAAGCAGAACAGACTATATAGCAGTGTGATTTAGAGTGATTCTCTGAATGTTTTGTCTTCAGAGAAGTAATTAGAACTTAGTGCCTTAAAAATTAGAAGTAAAAAAAATAAAAAAATAAAAAATTAATAATTAAAAAAAAATAAAAAAAAATGTGAGAATGACAGAAGCTAAATTCATCCCTACCCCTCCAAACTTGTCATCCAACAAAATAATAACCATAATCACAATCGTAACCATAACCATAACTGTAACAGTAACAATAATATTAACAGTAACAGTAGAAGTAGCAGTAATAAAATTAACTTTCTAAACTGGAAAAAGAGGATATTTTCATTGCCCCCCAAAACAGATTTGTAGAGATGCTGAATATTTCAAAACGACTAGATACATATCAAAATGTTGAACATATTCACTGGATCATTCTTGCTTGCAAATACACTATAATTCTTAGAGGCATAGATTCTTATGCCTCTAATGCCTTCTTATTCCAGAAGAAATCCTCAGAAATTTGCTTATATGGCACTGTTATGATAGGTTAGGAGACAGGTTAGGAGTAACTAACACTGTTAGTAAATTAAGGTGTCCCTAACTAGATTTTAACAGTAACCTGTTATGTTCTCCGCAAATATTAAAAGGTGCTAGTTGTTATCCTTTGTAGAAAGGGCCACCTTTGTAAACGTGTTAAGAACAGATTTAGATAAATCTGCGTGTCATTTCCTTCCCTGTCTTTCCTATGAGATTATTAAGTCAAAAATAATGCAGAGTGCCTGCTACAGCATGCATTTTAAGATTTGCAGTAGCCATTGACACAATATAGGTCTCTCAGCAGCCTTAATAGGCTCCATAATGGAGTTACAGTATGAAGTAAAGGGAAGTTTTTACAGTGTAATGTAAATAGTAGACTCACTGGTTACACACAGGTGACTCTCAGAATCATATTTCTGTCTTTTCATTTCATGACCCCTGTGTCTGTTATTTAAGCACTGCTCACAAACATTTACTTCTTAGGTGAGGGCATTAGTAAAATTAAATGATCCTGCTCCATGATCCTGGATTAATTAGTAAAATTAAATGATCCTGCTCTGTACTATTGATATAAGTTCATTTTGGTCAGGCACAATGAATCCAGTTCATGTGCAGTGCTGTTCAGGATGTCACATCCTCTAACATATCCCATATAACATACAGTGTGCAAGTCAAGATGATAATCCAGCTACAAGGAGGAGTCAAAAACTCAATTTCCTTGCATGGACTTAAAGGTCAAGTCTGTGAAGATAGATGCTAGGGAAATAGGTAAGGAATCAGATGGTCTTTTAAATTATTTCTGCAAATATCCCCTTGGAAATCACTGAAAAAGAAATATGTTAGGTTTAACTTAGTTGAACATTTTCTATGATTACAATACAAAAAGAAAGTGGAAAGAAATAGTGGGTGTCAAAAAAAACTATGCTAAACCCCGTAATACAGCCATATTTCAAAAGGCAACAAAAACTAATGGAATAGCTCGGTATCCCATATTTATAACAAACATATTCTTGTTTGGCTTAGTTGAACATATTTCTTCTCCAAAACAGCCCTTCTTTCTACAAATCTTGATGTCGCTTTTACCAGTTACTGTTTCATTTTCTTACCTGATGAAAGGATAAAAACATTTGTAGGCAGGAGGCCATCTGAAATGATCATTTTCATACTATGCAACACTAAAATAAAACTTATGTAAGCTTTGGTGTATGCCACTCTGATTCTGTCACTCTGGAGACAAAAATAAGTAAAAAATATTATTATTAATATTTCTTCTACTGTTTATCTGATTCTAACAAACTTCACTTCTCTCCTCTTCTCTCTGTTCACCAGATCATCTTGCTCCACATTCTGATCCCTTTTCACATTTTACTGTAGTATAGCCAGTCCTAGACTATGTTGCCAAAATCTGCCTCCATTTTAGATTGTGCCTTTCACAATTCTAGTTCTTCTGACTTGTATTCTCTGTAGAATGAAGTGTTTTCTCGTTTTCCAATTATAGTTTCTGTCTTCATCTCTTGTATTCTCAATAACTTTTCTGTGCTAGCTTCTCCTCTTCTATTGCCATTTTGTAACTCTCTTCAAAAATAAGAATGATTGATTATATTATATTATATGGTCTTCTTCTTATATTTTCCTTCTGAAAATCTTATACCATAAATCACTGTTGGCAGTCAATTACATGACAAAACAATACTGAATACTGGAAAATTTGAGGTATTATTTTTATCCGCATCTGGACAAGTGAGTGCATTTATACTGAATGATCTGGAGGTCTTAATGCATTTTTGGATCTTGCCCAGTTACAGTTGCCTATATTCCAAACCTCAAAGGTAGCTTTATTTCATATCATCACTGAAGATGGGATGGTTTACTGCACAACTAAAGCTGTGTCAACAGATGCTCTCCTGACATTAAAGAAAGGAACAAACAAACAAACAAACAAAGAAAATAAAAAAAAACAACAAACCAAACCAAACTAACCAACCAATCAAACAAACAACAAAACACACACAAAAAAAAAACGTTAAAAAACAAACATAAAACCAAACAATAAACCATGTCTCAATCACAATTTATTTCTATTTATAGCTAGGTATTCTGTGTTAACCAACTAATGTAATGACATTGAAATGAGAAAAATCTGCTTGATCAACACACGAGTAACACAGGACAGGCTACTGGCAAATCTAGAAGAAGAGTTCCAAGTATTATAAATATACACGTTCTTAGGAAGTAATATTTGCTAGTAACACTTTCTCCATTCCACCTCTTTATACCATAGAAAAAAATTCTCTTTGCCCCAGCTGAGGCATCCAGAGGTAATATAGATCAGATACTGAAATGTCAAGCTTCATAACAAATTATATCTGCTTTTCCAAATAAGAAGCAAGGCAGCAAGTATCCAGGGTATTCTGAGATCCTTATACAGCTGAAACATAAACAAGAGAGAGTATAAGGTGTACAGTTTGGACCCTCACAGGTCTGCCAGTCATTTTTATGAACCTTCATGCACCGCTTGGAAGACCTGCAATCTTTTATTCATTGAAACAAAAATCAAGTAAACCGTACAAGTCAATGACATATCATAACTCCCAGTACATAAGCAGCATCACAATTTAGAGAAAGTTAGATTGTTGACATATCCCATATCCTTTGTGAACTCTAATTCCTTACTGACTATATCATTTAGTTGTTTTAATTTCATATCATGCAAAAAGCATCACATAAATCTTTTTTTTTTTTTTTTTTTTTTTTTTTTTTTTTTTTTAATGACTGCATGCTCTGTGCATTTTCAGAGACTCCTATTATGTTTGCTTGAAATTGCATCTCAGCTGTGGTTCTTAAGGAGTTTTCCTTAAATTAAGAAATATCTGTATTACTATGACAAATATTCTTTATTGTCAAATGTCCCAGTAGCCCTGACACTTATGGTCCCTTTAAATTATGGAGGAGAATTTATTTTTGTCAAAATGTATAGAGGGTGAAACTTCTCACAGGCCTAGACACAATAGCCCAATAACAGTACAATGGCACCCTCAGCTATTTCCTTGCTTTTATCATTCAGCTTCTGTTACTGAAATGTCATTATAATAAATGTCTTCTTCCCTATTTTTTGCACCAAGTAGAATGATAGTTCCCATACAGAAAGGGATGAATCAGTCTCAGATTTTGAGCTGTATTTGTATCTCAAACTGTGCCATTTGTACACAAGAATTATGACTAAAAAGATTTGAGAATAGATCTCTAAAATAGGGAATGGATATAGTCCCTTTTACAATAATTCACTCACATCCCTTCATACATGGTGTCCTTTTTGGAATCATAAGGTATGCAATGGAAAACAGCTCTTTTCACAATAGGACATATCTGATTTACCATAATGACACGATACTCTTGCATTAGTAAGATGAAAGGCTTTTATCTTGCTCAGAGACACACGTACTATAGTCATTTCAATAGATAAAATGTCAAACTGCTTGGGAGTATCAGTTTTGACATATAAACAAGTAATTGCCTTGGGAAGCTCTAACGTAGCAAGTCAGAGATAGAGAAGGATGCAGAGCAGCCTATACCTACTAGAGGGGAAAAACCGATCTCACGGGTGTGCCAGAAAAAAAAAAAAAAGACTGTGAAACTGTAGCTATTTAAAAACTAAAACCCCTTCACATTTAATCAGGGACCTTCCTCACACTCATTCTCATGAGAATGGTCCCACTGGTAAATATTTAATCAGTTACTATGGTTATGTCAGACCCCATTCATGCACAGTCTTTTGACTGACCAAGAGAACACAGTTATGTTACATATGACATGGACTAGACTATTACACTTTCATAACATGGTTTAAAAATAACATAAAAATTAAGTTTAAATTATCCTAAAATATTACCAAAAGGTAGTTTTGCTGAAATAAAGTATTAAATTTGAATATTTAAAGTATAAAAGCCTAACTCTAAGTTATAAATGTATTAAATGTGTCTTCCATGAAGTGTGAAATATTTACACTAAAACTTGGACTGATGCACTGACTTTAAAAAAAGAAAAATAATAATAATTCATATGCAGGCATAACTGACATTGACATTGATACCTGTAATATGGCTGTTTGCTTCAAAGCATGTTTTGCTTGAGAACTTTCTCTGTAGAATCTGTGCCTTTAGATTGACTTAATTTCTTCAATTTGAAGGCAACATGCTAGACAATATAGTAAAAAACAATGAAGCTTTTGTAAACTATTTATTTATTTATTTATTCATTTTTCCCTCCCCTTATAATCACAGTCCTTAATTCATGAGCATAACAAATCCTAGGATTCAAGTACAAATGATCACTTGTTCCAAGCTTATAAGATCAAAAGAGCACTGAATTGGTTTAAATCCTATCAAAAAGGTTAATGATCTTTTGGTAACCTCTGACATGGTAGTAAAACAAAACAAAACATAAACAAAGCATATGAGTTGTTGTTGCTGTTCTTTGTTTGTTTTTAACATTCTAAGTAGGAGTACTAGCTGTGACTATTAGTGATTCATCCTTTTGGTGGGACTTTGCTTCTCATTAAGAGACAAAATGATGTCTCTTAAAGACACTTATGTACATCAAATATAATAGTGACATTGATAAGTACTTAAAATTCAGGACTTCATAACAGAAAAGTTGTATATTCAATTTCATTTGTGTTATGAAGAACATTTTAAAGGCTTTTAAAACATTCCTAGTCATTGCTACAGTTAAGTTATAATAATTTTAGTAGACTATTCAGCTGACTGTAATTGTAACTCAGGTGAAAAACAGTCCTGAATAGCACATTATGAATATTAATCCACATAAATAAATAAATAAATATATATATATTTCCTGAAATCTAGTTTGGTCTCACAAGTTTCTGTTCTTGAGATTTGTTATCACTTTAAACACATCTCACTGAATAACATTGTAATTCAACAAATTAACACTCACAACACTTTATTGACTCTTTTATGAGTAGAAAATTCCAAATATCCTCTTCTGCAAAAGGCAATCATTTCTACAATTTCTTCCTCACAAACAGCACTCAGAATAAATATATTTCTAGCACAATTGCTGAAGTCTTATGATAGTCAATAATACCTTCAGAATAAATATTTAAGTTTCCTTTCTACCTTACAATTATTAATGTAATCTCAACTAAAGGGAAAAAGGAAAGGTTTAGTCTGAAAAAGAGATGTTCTATTTGTGCATTCCCTATGTTGCTAGACAATGCACTAGAAGGTAGGGTGACATACAGTGCAACATATTTTTTTTTTTTTCCTTTTAATTTTGATAGCTGTGTCATAAAACTTGATGGAAATATTGTTCAGTTATGTGATAAAAAGCTGCTGTCCAAGCCCAGAAATGAACACAGAGAACCAAAGTCAGTGACCCTATATAATACCCTGCTCTGGCTTCTACCAGGATCATCAGAGCAAAAAGAAGTTCTCTAGAGGTTGTCATGAGATTCCTTCCAATATCAATTATTCTGTGATAAAAAAAATAAAATTCCTAGATCCCTACATATTACATTTTCAGAAATTGCTAACTTGTATCTTTTATGAGAAAAAATGGAAATTACAGTAAAGCAAGATAGATTTTGTGGTTTAATGTCACTAGAGGTGGTGGTAAATTAAGTGAAAAAAGAGCTTTGCTCTCCAGGGACAGGGTCTCAGTCTTCAGTCTCTAAGTCAGAGAAGTGCTTTCATTCTCCTCTTGCAGATATATTGTCTTGCATGCACAATATAATAAATCTTAAAATAGTTAAGTTGCTATTTAACTTTTTCAATAGATTTACATATATGTGTAACCAGCTGTTAATCATTCCACCACAGTAGAAAAGACACAAATAAAAATATCTGATATCTGACACAAATAAAAATACCTGATTGGTTTAGAGGCCTTTTTTTTTTTTTTCTTTTTTTTTTTCCTGTACTTCATCTACTTTCTGTTTCTAGAATTCATTGATCATAGAACTTTTCTGTGGATGCTTCATTTAACGTTAAATGCTACTTAAATATTCTTGCTGTTAATTTTTATCTAGTAACTGGTACAAAAAAAAAAAAAAAAAAGAAATTATTACAGGTAGGACGTATCCCACTTTAATTAACATATGTAATAGTAGTGTTGTACTCCTCTGTTTGACAGTTTAACCCACATTAAGATTGGTGTTTACATTAATTATATAGTCAGCTGTGTGGATATTTTTTCTGTGGTCTAAAGGGAGATTTTAATGACTAGATTACATTTAGAAAATAACTTTTATGTGCTAAAATTTAATATGAAGGAGACACCTTCTGTACCAAGGTGAAAGTGGGAATGCAGCCTGTTGCTGAAAACATGTTGTTTTTTTTCAACTGTATCAAGTTAGCAAGTTGAAGTTAGCCAGTAACATACTGCAGTCTCCCTCCTTCCCTTCCTCCTCTCTCCCCTCTCTCTCTCCCCTCCCTCTCTCTCCCCCTTCACTTTCCGTCCCATCCCCTTTCTCCCTCTCTCCCTCTCTCTTCTGTCCTTCCATCCTTCCTTCCATCCTTCCTTCCGTATTTCCTTCCATCCTTCCTTTCATCCCTCTGTCCTTCTGTCCTTCCTTCCATCCTACCATCTGTCCTTCTACCCATCTTTCTGTCCTTCCATCCTTCCATCCTTCTTTCTGTCCTTCCGTCTGTCCTTTCATCCTTCCATTTGTCCTTCCAGCCTTCCTTCTTTTTTTCCCCTTGAACCTCCTCAACATTTTCTGTAATAATATCAAACAATATCCTTACCCTAATATTTTCCAGTGCAGAAAGCCCTTCAAAGAGAAGGATCCCTTTAAATTTATGAAAGCAAGGAAAGGAAATATTCCCATATTCCCGCCACTTCTACCTCCTTTTTCCTTTAGTGAGAAATAAATGTAGGCACTGTCTCAGTGAAAGTCCTGATTATAGTTTCACGTATAAAAGATCCAGCAATATGTCAAAGGCCTCCCATTACTTTTAAATGAGTGGGTTCTGTCTTTGTCCTAGAAGGACTGTAAGAGAAAAGTGGATTCGTTTACTTAGTAGTTACACTCTATTATAAGACACCATGGATTAGTAGTCAGGGCAAATGCCATTTTTGAGCATGAAACCCTCTCAATACAGTTGACATTTACCTTGAATTCACAGAACTTAGAGATGTAAGTAAGATAGAGAAGAAGACAAAAGCTCCATTAGCTTAACTAACTCACCTCCTGCCCATGAATTTTGCTTCTTACAAACACATTTTCTGGTATATTGTGTAGCCTAATTTTAAATGTGCCAAAGTGATGTAGCTTCCATCACTCTGCTGGGATAACTCAGTGCTGCTAATTGGCTTACAAGGGCCAATACTGTGGAACTAAAAAGCTGAAGGGCAATGTTTAATTTCTGACCTTTAATTTTACTTCTGTAACTTGAACTGACTTCACTGCTGTAAGACTTGGTGAAATTTTTCAGCTTTCATTCAGTCTTGCCTGACTTTCACCAACTTCTACTGAAGTATGCTGTAGCAAAATTCTGTAGGTCTGAAAATATAAATTTTTAGTTCTTAAAAACTTACACAAGCATTCAAAAATACAGCAATTTCAAATAAAAAAGGAATGTTGAAAGAAAGAAAGAAAGAAAGAAAGAAAGAAAGAAAGAAAGAAAGAAAGAAAGAAAGAGGAGAGAGAAGAAAGAGAGACAGAGACAGAGACAGAGACAGAGGAGGAGACAGAGAAAGAGAAAGAGAAAGAGAGAGAGAGAGAAAGAAAGAGAGAGAGAGGAAGAGAGAGAGAGAAAGGAGGGAAGGAAGGGAGGGAGGAAAGGAGGGAAGGAGGGATGGAGGGAGGGAAGGAGGGATGGAGGGAGGGAGGGAGAGATGAAGGGAGGGAGGGATGAAGGGAGTAAGGGAGAGATGATGGGAGTAAGGCAGGGAGGGAGGGAGAAGAGGGAGGGAGGGTTGGAGGGAGACGGAGGAAGAATATTTTATTTTATTACTGGAAAATAAGCCAAATGAAGAAATGAACCCATAAGGATGTTTCTTTGGACTTCTCCCAAAATCACGTCTCATTGGATTTACTTTACCAATACTACATTCACAGGCGGTGCATTACACTGTGCAAGCATTCAGTGTAACTGGACAATTGTCCTGAGATTTCAGCAATAAAATTTATCTTACATGAATTATGAAACTTTTCAGTAATGTGACTTCATCATAAAAATTAGGATGATCACACTATATTTTATACTGAAACAATAATTTCAGTCATAACAAGCTTATCAAATCAGCAGTGGAATAAAAATGAGAGGTAGGCTCCCATTTTCCTTAGAACAGCCTTAGGATATGCAGAAATACCAGTTCAGTATCAACAGTACCAACAGCCTCAGCAGTTATCAGAAATACATGAACAGGTGGATATACTGGATTCAAGATTTCTAGGAAGAGTTCTCCAGGCAGATGTATGATAGTCTTACACCTCTGTGTAGACCACTGTCATGTTATCCTCCACTGGAATCACTGGTAGAAGGAGATTCACTTGAAAGTGGTAAGATGGAATTGCTCTGTCCAAAATCAAACATTTCCACATTCCTATGTCTCAACTGCACTGAAGGAAATCATCTGGTTTACTAACCACTTTATCTTCCATCCCAGCTTCAGGTACATCTTCTTTCACCGCAGCTGGAGAAGAGATGTTTTAACACTATCATTGAGATAGTTTGTTGTTGCTGTTGGTTTTTGTTTGTTTTCAAAGAGTATAAACATATTTAAGAAAACCTACAGAGGAAGGCTCCTTATGCACATGTCCTGTGGGAAGAAATTTTGCTCCCATTACATCTAGCTCAACAAGAGATCTAGAAACCTCTCAACTGTTAATCAGTTTTATCTGGCTCATAGATGCTCAGTTTGTACTCACAAATATACATGCCCCAAAGGAATATGCCTTCTACCTACCAGAAAGGGTTAAACACTGCTTAAGATGTTTTGAATGAAATTCTGGGGAAAATTATTATTATTAATAATTAATAATTAATATTAATATTATTATTAATAATAAGTAATAATAATAATAAACAGTAAAGAAGGCAGTCTTAAAGGGAAATAGCAAAGTGCTTGCTGATGCTAGAAAAAGGACTGTTTTTGCTAATTCAGTCTCTGGTTAATGGACGAAAGTCACTGAGAGAACAATTTGGAAAAAGTTGTGCACAGTCATCTTTGGATTTTAAAGTGAAAGCAAGAGGAAAGTTGTATGTTTTGCTGCACGATTAATTTTCCTCCTTTTAATATAATTATTTCTGAGGCCTTAGATTGTCAGAAAAACTTATTAAAATTTATTTCTGAGAAATCTTTAAACATTGCTGGAATATCACTCAGTATTACCCCAATATCAGCCAATTAATATAATCTTGGTATTATTTGTTTACAGTGATTTATCTGTTTATTATTTGTTTTCATTAAGTCATATCCTAAAAAATCATAGAGAATCTAAGGGGAATAGTCCCCTATGACTAAAGAAAAGGAGACAGCCCAGTAAGTCAAAAGGATAGCAAGCTAGGAATATATATTTTTCAAATGGTTATGGTGATCATTTTGTATTAATACACTAATGAGACAATTACTAAAAGACAGAATGGACAGGGACAATATGCCTGTCTCTCTGTTTTCTCACACATAAAAAAGAGCACTTCCCATTTCCCATTGCATATGTGCGCACACACACGCCACAGATAACTTCATCTGTTTGACCAGCCCTGAGGTGATTTAAAATACCACAGCTGCAGTCAAGTGCTAACAATGCAGCTAATCCCTCAGCCATTTTTCAGATACTAAATATATGTCAGAAGCATAACTGCGTGAGGCAAATTGTGCAATACCATATTAGGAAGGAGACCCGCAGAAGATGGAAGAAAAAGAAGAAAAATAAGTTGAATTCTGTGTACACTTAGTTCCAGTCAGCGTTAAAAAATGACATGAATTCTATTAATGACAAGTGCAGTACCTAATCTGCTAAGAACAGAGAGTATATATAGGCTATTCAAGCCTGAAATGGAACATCTACACAGGTACGTAGAATCAGGTATGTCTTCACGGGGATTATGGAAGTACAAAATGAGAACATCTTTTTCTACCTGAAAAGAGCCCGTATAACCCAGAAAGCATTGGAAAAGCTTTCTGTATTGCAGTTTGATTTGTGGAATTATTCACAGAAAGGGCTAGAGTAGGACTAATACTGTAAGTGTGGATCCAACCTCAATATTATGATCAAAGAAAAAATATGATTCTGGCTCATGACTGAAGGTGTGACACTGAAATTTATTGATAGTTTTCCACTTTATTGTACTTCAGAGTCACAACAACAAGTCATTATTTTCAGAGAGAAAGGATGCATCAGTGGAATGAGTATGCCAAAACTGTTCATGAACTTTGTTAAATTCTCTGTTCTTTTACAGTCTCCCACAGCATCCACATTATCAAGGCAGTTTCTAGGGCCTTTGACAAACAGAAGTATACTGTTTTTCAAACAGTATACTCACCAGAGCACAAATAATTTCTTAGTGACTCTCTTCCCTTTGAGAATATTGTTAACATTCTGCTTCTGTGAATTTGATCACTGACCATGTAGAAACTTTGTGTTTCTTGCTTTCCTTTCCCCTTTGTGTAGTTAGTTACAAGGTTAAAAAAAAAAGACAGGTATGGAAGGATATAAATATGATCACCTAATACAGGGAATGCTGCTAGCAAACTACAGAAGAGTACTTAGGGAAGATAATGTGTCAGATACAAAAACCAAGGAATTAATTTCATTATAAGGGAAGTGTTTGGATTTTTCAGAAGTCATAAGCTATATGTTATTGGATATCTGCATAAAGGCTTCTTTGACTCTAGGTGATTGACCAGATATTTAACCCTAAAGAAATACTTTGCTACAGGAAATTATTTTCATTGTCCTAAAGATATTTCTGACAATGATGTATCCCCACTAGAAGCAGAGGAAGTAAGTGCCTGACTGCATCTGTGATTTGGTAAGCAGAATTTCGTCTTATATCTGGCTCCTTCTTAGACCGCAGTGAACACGTTGCCATAGTCATGTAAGAGTAATTATTGTAAACTATGAGTTCTAGTATAAATAATGGCAGGCTTTGGTCAAATATGTTTATATCTTCTAATAATTTGGAAAATGCTGTTTTATGTCAACATATACTCCAATACCATAACTACCATAATTATTCTGCAGTCCGGTAAGTTTTGACCCCACCACTGTTAATACTGTGTTTCAAAAGTGGTGTAGACAGGGCATGGCACTGTGGCTAGATGTCTGTATTTGCATATGTAACTCTTTTTCAGTACCATACTATGTGTGAACTCCATGGATACAAAAGAATATGAAGAGTAACCACACTGTACACCCTCTCCAGTAATTCTGAATGGATCAATGTGCATTAAAATGTAAGCTAAAGATGGTTGCTTTCTGAATGAAAGGAAAATTTAGACTGACTCACCTCACACAAACTAAAATGTCTCCTGTGACATAAATATTAAGCAATTTTAACTCTCAATTGGATGTCTAGATGTCTAGTTTCTTTCCACCAGGGAATTAAAGCACTGAGCTTTAGTGGTCATCTGGCAGGAATTCAATTAAGGGAAGAAAAAAAAAAAAAAAAAAAAAAAAAAAAAAAAAAAAAAAAAGAGCATTTTAACACATATTGTGCTTATGTGTTGTATTGGATTTATATGGCAAGGTTTTGGTAGCAGTGAGGTTGCAGGGGTGGTCTCTATGAGAAGAGTCCAGCAGCTGTCCCATGTCAGAATAGAACCAGCTCCAGCTGGCTCCAAAAGAAACCTGCTGCTGGCCAGAGAAAAAAGACCCTGTACACCTCAAGGTCAGTGCAGAAAGAGGGCAGGAGGTGCTCCCTGTGCCAAAGCAGCAGTTTGCCTGTGGCCTGTGGAGAGGCCCCTGGTGGAGCAGGCTGTCCCCTAGCAGCCCCTGGGTCCCACAGCAGAGCAGATCTCCACACTGCAGCCCATGGATGAGCCCCTGGTGGAGCAGGTGGATGTGGCCTGGAAGAGGCTGCAGAGCATAAGAGCACCCCACAGCAGCAGGGCTTGGGCTGGAGCTGCAGCCCATGGGGAGGTAAGACAATTGCCACCTACTGAGCCTGACATTCTGAGGCGGAAACCAAGACAGAGAGTCTGTAACCTTCCCAGGCAGATGCCTACACCCAAACAGACATTCTGAGGATCAAAAGAGCAGCCCAGACCCACAGTTCCAGGGAATTCCAATTTCTGGGTGTTGCCATAAGCCCTGAAGGCCTGGAGGCCCCGCTGGGTGAAATTTTCAAACAGGTGGCCTTGTTACAAGAGGAGCTCCTAACATAGTATCCAGGTACCAGAGAGGGAGATGGACAAATGGCATTATGCACTGACATGGGCAGAGCAACAGTCCTGCCTTAAGTCCTGAGAAGGGTAAGGTAAGCAAGCTACCACTCTTGAATGAACGCATTTGAAATACTCACAGGACAAGGGAGGAGAGTGGACCCTTGTCTCTGCTTAAAGCTGGAGGAGGAGTCTACTCCATTCCCTGAAGTGTCCCTGCACAATAGGTACGAGGTTCTAGGGCAGGAGAGAAGAGACTGAGATTAATAGTAAGGACCTCAGACAGACTATACGTTCAAAGTTGGCTCAATCTCCCACCTGAATCAGAACCAGTGCCACAAAAAAGGCACAGAGGTTGTTAGTCACTGGTGACTCCTCTCTGAGAGGCACTGAGGCATCCATTTGCCATTCAGATAATCTTTCTAAAGAGGTTTGCTGCCTGCCTGGGGGCTGCATTTGTGATATTACAGAGGCTATCAAGTCTGGTGGGCCCTAAAGATTACCACCCCTTCCTCCTTTTTTATGTAGGATCAAATAAGACTGAAACAAGGAGACTCAAAAATATCAAAAGGGACTTTATGTCTCTCAGAAAAATGTTAAAGGGATCAGGAGTGCAAGTAGTGTTCTTCTGTCCTCTCTGTTTGTGACTGGGACCCAAAAAGAAGATGAATAGAACAAGTGGCTGGCTACGAGGCAGTTGCCATGCTCAAGGCTTTCAGTTCTACAATCTTGGACACACTTTTGAGAGACTGGGCATACTGACACCAGATGGGGCACAGCTGACCAGGTGGGGCATGACTGTTCTAGACAGTGAATTGGCTGGGCTTCTCAGGAGGGTTTTAAACTAGATGTGGTGGGGGAAGGGGATATACGTCTGAGTGAAGGAAGCAAATCCGAGAGCACTGTTGAGAAACAACAAGGAAATACTTGTGAACCTTCCCAAAGCAATCAGGAATGGTCTTCTACAAAAGTGAGGCAACCAATAGCCCAGCTGAAGTGCCCCTACATCAATGCACGCAGCATGGGAAACAAGTAGGAGGAGTTGGAAACCAAGGTGCGATTGGACAAATATGACTTGATTGCTATCACAGAAATGTGGTGGGTTAGATCACATGACTGGACTACTGGAATAGAATGGAATGGCTGCAAGACTTGAGAAAAGATAGGCAGGGAAGGACGGAGGGAATATTGCCCTCTGTCTTAGGGAAGGGATTGATTGTGAAGAGATGCCCGAGAGAAACAGCCATGGACAGGTTGAGAGCTTGTGGGTGAAAGTTAAGTACCACACCAATAAAGGACACCTTGTGGTTGGGGTCTACTATAAGCCACCTAATCAAGGGAATTCTGTTGCTTCCGCTAAAACAAACGTAATGCTCACACACTCTCATCCTGATGGGGGACTTCAATCACCTGTATATCTTCTGGAAAAGCTACACAGCAGGCTGTAAGCAATCCAGGAGATTCCTAGAATGCACTGAGGATAAATTCCTGGTCCAGGTATTAGACAAACCAACCAGAGGAGAAGTGTTTACTGGAGCTGGTGCTCACCAATACAGATGAACTCATTAAAGTGAAGTTGGAGGAAATCTGGGCAGTAGTGACTATGCACTGGTTGAGTTCCTGATATCAAGGAATATGAGACTGATGAAGAGCAAAGTCAGGACCCTGAACTTCTGATAAGGGAACTTCAAGCTATTTAAAGCCCTAGTGGATGAGATCCCCTGGAACACTGTCTTCAGGGATAAAGGAGACGAATAGAGCTGTCAACTCTTTAAGGTTTTTTTCCTTAGAGCACAAGAACTTCCATCACCCTCTGTAAGAAAGCAAGCAAAGAGAGCAGAAAAATTGGATGGCTGAGCAAGGACCTGTTGATCAAACTGAGACACAAGAAGGAAATGCACAGGTGGTGGAAACAGGGACATGTGGCTGGGAAGAGTATAGGGAAGCTGTTTGGATGTGCTGGGAATACCTGATGTGCATCAGGAATACCAAGGCACAGATGGGACTTAATTTGGAAAGGGATAAAAAGAATAACAAGAAGTGATTCTACAGGTACATTGCTCACAAAAGAAAAGACAAAGAGAGCATACCCACTCTGATAGATGGCAAAGGTGAACTAGTAACAGCAGTCTTGGAGAAGGTTGAGGTACTGAACAACTTATTTGCCTCAGTCTTCAATGACAGTCAGATTATCCATTGCTATTCATTTCCCTGAACCTGAAGATGAGGACTGGGGGAGCAAAGTCCCTCCCACTGCAAGAGGAGAGCAGGTTCAAGACCTCCTCATGAAAATTAGCAGGTAGAAGTCTATGGAGCCTGGTGACATGCATCCCAAGGTCCTGAGGGAATTGGTTAATGTAATTGGTAAGCCACTCTCCATCATATTTGAAAAGTCATGGCAGTCAGGTGAAGTTGCTGGTGAATGGAAAAAAGGAAACATCACTCCCATTTGTAGTGGGTTTACGTGACAAGGTATTGGTAGCAGGGGGCCATAGGGGTGGCTTCTGTGAGAAGGATCTAGAAGCTGCCCCATGTTTGGTAAGGGCCCCTCTGATGACCAGAGCTGAGCCAATAAGTGATGTTGTTTTGCACCTCTGTGAGAGCATATTTAAGACAGGGGAGGAAAAAAAAAAAAAAAAAAAAAAAAAAAAAAAAAAAAGCTTCACCACACACAGCAGCTGGGAGAGTGATAGGAGTGAGGAACAGCCTTGCAGGCGCCAAGGTCAGAGAAGAAGGAGAGGGAGAGGTGCTCCAGGTGCCAGAGCAGAAGTCCCCTGTGGCCTGTGGTGAGGACCATGGTGAAGCGGGCTGTCTCCCTGCAGCCCATGGAGTACCACGGTGGAACAGGGTTCCATGCTGTATCCCATGGAGGATACCACGGTGGAACAGGTGGACCTGCACCAACGGAGGCTGCGGCCTGTGGAAAACCTCTGCTGGAGCAGATTCTGGGCCGGACCTGCAGCCCGTGGAGAGGAGATCACTCAGGAGCAGGTGACCTGGCAGGAGCTGCTGCCCATGGGGGATCCAGCTTGGAGCAGTTTGCTCCTGAGGGATGGACCCCGTGGTACGGACCCATATCTGGAACAGTTCTTGAAGAGCTGCTGCCTGTGGGCAGCCCACACTGGATCAGTTCAGCAAGGACTGCACCCTGTGGAAGGGACCCCACAGCACAGGGGACGAGAGTGACTGAGAAGGAGCAGCGGAGAAGAAGTGCTATAGACTGACCATAATCCCCCTTCCCCCCTTCCCCTGCACTGCTCAGGAGGAGGAGGTGGAAGAGGGTGGATGGGGGGGAAGGTGCTTTTGATTTCTTTCCTTTGTTTCTCACTTCTCCAGCTTGTTAGTAATAAACAATAAATCTTACTGTCTCTCTACACTGAGTCTGTTTTGCCTGTCACGATAATTACTGGGTGATCTCCTCATCCTTATTTCAACCCTTGAGCCCTTTTTCATCATATTTTCTCCCCATTCCTCTTTGAGGAGCGGGAGTGAGAGAGACATTGTGGTGAAGCTTGGCTGCCCACCCGAGTAAAACCAACACACCATTTTTTAAAAAGCTAGAAAGGAGGACCGGGGAAACTACATACCAGTGAGTCTCACCTCTGTGCCTGGAAAGATCATGGAACAGATCATCCTGGAAGCAATGTCAAGGCACATGAAAGACAAAGAGTTGATCCGAGACAGCCAGCATGGCTTCACCAAGGGCAAATCATGCCTGACCAACCCGGTGGCCTTCTGTGATGGAGTGAGTGCATCAGTTTACAAGGGAAGACAGAACGATGTCATCTATCTGGACATCTGCAAGGCCTTTGACATGACATTCTGTTTTCCAAACTAGAGAGACATAGGTTTGAATGTTGGACCATTCAGTGGATAAGAAGGTGGCTTGAAGGTAGTACTCAGAAAGTGGTGGTCAATGGCTGTATGTCCAAGTGCAGGCTGATGATGAGTGAAGTCCCTCGGGGGTCTGTCCTGGGACTAGTACTGTTTAATATCTTTAACAACATAGACAGTGGGATCAAGTACACCCTCAGCAAGTTTACAGATGCCAGTAAGCTGTCTGGTGAAGCTGATACAACAGAAAGAAGGGAAGCCATCCAAAGGGATCTGGACAAGCTTGAGAAGTGTGTCCATGTGAACCTAATGAGGTTCAACACATCTAAGTGCAAGATGCTTCATCTGGGTCAGGACAATCCCAGGCATGGGTGGAGACTGGGAGAAAAACTCATTGAGAGCATCCCTGCAGAGAAAGACTTGGGAATTCTAGTGGATGAAAAACTTGACATGAGCCAGCAGTGTGAGCTTGCAGCCCCGAAGGCCAACTGCATCCTAGGCTGCTTCAACAGAGGAGTTGCCAGGATGGGTGGTGGGGAGGAATATGTTTTTAGTTTGCTTTTAGTTTCTCTCTGTTCTAGTCTGTTAATAATAGGTAATAAATTATTTTAATTTCCCTGTGCTGTGTCTGTTTTTTCCATGATGATAACTGGTGAATAATCTCCCTGTACTTATTTCAACCCTTGAGCCCTTCCCATTTTATTTTCTCCCTTTTTTTCTTTGAGGAGGGTAAGCGAGAAAGTGGTTGTGGTAGAGTTCATCAGCACAGTAGGGTAAAACCTCTACATGTGTTCATATCATTCCCTTCTAGGAATGATTTCTGTAAGAGCAGAGGAAGTCTAGGGAGGTTCTGAACAACCATCAATACTAGGACTTCCATGTGTTATTGCAGAATTAAGCCCAATGGTATTACAAAGGAAAAAATGTAAAAGATATATATAAAAAAGGAAAAGATGTAAAACTATTGGCTATAAGTAACAGTTACTTTATTTACCCCAGTATGGAGTCATGCACAGCTGTTTTTTGTTCCTGTAGTCATAATAGGTGAAAAAAAAGCTGTGCATGAAAAAAAAAAGGTGTTTAATTATATATCAATTTTTTTTCTCCAAACAGGCCTTGTGGTCGCATAGCTGTCCCATTAGCTATTGCTGGTATAGGTTACATACACATCAAGTAGGACAAGTGAAGTTTTTTCTGTAAATGCAACTCATATATTTCTGTTTTCTGATTATATCAAAGGAAAGTTGGTGAAGATATCAGCAGAGTGGGAAAAACAAATGACCATGTATCATTAAGGTGAGCTGGCTGAAATATCAAAGAGAAAACATCACAGTAATTCAGACCTAAGTTCAGTCTCAGATTCCATATAGTCTTCAAATGAAGCTGTTAACCCTGAGGTTCTCTTTCAGCCTCGTCTGTCCTCACTGAGAAAATGAAATGAAATATAAAGTTATTAATTGTCATAGTTGTCTCCCTATTCTCTGTTCTTGTCCTCTTATTCAAAGAATTTTTATTTATGTATTTATTTATTTATTTTAGGATTTCTGACTCATGGGAACTCTGCCAATGAGGAAAAAAATAATGATCCTATAGGGAAATTTTCTCTACTACGGCTACTGCTTTAGTTAATATTCAACAGGATGCAAGAGACAAAACTGCTGCATTTTTGCTTCTTTTAGGGTTCACTAATCAGGTCCTTATTCTACTGTCCCAAAATTCAAAATTTATGTTTTTTGAAAAAAAAGGAGGAAAAAAAAAAAAAAAAAAAAAAAGTTGTGTAAAGCAAACAGAACTCTTGTACCAAGGTGGTATATAAAAGACCTGAAGTGAGAAAGAAACTTAAAAATATAAATAATGATAGAAAAGTATATTTAACAATAAGGAAAACTACTAATTCAACATTGCAGAAGTGCGTCAAAGGCATTTTTGTATGTTTGTTTGATTGGTTGGCTGGTTTTATTTTTAATTTGTTTTTCTTTTCTAGAAAGAGGAACACTCCGTTTCACAAGAAGCATTACTGCACAAGAGCTAGACAAAAAGTATTAAAATTTATCCAAAAATTACTAAAAGTACTAAAAAGTGCTTAAAATTTAACAAAACTTTATTGAAAAAATAATAATATGTGACATATTTTCAGTGATTTAAAACAATGGATCAGTAGCCTTATTCTAGCTTACTTTCCAAAAAGAAATAATCTATATTTAAGAATTTAACTGAGAATTAGTAATCTCTAAAGCGTATAGTTTGAGAGAGACAGAAAAAAAAAAAAAAAACCAGAAAGTTAATGGTCCTCTACTTAATTCATGGAAAAATAAATAAATAAATAAATAAATAAATAAATAAAAGTCAGTTTATTAATTTATTGCTTAATCTGTTATGGAATCTTGCTCTATACAAGAAGATGATTAATAGCAATCATAGTCACAGACTAATAGAATCATAATATGGTTTGGGCTGTAAGGGACCTTAAAAATCATTTATTTCTACCTCCTGCCTTGGCAGAGGCACTTTCCACAAGACCAGGTTGCGAGAAAACTCATACAGCCTGGTCTGGTCATTCCTGCTAGGCACATGTTAGGCACAGAAAAACAAAACAAAACAAAACAAAAAACACCTTCCTGTTGAAATATTAGCATGGAGATAACAAGCTTACTATCTGGTTGAGGGAAGGTAGGTAATATTAGCAACAAAAACGGACATCCCATATGTAAACAGTTGCTGTAAATGAAATGTCTCTGGACATTTCATTGAATTCTTTAGTGTCTTTGAATTTGTGTTGGTTAATTTTTAAAATGTTTGTCTATTTCAGCTGCAATATTACTTTTCATGAGTGGTCGTGGATGGACCTGTATTCTTATGCAGTCTTTTGTGACTCCAAAAAATCACAACATGTCTTTAAGACAGTTAAGGAAGATAATTGGAACCCATGAAGCTCTATGGGCTTGTGATCTTCTTTCCAGCTATTTTATTATCAATTAAGTAACTCCCTGAACAGTCAGACTTCATCTGGCCTTGGTCTGAGTGGGACATTAGACAAAATGACTTAGGTCTCATCCAACCTAGCTTTCTTTATGGCCATATAATTCTGGGGAACAATTAAAAGTATGTGAGTTTAACTTCTTTCCTCTACGACACCACACAAACCCTTTTACTTACAGAGGCCTTTTGTTATTATTCGTTAAGCTACCACAACTGCTAAGATCTGGGAGGGTACATGAACTTTAGGATTCTAGGTCTGGAGTTTCCCAGAGAAACAGAAAATCTCACAGTCAAATTTGAAGTTCCCTTTGGAATTCACCTTCTTTGATAAGTTGTTTAAAGGTCAAAGGCAATTTAAACATTACACAGATTCAAGCAGATTGAAACACCAAGATATGTAGGGGAATTCAAGAGTGTAATGAAAAGTCAGAAAACAGCACTATATAAATTGCTTTAACACTTAAGAGTCAGAACTTATCTTTAGAGGAATTAATCAGATGATTTCAGACCTTCCATAGCAGCAGATAGAGTTGACAGTTCTTAATGGTAGTATTGGCTTAGTCTGTAAACCTTAAACTTATACTGGATCCCTTTAATGTTACAATCAAATTATATTTTATATGGTGTGCAGTAAACATCTTACATAACAGCTACTTTTAATGGCAACTAAATGATGTCAATGATATCAGTCACTTGATATTCAGGTGTTCAATGCAAGGTTGAATGAATGGGTCTTTGAGCAACCTGGTCCAATGGAAGGTGTCCCTGCCTATGGCAGGGGAATTGGAACTATACGGTCTTTAAAGTCCCTCCCAGCTCAAACCATTCTGTGATTCTATGCTATAGTTCTATTTGTACAATAAAACAAATTCAAGTAAATTGGCTAACCTCAACCTTCAAATAAAATAAATGTTTTCAGCAGTGATGCTCTGGAAATTATGTGTCCAGTAAGTGTCCAAATTGGACACTTATTTCAATCAGTGTCCTTGAACAAAGCTTCTGAAGGAGATGTCTTGAGTTTTTATTCACTGTTTTCTTGGCAGCTTCATTTTCCTCAGCCGGTCATGTCACATACACATAAACTTCCAGTTTGAAAAAGAAAAATAAATAGCAGTTTCACTTGAGATTATTTTTTTTTCTAATTGTTATTTTTAAATAATAATAAAAAAAAAATCAGTTATTTGAAGTTGAAGTGGAGTCCTCCAGGGCTCAGTACTGGGGCCAGTCCTCTGTAATATCAATGATGTGGATGAGGGGATCGAGTGCACCCTCAGTAAGTTTGCAGATGACACCAAGTTAGGTGCCTGTGTTGATCTGCTCGGGGGTAGGAAGGCTCTGCAGGAAGATCTGGATAGGCTGGACTGATGGGCTGAGGCCAACTGTATGAAGTTCATCAAGGCCAAGTTCTGGGTCCTGCACCTGGGGCACAACAACCCAAGCAGAGCTACAGGCTGGGAGATGTGTGGTTAGAAAGCTGCCTGGCAGAGAAGGACCTGGGAATATTGGCTGATAGTCAGCTGAATAAGAGCCAGCAGTGTGCTCAGGTGGCCAAGAAGGACAACAGCATCCTGGCTTGTATAAGAAACAGTATGGCCAGCAGGGCTAGGGAAGTGATTGTCCCCCTGTACTCGACTCTGGTGAGGCCGCACCTCAAGTACTGTTCAGTTTTGGGCCCCTCACTACATGGAGGTGCTTGAGTGAATCCAGAGAAGGGCAACAATTCTGGTGAGGGGTCTGGAGATCAAGTCTTATGAGAAGTGGCTAAGGGAGCTGTTACTATTTAGCCTGGAGAAGAGGAGACTGAGGGGTGACCTTATCGCACTCCACAGGTACCTGAAAGGAGGCTGTAGCAGGGTGGGGGTTGGTCTATTCTCCCACGTGCCTGGTGACAGGATGAGGGGGAATGGGCTAAAGCTGTGCCAGGGGTGGTTTAGGTTGGATATTAGGAAGAACTTCTTTACAGAAAGGGTTGTTAGTCACTGGAATAGGCTGCCCAGGGAAGTGGTTGAGTCACCATCCTTGGAGGTCTTTAAAAGACATTTAGATGTAGAGCTTAGTGATATGGTTTAGTGGAAGACTTGTTAGCATTAGGTCAAAGGCTGGACTTGGTGATCTTGTAGGTCTCTTCCAACCTAGATGATTCTGTGATTCTGTGAAGTTCACCACAATAAAAAATCACAACTTAAATTCTGTAAAAAAGTATAATATCACTGAATCTTTTAACTTTTTGTAATCTCTTGAATATTTTTGAGTAACTCTTGAAACAGAGTTTTTCCTGAAGCTGCACAGAAGCCAATTTTTTTTCTTAAGCTGCATGCAGAACAACTTCTACAAAAGTGTGAAAAGATGGCCTTTAGATATAGGTATATCACAAGGTGCCAATATTACTTGCAGCTTTTTTGTGCTAAGACTCTGTTATTTAAATTTAATCCTTGGGTTGTAAAGACCAATGATATGCAGTTCTGCAGTACTTTAGCGGGTGTTTTGGTTGGTTGGTTGGTTGGTTTTATAGTTGTTTGCTTGTTTGTTTTTAATGAATAAAATAGGGGAAAAAAGAACAAGAGGGAAAAAAAAAAAAAAAAAAAAAAAAAGTACAAGCAGACAAGGGCTGAACAGACTCCTCTATGCCCAGAAGCAATACAACATGTTTCCGCAGAAATATGATGATCAGCTACAGATTTCCACCAGCTTCCCCATCAGGCAGCCAGTCTCTCTCCACTTCATGCAGTCATTGCACTCCTGTCTATGAACTCTGCAGGACAAGGGGTAGGCCATAAGCAGTCAAATCATATTCCTCTCTTCTCCGCAAGACATAGGCAGCTATGATGAGCTGAAAGTACCTGCTTAATACTCAAAAAGGCTGTAGTGCAGCATATTAGCAATTCCCTCCGTTAGTTTACTCAATCACTCTATTCACCAGGTGCATCGAGGAATCACTCCCCCTCTGGGCCAGTGCAAAGGATAGATTGGTTATGTTAATCATCCATGCTAGGCAGCTAATGTACAAAACACACCTCCCAGTGCCCATCCCCCCATTGCTCCAGTAATTCTTTTCCATCTACACTTCTTACATCTGGGTATTCCCTGAGTGCCTGGCTTTCCATGGGGGCAAGGTCTGGAGACATAAGTCAATTTTTTTCTCTAGTCATTCACTAGTAGGACATGTGAAGTAGCTTTGCTTTTTCTAACTGTTGCAGATATTTGTAGATTTGTTAGCTTTCCAACTTCAACTATAATATTTTAATGCTAATATTCTGGCATCAAACCAGTTCCTAATCATGCTCCTATTCCAAACCTAATATTTAATCAAAGTGCAAGATTTTGATGTTTTCTGCTATATTGTTGTGGGTTTTGTTTATTATGTAGCTTTTCTTTCCCTCCTGGTAATCTATAAATATTTTTTTATTCTTCTACAAGGTTTATGTTTAAGAATTTTTGAGTAACTACAACTATATAAATACAACATCCAACTCTAAGTTAAATAATGCATTTGTTATGCAGTTCACATTGCAAAGTACAGTATTGCTTGGAATTTTAAATATAAGAGAAATAGTAACCTGTGCTTAAGAATGAATTCTATTTTTTTTTTCTTTAAAAATTTGTCTGTAAATTTCAATGCATTTATACAGAAGAATATTTTTCCAGGCATTGTATTGCTTATAGTAAAATTTTATGTTGGAATTCAGTCCTCTGTTAAACACCTTTTGCTGTTGGAAGAAAACCTAGTAAATTGAAAGGCATATTTAGGAATATAAAAGAGAACTGAATTCCAAAAAAAAAAAAAAAAGATACATACATTGGAATGTGTACACATTTCCAAACTATGATCATGGATCATGTAAGGTCAACAGTATTGTTGACTATACATAGTGACTGTTTTAGCAACTTCTAAATTCTGGATGGGTTTTCCACTTATCTAACATCTCACTTGGCACCTACACAATCTATAATGCATTCTTACCTCTTTCTTGAATGTTTAGATGTGGTCAGTTCTCAGGATATTAAAGTGCTGGAGAAGTATAGTGACTTGAATGCCAGCACACCAAAAATAATAGCAGGCCTACTTTATAGATGCTATCATTCACAGAATCACAGAATCACAGAATCACAGAAAAGTCTAGGTTGGAAGAGACCTACAAGATCACCGAGTCCAACCTCTGACCTAACACTAACAAATCATCCCCTAAACCATATCCCTAAGCTCTACATCTAAACGTCTTTTAAAGACCTCCAGAGATGGTGACTCAACCACTTCCCTGGGCAGCCTATTCCAGCGACTAACAACCCTTTCTGTAAAGAAGTTCTTCCTAATATCCAACCTAAACCTCCCCTGGCACAGCTTTAGCCCATTCCCCCTCGTCCTGTCACCAGGCACGTGGGAGAAAAGACCAACCCCCACCTCGCTACAGCCTCCTTTCAGGTACCTGTAGAGCGCAATAAGGTCGCCCCTGAGCCTCCTCTTCTCCAGGCTAAATAGTCCCAGCTCCCTCAGCCGCTCCTTGTAAGACTTGTTCTCCAGACACCCTCACCAGAATTGTTGCCCGTCTCTGGACTTGCTCAAGCACCTCCATGTCCTTCTTCTAGTGAGGGGCCCAAAACTGAACACAGTACTCGTGGTGCGGCCTTCATTCATTTCTATATTTGACGCAAAAAACACTTTTTTAGATGTAAGACTGGCTGACAAGTGCAAGTCTGCCACACCATAACACCACAAAAACTAGGCATCTTGTCATCCAAGCCATTCTGTTTGCTGGAGCATTGTCCAGAACAGATGTTTGAAAATATATAGTGTTCAATAGGGTTTGAAATGAAACTATACAGAGAATGCATTTATGTATGAAAACTTTTTTTTTTTTTTTTTTTTTCCCCCCCTTTTTAACACTGGAGTATAAATACATCACACTAGTACACAGCATAAGAATTAATGTATTGCACTTATTTTATTGGTATTTGTTAGGATGCAGTATTGGGAGATTTTGAATCAAGAGACCTTTGGTAAAACTCACACTCAGCTGAGCCAGGGACGAAGTGAAAAATCAAGGTCATTTTTCAGCCTGTGTTAACTAGAATGTCAATTACTCTTTCACTCTGCCACAAAGCAGTCACAGACAGTTAGTGCACAGGCTTAGATGTAAGCATGTAGAGAGGGACAGCCTCAAGATATATTCAGTTCGTTGATGTCAGTGTGTGCCTTTCTAACCCTGTTGACTATTCAAGGTTTGGTTCATTTTCAGGCTTTCAATAGTTAATTCAAATGCACTAATCTGTACTTCCTTTTAACTGGAATATTTCCCAAAGTTTTTGCAGTTTAAATATGGTTCGTTACTTTTGTCAGAATCACAGAACACCTGGCATTGGACCTCTGGAGGTCATCTCTTCTAATCCCTCTATTCAAGCAAGGACAGCTGCAGCAGGTTGCCTAGGAACATTTCCAGAAAGCTCTGAAGTAACTCCATGGAAGGAGACTCTGGGAAACTTATTCTGGTGCTCTGTCACTGACACAAAGAAGAAGTGCTTCCTGACATTCAGTCAGAAACTCCTGTGTTTGTGCTTATTACCCTTTTTTTTTTTTTTTTCTTTTTTTTTTTTTTTTATTTTTTTTTTTTCTTTTTCCCTGACACTGGACACCAGGAGCCCTGCTCTATCTTCCTCAACTTTTTAATTGAAGTGCACCATTGAAAGCTGAAGTCCATTCCTTCTGATGTATCATATTTTATTTGAAGTGACAACCAAAAAAAGTGTAATACATTATTTTATCAGGCTAGAAAACTCCTTACCAGGAGTTAACAAGGGATATATTCTAAAGGATCTTAGCTGGTAAATGCAATTTATTTCCAACATAGTGCTGTAGAGCTCTGCTTTGTAATTTCCAATCCCAAACAGCCCTTGACTTGCTCAAAAACAATGGCTACGCTGATCATGTTCAAGGGAATCCAAAAGAGTCAAAATGACAATTTGTAGAAGAGTGCCCCTGACTATGGCAGGGAGAGTTGGAATTAAATGATCTTTAAGATGATCTTTAAGATGCCCTTCCAACCCAAAGCATTCTATGATTCTATGTTACTACCTTCTTTCAAAACATGCCACACATTAATTCCTGCTGACTAGGTGCAAAATTAATTATACACCACTGGAGTTACTTTTATTGCTTTGTGAACCTTCTTGCTGTTAGCTGGGCTAACAAAAACATGCCCTTTTAAACATGGTGATAGAAAATAAAGACAAGCACTTGTTGAAGCAACTAACATTTCTGACAAGAACTCAGGGCTTAGTACTGGAGTTATATGAAATGTGTGACTTGAGGCATAGCATAGAAAAGCATAAAAAGCCAGTTGTGTGTCACTTCTACCTTCATCTGGTCACCAAGAATGGATTATTACAGCTATTTTTATATCTATATGTATTAAGGTAATCAGTTAATAGCTTTCATGGGGCTATTTTCTCTGTCTAAGTATTCACATCATTCTGAAGGAGCAAGTAGTTGCTAAATTAGAATATTTGAACTGTCTCCCAGGAAATGTAAATAGTTTTTGCTACCTAGACACAATCACCCCTCCCTTCAGTGTTTATTGGCCTGAATAAATACTACTTTGCCATTTACAGACTCCCACAAGCTCTGCTTAAACTTTGCAGTTCTTGTCAGACACTTGGTCCAAGTTTGCATTCCATTTCAAGCTCACCACTTTATCAAGATTTTTATCACCACTTTATCAAGATTTTTTTTTTTTAGAGCCGTACTCTATTGAGTTGAAATTTGAGTTTCCTGCGTAATAAACCTTGCAGATGACCAAGAAGAATATTCTGCATTATGGGCTACTACCCATTCTGGACAATCAAATCTAGCAGTCATGGAGATCCACCAGGAAGTGAAGAAGTGCATCCATGGAATCTTGGTTTCATCATGAATACTGTTAAGCTTAGATAAAGTATTCAAAACAAAAATTTTGTAGTCAGATTCTCACTAAAACATAAAATCTGTTGGACATGACTACAGATGAACGTGGTTGAAAAAAAAGATTTTAAATTCATTTTTATTTACCACAAAAGTCATTTTGAAGACATAGTATTACATTATATATTGAAAGAGTGGAAACAAGAAACAGGAGGAGTCATATATACCCATGATACCCTTAGGGAACATTCCTGAGTTTTCACTAGAAACTCTATTTTCAAATGCTGTTTATTTTGCATGTTTTAAAATTTTACCTTTACTTTCAGTATGTAATTTCCCATTAGATTGTAAATGTGACATATTCTTGTGTATCAGCCCTACTGTTCTGTGAAATGGCATTGAAATGCTGTAGATGTTTTATCAAATAAAATAAATAAATGTCCAAAATAAATTCATTTGTTATTAATCTTTTGTATAAACATTATGAATAGGAATTAGCTTTTGAAGAAAATATTAAATATTAATAACTTGCTACGTGTTGTAATATTCAAATGAAATTAACAAGGAAGATATGTGGAAAAATAAAGAGGAAGAATTTGAATTTAGTTGGAATTAAGTATACTGTATAATATGCTAGTATATATACTTATCCTGGTTTCAGTTAGGACAGGTTAATTTTCCTCCTAGTAGCTGGTAGGGAGCTTTGTTTTGGATTAGGATGAGAAGAGTGCTGATAACATGCTGATGTTTTAATTGTTGCAGAGCAGTGCTTACACCAAGACAAGGACTTTTCAGCTCCTTGCTCTGTCCTGCCAGCAGGCAGGCTAGGAGTGCAGGAATAGCTGGGAGGGGACAGAGCCAGGACAGCTGACCCAAAGTGGCCAAAAGGGTATTCTTAGCATGACATCTAACGTCATGCTAAATAATATATAGGGGTGGCTAGCCGGGATGGGGGGGCCATCTACTTGGGGTAGGCTAGGCATCCATGAGCGGGTGGTGAGCAATTGCATTGTGCATCATTTGTTTTGTACACATTATTATTATTTATTATTATTATCATTATTATTAATATTATTATTTTCCTGTCTTAATAAACTGCCTTTATCTCAGCTCACAGGCTTCACTTTCCTGTTTCTCTCCCCCATCCCATAGAGGGAAGGGGGGAAAGTGAGTGAATGGCTGTATGGTGTTTAGCTGCCGGCTGGGTTAAACCACAACAATACTATATATTGGCTTGATGGATACACCCAGAGAATGTGTGGTTCTATGTTCAGGTGGAGGCCAGTGACAAGTGGCATCCCTCATGGGTCTGTCTTGGGACTAGTGCTTTTCAATATCTTCATCAATGTTATAGGTGATGGGATTGAGTGCACCCTCAGCAAGCTTGCAGATGACACTGAGCTGAGTGGTGCAGTTGCTACAACAGAAGGAAGGGATGCCATCTAAAATGACCTGGATAAGCTTGAGAAGTGGGCCCGTGTGAACTGAATGAGGTTCAACAAGTCCAAGTGCAGGGTGCTGCACCTGGATCAGAACAATTCCAGGCGTGAGTTCAGAATAGGAGAAGAACCTATTGAGAGCAGACCTGCAGAGAGAGGGATTTGGGAATTCTGATATATGAGAAGCTTGACATGAGCCAGCAGTGTGAGCTTGCAGCCCAGAAGGCCAACCGTATCCTGGGCTGCATCTAGAGGAGCACGATCAGCAGGTGGAGGAAGGTGATTGTCCCTCTCTACTCTGCTCTTGTGAGGCCCCACTTGGAGTACTGCTTCCAGATCTTTAGTATCTCTGTGCTTGAACAGTTTAAACAGATGGTACAAGGATAAGATCCTTCCCTTCCCATCTGCCTTAACCCTCACAAAAGTATCCTGGGTATGACTCTTCAATGAGGTAATCTTAAATTGCATGAGACAACTTTATCAGAATTTAATAAGAAGAAAATCAGTCTTAGGCATTCTATATACATTGATTAGATTCTGAAGAAAAGGAAGACCAGCTAGTGATACTGTAAAATAATAGCAAGTTCCTCTCTCCTTGGGAGAAATGAGACATTATCCTGTCTTCAAAGTAGCTTCTGTGGACAGTAAATATCTGGACATACCTTCCAATGCCTGGAATCAGAAGCCTATTATTCATCATGGCAAGGTGCATGACAACCACCTTCCTGCTCCTTTTGCCCCAGGGGAAGTGTCTGCACTGCCAAGACTGAGTTTCAGTTGCTCACTGTTTTTCAGGATAGTTTGGGGCACACTTTGAGGCACCTAAATTCTTCTATACAAAATAAAGTTCTGCAGAGCTTTTTAGATTGCAATGTAGAAGATACAATGTCCCAGAGTAACATAATTTCAACATTTCAACATCTATCATCCTATTATGGATCTGTCATGAGTCCTTTTATTTTCTGGAGGTCTGCCTTTATCTAAAACTGCAGATCAATTTGTGAGCTGACTCCTGATTTATCCTGGTTTCATATATTTCACAGAGACAAAAAAACATCTTTCAGTGGCAATAGAAGAAGCTGCTGAAGTTATAGTAGGATGGCCACTGAGAGGAGCTGAGAAATAAAGCCTTCATTACCCTGTTCTGAAGAGGTTGGCTACATCCTTCTGTCTCCCACACCTCAAACATTTGTACACATTGATGAGATCTCCTCTCAGTCTTCTCTTCTCCAGGCTGAACAGACCCAGGTCTCTCAGCCTTTCTTCATAGGGAAAACAAAAATATAAAGCATTTTAGCCAAGTTCTTTGGACTACCTCATTCTCCCCCTCTCTGTCTTCCCTTGCGTTTTCCTTCTCAAAGCTAGTTCTTCCTCAGGACCAACTATTCCTGTCAGACTGTCTTAAACAAAACAAAACAAAACAAAACAAAACAAAACAAAACAAAACAAAACAAAACAACAACAACAAAAAACATTCGAAACAGGTGGGTGTTTTAGTTAAATAATACACATACAATCAGTAAGTATATTGCAAGAATTTTTACTCTGTCTTCAATGCATTTTTTTGTTTTTGTTGTAATATCATAATAACCATTGGGAGAATTTATTATGACAATGGAAAAAATTTGAGAGTAAGATTTTCACTGATATCCATTAATGCAGATATGCTGACAATGGGAATAAATCTACAAACATTCTAATGGAAAAACCGGACAAACTCCACTAAATTTGGTTATACTGTGTACATGTGAGAAGTCAATCTCATACACTAATGTTTACAAGATGTTTGTGTGTATGTGTGTCTGAATTTCAAGCGCAGAGGTTGAAAGAAAACATAATTAACAAAGAACCAATTCCCAAGAGTTACTTAGCAATTCCTACAAAGTACTGGGAGTCCTCAACCCTTATTAACTTCTATAGAAGTTGAAGCCAAACAACATGAAGTAAGATTAGGTCTCAAAATTCCAGCTAATATACATTCCTTCCTGATAGCAACAAAAACAAAGTCTGATATAGTCTGTTCAGCTCAGTACTTGTGTGAAGCACATTTTTTTTTTTTTCTCTTTACAAGTAATAGTCTCATTAATTACAAAGATCAGTTAAAATATACTTATTTAATAATGATACATAGTGTGCAAGGATCATTTTAAAGTTACTTTTCAATGTCATAGATAAAGTAGATCCCAAAGGCATTTTTAGAAAACACATAGTTTGCATATCTAGAAGAAATCATCCCTGCATAAATTTGAGGGAAGGGGCAAAAGCATAAATATCTGTACACATGTGCATGTGTGTATGCATATTTTTGTGTTTGTGTGCATGTAAATTCATAGAAAACAATTTTTTTCTTTTACCTCACTTTCACTTCACCTGTGACTAAATTTATGTAGCAGACTTCCCATTATAAAATATTGTTCACTTAAATATTAGTAATAACTTCAAAAATCTAATATTGATCAATTTTATTTTTTTATTTTTTATTGTGAAATTTAACTAACAAAAGGTTACCTGATCTGAATTCATACTCTTAAAGCTCTGTCTACTTCAGTTTTAGGTCATTTTCAAAATCAGAGTGGGCTTCTTTTCTAAAACTAATTTGTATGCAAACAAAATCCTATGGGAGCAGCTGAACTTAGAAAAATTCACAGCCAAATTGCAGAAATTACCCTTATTATCATTATTATTGCTGTCATTTATACACTTATCAATGTGTAATCTGAAAGTACTTTAAAAGGTTGAAACTGACATTAACCAAGTAGGATAATCAAATACTTAATGTTCCAATCCCCACACACATGCCCACACATGTGCAGACACACCCACAATGTGGTCTTAAAAGTAAAATGAAATAGAAGTGATCATAATATTAAATTTCAGAAATTGCTGTTAGTGAAAATCTACGAACACTTTGCTCCTGGTTTCAGCAGTGACCAAATTAGTTCTTAAATAGATATCAGGTAGGAGGTAAATCCAAAACTGAAGGATGCAGTAAGGATAGAGCTCTGCTTTTGCCAACACACAGAGAGACAGGATATAAATATATTTTATATTTATATATTAAGTATAATATATTTTGGAAGAATGGAGCTAGCACAGAGTCGGTAAAACCTTCATGGGCTTCAACTATGCTTCATAGGTTGCAGTCAGAATTATGAATTGACCAAGAAGAAGTAGAAAGATAAATGATGCTGAAATACTCTCACATTTCACCTCAGAAGCAATCTATTGATTTTTGGAAAATAAAATATTCCTAACACCATTTAAGTACAGATCCACAGTACAAGCATTTTGGAAAAGTCCTTCAGAGACAAAACTAAGCAGTTAGGATGTTGCTGTTTCTAATCTCAGAAAAAATTTTATGAGTTTCGGCCATCAAATATTTTAATAATTTTTTTTTTTGAATGATTACAGTAACTGGATAGTTAAATGTAATATGAACGAAGTTCAAATCTTCTGCTACTTTTATTGTAAGTCAATATCATGTTTGTTATATTCAATACATCACCATTGCAGAATTGTAAAGGAAAAAAAAAAAAAATCTAGACATATAGCAAGGACAAAGACTACATTTAAGACATGACCAAGGAGACAGCTGATGAGTGTCACTATGGCAATAGTGAAGAACTGAAGAACTACACCTCATTAAATCACAGAATCATAGAATGGTATAGATAGGAAGGGCCCTTAAAAATAATATAATTCCAATCCCTCTGCCATGGGAAGAGACATTTTCACCAGACCAGCTTGATTAAAGCCCCATCTAACCTGACTTTGAATGCTTCCAGGGATAGGGAATTGACAACTACTCTGGACAACATTTTCCACCCTGTAGTAAAGAATTTCTTCCAAACATCTAATCTAAATCTATCCTCTCTTTGTTTCAAACCATTACTCCTTGTTCTATCACTACACTCCCTGGAGTCCCTCTTGTAGTCCACCTTTAGTTATTTGAAGGCAATGACATGTCCCTGGAACTTTCTCTTCTCCAGCCTGAACAACCCCAAATTCCTCAGCCTGTCTTCATAGAAGATGTGCTCCAGCCCTTTGATCACATTTGTTGCTCTTCTATGGTCTCCTGAACACATAGCCAGCTCATGTTGAGCTTCTTATCAACCAAAACCCCCAGGTCCTTCTCCTCAGGGAAGGAGTTTCATTTACAGGTAGCCTTATTCAAATTGTAAACACAGTGCAGAATAGGCCAGATCCCTTTCAACAAGGTATTGCTCTGAAAAAGATCAATCTTTTTTTTTTTTTTTTTTTCCTAAATCTGACTAATTTTAATTTTATTTGTTATCAGATGTACTCTGTTCATACAGAACAGCATTATTACTTTTAGTAAAATTAAGAAAGAATATTAACATAATTTAGGAAAAGTCATCAGGTGACAAAACACTTTTTGAAGATTGTGGAAGGGACATTCTCCTCATTTGTTACCCAGACTTTTTCTGGGCAGCCTTTCTGGACAGAGGCATCAGTTGGGAAACTGTCTGATAGATTGATTATTGCACCTTGTAGACAGCCTGAAATTGTACGACCACTTCAGAATGAAAGGTATTTGTAGATTTTTGAGTTTCATCTAGCTAGAAGAAGTTCTAACTCTAGTGAAAAGGCATTTAGGTATATTTAGACTTTATCTGCAGAATTTAGGCATTTTCTTTGCCCTTGCTAACACAATCTAAAGAAAAATCATCATCTTGACTGTTGAGAAACAGCCTCGTGGGGAGCCCATATGCTTGTTCATTCACTTTTGTTCAGTGATGTGGCAGTGATATCTATATCTATATCTAAGTCCCACTGATTATTTAGGCTGTGGTGTAACTACATGTAGAGAATATATGCACTTCATTTTTTTTTTTTTTTTTAAGTGAGCACTGCACAGCTCCTACATATAGCCTTATAGTTGCATGCTTTGACTTTATTTGACCTTAATTTTATAACACAATTTTATTTTTTTTTCTCTTAAATATTAATGAAGTCCTCTACCAGAGATTAACAGCAAATTTCAGGTTCCAGAGTATGTAATCTTATGTGTTTAAAATTGTTTTTGTAAGGCATGTAACATTTTTTGAATTTCTTGTTAAGATTTATGAAACTGAAACTTAAATAGGCCTGGAACCTCTTTCTGGATCCAGAGATTTCAAACCTGAATCACACTGAAAAATTCCTAATGTGTTTTGCATGTTTTGTGGAGGAGAGTGAATACAAGACAGGAGGAAATAATTTGTTTTTGGCACAATTTTGGTAAACAGGAGTTATTCTAATGAAATTCCCTAGCTGTCTTATGTGTTCCTCACCCATGGCTAATGGTCGCTAAGTTGATTGCTTATGAATTTCTTTGTTGGCCCAGAGGGCTTTGTGCCAGCAGGGAACATTTTGAAGAACAAGACGTTTCTCTTTTCACTTGCCACAACATCCCTGGAGGCTTTGTGTGTTACAGTACCTTGCTCTAAAAGTGTAAGTGTTGGAGAAGTGCTCCATCGGCTTCGTAGACAGGGACCCCCATGGACATAATTTGGACTATAATTAGTGGTTGCAATGTTCAGGCTCCATTACCCAGTACAATTCTGTGTTAAGGTTGCTGTCTCCTCTGACTTTTAGATTCACTCTGTGTTAATTTTCTTCTTCTGTTTTCCACGTTATATTTTAGAGAAAAAGCTTTAAATTTTGCCTGCATTTCAGAATAACACTAACCAACTTTCCTGGATTTAAAAGTAAATGTAAATCTTTTGGGAAAAAAAAAAAATAATAAAATAAAAAAAAAAATAAAAAGAAAAAAAGACGCAGTTATAACATGATACTAATTCCATATCCAATAAAGTGTTACATTAGATTTTTAGAAATATTGTAAACATTTGGGACAAAGTCAAACCTTACCACATGGACATAATTGAAGTCAGAAGTTTGTCCTTAGGACTACAATCTCCCTGAAGTTCCCAATGATTTTAATAGGATTATACATATAAATTGAACAAAGACAAATTCATAAAAACCAAGTAGATTGGAAAGGAAAATTATGTAGTTTTCCTCCATTCTTAATTTTAAAATCAATGTCTAAAATTTTTCTCTTTACTCCTACTTTTCAAACTTATTTGATATTTTTTTAATGCCCTAAATATTGGAAATATTGGAATTATATTATATATATATCTTTGTATATTAACCAGGGGAAAAAGAAAAAAAAAAAAAAAAAAAAAAAAAAATTTTGGAAGTGAAAAGATAACAAGGGAAAGATTTGTGAGATGCAGCTCTGTGACATCAAGAATAGAACTAGAAAGGGAACATATTTAATTTAATTTAATTTAATTTAATTATTTTATTTTAGTTATTTTATTTATTTTATTTTATTTATTTTTTATTTTAACTGAGGTCAGTATTAAAAGCCACTTTTCAAGCTATTTTAGAACATTCTATTTTAAGAATTTTTCTATTTTAAGATAATATTGTGCTGCAAAGCCCAGGCTCAATTAATTTTGTGTGTGTGTGTGTGTGTGTATGTGTGTGTGTGCGTGAAATTCTATTTTATCTCTGTGGCACTGTACTGACCTGCATAAAGGTGGCAAAGCTACCTCTTAGCTTCAAAATCTATTCCTGTAACACAGCCTCAGCAGTCAGTTTCTAAGAGTTCCTCTGACAGAAAGACCTTATAGAATGCTTTATCATTTAATAGCCAAAATAGCAAGGAAGAAAGGACATTCTCTCAGTCTGAACCTCACCACATCAGTTCTGCATGATCCCTACACTAGTGTCCTCAGTATTGGGAAGAAGGGCATTTAGAGGAAACTAAACATGAAATAATCTGTTTATTATTCAAAGAAAATTTGTATAGGATTTACCTGCTGTAGCTGACATTGTTATTGTGTATAAATAATACCTTTTGTATCAAATCTAATTTTGCTAATATTTTCAGTGAAATTACTGTTGTAATGGTCTGAGGAAGCTCAGAAGTAGACTAGCTACATAAAAATATAGTTTCTACTTGGGGATGTTTTCTCTAGTTAAGTTTTAGTGAAGTGGCAATTTTGAAGCTATTTTATAAGCTCTGGAAAGATTCTCTTGAACCATCCAGCTGTGTTCTGTTACAAACTGGCATGCCTCAATCCTTTTCATTAACAGTGTTTCATCTAAAAAATGGTTAAATCTTCTATCTATTTATATTTATAAGTATAAAAGCATTCTCAAACTCATTGAACTCAGTTTATGGTGCAAACTTTTTTCTACCTTTCTGGCCAAATTAATAGCCAAACACCTGTTCTTGCTCGTGCCACCTAAGCCCAGCTGTATTAGTTTCCTCTCAGATGGTATCTTTCTATTTATCTATTTTCTGTTATTTTTCCCTTACTTTCCAGTGAAATTGTTATTTTAGTAGTACAAGAATGTGCCAATTTCCCTGGGGATCCCAATTTCTTGTAGAAATAGTAGTTAGTAGTGTTACTGTTAGTTGTTACTGTACATTTTAATTTCTTTAACCTTGCTGCCTCCAGTCTTCAAGGTAATCTAAACCTTTTAATGTGCCATTCTGGCCTTGTCCTGTAAAGACTGCACAATCAGCCTATTACCATATTTTCACTTTTTTTTTTTTTTTTTTTTTTTTTTTTTTTTTTTTTTTTCTTTGCTAACGTAGCTGTTGCAAATATTAAAATGGTAAAATGGTTGTCTCAAATTTCAACCTCGAGAATCTTCCCTAAGGAAGGTATCTGCCATTTCAACATTATTGCATATGTAAAATCTTTCTAGTTCATTAAAGCCTGCCTTTACAATTTCATGAGCAAATTTCTTCATGTTGCTATTTTAAATGTTTAACCAAACCTAAGTAGCTTATATCTACTGCAATCCTATTGTCTACAAGATAAAATATCAAAGCCAATACAATGTTTACATAGCACAGTTTAGATATATAATTCACATAAAAAGTTATTTTATTGTCTCTCTCTCCCCCTGCCTTTCCCTATTCCTTAAAAGTCTTCAATGATTTTTCCATCAAAACTTCTGTAAAAACTCTGCAGACCTTTAAGATCAGCGTAACAGGTATATATCTTTCTGAATCTTTTATTTCTTTTGTCTTCACCACAGGAATTTCATGGCCTTTCCTGCATACATAGAGTATTATTCTGACTGCTTAACATAAAAATAGTTATTTGATAGTTATATACTATTTATTCAGGATACAGGTATATAACTTCACACTCACTCAGACCTGAATGCATTAATTTCCTTGAGATTTTCTATTTTTTTTTTTCTTCTAATTTACTCACAGTAACTCCCATTTTCATAACATAAGTTCCATTTGCCATCCCTTTGTTTGTTCTTCTCCATGCTGTTATGTTTATTGTAAACTGTAGCAATTTTATATGTAACTGAGACAATTTTACATATATTTGCTTGAATTTGAGGTTTTATCATTAATCTGTACCATATCCTTTTTAATTTAATGTCATTTTCAAAACATGCATCAGTTCAACTTTTGGCAATTTTTTTCCTTCAGTTCTTGGGTTTTAAGGTCTGACTTTTTTTCCTGTTCCTTTGCCTTATGCCTCCAAATTTATGACTCTTATGCCTTTAAAAAAAAATAAAAATAAAAAATAAAAGAAAAAAAAGAAAAAAAAAAAAAAATATTTGCAGGTTTAACTTCAGTTATGAGGTTGGCCTTCTAAAGAAATCTTTTGCTTGGAAGACAAGCTCATTATTATTATTATTATTATTATTATTATTATTATTATTATTATTATTATTATTATTAGCTTCAAATTATATAAATATTAACCTAACTTTACATTCAAACTTAACTCATTAGTTCTCATTAGAACTAATGCTACTCATTAGAAATATAGTTATAGGTCTGTGCTTTATTTAAATTTGACTTTTAATTCACCTGAATAAACATGTCTGATGTCACTTCCAGAGATGAAAAAAATAGATGTCTGGTACCTATGTGCAAAGTCCTTATGTGCAATAGACCCTATGCGTTGTGGCTGTCCCAGATTTACCGGACACATAGGTGGAGCTAAAACTGAATATACACTGAGATTTAGATTATTTGTTTAAATGTTTAAATGGTATAAATGTAAACATTTACCATGTAGTCCATATTTCTGAGGAGAAATTCCACCTTATGGACATGTTTACTAATGGCACTGATAACACAGCAACTACAAGAATCAAAGAGAGCCCATCACCCCATATTACTTTCTGTTCATCTCTGTTTTCTCTTCATTGAATCCTGGAGGAACCAGATTTGTTGTTATACAATGTATAATTCCTGTGGAGAAATCTCTTTGGGTTTATCTGAAATTTCTAGTCATCCAAAGCTATAGAAGAATACTTCCTCCCAAAATCTGAAGTCCATTCCCACCATCCTCTCAGTGCAGTAGGGCTGACAACAGCCATTCATAATGTTTTGTCTCCAGACTGACCTTTGACAGATATTTGCATGAGTTTGCTGCCATTGAAGGCAAGAAATGTGTCATTGTATAGTTAAGTTGTTATCCAGCTCACTTCAAAAACTCAAGAAGCTATAATCAATAGACTTACCAGACTAAAACAAACCAACTGAGCAATAAATAGTGCCCTCCACCTCTCCCCCCCCCCCCCAAAAAAAAATAAAATAAATCACCTGTTTTGAAAAAAAAAAAAAAAAAAAAAAAAAATATCCTGAAAAATGTACTTGGTTTCTTGATCAGTGTATAAAACCATCAAGGTATTCAACGCTTAATGAACATAGTTAGATTTAACCACTGTCCATCCAGCCTACCATGCTACCCTGCCCATGAGATTATTCCTTCCCTTAGGGAAAGACTACAATTATCATTTTATAAGCAAAAACATTTACTTTATGTAATTAAAACTATCATAAAATATGTAAAAATATAATATCTTTTTTCTTATCTTCTGCATTAGTGAGTTCCTCTTTGAGTTATTCATAGCCTGTATATTTTTTTTTCATTTATTTGTTCTAAACCTGCCAAGTATTATTTGTTAGTAATTAATAACTTTATTTATTTATTATGAATTAGTTAATTTATTTATAATGAGAAATAACGTTACAAAAGAGGACACTGCATAGTTACTGAATATTTTAGATTTTTACACCAATATATATACACATATTTTGGATTATGCTGTTATATTTGCTTTTGTATGTTTCTAAACAAGGTAATAGATACTAATGGAAGTATTTAGAAAGTAACAGAACAGTTTCCTGGCCAGTTCTTGCTAACATTTCCTGTTTCAAAATGTAATCCCACATAAAACTCAGAGCAAAAATAAAAATATTCAAAGCACATCCAAGAACTCAAACTAATATTGAATTTATGATTGTTTATCTCCTCTCAATTAGTAGCACCTTAATTAAAAATACTGATCTGGCTGTGTTACCCTTGGTGCTTAGAAAATCTTTTCTGAGGATCATATTTCTGAAATGAAAAGACTGTACATAATCAAAAATTAAGCAGTGCAGACTAATAGATAAACGATTCACTGCTAAGGTAAAAGTTGTCTGCACTAACCAAAGAACAGATCATACGTGAGATGAATGGTGGGTTTTGATCAACCAGCAGTCAATAAGGTCATGGAATCATAGAATATCCAAGCTGGAAGTGACTGACAAGGATCGAGCTCCTGGGTCCCCAAAGAACCATCCCTCCCTCAAAAAAAATAATAATAAAAATAAAATCAGATAATGTGTCCAAACACTTTTTGAACTCTGTCAGGCTTGGTGCCATGCCCACTTCCCTGGGGAGCCTGTTCCAATGCCCAACCACCCTCTTGGAGAAAAACAATTTCCTGATATCCACCCTGAACCTCCTCTGTCACTTCAAAGCTTCAGACCATTCCCTCTGATTTTATTGCTGGTCACCAAGAGAAGACATCAGTGCCTGCCTCTCCACTTCCCCTCACAAGGAAGTTGTAGACCATGATGAAGTCTGCCCTCACTCCCTCTTTTCCAGGTTGAACAAGTGACTTCAGCTGCTCCTCATACCCTCATCCTGTTGCCCTCCTTTGGACACTATGTTTTATGTCTATGTCTTTATGTTATCTATTTTTATGTCTTTCTTATACTGTGACACCCAAAACTGCACACAGGACTCAAAGTGAGGCCGCACCAGCACAGAGCAGAGCAGGACAAACACTTTCTTCAGCTGGTTAGTAATGCCATGCTTGATGCACCCCAGGATATGGTTGGTGTCCCTGACTGCCAAGGCACACTGGTGGCTATTGTTCAGCTTGCTGACAGCCACAACCCCCAGATCCCTTTCTGCAGGGCTGATCTCCAACATTTCATCCCCCAGTCTGTACGCATAACAAGGGTTGCCCCTTCCCAGGTGCAGAATCCAGTACTTGTACTTCATATTGTTGGTGACTGTGCAGCTCTTTAATTTGTCCAGATTTTTCCTCTCTGCAAGTCCTCATCACCCTCAATGGAGTCAGCAGCTCTACCTAGTTTGGTATCATCTGTGAACTTGATCAAAAAACCTTCAAGGCCTACATCAAAATTGTCTATGAAAATATTGAAGAGGGCTGGTGCTAAAATGGAGCCCTGGGGAATGCCACTAGTGAAAGGTTGCCAGCCTGATCTAATCCCATTTACATGAACACTTTAGGCCTGACCCAACAGACAATTGTTCATCCTTCTTATTATGCTTTTATCTAACTGTATTCTGGTCATTTTGTTCCGAAGAATACTGAGAGAGACGGTATTGAAAGCTTTACTGAAATCCAGAAAGATTACATCAAGTGTCTTCCTTTGGTCAACTAACTGG
The DNA here is from genome assembly GCA_011076525.1 of Nettapus auritus. Taxonomy (NCBI): domain Eukaryota; kingdom Metazoa; phylum Chordata; class Aves; order Anseriformes; family Anatidae; genus Nettapus; species Nettapus auritus. The sequence goes on from CM021797.1 coordinate 37,288,898, forward strand.
GTGATCTTGTTATGAAGGAAATTAAGTTTGTTAGACATGACCTTCCTCAGTGAACCCATGTTGGTTCTAACCAATGACTGTTGTCCTATAGGTGTTTTTCAAAACTTCCCAGAACAATCTTCTTTTTTTTTTTTTTTTTTTTTTTTTTTTCCAGGCATTGAAGTGAGACTGACAGGCCTGTAATTGTCAGGATGTTCTTTCTTGCCCTTCTTGAAAACTGGGACCACATTTGCCAGCTTCCAGTCAACTGGGGCCTCTCCAGATTCTAAAGACCATTGAAAAATAATTGATAGAAGTCCTGTGATGACATCAGCTGGCTTTCTGAGTACCCTGGGATGAATCCCATCCAGACCCATGGATCCAGGTGGAACAGCAAGTCCTGCACAAGTTTGGGGGATAAGTGGGAGTTTATTGTTCCTGCAATCACAGTCCTCCAACTCAGGGCTGCTGGGGTCCCATAGCCAATCACTGGTGTTGAAGACATAGGCAAAAAATGCATAAAATGCTTCTGCTTTTTCTGTGTTCCTGTTTGTTAGGTGACTGTTCTCATCAAGTATCAGACTAATGTTTGCTCTGGTCCTCCTTTTCCAATTAACATTTTTTTTTTCTAAAAAAAATCCTTTATTATTGTTCCCCACACCCTGGCCAGCTTCAGCTCTAAATCAGCTTTGGTTACACGGATTCTCTCTCTACAAAGGCAAGCAGTACCCTGTAGTCCTCCCTTGTTGCCTGACCTTGCTTTCAGCAGCCATACACTTTCCTTTTCCACCTAAGCTCTTGAAGAGGATCCCTGCACTGGCAAGTCAGCCTTCTGCCCTTCCTGCTTGACTTCTGACATTTTGGAATTGCCTGTTCTTGTGCTCTTAGGAGGTGGTACTTAAAAACCAAGTAGCTCCGGTAGACCCCAATGACTTTAAACATAATTTCCCAGGGGACCTTACTAACTAGTTTCCTCATAAGCCTGCTCTCCCCATATTCACGGTTGAAGTCTTTGTGTTTGTTTTCCTCCTATCAGCAATGATTTTAAATTCAAATACCTCATGGTCACTATGGACAAGGTGACCACTATTGCCACTTCCCTCACGCCCCTCACCCTGTTTGCAAGCAGCAGGTCTAGGAGGGCACCTTTCCTACTCGTCTCTCTTAGTAGATGTACCAAGAAGTTAACATTAAGGTGCTTCAAGAATCTCTTGGACTTGTTTGTCTCATCTGTGTGATGTTCCCAGTTGACATCTGACAGGTTGAAACCCCCGTAAGGACAAGGGCAATATTCACTTTTTTTGCCCACACTGTAGGAGGGTTAGTTAGAGACAGTCCTGATGCTGTGCCAGCACTGCTCAGCGGCAGACACAACACTGGTGTGATACAACTGTTGTTTCAGCTACAAGTGCAGAGCATAGTAAGTACTGTATGGATTGCTGCAAGGAAATTTAAGATCCCAGCCAGACCCAGTACACTGGGAAAAATAATAATCTTTTAGAGTAAGTTGGCATGCTTCTGCCAACACATAACTGTAGCCTATAGTATCTTGTATGCTATCAGAGATATGACAAATGAAAATTACATATTGCACTGTAGTCACTAGTGTAGTGTAAGATTAGTGTAGCCATTCCAGTTCATGGAAACAGAATAATTTATATGTGGAAGACATAACTATGTTTTAGAGCTGAAAAAAAAAAAAAAAAAAAAAAAAAAAAAGTTCTATTTCAAATATTATTACTACTTTTTTTTTTTTTGTCATTGAATGTGGGATTTTTCTTTTCAGCAATATTTCTCATTAGCTAATTCTTGTTTGCATTCATTGAGAGAATAATATTTTTATACATGAAAAATATACATGAAAAGTTGCAGCTACTGGCATCTAGAAAGCTAAATGTAGTATCCCAAATAGAAAGGAAAATACAGAAATGCAAAAACAAAACAAAACAATGCAAACAAACAAACAAACAAAACTCCACCAAAAACTAAAACAAATACTTCTTAGGAAGAATAATAATAATAATAATGAAAACTGAAATAAATTATTCCTATTGAACATTCCTTTTCTGGAAACACTAGTCATTTTTGCAATGAATGCAAATATACTTGAACATAATTTTTATAATGATTCCAAGTGAGTTTTACAGGTCCCCACTACCACACTTAATGGCAATTCATTATGCCAACAAGAGCCCAAGATGAGGGTGAAATCTACAGGTGAAGCCTGTAGAAAGAAGGATAACTTTACAGACTAGGGAAAACAGTTTTTAAAGGCTTGATCAAGTTAATTTTGTCATTTTCTTAGACATGGGCAAAGGTACATTCATGATGTACCATGACGTCAATGGAGATGAGTCTCATTTCAGAAGTTCTTGGGAGAACTAGAATGATAAGTTATTGCAATTTTTTAAAAGGGGCAAAACAGTATATTTTCAACTTATCTCACATGCAGAAAAAAAAAAATATATATATATATATATATTTACATGGAAGAAAAGGGGAATAGCAAGTCCAATTTAAATATTGCAACATCATCAATATTGAAAATAACATCTTACAATAGCACAATTGGGCACTTTATTAACTCAGTCTACCTGGATAAGGATTTAGCACATACATTTAGCTAAGAGTGAGAGATTAGGACAGCAATATATGTGCATTGTAAACATCAGGATTGATTCTAAAGAAGAAAATGATGATTAGTGGATCTATATTTTTTATATTACATTTTCTTTACAACTTAGAAATATTGTAAATAAACATCAATTGGAAAACGGCAAAGTAATTAACTCATAGCAGTTACATGGGAATCCTTCAATATGACTTCCAACATGTAGCAAAATATGTATATATAAAAAAAATAAAGCACAGCCAAAAACATACACAATCTTGAAGCTTTCTTTCCATGATTTCAGCACCATTTATCTTCCCATTTTTGCTATCTAAACTGTAAAAGCATCCTGTAGAATGTGAGTTTGTGCATTCCTCTTGAGCTTCAGATAGTCCCGTTAATTGACGCATTAACATTTCGGACCTAAGGTTTAATATGTCATAGCTGGGGTAGGTTTCTGTCAGAACATCCCAGCTGGATATCAGTCCACAGGAAGGGAAAAAAAAAGGGAGGAAAAAAAAAAAAAAAAAAAAAAAAAAAAGACAAATTAAAAGTTCATTCATTTTATGTCAGCCTGTTTCTGCAATCATTGACCCTAATGGTGAATCATGCCTCCAATTATTTTGATCAATCTACTTTACCTTTATAGAATTATAACCGTAGCAACATTATCTCTCCACAATAGGGAAGAATTTCCATTTTCATGCCTATCATGCCTATAAGGGTAAGGGCTGATGACAAAATACTGAGAAGGGCTAGTTTTGTTCATCTTTGGTCTTGCATAGAATAACAGACATACAGGAATGTAAACAGTGATGCATTATGAGCAGAGGTGTATTCAGAATTCAAATCATTGAACTTGTTAGAACTGTTAACTACTCAGGATAGTTACAATAACAAATTAATTGCACATTAAAATACATGGTAAAGGTAGGGGTTTGTTTGTTTTTTAACAAGTGTTTTCTACTTTTTCTTTTTTTGTTTTCCTTGTCTTTTTTTTTTTTTTCCTAGACTAATGGTATTAGTGCAGTTGGTGTACACATACCAACAGCAGTCCCTGTAAAACCATTATCAGTGTGCAATCATAAACATACTACGTAAACGTAGCATACTAAGTCAAAACACCTGACAACTTTTGTTATAGATTACAAACCAATTTTTTGCCTTTAAGCGCTAGTCCTGTATTTGCCACTTAAGTGAGCTTAATAAATAAAAACATATTTCTATTAAGACAGAAAGGTTTTGTATGGAAGAGGAGCATTAATCTTTGGTTTGCAAAGTTAAGCCCTTCTATTTCTACAGTATCCAGCTTCAGAATTTTAAATTTAAGCAGAC
>CM021797.1:37292922-37311860 GCA_011076525.1 Nettapus auritus
CAGGAGCTGTGCGTTGACAAAGGAATATGGAGATATAAGCACAACATTATTCAGATCTTAAAAAGCACATTGTAGGATGGTGAGAACATGGCTGCCAGTTTTTTTTTTTTTTTTTTTTTTATTACCCTATTTTCCCCTCCCATTTTCCCCCTCCCCTGAAAAATTCAGGCAAATAAATATAATTGACACTACAAATACTGAAATTCTCATTTCTGAGCCAGGACTGTCTCTGAGCTATATCCAGAGTTCTGTTTCTCAAACACAACATCCACCATTTCAGGGTGGAAAACAGCAACAATTCCTGTCTTTACCTTTCTCTATTTCTTCTTTATTTAAAGAAAAATTATGTATTTTGGTTTCTTAAATGTTATCTGCAAAGAGAAAACCTGCTTGGCATTTAGATCCTCAAAGTAATGGTTCATCTTCTACATTTGTATTTTGTATGTCAAATACAAAATGGATACATTTAAAAAGCTAAAGATATGTAATAATGTGATCATTCCAATTCAACTTGTTTTTTGACTAAAGAAGTTCAGAATATTAATTCAGTGTGTAGAAGTTTATATCCCCTGGGTAATCAGAGGAATAAAATAGAAATAATGGATTAATACAGTACAAACCTTGAAAAATACATTACATTTTCAGGTAGAATTTCAGACATGGAAAAAAAAAAAAGGCATGAGGGCTCTATATGATGACCTGGGAAGCACCCAGCTACTGTGATAATGAATATTGTATTAGGATTCCAGAATATACCTGCTCACATTACATCTCTAGAGAAAACAAAAACAGCAACAACAAAACTTTTTTTTTTTTTTTTTCCCATCCTTTTTATTTTAAAAAAAAAAAAAAAAAAAAATGTATTGAAAAGATTTAAAATAAGGGAACATTGAATATTTATTGAATGTTTTACAGATTTTGTCCCAGATTTGGACCTAATATTCTTCCCTGCTATTTTGTGTTTGGATGAAGAAAAAAAAATAATTGTGAAAGATCTTTTAATAGATAAAAGTATAACTGTTTACTGTTATTTCTTTCACTGGGTGGAAACATCGTACTTGAACCTCACTATTCAGTTTTGCAGTTGGAGCCAGGACAGTAAGGAAGACGGTTATATCTCTGGCCAGCAATAGAGAATACTCTCTCTACTCTTTTTCACACTCTAAGAAACCCACTGACATGAGAACTTTTTCTATTTATCCTTTTCTTTTCCTATTCCCCCCTTCTTCCTCTCTTTATTTATTTATTTATTCAGAAAATTGTCAGGGCTGCCAGGCCCTGGGAATAACAGATAGAACTAACCCTTTCTTCCCTTACCTCACATTTATAGTCACAATGTAAGAACTAAAGTAAAAACCTTATACCAATGATTTAAGGTCTAAGAATATGTTCTCAGAGAATTCTTTGATGCCGGTTGTATTGCTAGACAGGATTGTCACATCAAAAATGAGAGGTATAAAATGTAATTAGATGCTCTGTCCCTTGGAATGCAATGAAAGTTTGTTGCCAGTCTATATTCTGTTTCTTTTAAAATTGCCCTCAAATTCTTTAAGAGAAGGATGCTGTTGATTTTTGTTTGTAAAATGTGTTCCAATACAAATCAGTAAATGGACAAGCAGTTTGAGCAGAAAGATGAAGGAGCAAGAAATTCACCCCTTTGTTAGAAAAATAATAATAATAATAATAATAATAATAAATAAAAATAAAAATAAAAATAAAAATAAAATCCAGCCTGTTCCGTTTTGCAGGGAGCTCTCAGTGTTTGTGTAGAGGTCTGGGCAGAGCCAGAAGTATCAGCTGTTTAAAAGTATGACGTTGCAAAGTCAGAGGGAGTGGATGGCACAGAAGCAACAGCACAGGTGTACCTGCATGCACCAACTGGGATGGAACTAATAGCAGCCACCACAACCCTGGCATAACCCAGTCTCCCCTCGATACTTCTCCCTGTAGATAATAAGTAAATGATTAAGCAACAAGTAACTTGAAAGTAAGAGAAGAATAAACAGGAATTCCCAACAGGAATTTAGATAATGGTAAAGATCCACTGGAAAAAGAAGGTTCAGATGTATTTCAAACTGTGTCCAGAATTTATTCTTTAGCCTTGAATAAGTATCATTGTTAATTCTAGGCATGGATATTGTAATATCTAATACTAATAATTTCTTGTAATACACAGCTCATAACTGTAACCACATTAGCAAAGGATGACATGATGTAGAACAGATTCTGGCTGTGTTGCCTAGCTGTATGGTAAGGAATAGTTAGTTGTACGTTCTATTTGGCCAACATTTAACCATAGCTAGAAATGTTAATGTGGAAAAAAAAGAGAAAGAGAGAGAGAAAAAGAGAGATAGTGCATAATTACAACAGAGTGTTTATCCTTACAAAAATGATTATTGCTTGGTAGAAATGGAAAGAAATATACCTGCAAAATGGAACCTGTCAGATAAAAACACCGCATGAGTCCTCAAATATAAAATCGACACTGAAATTGTTTTCTGACTACCAGGAGGATGATTGAGATGGAAATCACCCAAACTAAGAAAGTCCATCTGAATGGCACAAAGGAAGAGTCCTAAATCTTGTGGTCCACAAGATCTTGTTTTCTTTTTCACAACTACTAAAACTATTCATTTATTGATACAGACTTAATAAGCTGCATGTTTCCCACCAACAATTCTTCATGTGCCAAGTCTAGGGATTTACATCCTGATATTTAGGCCTATATTTTGTTCTAGAAAGTGCAAAATACACAGCAACAGATCATTTCTTGAAAACTTTTCACAAAACCAAATATTCTAGAAATATTTCTTGTCCCTCCTGTAACACTAAGATCTAGCTGTACAAGGGCTTCTAACAGACCTAGGTATAGGTCTTATATATCCACCACTTACAAAACCTCTGCCTCACAGAGGAGAATCCTTCATCACTGGAGATTCTTGACAGTGCTGTAAATTTCCTGCTGTGGTATAGCTGAAAGCTGGAAAAAATAAAAAATAAAAAAATAAAAAGTCCATAATGCCTAATGAGTTTTTTGTTTGTTTAATTTCTACAAAATGAAAATCACATAGTTTTACAATGTTATCATTAATCCCCTTCATTCTAGCAAAACATGTTTTTTATTATTCTATGAGAGATTCTCATAGCTGTTGCATGGAAATATAGAATTTTCCAGTATAGCATACGTTATTTAAACTACAACAATCACAAGAAAATGAACATTTGGGAAAATTTATTTTCCTTGGACCTACCTCCATTCCTTGCAGCAATAACAAGAACAAGAACAACAACAACAAAATCATAGCCATGCCTGAAGCTTCATAATTTCACTTTATATTCCTTCTTTTGTTGATTCTTCAAACATTTTTTTTCTTTCCTCCATAATAAATCCATTTATGCTTCAGCAATAATAATCAAGGTAAATGGAAGGTAAAATTAGAAAGAAATGTGTGACATTACTGCTAAGAAACTGTAAATGAGAGTATAAGTTGCACAAAAAAAAAAAAAAAAGACCACAAGATTCATTGTTAAATATTAAATTCAGAGTTCAAGTCAGGCCAATTATGAAGAAATGTTCATCAGTTAAGAACTGCTTAAGTGTAAAAGAGAAATTTCCTGAAATAAAACTTTCTCATTGGGCAAATTTTTGCTGCTGTCTTTATGACTTTTCAGAGCAGTGGACATTAGTTAATTACAAATTAAGAAAGCAAAGACAAAAGAGAAAACCTATGGAGAAGGATGCTGCCAAATTTCCCTTAAAATTTAGGAGACTACAAAGAACATCTTAAGGGACATCTTATAGGATATAAATAAATGGAGATGAATTTCATTTGTCCAGGTGGACAGTCAGTCAGAATTTATGAAAAGACACAAAGCCTGTTTGTAACAAGTCCTGAGTTGAAACAGATAAAAACTCTTACATAGTATAGTGGTATTCTACTTACCTACATACTTCCTGGAAATTGTTTAACTCTCAAGTAATTCATTTTTAACTACTCACTACTATCATTGTACTTGTAGTAAGGAATAGTTTGTTAATATGATGTACTGCTGGTGTTTCATTTAAAGCCTTTATATTCAGCCACTTGTAATTTTTAAAATACTTTTAATTTCTGTTGATTTTCACATATTTGGGAACAGACCAATTTATTTATTTATTTATTTATTTATTTTTTCCAGGTAGGAACAAGTGACATTAAGTTACTTTTCAGCTGATATTAAGAACTTGCTCTGCTGAAAGAAAGAGATCATCCCTAATTCCAGTAAGGCTCTACAAATGACTGGGAGACAATTGCGAATTAAGGACTCTGATAGGGTTTAGTTCACAAACATGCAAGTAGTGTTACATCATACAACATACTCAAAACCCTATAGCATTCAAAGTAAATCTTGTCAAAAATATTCTGCTTCTTGTGGTCCTATAACCATTCTCATGTTTTGAAATTTTACCTTTTGTTATTTTTCTAAGACTGTCTTACTCAGAAATTTTATCTTAATCCACCTGTAATGTCAGTAGCTTTTCTGTTGTCCTACATGTCCACATGTCATGGTTCTGAGGGACTACAAAAGACTATATTTATACAATCTTAGCTTAATGAAAGAGACATAGTGCCAATCAAAATGTCAAGACATCTGGAATTATATTAACTTGAGCATCAGCTAAGGCTATGGCCAGACAATCTCTACAGAATTAGCTATGGTCATTAAAGATATTGCTGATCCCAATTAAGTTGTTAATGTTTGTTGTGTCCCTCTGTCTGTTTGTACCTCTCGTCTCAAAAAAAAGTCAGAATGATCATGTAAATGTTCATTTTTTTTTGAATCAAGGAAATCAGGTATTTCATTTTAGGCAGTGTTCAGCAGCTCTTTATGCTATACAGGTTGTCTTGTGGATGAAGAGTTCTCGTCAGTTTGACTCCCATCAGCAGGAGCACAGACAACAGTGTATTGTATCAGAAAGTGGTAACATTTCAAAATACAGTTGTTTCTGTAAAAGTTGTTGTACATATTGTGCTGACAAAGGCTTGTATTTCACAGACATACACTTCATCTCATAAAAAATAAAATAAAGCATTTCTTTCCTTCACTAAAAATGTCCCTGCTATTGTTTCCAGGATTTTGCCTTGTCCTTTCTTTAAGGTTTGCTGTCTATGTCGTAGTGCAAAAGTAAGTGCACAGATGCATATATCAGAGCATGTGCTGTTTATGTAGATACAAAATGTGTAAGTCATTCTGCACATATGTCCAAGAAAACTGTGTGGCGCTTGAAAGCTATCCAGATGTGTCTGTGCACTTGGATGACAGGACCTTAACCTTTTTGTTAATAATACTATTCACTGTGTGTCTGACAGTGCCTGACAGTGTCATCAGTAGTAAACAACATAATCTTACTGAAAAATCACCATAGCAATGGAGCCTACAATGTAGATGGGTTTATATGTAATAGTGTTTTATTGTACATTTACAATAACACCTTGAGCATACCTCTGTTAATGTGGAAAAAAAAAAAAAAAAAAAAAAAAGTTATATTTACTCTTTGAGTTCATGGTTGAACACACAGCTTCTCCACATGCAGTCCACTAGACTCCAAAACTGAATTACTCTCAAAGTATTCTATTAAATAGAAGTATCCCTCAGGCACCTTGTCATTTTATAATGAACATTTTTACTTTGTTATTGGCAGTGAATTGTGTAAGTCTTGAATAAATGGTGTGGGTATTTTTAATTTTATTTTTATTATTATTTTACTATTTTTGCTGTTGACTTGAGACTAGCCTGAGATACTTCTTACTTCTATTTCTGGATAGGCAGACTTATTACAATTTGTTCTGTCTCTGGTGGTTTTATAGGCTGTTAGAGAGACTCAACAGAAAAACAATTTTGACAAGAAATATTGATAATAAATTTCTGTTCTCAGTCCACAGGATTGTAGAAGCACTTCAAAGTATTGAGCACACTTAAGGATTTTGTTTTAGGTATAGATCATTCTACACATTCATGACTGCATGATGGTAACATGCTCTGATGTTGTTTTACATTCCTCTGAATTTGACAGATGAATGAGTTTATGATGGAAGAAAAAGAGGAAAGAATTAGTAGATGGTGTTCTTCACATCTTCTAATTAAATGGTTATTGGACTTTGTTATCTGTGGATGTGCATCCATGATAAATTGAAGTTTTTCCATCATTCTTTCATTCTTTCACTAAAGCCATTGTGAACCCAAAGAGCAGCCTTACAACTTTCTCTCAACACACCAGCATTTTTTTTTTTTTTTTTTTTTTTTTTTTTTTTTTTAGGCTAGCAAAAGTCACAAATTCAGGACCAAAAGGGTTTGGCTGAAATTTATTTTAATTAAACAATTATTTTTTAACAAGAATGTTTCCAATTATAATGTGACGTATGAATTGCAAAAGATGAGATCTGAAAGTGTAGCACAGGCTTGATGTTTCCTGCTGTGGAAAAGCACCATGCTGTGGAGCCCTCTGCTGTTCACCTCTGTTCAGCTATGCTGAGGGCCTTCCAGTGGCAAACACTCTTAAGAGATGTCCAGATCAAGAGATGATTTGGAAGTCCAACAAATGTTTCACGGAAAAGAGAGAGCAAAACATTGTGGCATATTGATTCTCAAATATACACACAGTGATTCTAATGAAGTTATGTGACTTGTTTTCAACTGTTCAGGGAAAGCAGAATTAAAATGGAAAAAAGTGAAAAAGGATATGAAAGAAAAATAAATGTTTTTCATTGTATGTGAACACATAAGAGACAGTTAACATTATTGCAACAGTTTTGGAAGGGGAAAAGCTAAATATCACAACTGTTTAAGTGTATCTCCCTAATCCATGTATTTTATGATATAGAATAAGTAATATGAAAAACTTTCTTGGGAAAAAAAAAAAAATAGTTGTCTTTCAAGAAAAATTGAAGTATATTTGAGTGATTTATTTATTTATTTTTTTAATGTTTGAGTGCTTCTAAAAATACAAACACTGAAATTTAATCATGTCTTCAGGTTATTTGAAAGAAAAACTATCAACCTTAAAAAAATATTTTGTGCTATGTTAGAATGTCACGTCATTTTACCATTAAAAGTCCCTATAATTAAGTTAAAACTGAAACAAAAAATTAAAACTACTTTGTTTTGAAACACATTATGCTTGCTGACAACATGCAACATGTGGTCATTTATGTAAATAATAATGCCATGTAATGTATAACAAATGTAAATGCAATGGAGCTTTTTTCCAACTATAACGAATGCTGTTTTATACTTATTGAAGTAAGAAACTAAATCCTGATTTTTCCAGTTCATATTTGTTTCAGTTCGTACATATCTGACTGATCACAATGAACGAATATATATACAGGAGACAAACCCGATCACCTGTCAGGCAATGTAAAAACTTCATTTTGATAGAAGTTTTAGGAATGTAGATTTAACATAAATATTGCCTATATTAATATTCCTTTGCATAGCTTCACTAAAAAATAAATAAATTAATTAAAAATAAATTAAAAAATGTACTTTGAAATAATTACAATATTTTCCACTCTTGCTTCATGTTTCTTGCAGCTAGATTAATGACATTTTATATAAAGACATGTTTCTGTATCTGCCTCACATAAAACTGCAAACTGCAAAAAAATTATCATTTTTTTTTTCCTTAAGTCAGAAAATTGTCCTTTCTATTTCAAATAGCAAAAATAGTTTCTTTTGTGCCTAATCTCCACCACCTTCAGAATCTTTCAGCAACACCAACCTTCAGATCTTTCAAATAGATTCATTTTCTCAAAGTGTCTTAACTGATTTCATCAAAATGTATCTGATGAGTTACTTCTACTGAACGAATGTCATGGTGGAGAGGACCTCAATGGACAGTTCAGTCGCTTCACTGAATCCATTTTGATTGCCATATGAAATGTCAACTAATTTCAAGACTTTGGCTTGCAAGCACTGATCATCCATGTCAGAAAGCCTTAGTTTAGCTTTTAATGTAGCCATTTTACTTAAAACTAGACCAGCCAGGTTCCTCTCATTACAGGAAGAAACATCTGCACAAGTACTTCAGTAGCTTTTCATCATTTTTGCTTTCTTTTAATGAGCAGAAAGCAAAGCACACAAGCTTCACCTGTCACGTTTCTTTGAGAGATGTGATTTTGTGAATGTATGCCTTTTTTTTAAGGTGCATGTTCACCACTATCTTTTCCAATAGAACAAAGACTTCCTGCCTTTATTACACCTGTGTTGTCCCAAAAACTCTTAGTAAGTGTTCCCCATTAGGCAAGACCATTTAAACCTATTTATAAAGTAATTTAGAATCTTGTCTTCTTACTTCTGCTGCAAATATCTCAGATAATTTCCAGTACAGAAATAACATTCGACTCAACAGCATCTCCTGCATATAACTTATTTTTCCTATTTGAAATAATCCTGGAAATTGGAGATAATATGAAAAAACTACAGTAGAAAAAATGTTTCAGATGATCTCACATGTCCATGTTTTGAATCCCAGATGCAGACACAATATGAGTATCTTCTTTTTGAATGGGCTATTTTTGAATGAAAGAATGACTTTTTGCTTTCTGCATCATTCTAGAGTGATTATCTTTACCATTAGTAATACAAACCGGTGTTTAGTTTAGCCTGAATTTTTCAGTTCTCCAGTGCTTTCAAAATCCAAGGGAAGAGACCAATTAAACCTTTTGACCACTGTAGCAAAAGTATAACCAAGGTCTGAAGTTCAGGCTACAAGTTCCTGAATTCAGTGAAAATAGCCCATTCACTTGCAGGCATTGCACCACCCCAAAACAAATTTTCATAGTACTGAAGTCATCAGGAAATATTCTACTTAAAAGATTCAATTCCTTGATCTACCTACAAAGATGACTTTGAGGGGAGTATTGTTTGATTATTACGGGATCATTATGGCATATTATTGTAACTTTATAGTTACATCAGTATCATTATGGCATGTTATTTTATCTTTATAGTTACTGAGCTCTTTTCCTACTGGAAGAGAAGTTATTCACTTCTACTCGAATTTTGGTAGTTCCACTAATAAGGCATTATGTATGTTTTAGTGCTCCAAGTATGTTTACATTGTATACAAGAGCCTCTATATTATAATGAGTATCAAGGCACACTTTAAGAACAGTTAATGGCTTGTCTTCTAAGAATAGAGTTTGTTTTCACAAATGTTCTCTAGATTCATATAACTCTGAGATACCTAGTGCAAAAGTTTATTAACTTTTTCCTGTTCTTTAGTCTGACATAAGCAATATTTGCTAGAACACGTAATACACAACCCTTCTTATCAGCAACAGCGAGGGAGGAATGCATGATTCCATACATTATGTGTGAAGGCATGTGCTGCAAATTGCAGTATGTTGCTTATATAAGCATTCTGAATTAAAACATACTTAAACCTGAAAAATAAAATAATGTTTTCCTTTTTTGTTTGTTTGTTTTTTTAATGACAAATGGAGAAAAAATTGACTGCATATGAGGATCATATTCTCACCTATAATAAATAATTACAATGCTGTAGCTTTCAATTTTTCTGTGCACTGTACACTATATGAAGAGCTGGATACACATTAAAGAAATCTTTTGAAGAGCAAAACACAAAGCACTCAAGAAAATCAACGAGTAAGAAAGAAATAACAATGTCTGTAAAGCACTTGCAGTATTTTATAACAACAGGGTTTTTTTTGTTTGTTTGTTTTTGATTGTTTGTTTTATGTTTCATAAAAATATAACATTGTTCCCTGCTTGACTTAAATTTCTCATCATAGTGAATATGAAGTTTTGCAGGTTTTGTTCTTTTTTTCCACCTTTATCTAAACAAACAAGCAAACCATGGAAGAAAGAGTTGCAACAACATGCTATAAAAAGGAAAGGGGGATGAGAAAAAAGTAAAGACCAAAACCCATCTTCTTGCCAGAACTGTTTTATTTTGTAAGAAATCAGATTCATATTCATTTAATCATCTTCACAATAACCTTCTACCCTTTCAGACTCATATTGTGATCTTTTCTATTATTAAATATATTTTTGGATTGCCTCCTTAATATTACTTATCAAAACTTGGACCAATCTCTGTCTCAAACCTCAGAAATAAAGCCTAAATCATGAAAACTCACAGGGGCAGAACAAACTCTACTTTGAGGATCAAAATATTTTCTTCTCAGATATGGTCTCAATTATTATAAGTAGAACAAAGAATGGTAACTGAATCCTGCAGAGAAATATATTTTTCATTGAGGGGTAGTCACCATACTGCAGTTCTTTGCTAAAGTGAGAATAATCTATGATCACAAAATGTATCCTATGGCAGTTGGCACCCTTAATAATGAAACAACACTGACTGATTGCAGCTAAAAAGCCAAGGAGACTGCAATACTTGACTTCATGCTGTGGGTCATGAGAAGATTAAAAACTTATTTAGATAAACTGGGTCCAAAAGACTAACTGCTGAGTTGTCTAAGGACCTTCAGCTAAGACGATCAAGTCACAAAGTGGCCATATTACTTTGGAATGGTGAAATTCCTGATTCATTGTTTCCTCCTGATTCCTGTATGAAAAAAATTTAGTTTACAAGTAAAAGGACTCTCCCTTCTTCCTTGTCAACACTTTATAGGTATTCCCTAGCCACTGGCAATCAGTATCTTGCCTGCCACTTGTAATAATAGGGATTTTGCATGCCAGTTTTGAATTCTAACTGTTTTCTTAAAGCCTAACATTTTTTAATTATGAGAGTGCCATAAGAATTGCTGAAAGTCCTCTTTGGCCAACAAAAGCTCTCCCAGTGACGAAAATGCAGAACAAAGATACTCATAAGGGTCCATATTAGCTAGACTGACTGGCATTTAGTCCAAAATTAAAACTACGTTTAGATATGCAAATTGTGAAAGTGAGTGGGAAATAAACAAATCACCGGAACCTTATATATAAAAAGTCATTTCTGATGGCAGAAACATATTAATAGACTTTTCTCATTCTCTAGGCCCTAATTTGTCTTTGGTAGTTCATAGCAGCTGTGAATACTGTGTTCTCAAAATACCCCTTTAAATGTCATGGCTGATTTTGTTTCTTGTTCCATCCTTCCTTCCTTTTTTATATTTTTTTCTATGTATAATCTTTTCGAATTAAAGTATCATTGAATAATTTAGTTTTCTAAAAGCAACTATTCATCTGCATACAGAAATTAATTTCAAAATATTTCCTTCCATTAAATCACAGACATTATCTTAATTAGTGTCTATTCCACACTGAATTTTATAAGTAACTTCTCTTACAAAAAAAAAAAATCCAAATATCTCATGAGAAATCACAAAAAATATCTTCTGGTTTATTCTATTTATTTATTTATTTATTTATTTTTGTGTGTGTGTGTGTGAAGATCAGTAGTAGTAAAGATTGTTATATCTTTGTTATTGTCTGTGATTGTCTGTTATTTATTATGTGTGCTTGCGACCCAGAAAGCCAACTGTATCCTGGACTTTATCAAAAGAAGCATGGCCAGAAGGTCAAGGGAGATGATTCTTCATCCCTACTCTGCTCTCATGAGACCCCTCCTCGAGTACTGTGTTCAGTCCTGGGGGCTCCAAGCATGAGAAGGATGTGGAAGTATCAGAACGAGTCCTGAGGTGGGCCACAAGGGCATCTCTGCTATGAAGAAGGGCTAAGACATTTGGGGTTATTCAGCCTGGAGAAGAGGGGTCTCTGGGAAGATATTATGGCCTTTCAATACCTAAAGGGGGCCTACAGGAAAGCTGGGGAGGGACATTTTATTAGGGAGTGTAGTGATAGGACAAGGGGGAATGATTTTAAACTAAAAAGGGTAGATTTAGATTAGATATAAGTAATAAATTCTCTACTCAAGTGCACTGGAACAGGGAAGTTGTGGATACCCGATTCCTGGAAATGTTTAAGGACAAGTTTGATGGGGCTTTGAGGAAGCTGCTGTAGTGGAAGGTGTCCCTTTCCGTGGCAGGGGTGTTGGAATTCAATGATCTTTAAGGTCCCCTCCTACCCACACAATTATATAATTCCATGATCTGTCCTTTTCTAATAGCAATCAAGGGAAAATATTTCAATGAGGCAATATGAAAATATGTAACTTCTGAGAAAGTAACCTCTTCATGCATCTACATCTCTGTATTGGATTCACGTACTACATTACGTGGAGTTCGCTCAGTGTCTCACTGAAGGGACATTTGAGTGGTAGCAGATAACGTGCTCTAGAATTGGCATTTTCTCATTCCATATGGATAGATTTACAAACTGTCTCATGATTATTTCTGTGTAAAAAGTTAAGCTTATGTTTTGAAGTGAATTGAATTGTCTTAAATCATCTAGTGGTTTTATCAACTCTATGAATTGTATATAAAACAGTAGTATAATCTGAACACTGTGTGAGTGTTCACAGAGTGAGAAAATGGCATGTGATTTTATTTAATTGTTCGTTAGTGTAACTTTCAACCTGTGACATTAAACATATGCTCTTTTTAAAAATAGTCATTAACCTCTCACATGATATATAACTAGCTTTATCACTCTGGAAAAAAATAAAATAAAATAAAATAAAATAAAATAAAATAAAATAAAATAAATCCCACTATGAGTTCTGAAAAGAAGATCCACTGGGAGACACACAAATGGTAAACCACACTGAAGGACACAAAAAGGCCCATAAAACATCAGTAGGGTTATAAAGGTCTATGGATTTTAATTGCTGTGTGCCATTGGGCCTTTACAAAGCAATCAAGCAGGCAATCTCCGAAGACAGCCCTGCCATAATACATTTAACAATAGAGTTCTCACCCCATCAGCAGACTAGGGTTTATGAAGGTCCCAGTAGCAATTAATGACCTTGTACATTGAAAGAAAAAGACAAAATTACTTAAATTGGCTTCCCTTTCTGGATACGTATCAGGAAAGTGTAATTGCAAGGCAAGGAATGCAGAAGATGTGGTGACAGACAAATACATATATATGTATTGCTCTGATGTTTTTGTCTATGTATATTTTAAAAGGCACAGAAATCTGCTCTTCTGATAATACCTATGGAATGTTATGAAAAACAAAACGTATTTCCAATGAACGGAGGATTTTGTTTTAGGCAGCATGTTACAATATTCTAACTGCATAACATTATTCTTCTCAAGAATCTGGAAATTTCTATTTTTCTGGCATTGAGTTGGAATTCAAAATGCAGATGTTCAATAGCAACAATAAACAAGGTTACATGGACAACATGGTTAATTCTGAGGAATAATACATGGATTTTTATTTATTTATTTATTTCTATTTGCTGTCTTGATAAACATTCTTGCAAATACCAATGATAAAATTTTACAAGGATGCAAATTTGGAGGCGGAGGGCAATATGCAAAAAAAAAAAAAAAAAAGGAATAAATGCATGAATATATTCACTGCTCTGTGACGACAAACAGATAAACAGGTCACGTAGTTAAAGCTGTACACGAAAGTGAAGGAAAAAAAAAACTCCATGGAACACTCTATGTGGTAACATTTACAACTATATTTCTTAAGTGAACATTCAAGAGTTTTAACACTGTATCAGAGGAGCATGTAGTGCAGTTCTTTCTTCTGATATGAGATGAACATTATTTTGTTCTTGAGGTGTTAGATAACCTCTGTGAAAAAATGGCAATTACTAGTTTGTTTGTTTGTTTGTTTGTTTGTTTTCTAATACTTTCCTTCCTTCCTTCCTTCCTTCTTTCTTTCTTTCTTTCTTTCTTTCTTTCTTTCTTTCTTTCTTTCTTTCTTTCTTTCTTTCTTTTTTTCTTTCTCTCTCTCTTTCTTTCTTTCTTTCCTTTATTCTTTCCTTCCTTCCTTCCTTCCTTCCTTCCTTCCTTCCTTCCTTCCATGTAGTAAAAAAGTGAAATATTTCAAAAAATGCAAGCAGAAGTTTTAATGATACATTAAAGAAGCTGCACAGACACATGCTATATCTGTGTTCTGCTGACAAAAACAGCTGGACTAGTATAGAATTAGTATACACAGCATCACTCTGGCAGTATTCAAGGAAGTCTTCATTCTAGCCATGTTTCTTCTTCTATCTGTAATGGTAAGCAATCATCCTTCTCCCCATATATATGTCTGCTTATAAGCAGTTGCTAATATAGCAGAATAGATACAGCATTAAAAAGATATAAATCAGATCTTAACTCAGTCTTTTTTTTTTTTTTTTCATTAATTTTTTTCTTTTTTATAAATAGTTTTCATTAGTATATAGTCTTAGCAAATAAAGATATGACTGGAGAATGTTTGGAATTTGATATTTTACTGATAGTATTTTTTTTTTACTTGCATTACTTTTCTCTTACAAAGAACAATTAATCTTTGTAAGTGAATGATTCCTATTTTAAACTGAAAGAATCAAATTGTATTGTAGTCTTCACGATTTTTCTTCTAGCTGTAGCTGGTAAGAGAGCTGTCTCAGAACAGACTGCGAGCAGCTAATGATAGACTTGCTCACTTAAAATCTATTTAAGAATATCAGAAAATACACCTGTCCCTCTGTCACACACACTCAATGATAATAAAATGAAGTAGGATGCTTGTAGGATGCATGCTTCAGGACTCCTAAATAATATAAACTATACATGATTTCCTGAACAGATTAATGTTGCCCTCCACCTTTTCTAATCCTTCTGAAGGGAAAGGAAAGGAAAGGAAAGGAAAGGAAAGGAAAGGAAAGGAAAGGAAAGGAAAGGAAAGGAAAGGAAAGGAAAGGAAAGGAAAGGAAAGGAACAATGGAACAGAATGGAACCGAACCGAACCGAACCGAACCGAACCGAACCGAACCGAACCGAACCGAACCGAATAGAATAGAATAAAATGAATAGAATAGAATAGAATAGAATAGAATAGAATAGAATAGAATAGAATAGAATAGAATAGAATAGAATAGAATAGAAAATTCAGTTGGAATTGTCCAGTTGTCCAACTGACTGATCACTGCAGGGGTTTGGGTTATTTTTATGCTTATTTCTGATAAAATGTAACGCTATATCCAAATCCTTCTTGAACATTGACAGAAAAGGGGTAACCTTTCTAGGAAGCCTCTTCCACTGTTTAATCACCTTCACAGTAAAGACATTTTTCCTAATATGTAGTCTGAACCTTCCTTGGTGCAACTTTGTGCCATTGATTGCAACACATTCTATCATTGGTTAGGGAGAAGAGGCCAGCACCTCCCTCTCCATTTCCCCTCTTCTGGAAGTTGTAGAGAGTAATGAGGTCATATCTTCATCTCCTTTTCTCCAAACTAGACAACCCAAGACAACCTAGGCATCCTCAACTTATCCACACAGGACATACCTATCCGACCTTTTGCTAGCTTTGTTGTCCTCCTCTGGACACTTTCAAGTACCTTAACATCCTTTTTATATTGTGGAGTCCAAAACTGCACACAATATTCAAGGCTTCTCCAGGGAGGTTTTTCCAGAGAACCACCCACAGATGGAGACAGTTCAGGTACGCTTTGTTTGAACTCTGCCTGCAGGGTCTTCTCTGTGTCTGATGATATTAGAAGGAAGCTACTCTGGTTATACATTGGACAAAATGAGCATCTCTCTTTGTAAATGATCTACTCACTTTCTGTAGTTGAAAGTATACTTCAGTGCTACAATCTTGAGTCATTGAGAAAGTTAAATTTAGTCATTACTTATTTAGACATCAACCCCGAAAAATACTTAAATGTATTTAATGCTATTAAGGGTTATTTAGTCATCCACTGGGAGGAAATATCTGATAAACTTCTGGTTAATGAATTTATACAGTATTTAGATCTCTAACCTCTCAGACCTTTCAGAAAGTGTGACATGTATGCCTGTAATTGTAGGGCTGTTTGAGGCAGAGCTATTGTTTTCTGAGAAGGCGTGGTGATTACATGTTTATAATATATGTATCGCTCTGTTACAAAAGATAAATTAAAACATTCTTAAACTTGTATGAAAAACCTTTGGGGCATCTTTTTGCTGAAAACAAACAAACAAACCAAAACAACAACAACAAAAAGTATCATTAGCCGCCACATTTTTTCATGCCTCAAGAATAAAACTGTTGATTCTTCTTCTTCTTCTTCTTCTTCATATTCTTCTTCTTCTTCTTCTTCTTCTTCTTCTTAGTCAGAGCTAAATGCTTTGTCTGTCCTATAAGTATCAAGCACTTTGAAAATATAGACTGACATCTCTGACTGTTTCAGAATATCTTTTAAATTACCAATGAGGAGAATGGAAGATATATCTGGTAACCAGCAGGAAGTGTACAAAAGCATACATTCACCATATGAAAAATGAGTATGAGTTTCCTAGATAACTCAGGCAAAAGTCACCAGTTATGTCCATAACTGTGTGTCCTGTATAGACAGCTTATCATAAGTCTGAGTATTTTAGGGCCTTCTAATCAACTGGAGAGTGTTAGAAAATACCTGTCTCACGTTCTGTAAGCTAGAAGTGATTGGTCAAGTTTAGAACTACTTATAACCATCTGTGCTCTGGTTTAAATAAATTGTAGATTAAATGTTTTCTTCATAACTTTTATTATTATTATTATTATTATTTCATTTTCTTCTCCAGTTTTGTATATATGAATTGCTATTTATTTATTATGGAAATTAAACAGATTTTTATCCAGCTTGATATATGGAGCCTAACTGAATTTTTCTGAAATTGAAACAGAGATTGTATTTTTCTACCTGCTTTCACTAAAAACATCACAATAGAATTTCAAATAGAAACAAATAAGTTATACACCAAAATGCTACTGATAGTACTCCTGTCAAAACAGTAGTAAATTGGGTGGATTAACCTGAAATGAAAATTTTCCCTCAAGAGGGGAAAGCACAATGGCTACTTAGAATAAAAAGAAAATTGAACCATTGATGTGTTATTATTTTGGCTGTTATTTAGGATGCACACATTGTATTTGAGGATAAATGCCATATAAGAACACAGAGGAGATACAGAGACAGACAGATAAAGGGATCATGTAAGTCATCATGGAGAAGACACTTAAAAAATAGATTGTAGTCTATAGGAACTCCACCAAGAGTTGAGCGAATACGCTAAATACTATTTAAGAGAATAAATGTTTACCAGCTATTGAAGCCTACTTTTCCAATAGTCATCAATAACAATAACAAAGCATCAATAACAATAAACAAATTTAAGAAATAAAGACAATTCATAGTCCTAATAATTAATTCTTAAAAAACAAACAAACAAACAAACAAACAAAAAAAACACCTACTGAGTAAATATTGCCACTTTAGTTCTAATATTAGGTTGATATCTGTGAACACACTTTTTCACTACTATCATGTCGGGGTAATAGCAGAACAAGAAGGCTGCTCTAAAATAGGTTGGGGAATTTGTTTCCTCGGTTGTTTTGATTTTTTATTTTATATTTTTCTTTGTTTGATAGAACAGACTTACTATATTATGATTATTCATGTTTTTCTTTGGTTTATTTTGGTTTGGCTTTATGTGTGTGTGCGTTTTCTGTGACTTTATAGAGCTACCATCATCAAAATGCTAATGTGTAGGTGTTTGTGTAATTTGAAAATAAAAAATAAATAAATAAATAAGCTATTTGTGCTCCTAAATATTTTTTATCTATTTCTGTACATGGCATTATGTTAAGAGTCCATAAAAGACTGATATTTTATAGCTTGCAATTTTTCTACTTTGTTGACCTTATTAATCTGATGTCTGCAACATAACTATACGTATTTTGGATGATTGCAATCAAAGTCACAGCTACTTTTTCTTTTCAAAATGATGTTCACATAGCATAAGGTAAGTTATAACAAGATTCAGACACAAAATGAGAAAGTTCTAGTTTTGATGAAATGAACTCTCACCACTTCCAGTCCATAGTCCTCTAAAGGACAACAGTGCAATACCCAATGAGTTCCTCCAAGCTGCACATGCAACTATTGTAGTCTTAAACAAGTTTTGGCTTGCCATTACTCTTGGAGTTCAAGGAAGGAAAATTGTTCTCTGGGGGAAAGCAATTCCTAGTAAATATCCATGAAAAGTAATAAAAATATTTTTCAACTGGAAATATAATAAAAAATATATATTTCTAGAAGTGTCTGTTTTAAGTGCTCACATTATCCTAAAAGTCCATAGGAGGTTTTGTTGATATATCTCTAAGAAGAAAAACGGACACTAGCCCAGGAGCTGGCAAAGCTCATTGAGAGGGCTTTAAACTAGGTAGGAAGGGGGACGGGGAGGGAATAAGGCTCGTTAGATGTGTTCCAGGGGGAACAATGTCAGGGTCTGGGGAGCAGGCAATGGCCCAGCTGGAGTGCGTCTACACTAATGTACACGGCATGGACAACAAACAGGAGGAGCTGGAAGCCATCATGCAGCAAGCTGGCTATGACTTAGTTGCCATCACTGAAATGCGATGGGACCACTCCCATGACTGGAGTGCTGCAATGACTGGCTCTAGGCTCTTAGTGCTACAGCACTTAGATGTATGCAAGTCGTTGGTCCTGATGGGATCTACCCGAGGGTACTGAGACAACTGGCAGAAGAGCAGGCCTAGCAGCTTTCCATCATTTATTGGCAGTTCTGGCTATTGGGGGAGGTCCCACTCGACTGGTGGCTAGCAAACATGATGCCCATCTACAAGGGCCAGAACATATGACCCGGGAAACTATAGGCCTGGTAGTTTGACTTCAGTGCCAGGGAAGCTCATGGAGCAGATTATCTTGAGTGTCATCATGCGGCATTTTCAGGGCAACCAGGTGATCAGGCCCAGTCAGAAAGGATTTATGAAAGGCAAATCCTGCTTGACAAACCTGATATCCTTCTATGACAAAGTGATGCACTTGGTGGATGAGGGAAAGGCTGTGGATGTGGTCTACCTTGACTTCAGTAAGGCTTTTGACA
>CM021797.1:37320250-37343894 GCA_011076525.1 Nettapus auritus
TCCCTTCCCTTCCCTTCCCAGGGTTTAGATATTAAGAAGAAAATGTGTAAAATGATGGTTTTAGGTCTCTTTTGATAAACATCGTCCTTTACCATTCTAACTTTTCATGAGAACTTATTTACATTCCAAGCCTTTAATTAATTAATTAATTAATTGATTGATTAATTAATATATGTATATATTGCAGTCTAAATTATTAAATCTTTAAATACCTCCTTAGAAGTAAAAATGAAATAGCATCCCATATCTTTATGCTTTGGTACAACATTACATAGGAAATTAAAACATTCTTTGTTGCTGGAGTTGGCTGAGAAACAGACAGCATTTTTGTTGGTCTGGAGCTCTGATGTCAATATGAGTTAAAATATTCTCTCCGTCTCCCTGATCACTGCTGTTTCTGCCTATCTCCTTATAAAGATTATGCTTATGCTTAGTAAATGAAGAAAGGAATTAGTGATGCTCCTCTCATTTCCTGTCTTCCCACAGATGGTGATAAATTCAAATTCAGACTCCATTAAACCTGAGTAGAGAAACCCAGCAGGTGGCTACACTAATGGAAAATCCTGGCCTTGGAATAATGGGAATTGCAACCGACAGCTCCTCTACACCACAAAAAAGATGATGTATTTCTATTGACAGTGTTGCATTTGAGTCCAGAAGGCTGATCTGATAGTACAGGCCGGGCACAAGAGAGGCAGAAAGCCCCATGGGTATTTTTCTTGGCTACACCACCGTTATTTTTGTCATCTGAACCTTCTATTATAATTCATTGTACAAATATCATAAAAGTTGGAGGGGAAAAAAAAAAAAAAAGGCAAAACAACAAACAAAAACCTTCCGCATTTGGCCTACAGGCATACATTTGTTCTTTTTCTTGGTTTAAAGGACAAATAAAGGTTGACACACAACAGCATTTCCAGCCACTTCGGTAGTTTTAATGCTGACATTCTTGGCCCAAGTGCTTTTAGTGTTTCCAGACAAGCCTATCTGAGAGAGTTTGTGTTAAAAAGATGCACAGATTGCCCTGAAGGTGTAATGCCCAATGTTCAGATATAATTTGTGCAGGAATACTGTACTCGTGTTGTTCACCTCCACCCCCCTTCCTTTTCAATGTAGGGACTGTATTAGCCCCAGTTCTGTGAAATTCATAATGCATTTACTTTCATATTAATTATTATAAAATTGTTGTATTTTTTTCTTCATGAACTCAGATTTGTAACAATTAAAATATATATATACAGTAGTATTCCAGTAGTTTTATTTAAAAATAATTATATATATATGTGTTTATATATATATATATATATATATGTATGTATTTGGGGTACTTTTTCAGGATAATCTCAAAATATTAGAAATCTCCATTTTTAACTACAAATTTCTGTATTGGAATTCTTGGACTGTTCTGTGTAGTATTTATGAACCATATGATCTGCAAAAAAATGTAGTGTTAACATGAAGCCTTTAGAAATGTGCCACAACACATTTCAGGTAATATTCCTAGAAAGGTATTTCCAAAATATTGTTTTTTACTACTTTTAAAATACACAATTTTTTAATCACTGGTTGTCCATATAAAATACAAAGAAAGTATCTGATTTTCTATTGTTTCTTCTTGTTTTATTTTATCATCTTACAATTTTCTGTCTTCTATCCTCTGCTCTTGCTAAGAGTATATACTCTTTAACTATTTTTTGAGTTGTTTGTCTAAAACTGTCTCTTTTTTTGTTCTGTTCATTACTTACAAAACAATTTAAGTGGTGCTGCTTTCTTATCTAAACTACTAACTTCCTACATCTTAATTTCTGACTATTATCCTCCAGATTTATGATTTTCAATATCAGTATTTCTTTCAATTTCTTTCCAGTTCATTTCACTATAAACATTTTTCATAAAACTGATTCTTATAATAATGACTTATAGGTGGAATTTTTATTCATTTATTGGTTTGCTAGTTCTCATTGTGTCAACATTTCTTCCTTGGCATGTACATATACCTACTCAATATTAATTTTAGTCTTAATATGGAAAAAATATTAATAGGACAAATAAGAAGTGTAGTTAATATGATTAATATAATGTAATAAGAAAAAGGGTTGTAAAGTTTCATGAATCAAAAACTCCTGTTCAGCATATACCACTTTTATCCTACATGAAACACAAAGACTTTAGGTAGAATGAATTGCTTTAGTACTCTGTAAACTAAATGTGCTAAGCAGAGAATAGAAGAAAACAGGTTTAAAACAGTTGCCTCACATTTGTTGAAATTGTTAGGGTGATGTAAAACTGGTTCTCAGAAATTTTGCCATTATCACCTGAAGGTTTTCACAAACAACCCCTTCTCATGCTAAATATCCAGGGGATAAAAGTTCCAGTCCTGGAAAAGAGTATTGCTGTCATTTCACAATTAGTGAACTTGTAACTATATGAGATAATGCTACCAGATAATGTCTCTGACATTTTAACACTCTATTAATATCAAAATACCTTCATAATGTGGAAATAGAATTTCATTTCAAGGCTGAGCAAACTCAGCATCATCATATACTGCACCTTGTCATGTTATTGCTGAAAGGAAAGTAAAATATACCACAGGATATCTTAAGGACATATCTCTTTTCCTCAACATTCTTGTTTAACATGTTAAATAAAACCATGTTAGCAAAATGCAACTGGATGTTGGGCACTGCTGCAATCTTTTCCTATACCAATCAGTACCAGAATGTTAAATGTTCATTATTTTTTATGAAATACTGACGAGTACAACTCGTGCTCTGCAAGCACAATGTTCTGTGCTTGCAGAGAAACAGCTCATATGTCTCTCAGGATGAAAGTAGTGTGGGACTAGAGCAAAGACAGCATTTCTGTAACCTTAAAAAGAGGGGACATTCTGACTAAATGTAAATATATCACTCTTATGAGAGACCTTGTTTATAAATTATGAAAAATGTCTGGCAGCACTAAGTATTGAAGAGAAGCCAAATGGCAATCCTTGTATTCTGATATGAATATCTTATCAGAGTAGCAATCATTAATATTCCTATAATAGTGATATATCCTATTATGATGGCTGACTGTATCTTGGCTTAGACAAAGTGTTGTCTGATAAATAGTCTTAATGCATAAATTCCTGTCGGGAACAAGCAACAACAAAATGGGGACAGATGTTTGGCTCTCTTTGGAGCTCATCAACACAGTTCAATTGCTTTATCTGTCAGATGGCTTCAGCCCCCAGTCCAGATAGAGAAGCCCAGTATTTTGAGAATAAATAGAGCTAAGTGAATAATGTGTAGCAGATAATACACTCAAGAAAATTTAGCCTTCTGCTCAGAGAATATTCATGAATAGATCATGATTTTTCTCATGCTCTTCAAACATACTCAAAATATGTTTTTTGAAATATGTAATTACGTGAACAGAGCAAATATGTAGATTGCAAATTACTATTATTATTATTAATATTACTATTATTATTATTGGTCAAGAAGAAGGCAAGTTGTGAAACTGTGGTCACCAAAAGTCAAGATTATTAGACTGCATATGGGAAAAGTCTGTTGTGTATGCAAGTATGTGACAACTTCAAATATGATTGTTATATGTGGAGGTTTAGAAAGAGATTCTTACATATGGAACTACATTGTGAGGTGAGAGGGCAAGGACTGACCTTGCTGCTTCTTTAAACTACATTAATGAAAAATCTGCTCTCTAGAGGTGTCAGCACATAGCTTCCAGTTTCTGAGCCTTTTGGAAATCTCCTTTATACCCTTTCTCATACATCTGGTTCTGTCTTTAGGGAAATTGTGAGTTTGGATGAGGTTTTGGTTATGCAAAAATGCCTTTTTTTTTTTTTCTTTTTTTTTTTTTTTTGTATCCTAGGAGATGACAATTAGAAATTGGAAAGATCTTGGGTCATTTGGTTCATTCCCCTGCAAATGAAAGATTGTTCTCTACAGTGATATTTGTTAAATTATTAATTGCTAGTAATTTATCTAATTAGAACCTTTTGCTAAAAAATAAATTATTAAGATCTATTCATTATCTGGTCAGTTTTGCAGGTGGCTATATAATATTCTGAAAGTAGTGTACAGATTATTTGGAAGTATTACCTTAACCTCCTAGGCAGGATTAAAGGCCTACTGTGCCTTTTTCTGTACAAAAATGTACAGAAAAACATAATCCTTGACTTGATATCTTTATAGTCCAATTACAGACAAGTGATTAAACCACATATTAAGAGAAATAGGAAAACAGTGGTAACAGTGTAATTTGTGAAACTTCAGAGGTCTGCTGCATGTGTGCTCGATTTATTTTGATTTATGGGTATTTAAAACATATTTATATGTTTATGTATATAAAACATACAATATTTTTGTAAACATTACCCTCTCTCTTGTCTAAACCTTGGACAGCTTATTAAGGTTGTCACAGTATACATTTATAAGGGGACATTTTGGAATTCAAGTCACATATACACATAATCTTGGAATATTTTTCAGTGTCCTTCCCTGAGACATGTCATGCCATGTGTTTCTATTTGGAGAAGTAATGTACCTTTGAGAAGCAAGTCATATATTTCAAGTCAGGAGGTAACAAAAAATCTTGCTCTAAAATCTTCTGAAACCAATGATTTTACTTGCTTTGTACGAGATCCTAAGCCTTCATCCTGTAAACTTTATGACTGGGATATCTTTGAAACAAATCTAATGCCTGTGGGAAACCTTTTCTCCTCAGAAATATTTTATGGAGCTCTGTTAACTCTTGGGTACAAATCTTGGACTTCATGTTAGAGTTCAAGGCAATAGCTAGGGTGTGTGTTTTTGAACAAACTCAAGACTTGCTGAAGCTCTTCTGTACCACTTCTGTTTTGTTTGTTTGTTTGTTTGTTTGTTTTTTAATCATAAATCATTAACTTCCCACTCCTGATGTCACAGTTCTGTAACAACTCCCTAGTGCCTACCTCCACCTAACCTTAAAATAGATCATGCCTTCTGGCAAAGGACAGGAGCAAGAGTTTTACGGAAAATCTGTGTTTAAGCACAACGGATAAAGACCTGCTGCCGTGTCATTGCTGAAGGGGAGGTGAGAATGTCATGAACATATCGAAGATCAGGGACAGTGAGTTTGATCTAAAAACTCTCTGTGTTTTGTTTGAAAGGGCAGTAGATACATAACTTTCACAGAAGATTCCACCCTCCCTACTCTTTTGCCAAAAAGCATCAGTGTACATTATTACTGACTTCCACTTCATATTTCAAATACAGAAGAGACAGCTGGAGGAGAAAATATGAAATAGATATTCACATTTGAAAATAATGCCAATGGAAACGTTGGAAAAACAAAACAAGGAAACAACAACAAAACAACAACAAACAACAACAATAAAATCAACCATGTTTTTAGCAATTTAGCACAATATTATGTGCTTGCTATGAAATACACAGTATCTTTCATCAAAATACATAAAAAAATTCCCCAAGTACTTGGCATTTACTACCATGATTTTGTTCACTGCAGTGATCAGAAAAATAACACAGCTTTATTATACCTCTTATAAGCCTTTTAAATTGGTTGAGTAAAGATGGAATACTTAAATATGCAATAAGTCTATATATAAAATTTTAATTATAATGTATCTAGAAGACATTTTGACAAAGAACAAAGAACAATGCTCCTGCCTCCCAGGAAGTACTATAAGATGTTAATTGCTCAAAAATAGCAGGAAGGAGAGCTCCTAGAGTATGTGTACTGAATACATCTGAAAGATGAAGCAAAATCTGTGACTAAGAACTTCAGAAATGATTGTTCCCTGAATTGAACGTGACCTAGATAACAGAATACAGAAAATAAATTTTTAAAAAAAGGTACTTTTTGTATTTTCTGTTAATTGTAGGCAATAAATCTAGATATCCAGTGTCTTAGTTATACTAACTTACACATTCAACTTGTCTGCCTCCTACTATTCCTTTTCCTTCATGTTTTTTTTTTTGTTGTTGTTGTTGTTCTTCTCTTTTTTTTTTTTTTTTTTTTTTTTTTCACTACCCTGTGACAGTTACCAGGAAAATAAAAACTAATTAACATCCTTGTATCCCACCTAATATGCTTCATTTCAGAGTTTGGCCAGAATTTTAGTTTATAAAGATACTGTGAGGGAACAGAACATATTTCAGGAGTCATTAGTTACCTCAGGAGTCATTTGCTATAAGAAATCATTTGGGACACCTCCAGTTGGCTTCCATGATTCAATGATGTTCAGCTGGCAATGATATTCAGTCTTCAGGGCCTTAAGACAACTGGTTAGGAGACCAGGAGCACAAGTAGTGATTTACTCTGTCCAGTTGCATAAAATGATGGGGGGAGAAGGAAGAGGAAGCAGATAAATATCTGGCTCCAAGCACAGTGCCACCACCACTAGGAGAACTATTTTATTTTTTTGTTTGTTTTGTTTTGTTTATTTGTTTGTTTTGATCATGATTCACTTTACATGACACAAGGACTACTAGCAAAAGATTAAGCTCACCTGTCAACAAAGTAAAAAAATCTTTGCTCAGGAGTTATCAGAGCTCATTGAAAGGACTTTAAACTACATTTGAAAGTGGAAAGGGATAAAACCAAGCTTGTTAAAGATATGCCTGGGGGTGGTATGCCACTCATTGTGGAATGGTGTACTAGCAAGGTCCCTCAGTTTGTCATCCCAGTAGAGGTAGAAGACAGAGAGCCATGCAAGAACAAGGGCACAAATGATATTAATGATTTTAAAATCACAAAAGTGCCTGAGAATGCTCATATAAGAATCAGGGCTTCTCCTTCCCAAAAGGTGATAGGATGGCTAGCCCAAGTTAATAGGGGGAAGACCACTAAGGCAGCTGCCATTGTGGTAGTACGTTATAGACCACCCAACCAGGATGAAGAGCCAGATTAAATGTTCTGTTAGTAACTGAGAGTAGTCTCAAAAGCACTAGCCCTTGTTCTTATGCCAGACTTCAACTTACTAGATCTCTGCCGGAAATACAGTGCAGCAGAGAGGAAGCAGTCGAGGAGGCTTCTGAAGTCTGTTTAAGATAACTTCCTGACACTGCTGGTAAGTGAGCCAACCAGAGAAGGCACCCCACTAGACCTTTTGCTTGTTAACAGAGGACTTGTGGGTGATGTGAAAGTTGGAGACCATCTTGGGCATTATAACCCTCAATTAATAGAGTTTTTGACTGTTAGAAAAGTGAGGAGATGGATTAGCAGAACTGCCACCCTGGAATTCCAGAGGGCGGACTTCAGCCTATTAAGGAGACTGGTTAATGGAATCCCTGGGGAGGCAGTCCTTAAGGGTAAAAGAGACCAGGAAGGTTGGGCACCCTTCAAGAAGGAAATCTTAGAGTCACAGGACCAGCTGACCAGGTAGTGTGGCCAGCAGGACTACTGAGTCCTCTGTACAGATCCCTCTGTACTCTGGTGAGGTTGCACCTCAAATACTGTATTCAGGTTTGGGACCCTCACCACAAGGACATCAGGGTGCTGGAGTGTGCCTGAAGAAGGGCAACAAAGATGGTGAAAGGGTTAGAGAACAAGTTTTATAATAAATGGTTGAGGAAGCTGGAGTTGTTTAGCCTAGAGAAGAAGCTTGGGAGAGACCTTGTCTCTCTCTACACCTACTTCAAAGGAGGCTGTAACAGGGTGAGGTTCAGTCTCTTCTGCCAAACAACAATCAATAGAACAAGAAGAAATCACCGCAAGTTGTGCCATGGAATTATAGGTATAGATTGGATGTTGGGGAAAAAAATATTCACTGAAAATGTTCTGAGGCTTTGTAACAGACTGCCTGGGGAATTAGTTAAGACACCATCCCTAGAGGTATTCAAAAAATGTGTAGATGTGGTGCTTAGAGACATGGTTTAGCTGTAGACTTGGTTAGTGCTAAGATAACAGTCAGACTTGATGATCTTAGAGGTCTTTTCCAACCTAAATGATTCTATAAATATGATATTCTGTGTAGGACAAATACAGCAGAAAAAGCAGTTGAATAGTGCTGTCCTCCATGCTTTTATTTATTTACCTTCTAATATTTATGAGGTAGTGCAGTATTTCTACATTAAAATAAGCTTCTTCAATGTCAAAATGCTTTTGTCTATGCTAAGTCTGACTAAAAAAAGAAAGATTGTGAAAGAAGGTGGAGCAATGGTTAGAATGTCCTCTACTTCTGTCCTCAGTTTTTTTGAGTTTACTGCCAATAAATCATAACATCTGAAGACCCAATAGGGCAAATCGTTTCACCTGGATAAATTTTCAGGTTCATGTCAACATCATAGACCTAATTGGCATTATAAGTTATATGTAGTATCACCTTTTTGCACATACATCCAACGTGCATGTGAGCTTTGGAAATAAGAGGAACGTATACAACCACTTAGTTTCCCAGTAAAGTTTTGTCAGGGCCTTCATTGCTACAATGTTAAATTAAGCTAGAATTGTTGTAAAAAACATCACTCCCCTAAAGCAGATAAGCTATGACACACTATATAATTGCAGGATTTATAGTATCTTGCAGAAATAGTTCTGTATTGCTAGAAATTTTTGAGACTTTTTGTGTTCTTTCATAGCCCCAGTTTTCAATCCAATTGTGAAATTTTATTTGTGAAGAACAGATTAGGATTTTCTTAAGTGGCAGTGGAGTTAAGCACCACAAGTCAAAAGGAGCTGGGGAAGTAAACAGCAATATCTGCTTTAAACAAAAAAAATTTTACCCTAAATATCTTTTTTGTGTGTGTGTCAAATGCTAAATTTATGTTCATTGAAAACTAGGGTGGTGGAAAATTTTGGAAGTTTTCTTTTTTTTTTTAAATTTTTAATTTAGACAAACATAAATTGTATTTTCTTTT
This sequence comes from Nettapus auritus, assembly GCA_011076525.1. NCBI lineage: Eukaryota > Metazoa > Chordata > Aves > Anseriformes > Anatidae > Nettapus > Nettapus auritus. Next base: position 37,329,118 of record CM021797.1, read on the forward strand.
CTTTTTATTTTCTTCCTGAAACTCTGTCTTTGAATTAAACTATTTAAAGTCTCAGAACAGTTAGTTATTAAATTTTACAAACAAAGCATATGATTCAGTCTAATTTTTTGGTTTTGGTATCTTCAATATTATTCTGTCTCATTAGGAATATAAAAAGTTATTTTTCCAACCTGGGCAAAATGAAGACTTAATACTACTCAGATAACATTCATTGCTGTATACTTTATTTGCATATTTTTTTATCATTTTTTCAAGGACACATTTCTCTGAAGAAAGTATTTCTGATTTGTTTTCTTTGAAGCTGCTTCCATTTTTCCTCTTGATAAAGCTTCATGTGATCTTTGAAACAGAGATAAAGAGGGATTACAAGGTGTTAAGGGATTCTGCCCTGAGATCCTGTGTTTGAAGAGTTTTTCTTCATCTCTTGATTTCCCTGACAGTGGACTGTATTGAAGCTTCCTCTACAGGGTGAGGTGACAGACTGTCAAGGGGTGATGTGTACCACCATCTTCCTCTATGTGGGGGTCAGGGTGAAGGTGGAGATGACAGCGGGGGAAAGTACCACAGAGCTACCTTCACCCTCAGTGAATGGGATCTTCCATTCTGTCAGTTACATGTGGCATCCTTTACAGGTAGCCCTCTGAGCATAGAGATCAGCAGCCAGGGGAATTACTGTTGGGCCCCCAGTCACCTAGGGGAACAAACAAAACTAAAACAAATAAAAAAGAAAAGCAAACAAACAATAAAATAAAATATCTGCAAAGCAAACAAACAAACAAAAATAAAATATCTACAAAGCAAAGTGGGCCAGAGAGCTGGTGCTAGTAGTAAACTATCTTTACCAGCTTGACCACTAGAATTTGTCCCATGCATAAATTACCCACTTATACTTTATAAAACACATATGCAAATAAGACACTTTTGCAAAAACTGCTCATTGGACATTAGATCAGTCTTCCATCGTTCACATATTTCCTGCAGTGCTGATTCTTTCACTGCTTGAACTTATATATAGTTCTTATGAAATGACAGTACTGGAACCCCCTTGAATGTGATTGGCTCAGCATATCTCTGGGCAGCTTGCAAATATCCTTTCAGTTCACATTAGTATATTTCCAGTCTAGATTTTCTTTTAATTAAAAAAAAAAAAATAAAATAAAATAAAATCTTTTAAAAAAGAACAAGAAGAATGTTGGATATTTCCTAAAGCAACATTCAAAGCAATTAAATGAAACCTTTTTAACAGCATGATCTTTTTCATTTTCACTATCACCTCCTTAGCCTTAAGTAAAAACCAAAAGAGACCTTTGAAAAATGATGATTTTTTTATATTTAATATGTGATCTTTTCATGTTTCTGCTGTTGTATGCTTTTGAGCTGTCTAACAACTATGGATATGTAGCTGGCAGAAGGGCAAACTTGTCTCATATCCTGTGAAGAGGTGACTACCTGAAGTGTGGGTATGAAAGAAAGCATAAGAATTCTCTGAAAGGTTTTACTACAGAGAATATAGGGCTGAGACCTTCATCTAAACCTGGATGCACATTATTCTTAATAATGCATATCTGTACAGTTTTTGCAGACTTAAAGTAGTGAGCTTACTAAAATTGACAATATTTTACTGAAACAGAAAAAATCATGTTTCCTGTATTTTTCACAGTTCTTTAATTTGTGACATATCACTTTTATCTCCTCTTTCTTTAACTCCAGATTTGGTTTAATTAAAGTTATGTCAAATGAACACATGAAATGAAAAGAAAATCAGAAAGCCTGCAGTTGCCCATTAGTGAGTCAGTGACTGCACAGTGAAAGGCTTTTGAAGCCTGGCTTACTGCCAGAACAAGCTTGCAATGATGCTTAGAGACATCGATGATGCTTTGAAGGAAAGGACTTGGCTGACCTGAACCTGCTCTATAGAATCAGTCCAAATCCTCATGGGCTGGATGTAAAATCTATAATAAGTCTTCTGTCTTCAACCATTTGCCTGTCAAGTGAAAAGAGTCAGGGTGTGAAACTACAATATCTATACATAATTAATTAGAAGAGATCATTCTCTATTTTATACCTGCTTAAAAGAACTCCCCAAACTTCCAAGAATTATTTAATAAATTAGATATTTATTTATCACTAATTAGTAGTTTATTATTATTATCATTATTTTCAATTGGATCTACAAATCTGTAAAACATGAAATATTATTTCCTTACTCTGTGTGCAGTGGAAGTGAGGTGTGCTGACCATACAAGTGTCTGTTAAAGTTTGGTCCTCTGAGATCCTTTGAACCATGGTCCAAATCTGGTGAAGTAAAATAACATATGTATAAAGTACTTCATGTGTCTGGGAAAAAGACAGACAACACTTTTCAGATGGGTAGCTCCCATCACAGAAAAACCAAGTTAAAACTATCTTGAGAAGCTTATGAGACCACTCATAAGATGCAGATTTCTAGGTTGGTTTCTTAATCAACTTTAAGCAAGTCTTCAGGTAGAAACTGTGGTGCAGTACAGCAGGTTACAACTATAATTATTTTGCATGACCTCCTGGTATGGACCACACTGGAAAAACCTCTGCGTGGTCAGCTTAACCCACTGTTAAGTGGACTAGAAAATATAGTTTTGTTAATAGAATAAGTTCTTCTGTGAAAACAGCTGAATTTAATAGCTACTGAAACAGATATTCTGTATTCACTTTCTAACCCTTTTGTCTTACAGACAAGACCCTGTAAATATATAAATAGATGATATGAGTTTAAACTATTTGATATTAAAATGTAATCATCATGCTGGGCAACTTTCAGATGTATCACATAAAAATTACAGAATAGACTATAATTTTATATGGTAATTTCATAGAATTGTATTGCCAGCTAATAGTGAGACAACAACAACCAAAAAAATCTCAATATTTTGTAACAGTCATACTAAAATTTCAGTTTGCTTGCTGTTTGCATCCGGGTTGGAGCTGCTAAATCTGAACTATATTTCAGTGGTAAGATAATAAATTAAGTCCTGGAATCTGAACACCAATAAACATTAATATTTTGACAACTCATTTCAATCTGAACATTAGATGTCTTTAGCTGAAGTAAAACAGCTAACATATATAGACATGTAAATAATTGTGACAATGTATCAACATATATTTCATTGTTATTGTTTTAAATGTTAAGTTTTCTTTAGTAGTTCTTTGGTCTGAAAGTTCTTAAAACATGCTTTGTTGTTATAAATGTGTATACCAACTTAGCTTTCACAAGAAACTACTATTCAACAGATCACACCTATTTCAAAACACTCCAGAATTGTTTATATTTCTTTGCATTACCACATACTTAACATGTACCTTTTAGAATCTCATTACTTGTATTAAGACCACTATTCTAGTCCATCTAACTCAGTGAGACACACACCTTGAAATAACAGAGGTCTCCTGATTCACAACTCACTGCCTGTGTTTCTGGAAGAGTCGTGCTGGAACAAAAAAAAAAAAAAAAAAAAAAAAAAAAAAAAAAGACTGTAAAGAAGTAAATTTGATTTTAAAATGAAGCATCATATATTACAACAAAGACTGTGAATATATAGAAATAAAACTATTTGATATTATATGGTGACTCTACACACAGAATAGAACAAGCCTTCCTAGTACTTCCATCTCATAATTACACAAATCACACTGAATTGTACCCTCCACACCATTTAAATAAGAATAAGTAAGTCAGTAATGTAAGTAAGTAACTTAGTTTACACTATACCTTCAGGATCTTACAAAAACTCTGATAAACCCTGATTTTCAGGGGTACATTACCAAGTATTTCCTTGGTGTCTAGCAGCTGTCACTTAGCCTCATGTTCAGAAGTTAGAGCAAATTTGGGAAAAGAGCACATCTGGGACACTTGCATAATCTGGAAGGAGAAAAGAAATTACAATTTAAGCACTACAGCTAAAGCATTCATACTAATATCAGATTATTATTATTTTATTTTTTTTTGAGGAGTCTGTTTATTGAGGTTGTGTTGTAGCCTAAACTAAAAACATGTTCTTACTTTACTTTCCCTTTTGACTTTCCAAGTTCTAACAACAACACCTCTGTTATATATTTTAAGTGTCTCTGCTTTGCATATTCTATCTTGCTAAATAGGATTTAGTCCACAAGGTATTTTCAATTTTATTCTCAGTAAAGTTAAATAACTGAAAAAGAATACAATGATTTCTAGAATCGCATTCATATACTTAACGGTTTGCATGCTGGTAAAGCTGAAATATTTTGAGGCCTCATGAACTGCATACCACAGCTTCCTGACACCTGTACTTAGCTCAGCCTTAGAGTTCTTTGTCACTTTCAGGGGATCTAACTAACAAGGTTTGAAAAAGGGTTATACTGCTTTCCAGTCCCCGTCATTGTAAGATCAGGGTGTATTCAGGAAAACAGAAAAGTTTTGTTTACAGGTGCCATAAGTTTAGTGTCACTAGGAAAGATGGGTTTTCTTTTTTAATATGAGCCATCATTCTTGAAAATATAGACCTGCTTCTTGTATTGAATAAAATCCTGTCATAGCAAGCCTTAAAAACAGCCAACTTAAAGACTGAGTGCTTCACCAGTGAAAAGTTATGGTTTAAATCAACTATCTTCTGTATTATCAGTACTTGACATCGAGAGTAAGATATAAATATTTTTGTCACGCAAAGTGCCAATATCCATTTTACATATGCACCTTCTAATTTTCTACACAGGTTTACATAACCACTTCAGAGTTTGATTATTTCCCTGGGGAGAGGTCCAAACCTAGGAAAACAACACATAAGATAACTTGGAGCAGAAGATAAAGGATAGCAGAAGGCATCAATAAGATCAGATTGGGCCATTGGTAAAGAACAACAGCTGTTTTTCAAGCTTGGAAAAGTGGCAATTGTATTCAAGAGAATCCTGTTCCTTTTGTGATAGTAAAAAACAAAATAAAATAAAAATAAACAAGAGGAAATGATGGGAACATATTTACAATTTCTATCAAAATGCCATATTTATAGCAAATAGAAAACAAACATCTATATAAAGAACAGTCTAACCAGAATATATCACCACCTGTCAGACAAAGCAAAAAATACCTGTCTAATTTGAAATCTATGCTTTACATAAATGTCACAGAGTTTCAAAGCTGAATGACAGCTTGATTTGAGGAATCATCCAAATCTCACATTTTTTATTGTATTTCTGTAGGTTTTTTTCTTTTAAAAATTGCTTGTCTTACTAATGTATATTGTAACAAAATTAATTTATCAAGCTTATATATGTGTGCAGAATATTCTGAATTCAAGTGTTTTTGTTTTTGTTTTTGTTTTCTCACAACATAAGGTAACTTTGGAACAGCTGTTTTTTAACTGTGTGATTCTATTGAAAGATCTTGATGGAAGTCCAGATTAGAAGGCAATTTTACACAATCCCATGCATCTGTACAAGGCAATTAATCTTCCTGAAATTAAAATCAACTGATGTCTCAACTTATTTTAAAAATATTCAGATCTACACCATTTTTTAAATGGAAGAGATTTAATCTGTGCAAATCAACACAGATGGTTGTTAAGAAAGCAGTATTTTTTTTTTTAACATCCTGAATTAGAGAAGTGATCATTGCTGCAAAGATTGAGAGCACATTTTTAATGGTCAGAGAGACAATTTCTTACAAAATCTCAGACTAAAGGATAGTAATTTAATCAAGGTCCTTCCCATTGTTGGCTCTGTTGGGATTTTTATTTTGTTTTCAAAGGTGCTTAGATCTGAGGAAAAGCAGATATCAAGTTTCATAAATAGAAATCAGGAAGCTCATAGATCCTGCTGAAACTAAAACCCCACCTGCATAATCTATTTGGTCATTTCTGTGGTTTCATACAGAAAGTGAACTATGATATCCCATACTAAATATCCCATACTAAAATACTAAAATTGTTTCAGATATGTTTTATGGACAAAGAGCATATCTGTTGGTGAATCCTGTCTTTGCAAATTCTCTATTTCATTTAAACGTGGTTTGACTTTGATTTATAAACCAAAATAAACATTCTCTTCTCCACAAATGACATTTTGAAGTTTCTAGTCAATTTATGGTTTACAGAACAATCTCTGTATCTATCGATTTACACACTTCACAGTGTTCTTGCAACAGCTGCTGCCTCAGTTTATAGTAACGTGATAAAAGAAGCCTCTTTTGGTACATGTTGTTCTCTAAAGCAGAATTATTGCACTGAAAGTACCTTACACATATGGAATTAAAGGGGAGAGGAAAGAGTTCTCATTAATTTTCTTTGCAAAACACCTAATGGATTACTTCATTCAGGAAATACTGTTCTCTGAGTTGGAAGAAGCAGTAAGCTATGTGTCTCCTGAGAGAGAGAGAAAGAGAGAATTACAGGCTAGTTAAGTATATGCAGTGAAATTATGGTCTTGCTTTTACATACACTATTAAATAGCAATGGGATGAGGAATAGCCACTTAGAGTTTGAAATTCAGATGTCATGTTATGTTTACAATAAGCATAAGCAAAATGTGTGAAGAATATGTGATTTGATATTATATTAAAAATAAAAATAAAAATGAACTTTGCAACTGTTTATGCATAGTTAAGTGTCTGTGATTGCTAGGTTTTTTGCACCATTTACACAGAAATAAAAATTTAATGTGGAAAAGAAAAATCTGAGGTAACTGTAATGATGGCAAAATTTTCCCTTTCCTTGCTGGTTATGTCATCTGCTTGTATCTGGCATTCTATACGAACACATATTTTTGCATATATTTTGTTTATGTGCAAGCCTTGGCATTTTAGCCATCTCCTGCAAAGGCCCCTTAGTACCATATGCTTCTGTTTTTCTTCATTGTGTGATGTGATGTTTTCTGACTGTTACATGCACGTGAAAGGACAGTGGGCTTTTGGGGGAGAAGAAACCATGCTTTAAGAGAACACACGTCAGTTGGCCTTCAGTCGTTTGGAGATGATTGGATCTGACAAGTGTTGTAGCTACTCATCGTAATGGATGTCTCAGCTTTAGCGAAGGAGAGGTGAAAAGGATGCAATTCCCAATGGAAGAAGGCAACATGAAATATTATTTAATTACTGGCTAATATAAAAATCCCTTGGAATCCCTGGCTTGCAGACTTGCCTCTTCCTTTCTGTATGAGGAACAATCAGGGCTTTTAATGAAGTGCAAATAGCTATGCCTGTTAAGAAAATAATTCTTAAAAGATATAATGTGTATATTTCTTTCTTTTAGGAAACACAGAAGTCTCTGTAGTCTGTGATGTCATAACATCTTAAAATCTAGAAATCACTCATGTTTTTATCCTGCTTAAAATATGTATTATTATTATTATTATTATTAATAATAATAATAATAATAATAATGCACAGCCTGAAATAACAATTCTGCATTCATCAGAAACTTTGTCTGTGATCTGGAAGTTGTTTTCTTTATTATAATTGTTATATTTATTTGCTTGATTACTCTTCCAACTGAATCCTACCACCTTGTCTCTGTTCAAGCACTAATGTTTTGATTCAGTTCTAAATATATCTGGCCCATTTCTCCATGAAATTCACATTTTTTTCTCATCTGAAAAAAATAAAATTAAATTCAAAAATCATTTGTTTGTTACAGTTTCTGTGGGAAAAATAAAATCAAATAAAAAGAACGACAGGCTTACGAACTTTTTTTTAATCTCCATTATGGTCTTCACATGTCCTTGTGTAGTAAATGACAATACTGTCAAAAACTGATGCTCAGAATTAAACACTGGAAGTAAAATTAAGATTTCATAACTTAAAAATAACAATAAAACAAAAACTTTACTAGATAACTGTCCAAAAATATAGTTAGAAAAAGTTTGGATCTTCTTTGGATCACCAAATGATTTATTCAGTCAAATATATATTGGTCATTTTAAGCCTTCTTTTTCTTATATTTTATATTCATTTTAACATGCAGTAATGTAATGACAACTCTAAGTATCTACTACTGCTAGGATTAGAATATGAATATTCAAATAACACTACAACAGTGTAACTTTAAGATTTATTCTTTACAGAAGACTTTGGAAGTCTCACCATAAGATAAATAAATAAGAAATAAAGAAATTAAACTCTTACAGAATATAAAATAAACAATGGAAATAAAACATGCATAAATGGTCCTTTTTCTCACAAGCTGCTGCTCCGGAAAATTTGCACATTGAAATTTTTTAACTGTCTCAATATACAAAGCTATGATCCTACCCCATGTAAAATCTATTAAATTAGCAATGTCATACCACATATAGATATTGAGTTTACATAACTGTTCAGATGGAGTGCTTCATAAGAATACATCACAGGCTTAAATGCTTATTTTTTTTTTTTTTCAAATATAATTTGGATTTTATATTATAATACTTAACATAATAAATAAATAAATAAATAAACAACAAAAACTACAAAGAAATTATCCAACAAATGCTGATGTTTTGAAAACAAAGCTTAATAGGGAAAGATAAACTGATTTGCCCACTTAAACAGCAACATGCCTGGCATTCAAGCTTTGCCCCTGGGACTGGTACCAGTTCTCCAGGTCTCACTACCTCTGTACTCTACAAAGCTGTAAGTCCTCAAAGTTCTGTGTTATCTCCTCTATTTGTTCAACATTAATAACACTATTTCTCTTTTGGTAATGCTACTCTATATTAATGTTTGATACAGCAAATATTCAGCATGTGACTTTCAAGCGGAAAGAATAGTCTTCTTATGGCACCCATGTTTGCCACCACTGACACACTATATGCTGTCTTAAGGCTTGGCCTTTTTTTTTAATAATGTCATTAAATCATTTGAAGTTTGCTGCTCAGTATGTAGCACATAAAAGACCTCTAAGACACAATGGAAAACAGAAATTGAGAGACTCTTCCTAGAGCTACAAAGGACAGCTTTTCCAAGACATCCATTTTGTTATTCAGTTTTTTATATCAATATTTAAATGTTTGTGATGTATGGATATTTTACCTTTTCAAATATGAATTGCAGAAGCAGCTCTATGAACATATAAATCATACAAATACTTTGCTGTGTAATGTCTGTTACATGTGGTCCATTCACTTAGAGATGCATATTTCTCTTTTGTTCTTGAACATCTCATAAGTAGAAAGTTTATCTCTCTTATTTCTCATCGTTCTCTTTTTACATCTTGGGATATGAAGTCTTACTCTGTGCAAAATCATATGACTGAAAAGTGATGTGACTGACCCATACATACGCAGTCAATTGAATGCAAATATTTAGGGTAAATTATTGGAATTGTTTTCAAAACTGTTCAGCACCCAAAAAATTTTCCCTGAGAAGATTAAAAGCTGACTCTGGTTTTATCAATAGACAGGACATTTTACCCTGTAATTACAGGTAAAATAAAATAGGTGTGTGCTGTCCTCACCATTCTGTTTCAAAGAGGTATCAAAAGATAGGCAGTTTGTATTAGAAAAATTTGGCAGAAAAAAAAAACATTCACTGTGCATTTGAAAATGAGGTTGAAGTTCACTTGTAACCTGAATCAACAGACACATGAGATTTATAAGAGGTCAGACTTTGGTGTTTTATTTATGCACTAGGAAAAGTAGAGCAAAAGAGCAAAAGAGTGAGGAAAACAGAGGAAACAAAAGAGGCAGAGATGAATTTTCCACAGATTATATGAAGGTAAAAAAGTGGAAATAAATAATTTGGAAATAATGAAGAACAATTTAGATACTTTCAGGTTCTTGATTTCAACCGTGTATTTCTGCTTTTAGGCAACATCTCTGTTTCCTATATGAAGGCTACATGAAAGGGAGTAGAGATGCTCATCTTCATTCAGTCAAAAAAAATATTGTTAATGTTGAACATTAATGACATCAATTTATTTTTTCTCATTAAACATGAAAAATAGCAATGTCTAAGTGGATTTTAAGATAATGAACCTGGGTGGGAAATGTGGTGAAAACTAAAAAAAAAAAAAAAAAAAGAGAGAGAGAGAGAAAATAATTAAAAGTAAATTACAGAATATTTGTCAGCCATGGCATGGAGAAACAGCACACCCCATTGTCTAGGAAACAGAACCGCACTGTCTGGGCCTGCAGTAACTTCTCAGGAGAGGGTGCCTCTTAGATGGATTTTAGGTTAACAGTAACGATAAGTGCAAGGATATCAGCATCCAATTTGTCACTAAGGGAATAATACAAACGTCGGTGTCCCTGCAGGCTGGTTCTGGAGGGCGGTATGTGTAAAACATTCCCCGCGGATACATCACTCAGGTGATATTGCTTATGTTTTCTTGTCTGCCAACAGTCTGGCACATAATTTAAAGACTGTTATGGCTAATTTAGCTCTGGGCTACATGCATGGCACAGGAACCTTAACCCAGTTCCTGTGGGCTAACAGTCTTTGTCAAAAGAAATGATCCCCACACACACCTTTCCATGACAGCACATCTTCAGTGTCCTCTGCATCACACACCAGTGTGGTTTCACTTGCATGGGAGGAAGCATAAGAATGGACAGTATTTTGCACTACTTCCTACCATTTTGCACAGATGGCAAGTGTTTATGTCTTTCCACATGGCTACGCACTGGACAAGATGATCAGGACAGATGATTTATAATGGAGTTCATTGGAGATGAGTTTTAATCTCCAGTGGCTTAATTTCACTGGGATGTCCGTAAATAGGGACTATTCTTTGTGGCTGGCTAACAGAATCTTTTTAGAACTGCTTTGACCAACCACCATGTAACATGCATAGATTATAGACACACCGTTTGTTGTTGTTGAGAAACAGTGAACACTTCAGAGCTGTTTAGACTCATTTAGAGTCATAACTGTTAGTGGATTATTGTTTTTATTCATGTATTTATTTTTATTTTTTTCCTCCACTTCTAGTTATTCAAAGACACCAAATGTATAAGACAGTAGGTCAGCAGAGCTTGCCTCTGTTAAAGAACAGGAAAGGAGCACCGGGGACAATGAAGGGAGGAGAAAAGATCCTGTTAGCTCTGGAGAGAAAGTGTGACACGAAACAACAACTCCCTACAAAAGCCTAGAACTGGAAAGTTCTTCATAATCTCTGAAGGTTTTAGAAGAAAATATGCAATTGAAGGTTGAAGGCTCAAACTCAAATCCAGAAGAAAATATTTGAGATTTACGAACTGCTCTTAATCATGAAGCAGAAGGGTTTATTTATTTATTTATTTATTTATTTACTTACTTACTTATTTTCATTTGTGGGTCCACTCACACTCCAAACAAATCTGAAACCGTTACAACGCATGGCAGTTGGTCGATAGTGTGGAAAAAACTCATTTACTTACTGGCCAGACAGTTTTAAAACCTTCAGATTTTTCTAAGTCTAGGTTATTAACTGTCTGACTGTAATCACATCTTCACCATAGGGAGCTTCAAAAGCTTTTCATTTGCATTGAATCAGTTGCCTTCCTCCCTGTCTTTTTCCCCCTGGAAATAAGCTTAAATAATTCAACAAACTGCACACATGGCTAGTGATTATTGAACCATTCTGAAACACTAGAGGCAAATGGACCATTATGTAGCAGGAATTAAAACTTGCAGCCACTGGGAGAAAGATGTATATATTATGTATGTATGTATATATAGATGTATGTATAACTCTCTCACGTGTGTGTGTGTATTAACGGTGTATGTGAAGACCATCCCCTTCTCACAGAGACCTTGTGACTGTCCAAAAAAAATTATTTTGTACAGTGTTCAGCGACACTTAGAGATGACCCATGACAGATTATAGTGAGTGCCGAATGTGCAGTGTCAAACTAGTAAGAGGTTCTTTCTTTTAACACTACATATTTTCGCACTGAAAGAGGATAACATTTTTCTTTCATATTGTAATTTTTTTCTTTTTTTCTTTTTTTCCAGGAGTCTGCAGCATTCTGCTGATTAACTATGTAAGCTAGATAACTTGCTAGTTTGTATCTCAGTGTGTCTGTGGCAGAAAAAGGAATATTTTAGGGAAAAAAAAAAAAAAAAAAAAAAAAAGGTAAAATTAACAAATTGACAGGTTTAATTATGTGTTTGCTTTATTCATTTATTTATGGGAAACATGTTTTAAATGATCAGAATAAACTTTCTAAGGAAAATAACAAAAAACCTGCCATCTCAAAAGTAATGCAAGGCAGCTTTTCACTAAGCTATCATGGCTGTATCCATTATTGCTTGTATCTAACATATCTAAACTGAGTGCTAGATTTTATTTAGCCTTTTGACTTTTCTCCATTTCGGTATGGGTCCTGTCATTACTATTCGGCAGGCACAAGTTATCAGACCATTAATCTCTCAGTGTTTGAGTTTTTACTACCCATGACCTGCCAACATGAGGTTTGTTTTATTTCTGGTGGGAATTTTATTTTATTATAATTTTAAAGAAAGTGTCAAGTTAGTTTTTACCTGAAGAAATGAAAATAAATGAAATAAATAAATCTAACTCAAAGATTAAGAGATAACCCAAAGAAAGTTTCTGTGATACCTAAATTTGTGATAGATGACAGGAAAACAAAGAGGTAGAGAGAGAGGCCCATTGTAAATTGACAATATCAGCTTTATTTTTTAGGCTAGTTACAGATTTTATTATTATTATTATTATTATTATTATTATTTTAATGGATGGATAAACTGATACATAGTGATACGGAGTTTTTTTCCTACTTTATAAGGAAAAATAATGCACTTGTTCCCTTTTTGCATTTCATACTGACATCAGTTATATGTGCACATATACAGTGAAAATTGGTGTTATAAAGTTCATTAACACAGTGTATAAGGTCATATCTGATTAGTAACCCTCCCTGTCCAGCCACTTAGAACAGAAACATTAATCCACGTAAATACTAAAATCCAGCTGAACTCTACCACAATTCAACTTCATAATACATATGAAAATAACATGCTGCAGTAAAAGAAGTGTCCACTGAGAATGTACAACTCCAGCAAAAGCATTGACTCAGCAGCAGTGAAATTCTTAAAATTATTTTATGGTGTTGTCCACCTTTTTCTTCCTGATATCATAGAATTATAGAATAGTTTGGATTGGAAGGGACCATTAAGATCACCTATTTCCAACCCTCCTTTCTATGGGCAGGACACCTCCCACTAGACCAAGTTGCTCAAAGTCCCATCCAACCTGCTAATATCTGTAGTTGGAAACTTTTCTGAGATACTTGGTAACAACTGAATGTTTAGAAAAGAAAGTATGTATACCAATTAATTATGGGTCTAGTTATGCTGACATCAAACACAAATTATTTTAATTAATTAATTAATTACTTTTTCTATATTAAGCCTTAAGTGAGAGACCTCATGACTTGGAATTAGGCAGAATAAGATGGGAGGCAACCAAGAACATCACATGTTAATGTAAGAGCAAGTGGGATCTCCTAGCGAGTAAACTAAATTTTCTATCACACTCAGGAGAATAGAGATAGAGAGAAACTCAGGAGAATAGGAGAGGGAAAGAAATTCATGACTTCTCTGCCCCAAAAGCACTATTTTCCAGTTATCTGTGTTCTAACTGTATGGGTACTAATGAGTAGAGTGTTTTGATTCAATTTTTTTTTGTATCTGTTCACTTGTGATATCAGAATATAGAAAGAAACGTTATATAGAAATGAAATGTAGGTGGTTTGTTTTTTGTTTTTGTTTTTGTTTTTTCAGGTGAAGGTCTGTTTTGCATATTGAATAATGTATAAGCTTTAGCATAATATATGAACATTAGCATAATGTAACTGAAATAATAGAAAACAAGTATATTTTAACTTTTAAAAGTATCATGTTCTTGTGTATATTCAATTAATTTATTGTCTATTTTTGTTTAACTATGCTGCTCGCTGAACATTAGAAATAAATACTGCAATATTAATTTTCAAGCACCTTTTTTTGGTGTTTGATTTATGGCAGACATCCAAGAAGTAACACTTGTCTGAGTGTTTTCTTTATAAATAAGATTCTTCCACATAAATCATTACTTTGTAAAGCAGTTCAATGAAATATGCATTTAAAATGCTTTTAATATATACTTTACCGATCTCTTCAAGATCAGTCTAACATAGGTATCAATAACATGGAACTGACAATGGCTACAGTATTGTTCAGAAAACAGAATTTAAAGAGAAAGAAAAAGAGGCATTACAGAGGTTACTGAGCTTGTGTTATTATGTTAACAGAAATCACACTGATTTTAGTGTCTAGACTACCTTTCATAATGGCCACTTGGCTGACTGGTCTTTCAGAGGTAACACCATCATATGAAGGGAAAGTGAAATCTAAATCTTTCTTATTTATACGATTATTTTTTCAAAAACGAAAACATGGTATTTCAACAAATGTTCCTGGATTTGATTTGAGTAGGTTAATAACTGAAGAAAATAATCATTAAAATTTACAGAAACATCACTAATTCATAATATAGAGCAAAATAGGATGAATAGATTTGTCCTCAGATTGTTGACAAATCTCCATTAGAGGAAGTTAGGAACAGAGAAAAAATTTACTGTTAAAATGAAAATCAAAACACAGACTATAACACTGCCATCTCTTGAAATTTAGGCTTCAGCACTTACTACAGTTATATTCTTCTTGGCCCCAGAAATCTGGGATACCTACAAGAAATCAACGGCTAATTTTCCCTTTATAGCATTCTTCTAAGTTTCCTTTGTATTTGTACATAGTGTTACTTTTCCTGACCAGGTATCATCTCTTCCCCCTCCTCTACTTGGTCGCACAT
>CM021797.1:37389442-37403043 GCA_011076525.1 Nettapus auritus
AAAAAAAAAAAAAAAAAAAAAAAAAAAAAGTGAAGGCACCAACCTCTCAGGTATGTATTTATCAACTGGGCTTTACAGATATCCAGATCTTCTCAGAATCCCTCCCTGCCACTGAAGGGATAGAGGAAAACTCCAGTTGCACTGCCACTCCATCCACTAATTGCCCACCCCCCTGATAGCCTTCAGGCTACTCTCAGTGATTTTGTTTCTGCCAGTCTGAATTATCCCTCAGGAATTTTCTTTAAAAGGTTGAACAAAATCCAAAATTTTACCTGTAATTAAGCATGCAGAATATTAAAAATGTTTCCAAACTCACACACTTCCATTCCTCAAGTATACTCTTTGGAGTCTGAACATACAAGGTGTTGTTTGCAAACTATAGAGATAATTTATTCATAAATAAATAAGTTCTACAGAGATAATTTATTTGGGAAAAAAAATAATAAGTCTTGCTATTATCAGTTGGCTGTAAAGTTAATTTTATTTGTTCTTGAATAGCACAGAGGGTGACAAAGACTTCAGTTGTTGCACACTTTCACTTTAGAGATACTATAAACATCCACCAGCTAGAAATACAGAAACTTTATGATTGTTTTAAAAGTTGTCATAAGACATTTAGGTAGCCTTTCAAAAGTTACAGGACTTAACTGCTTCTGAAATGTTCTGTAACGGCCTTTATGCTAGAAGTTCAATACAGAAATAGATGATGTCAGTGAGAAATACCAAGTTGAAAAAAGTGTAGTTATTACTATAAATATCATAGACCTCTACACGGTAGAAAAAGTTGGGAATAAGGGGACCTAAAGGGAAACTTAGAAAAAGCTCTGACATGGAGAATGTGTGACAGGTCAGAGGGATATGAGAATGCAAGGATTAAGCATAGGAAACTTCTGAATAAAAACACAATTCACACAACAGACATATAATACATTATTTAGTTACTTGGGGCTAGTTAATCTAGAGTGACCTACTCAAAGAGCAGCAGTAGCTTAAATATTTCATCTGTATTACTGCATTTCTATGACTTCATGTATTATTCTTGCTGCCTTACTGTTACTACTTACTTCATATTTGAAGTAATGTAGTATTAGTATGTGAAAGTATTTGAATATGAAGTAAGTAGTAATACAAATTATATGGATAACTATGAAGAGACATTCACAAAAGCTAAATATAATATATAAAAAGCAATTCAAAACATTTATACTTTTCTGTGGGTCACATTTTGTACTCTTCCAATATTCAAAGCTAGTTCTATAAATGTTTGTTAAGAATTTGAATCAAAAATTCTTAGTGTAAATAGTAAATATAGGTTTTTTATTTGTAGTATAATTTCCAGATCTGACTGGAGATATTACATATGTTCTGTCTGATTCTTGGGAGGGGAAAAAAGGAAAAGAAAATAAAAAATAATAATAATAAAAAAATACCTTTCAAAACACCTTTTAAACACCTTAAAATATTTTTGTACTTCTTAGATATCAAGTATAAACCCAGTGATATCATCCAAGTCTCACGCGTCCTTTAAGCTCACTAGCTACTCATTCAAATTTTCTTTTCCAAGTGAGCTGTCTTAACTATTCCATGTATTACAACCATTCTAAAGCAACCCCACAATTTTCACATCATCACATTTTAAAGGTATTTCATCACATTGTAAAGATATTATTGGAACAAAAACAACAATAACAACAACAAAAACAAAAGACAAAACCACAAAATTGTATATTTTTTTCACATACATCTTTTTAAAATTCTTTATATATTGGTCCTAAAAAGAAAGTAGATATTCACATTTTTGAGGAGGATTTGCAAAATATTCTGTAAATTTTTTCAAGAGCCAGACAGCTAACTTTTAAAACAGAGATAACATTATCTGTTACTTGGTGAATACAGTCACCTCACAAATGTAGATGTAGACAAAGAGATGCTTAATGCCTTCTTTGCCTCTGTCTTGAATAATGGTGAAGTGTCCTGGGACTCCTGGAGCTATGAGTTGGAAGATAGTGACTACAGTAACAATAAACTCCCAGCCAACTACAAACTTGTGAAGGACTTGCTGCTCCACCTAAATGCATATAAGGCTATAGGGCCCAATGGGACTCATCCCAGGGTGCTCAAAGAGCTGGGTGATGTCACTGTGAGAGTTCTCTTAATTATTTTTCAATGGTCTTGTGAATCTGGAGAGGTCCCAGTCCACTGGAAGCTGGCAAAGTTGTCCCAGTTTTCAAGACAGGCAAGAAAGAAGACCCTGGTAATTACAGTCCTGTCAGTCTCATTTCAGTACCTGGAAAAAATATGGAGAATATTATTCTGGATGTTACTGAAAATCACTTGAAAGACAACACAAATTTTGGTCACAGCCAACACATGTTCACAAGGGGAAAGTCCTGTTTAATGAACTTAATTTCCTTTTATGACAAAGTTACCCATGTATCTAGCAGACCAACAGAAGTCAGTTTATCTAATCTTTTGGGGTTTCGGCAAAACTTTTGATACTGTTTCTCACATCATCCTTCTGGGCAAAATGTCCAGCATACACCTGGAAAAATGCATAAGATGGGTGAACAATTAGCTAATAAGTTGGGCTGAAAGAGTTATAGTAAAGGGTTACACCTGACTGGTTGCCAGTCAGTAGTGGGGTTCTGCAGGATTCTATTCTGGGGCCAGTTCTCTTCAGTGTTTTAATAAATGACTTCTATGCAGGACTCCAAAGTATACTAAGTTTGCAGACTATACTAAATTGGGTAAATTAGGGTCTGGGCAATCACCAACAATATGAATTTTTACAACAGCAAGTGTTGGATTCTACACCTGGGAAGGGACAACCCTGGTTATACGTATAGACGAGTAGCTGGAGAGAAGTTCTGCAGAAAGAGATCATAGAATCATAGCATGCTTTTGGGTTGGAAGGGGCTCTAAAGATCATTGAATATCAAAGCCCCTGCCATATGCAGGGAAACCTTCCACTAGACCAGGTTGCTTAAGGCCCCATCCAACCTGCAATTAAACACTTCCAAGGATGAAGCATCCGCAATTTCTCTGGGCAACATATTCCAATGATTCACCACCCTCTTGATGAAGAATTTCTTCCCCATATCTAATCAAAACCTACTCTCTTTTAGCCTGAAGCCGTTACTCATTGTCTTATCACTACACTCTCTGAAAAAGAGTACCTCTCCTGCTTTCTTGTAGACCCTCTTTAGGTATTGCAAAACTGTTGTAAGGATTCCTTGGAGCCTTCTCCAATCTGAACAACCTCAACTGTCTCAGCCTGTCTTGATAAGAGAAGTGCTCAAACCCCTTGATCATTTTTTTGGCCATCCTTTGAACTCATTCTAATATGTCTGTGTCCTTCTTGTGCTGAGGGGCCAAAGAGCTGAATGCAGCACTCCTCGTGGGGCCTTACAAGAGCTGAGTAGAGGGGGAGAATCACCTCTCAACCTGCTGGCCATGCTTCTTTTGCTGCAGCCCAGGATACAGTTGGCTTTCAGAGATGCAAGCACACATTGTTGGCACAAGTTAAGTTTCTCATCAGCCAACACCCCCAGGTGCTTTTCTTTAGAGATGATTTCAATCAATTCTCTGCCCAGCCTGTCTTTATAGGTGGAATTGCCCCAGCCCAGACGCAGGACCTTTCACTTGGCCTTGTTGAACTTCCTGAGGTTCACATAGACCCACCTCTCAAGCCTCTCCATGTCTCAGTCTATGGCATCCCTTCCCTCCAGCATATCAACCATACAACATAGCTTGGTGTCTTAGGCAAAATTGGTGAGGGTATGCTCAATTTCACTGTCAAAGATGTTAAATAGTACCAGTCCTAGTACTGACCTCTAAGGAACACTACTCAGTACTGATCTTCACACAAAAATTGAGCCATTGACCACAACTCTTTGAGTGTGACCATCCAGCCAATTCCTCACCAACTGACTGATCCATCCATCAAATTCTTGTGTCTCCAATTTAGAGGATCTAGAGGGGAGGACATAAGAAGAGTAGCTGAAGTCACTTGCTTTGTTCAGTCAAGAGGAGAATGAGGGAAGGCATCATGGTGACCTATAGTTTCCTAACAAGACGAGTGCAGGGTCAGGTGCTGATCTTTACTCTCTGGTCACAGATGCACTATCCAAGGGAATGACATGAAGCTGCATCAGGTGAGGTTTGGGCTGGATTTTAGGAAGAGATTAATCACCAAGATGGTAGTCAGGCACTGGAACCGGCTCCCCAGGGAAGTGGTCACAGCACCAACCCTGATGGAGTTCAAAAAATGTTTTGAAAATGTTCACAGAAATGTTTTTTAGTTAGTTTGTTTGTTTTTTGTGTATGGTATGTGTACGGAGCTAGGAGTTGGACTTGATCCTTGTGGGTCCCTTCCAACTCATGATATTCTATGATTCTAATTCATAAAAGGGAAATAAAACAATTAACAGGTATTCTCTATTTCTGAGTCCTTAGAATGTTCATTAGTTTACCTAGACAAAAACAGGTAAATATTAAAGCACTGACATTTTTCTAGTCCTAACATCCAAATTTTGTAAGCAATGCATTGCTTTGTGCAGAAATACCCAGTGCTCATTCCAATATGATCAACTAAATGATAAGCATCAGCTTAAGAGATTTGAGTGTTATCATCACAGATATGAATAATGAAGTTAGTTGAAAATTTTCATACTATAGCCCTGTCTAGACTGGAAAGTGTGGTCTAACAATATACCTATGCTGGTAGAAGTACAATGAAAAAAACCTGCAAGTGAAAGCGAAGTTTATATTGCCTTTCCTAGTCCAGAAATTGTTTCAAAACTATTTGAAAGCTTACATTTCCTTTTTACTGGAGAAATATTCCTAAGTTCACCCACAGTGTTCCCCTTTTCATTTAAACCATTTTTCACCAGATATTTTTCTCATATATTGTAGTATTAATTTGTGGAAACTCTGAATCTCTGGATGTAGGTTTGCATCTGTTCAAGTGTGTATATAGGTGTGCATCTGTTCTACAGATATAGAAGAAGTAAAAAACTTGGAAATAAAGAATTTAACAACTTTGGTCCCAGTGTGCTTTTATCAAAGGAAGTTAGACACTTTGTGCAATAAATAAAATTTCATATATATCTTTTTGAAAATCCTTCAATAAACATTATCAAAGATAAATCTCTGAACACTATTAGTTTTGAAGTTAGAGCTTCAATGAAACAGTGAGAGAATAATAACAGCAGTAATGTGCTAGGATATACAATGATCTGTCATTCTGAGGTGTTAATATATTAATGACAGTCAAACAAAGTAAATATAAGCTTCTGATTTCATTTCATTATGTTAAAACAAGGAGCATGATTTAACTGATATTTTTTTTTTCTTTCTCTCTCTCTGTCCTTCCCCTTTAACCACTCCGATCTGGTATCCTTCTGTCTTACTTTTCAATATCAGTTTCATTAGAAGAATTAATCCCCAGAACTGTACTGGAGTCAGATGGTGATGAGTATGTCTCTGAGTCACATAGCCTTTGTCGGGAGAACAAAAACTAACTAAGAAGTAATTTATTAACAGTTTTAACTGTTGTGTTTCTCAGAAACTAGTTAGTAAAATAACTAGAAATATATTACCAGAAGACAACTTTATAAATAAAAGTAATATTTAAAAAAAAAAAAATCTGAATGGTGTGGCACATGTAAAATGTGACCAATAGCTCTGGAAAGTCCCAGGGAAAACACAAAACAGAGAATGGAGATGAAGAAAAAAAAAAAAAAAAAAAAAAAAAAAAAAAAAAAAAAAAAAAAAGCAAAAGAATAAGTCAAGAAATTAAAGGGTGCAGTGAAATCATTTTGAAGCAGGATAGAAATTTTCAACTGTCTTCTGAAAAAAAAAAAAAAAAAGGGGGATAACGAATGAAAGTGAGAGACTCATCAGGTTGCGTGAGGGGGAACTTTCACCGACCATTTATACCGGTCAAGGGCACTAATCATATCTGACCCTCAGGGAAGAATGGTGGACACTTCTCTGAGAGTAAAGACTGCAGCTCTAGCTGGGGGTCTGCAGCATCTACCCCTGCCCTGTCTGTTGCCCCCCAGACAGGTGGAACTGCTGAAAGCAGAACCTGAAATGCAGACCTCAAATGGCAGAAAGGGCTTAAATGTTTCCCCCGTGTCAGGGAAGGGGAGGAAGATGAGCACAGGAGTAGACTGCAACTGGTGGCTGAGCTGCATGAGGCAGTGAGAAGGTTATGTCACATCAGGGAGGATGAGGAAGAGTTAGGTAATTTGTTCCAAGAACAGTCTGTAGTGGACCCACAGTCCACAGCCAAACAGAAAAAAACTCAAGTTTTGCATGAGCAGGTGATCTGGCAGGACCTGTCACCCATGGGGGACCCACGTTGGAGCTGTTTGCTCCTGAAGGACAAATCCCATGGTATAGATCTTTAAGAGCTGCTGCCTATGGAAGCCCATCAGTTTGGGAATGATGGCATCCTTGCTTCGGACTCTATGATGGAGCATGGGCAGAGAGTGACTGTGAAGGAGAAGTGGAGATGAAGCATTAGAGACTGTTTGCAACCACCATTCCCTGTTCCCCTATGCCACTTGGGAGAAGAATGTAGAAGAGGGTGGAGGGAGGAATCATAGAATGGCTTAGGTTGGAAGGGACCTTAAAGATCATCCAGTTCCACTCCCCTGCCATGGGCAGAGAGACCACCCAATAGATCAGGTTGGCCAAGGCCCCATCCAACCTGGCCTTGAACACCTCCAGGGATGGGGCATCCACAGCTTCTCTGGGTACTTGCTCTGGGAAGGTGGTTTTAGCTTCTCATTGCTCTAGCTTGTTAGTAATAGGTAATAAATTACATTAATCTCCCTATGCTGAGTCTGTTTTGCCTGTATTATAACTGTTGAGTTGTATCATTGTTCATATCTCAATCCTTGAGCCCTTTCCATTGTATTTTCTCCTCCTTTCCCTTTGAGGAAGGGGAGTGAGAGAGTAATTATGGTGGAGTTCAGCTGCCCATCTTGGGTAAAACTACCCAAGACTACAGGGGCATAGGCAGTTTTGTCTTCAATCTTCCTAGTCAGAGGGAAATAAATTGAAAGGACCAGACAAAGATGGTGAATCAACTAAGGTTTATGTGACTAGTGATAATTGCCACAGATTTTGCTGCTTTGACCATAGGACTCCCTTTTGAGAAACCCGCTCTACAGGAGTCCGATGGAGTCCATTTATCAGAGAAAGGAAGGACCATCTATATTTTCAGGCTTGCCCGGCTTGTTAAGAAAGCTTTAAACTAAAGCTTCCTTGGGGGGAAGCATTAAAGCTACTATCAGCAGTGGCTGCCCAGAGACAGAAAAAAAGAGCAGAGTTCAGCTGGATAGAAATCGAAGGGCATCACAAAGGAATGTCAGCCATTAAGTCGGTTTCATAGATTCATAGAATGACTTGGGTTGGAAGAGACCTTAAAGATCATCTAGTTCCAAGCCCCCTGTCATGGACAGGGATGCCACCCACTAAAACAGGTTGCCCAAGACCCCATCCAGCCTGGCCTTGAACACCTCCAGGGATGGGACATCAACAACATCTCTGAACAATCTGTTCCAGTACCTCACTACCCTTACAGCAAAAAATTTCTTCCTTATATCTAATTTAAATCTACCCTCTTTTTAGTTAAGAACATTCCTCTTTTTCCTATAATTATCTACCCACATAAGGATTCCCTCTCCATCCTTTTTATAACACTCCTTTAGATATTGAAAGGCCTCAGTGAGTTCTATCTGGTTCCTTCTCTTCTCAGACTGAACATCCCCAGCTTTCTCAGCTTTTCTTCTCAGGAGAGGTGCTCCAGACCTCTGATCAACTTTGTAGCCCTCCTCTGGACTGGCTCTAACAGGCCCAAATCTTTCTTTTGCTGGGCCCCCAAAACTGAATGTAGTACTTGAGGAGGGGCATCAAAATGGCAGACTAGAGAAGTAACCTTCACCTGCTGGTCACACCTCTTTTGATGCAGCCCAGGACATATTTTGCTTTCTGGGTTGCAAGTGCACACCGCTGGCTCATGTCAAGCCTTTCATCCACCAGAACCCCCAAGACTCTTCCTGCAGGGCTGCTCTCGGTGAGTTCTTCTCCCAGTCTGTATTCCTGTTTGGGATTGTCCTGACTCAGGTGCAGCAAGTTGCACTTGGACTTGCTGAACCTCATGGAGTTCACATGGGCCCACTTATCAAACTTGTTCAGGTCCCTCTGGCTGGCACCCTTTCCTTCTTTGGTATCAGCAGAACCATTCAGCTTTGTGTCATCTACAGACCTGCTAAGGGTGCACTCAATCCCCCTCTCTGTGTCATTGATAAAGATATTAAGCAGTACTGGTCCCAGTACTGTCCCCTGAGGGACACTGCTTGTCACCAGCCTTCACATGAACATAGAACCATTGATCACCACTCTCTGGGTGCAGCTGTTGAGCCAATTCCTTTTCCACAGGATGGTCCACCCTTCAAATGCATATCTTTTCAATTTAGAGATTAGGATGTCATGTGGGACCATGTCAAAAGCCTTACAGAAGTCTAAATAAATTACGTCATTTTGTCTTTCCTTGTTGACTGATGCAGTTACTCCATCTTAGAAGGACACCATATTGTTCAGGCAGGATTTACCCTTTGTGAAGCCATGCTGGCATTCTTGGATTGCCTCCTTGTCAGACAAGTGCCTTAACATTGCCTCCAGGAAGATCCATTCCATGATCTTGCCAAGAGCAGAGGTGAGGCTCACCAGTCTATAGTTCCACAGGTCTTCCTTTTACCATTTTTAAAAATGGAAGTGATGTTTCCCTTTTTTCAGCCACCAGGCACTTTGCCTGACTGACATGTTTTTTCAAGTATGACGGAGAATGGCTTGGTATTTATATCAATCACTTCCCTCAGGACCCTGGGATGCATGTTATCAGGCCCCATAGACTTGCAGTTTTTAAGTTGCATCAGGAGTTCCTGAAATCTTTACTTACAGTGGGAGGGACTCTGACCCCCTAGCCCCTACTTAGAGTTTCAGGGACATGAGAGACGTGGGAAACCTGACCACCAGTGAAGACTGAGGAAAAGAAATTGTTGAGTACCCCAGCCTTTTCCATATCCGTTGTTACCAGCTCTCAGTCTGTCTTAGTCTTTTTTTTTTTTTTTTTTTTTTTTTTTTTTTTAACTGATGTACCTGTAGAATCCTTTCTTGTTATTCTTTGCATCCCTCACCAAGTTTTATGCTATCAGTGCCTTTGCTTTCCTGATCCCTTCCCCTGTATATCCGGACAGAGTTTCTGTACTCCTTCTACGGGACATAGCTCTGTTTCCACTGCCTGTGCATTTCTGTAATTTGTCTGAGTTTGACCAGCAGGTCCTTGTTCATCCATGCTGGTTACCTACCTTCCCTGTTTGATTTATTACATATGGGAATACAGAGCTCTTGTGCTCTAAGGGAAATATCCTTCAAGAGATGCCAGCATCTGATCAGGTTCTCTGTCCCTAGTGTCCCATGGGATTTCATCCACTAATTTTTTGAACATCTGGAAGTTTGCTCTTTTAAAGTTCAGGGTCCTGCTTTTGTTCTTACCCAGGCCCATATCCCTTGAGATCACAAATTCATCCAGGACATAGTCCTTGCAACACAGGCTTCCTCCAATCTTAAACTCTTAACCTCTTCAATGAGCTCCAATCTTAACCTCTTTAATGAACTCTGTAAATAACTGTACTGGTGCAGTACAGGTTTCTCCTCTGTTTGGTTTGTCTTATACCTGGATGAGGAAGTTGTCCACAATGCACTCCAGGATCCTCCTTGTTTGCTTTCCCAAGCAGACATCTGGATAGTTGAAGTTGCCCATCAGGATGAGAGCCTGTGAGCACAATGCTTCTTGTATTTAGAGCAAGAAAGCCTCATCCACACGCTTCCCTTGATTGGGTGGCCTGTGGTAGACCCCAGCCACAAGGTGTCCTTTGTTGGTCTGGTCCTTAATTTTTACCCACAGGCTCTCAATTTGCCCTTGGCTGTTTCTTAGAGGCAAGTCTTCAAAATCTATCCATTTTTCAACATAGAAGGCAATGCTCTCACCCTTCCTTTTTTGAATATCTCTCTGGTAAATCTTGTAGCCCTTGTGATGGTTTTACTTGGGTGGGCAGCCAAGCTCCACCACAACCGCTCTCTCACTCCCAGACGGCACTAAGTTAGGTGTGTAAGTTGATCTGCTCGAGGGCAGGAAGGCTCTGCAGGAGGATCTGGATAGGCTGCACTGATGGGCTGAGGCCAACGGTATGAAGTTCGACAAGGCCAAGTGCCAGGTCCTGCACCTGGGGCACAACAACCCCAAGTAGTGCTACAGGCTGGGAGATGAGTGGTTAGAAAGCTGCCTGGCAGAGAAGAACCTGGGAATATTGGTTGATATCAGAATATTGGTTGAATCAACTGAATATGAGGCAGCAGTGTGCTCGGGTGGCCAGGAAGGCCAACAGCATCCTGGCTTGCATAAGACAAAGTGTGGCCAGCAGGACTAGGGAAGTGATTGTCCCCCTGTACTCAACTCTGGTGAGGTTGCACCTCAAGTACTGTGTTCAGTTTTGGGTCCCTCACTACAAGAAGGACATGGAGGTTCTCGAGTGAGTCCAGAGAAGGGCATCAAAGCTTGTGAGGGGTATGGAGAACAAGTGTTATGAGGAGTGGCTGAGGGAGCTGGGGTTGTTCAGCCTGGAGAAGAGGAGGCTCAGGGGTGACCTTATCGCACTCTACAGGTTCCTGAAAGAAGGCTGTAGCGAAGTGGGGGTTGGTCATCTATTTTCCCACATGCCTGGTGACAGGATGTGGGGGAATGGACTAAAGTTGCATCAGGGGAGGTTTAGGTTGGATATTAGGAAGAACTTCTTTACAGAAAGGGTTGTTGTTAGTCACTGGAATAGGCTGCCCAGGGAAGCGGTTGAGTCACCTTCCCTGGAGGTCTTTAAAAGACATTTAGATGTAGAGCTTAGTGATATGGTTTAGTGGAGGACTTGTTAGTGTTAGGTCAGAGGTTGGACCAGGTGATCCTGGAGGATTCCAACCTAGAGGATTTTGTGATTCTGTGTTTTTTTGCCTGTCTCAAATACAAGTGATGTTCTCCGGGACTCCAGCTTCCCTGAGTTGGAGTATTGTGACTGAAGGAATGATAAACTCCCAGTCACTTGTGGGGGACTTGCTGCTCCACCTAGATGCATATAAGTCCATGGGGCCTGGTGACATTCATCCCAGGGTACTCAGAGAGCTGGGTGTCATCATGAGACCTCTCTCAATTATTTTTCAATGGTTTGTGAATCTGGAGAGGTTCCAGTTGACTGGAAGCTGGTAAATGTGGTCCCAGTTTTCAAGAAGAACAAGAAAGAGGATTGTGGCAATTACAGGCCTGTCAGTCTCACTTCAGTGCCTGGAAAAATTATGGAAAAGATTATTCTGGGAGGTATTGAAAAACACCTAAAGGACAACGCAGTATTTGGTCAGAGCCAACATGCATTTACTAGGGGAAGGTCATGTCTAACAAACTTGATTTCCTTTTATGACGAGAACACTCAGTTAGTTGACCAAAGGAAGCCAGTTAATGTAGTCTTTCTGGATTTCAGTAAATCTTTCAATACTTTCTCTCTCAGTATCCTTCTGGACAAAATGACCATCATACTGTTAGATAAAGGTATAATAAGATGGGTGAACAATCGTCTGATGGATCTGGCCAAGAAGGTTCTTGTAAATGGGATTAGATCAGACTGGTGACCTATGGGGTTCCCCAGGGCTCCATTTTAGCACCAGCCCTCTTCAATATTTTCATGGACAATTTGGACGTAGGCCTTGAAGTTTTTTTGGTCAAGTTCACAGATGATACCAAACTGGGTGGACCTGCTGACTCCATCGAGGTTTCTGAGGCCTTGCAGAGAGATCTGGACAAATTAGAGATCTGGCAATCACCAACAATATGAAGTTTAATAAGAGCAAGTGCACCTGGCAAGGGGCAACCCTTGTTATACATACAGACTGGGGGATGAGATGCTGGAGATCAGCCCTACAGAAAGGGATCTTGGGGTGTTAACACTGAACTATTGATAAGCATAAAACACGCTCACAAGTTGCCTAGATCTATAATATTTCCTTTTCTGAAGCAGTGCTACTAGCACCTCCACCTGGCAAATGCTGATGCTGGTATATGGTTAACAGACCTGTAGCTGCTCAGTGATCTGGACTTTCACAGCAGCCTGCAGAGAGAGAGAGATTGTCTGAATCCGAGGGAAATCCTACAGATCCTGTTTTTGCTGGATGAAAATTCCAGAGAGAACCAGGGGAAAGAATGGTCTTTAATGGGAAGTGGCTGGCAAGCTGCAGCAGTTCAGTATGCAATGACATAACAAAACTCACAGAATTCCACTACTTCCTTTAAAAGACTTGGAAAATAAAGCCACCATAAATAATCAATCAAAATCTGTCTCCTGAAAGAATCATAGAGATTTCCAAATGTGTATCCTCTGATAGAGTTATAGCACCTCACAAGCAGGATGGCAAGTACTTAAATTACTATACCTAGCCATTAGATCCCTCTCTGCACAGCCTATGTGTGCATTATCAGGCTTCAAGATAGCTTTAAAGATTAGTTATGTTGGCTGTGATTTCAGAAAAGAGCTGTGTGGAGTTCAGAACATCAGTGGATCAGAATGTAATTCTAATAATATTTTTATATCAGAAATTAAATATGCATACAATATTGCCAACACCTACAGCAAAGTCTTCCTTCATGTATGATACAGGCAAAATCTGAGAACCTGAACTGAAACAAATTTCAGAAGATATTTATATCATCATAACAATTATTTTAAGAATATTTGGTGAAAATGCCAATTCTAATAAAAATATAGAATTAGCAGATAACTTCCACGGTCAGAACCCATGGTGATGAATCCCAGTTTACAGAGACCAAATTCATTCATATATCATACAGCTAAATGCTTGATCGTGTCTCAGAAAACCAGTAATGTGTATTACAGATTGGAATAATGTCCTGTGGAATTAAACAATGACATTTATAATACTAGGTACTCAGCTAAATATTTAAGTTATACAATGAACTTATAGAAAATAGTGACTTTGAGAAAATTGGTATTATTAGAATAGAATGATCAACTTCAGAGCAAAACATACTTATCAAGCATTGAAGTTCATTTAAACATTTCTAGAATCAATTGTATTCATTTCTACTTTAGCCTAGATTCCCAAGGTAACAAGTATTCCTCACAAATTCTGTGTACCATAACTTGTAGCAGACCACAGTGACACTAGTAGTGAAAATTCAGTTCTGTAACCTGACAGACCTATTTTAGAACAAGGACGTGAACTTCATGAGTCTTCCTACCTTTCATTTGAAAGATTTTTTAACAAGGCTGCTTGGTCTCATTGTTACAATTTCCCTCTCTCTCCTCCTAAAACAGTTTTCTTTTTTCTTTTTCTTTTTTTCTTTTTCTCTTTTCTTTTTCTCTTTTTTCTTTTCTTTCTTTTTTTCTTTTGCTTTTGCTTTTGCTTTTGCTTTTGCTCTTTTGCTTTTTTTTTTTTTTTTTGGCTTTTCTTTTTTTATATTTTTATCCTAA
>CM021797.1:37406505-37425576 GCA_011076525.1 Nettapus auritus
AATCCCTGCTAACAATAACAACTCTTATGGTGCAAATTGGATTGAAACACTGTCAAAGTTATTTTATCATTTATAATTGTATCTATTCTGAGGGGTCTTTCACATGAACCTGAGCTCAGTTTTTACTTCTCTTGACAGTATTTGACTCATTCATTTTTAAAGCATACTTAACAAATATAAGAAAAATAGTGGAAAACATTATTGTCTTTCATTACCATAGTTTTTTATTATATACATTCTGTTTATATAAGATACATGCATTCACATGCATGTCTCAAGACACATTCACATATGTCTCAAGATTGCATATAAATATGTAAATATATGTAATTACATATTTTAAATATGTATTTCTATATTTTAAATTTCTAAATATGCATTTCTATATTTTAAATGTGTATTCACATATATTTATTTATATGTAACCTTGAGATGTATGTGCATGTGTTACATGCATGTGCATATATATAAACTTACACAAATATTATATGTATATATGCATGTCTGTCCCAGGATTACTTAAAAGATGTTTTACTGAGTATACATTCATACTTCTTGTTATATCTACTAGTAAAAGAAACTTACAAAAATAATTCTGAATTAATTGTTATAAATACCTATTACCTTGATTTTTTCATCAACATTATTGTTAATGAAGGAAAGCATAGGTGATTTGTATTGTCTTGAAAAATCTTACTAAGTTTCCCTAGACTTTATTTTGTCTGTAGTGAGTTAGTAAAAAAATAATAGAAAATAATAATAAAAAAAATAAAATAAATAATAATAATAAATATTTTTTAAAAAAAATATATGCTAACAATGCTTCAAACAAACATCAGAACATAGGTCAGAATAAGACACTATGTTGATAACACCAACCTGGAATTTGCTGTACTCATCATTTATCTTAATTTTGACGAGCAGAGGTAAAAACTAAACAATAGAGACCAGCGTTTTTTATCGTATTTCTTTAACCTGGTAATCCTCATATAGACTGCATAATTTGGGTTGCACAAAATAAGTATAATAACTTTTATGTTTATAAATATGTCCGATAAATGTTACCAATTATTAGAAACGCTACTCAGGTACATTTTTTACCTGCTGGATAAATAATGTTCGACCTGCTCATTTGTGGCGTGGTATTGTCACCTAGTGGCCAACCCTGTTCTTTACCAAGATGGCTTTTCCTAGCCTGTGCACCACAGCAGATCGCCTCCGGTCCATGCAAAAGCCAGTTGCGGCATCCGCTACCGTTGAAGCTGTAATATATCAGTCAATAGAATGACAGTCTTGTTTGCATGCCGCACTATGGGGTTACAATTTCAAAATAACTTCCACAATTAACGTTGCGGTTTTATGTCAGTGTCACAAATTATAGGCAGAGTCTTCACTTTACATATGCATAAACTTAATTTTGTACATGACAATCGCATACACATAAACTGAGGAGCTCAGCTTCTACCAGCCACACTTTACAGGTGACATACTTGAACCTCAACTGAAAAGGACAGTTTTAATTTATTACTTACTGTGACAGGTGCAGATTCTAGAAATATTGAGGGGATGAGTATGACATAAAAATAAACAGATACAAAATTTCAACATGCAAGATTCATATTTCTGGGATAAAATTTTGATAATTAAGTGTATAAATTAATATCCATTAATGAGCTAGTTGTGATATTATCAAGCTAAGCTTTGAGGCTGAGGAAAAGATTTTTCTCCTTTTTTTATTATTATTTTATACATGTAATTAAAAAGTTGTTTTTCAAAAATGATTATATGTCCAATGTTAATCTTAAAATGATGTTATTAGGTTGGATCCTTTAGAAATAGAAATTTAATAGTACGGATGGATGAAAATATTTAAGAATCTTCTTTCTTCTTACCACAGATGAGACAAAAAATGCTAATTAAACTTTTGTAAATTCGTAAAGTAATGACTCACATGAAAGTTTACAAAGTCATACAGAATACTAGAACTATGAATTATTTTAATTAATGTATTTTATTAAACGAATTAATAATTTTTATTATATTAATTTACTTAAGAATGGTGTGAAACATGAAAAAAATCAGAAACAAATAAAGTGACAAATTAATATGAACTAATTAACATCAAATTTTTGGTAGTTTTATTTTGCTTGATTGCTTTTCTTTGTGTTTTAATTTATGCTTATAATAATAAAAGAAGAAAAAAAAAAAAATCCTTACAAACTAGTTTTTGTTTTTACTTTTACTTACCACTCATATTTCTAACTTAAAAATAAATAAATAAATAAATAAATAGATACCTAGGACAAAACCAACCAAAAATGACTAAAGGTATATGGAAGACTGTTATTGCAAATCTCAATGTTCAACATGCTTTTACAGAAAATTTAATAAATAAATAAATAAATAAATAAATTTGTATGGAAAGTTCCTGAACTTATTTTAAAGACTTTATTTACAGCTCACAACACATACTGATATTGAACTTCACCTCCAGAAAATACATGCTAAACTAATATTTATAAAAATATATTAACCCTGCCATCTTCAATCTTTTCAAGATTTTCTTTTCAAAAAATCTTTTCAAGATTTTTTTTTTTTTCAAGATTGAAGTCAGATAAATGCAGAAGTCTCAATAGTTTTAGAGGTACACTAATTCTGGAACTTTTCTTACAGCATCCTGTTTCTTTCTTGTATAAAGACAAGTAAAGACGACATCAGGAGAGTAAGCAGTTTTCTCTGATTAATGAAATGTGAGTAACGACTTCCCAGATGCTGCTGTATTCCTCTGAAAATGTAATTTACTTTCTGTCTTTATCCCTACTTTTTATAAGGGTTATATTAAATATGCCTCTTTGGCATTGTCTTTTCTTTAAAGTAGATGGTTATGGTTTAATACAAATGTAAAGGTTTAGATTAAAGTTTGTTCAATATCTTAGACAACTTTATAAATTGAAGGTTTGTGGATAACCTTCAGGTGTTCATTGACATCATGTCCTGCGGATAGAATTTGTTAAGTTCTCATGTCTTTATAGGACTCTGAAGTGAATTAATTCTTAAGTTTCTAATTGCTCTGCAGTCATATTTTCAGTGACCAGAGATCTTAATCAAGATATTATTAGTCATACTCCATGGTCAAAACCAGGATGAAGTCAGAAAACATATGCTCTACTATCCAAAGGAAGCAAAAAAGCTAAAAAAAAGGCAAAGCTAAAAACTTCATATAATAGTAACTCTTTTTTGGGAGCCCAGGAATCATGAGAGAAGGAACATGAAAGAAGGGACCACAAACTGGGAATCGAGATGGGATGCATCATTATTAGCATCATAGAATCATAGAAGTGTTGAAAAAAGACCTCCAAGATAATAGTCCAACCGTTCCCTTACCACCAGTATTACCCAAGAAACCATGTTCCTAAGGACCACATCCAAATTTTCCTTAAACACCCCCATGGATGGTGACTCCACCACCTCCCTAGGAAACCCATTCTAATGCCTAACCACTTCCTGAGAAGAAATTTCTAATTTCCAGCTTGTCTTATTGTTAGTAACCTGCAACAAGATGCAGACACAGCCCACCACAACTTCAAAAACATCCTTAAACATAAAAACTTGTAAGAAGACAGAGTTTTGAGGATTTTCTTTAGTTAAGAGCAGCTGGTAGGATTCCCAAACAGACAGGGAAGATATCATTCACACTTGCAGGAATACACGTGGAATCCTGGGGAGCTAGCCATGGGTTCAGTTGTCTTGACTCATCTTCTCAACTCATCTGCAAGGAGCTCTGAATGACAGTGCCTGAGAGCGCCTATATGCAACCTGAAAAACAATAATTAAAAAAAATATTAATAATAATAAAGGAATAAAGCTTTTTTTTCTGGAAAATGCAAATCTTTACTGTATTACTGTGATATAAAGGTTCTATTTTTGTGATATACGGGTTCTATTTTATTCCAGTCTACAGGTCTTCCCATGACACAAAGACTTGCAGAAGTTTGCTGTAGGACTACTTCTTTGATGGGTTGCCATCTTTTCCACATATCTTACGGCAACTTAGTGCCCCAGCTACTAATATGAGAAAAGCTCTCATGAATGTATTTCTCAGAATGCATCTTTTTAAGTGTAGAGGAACACAGAGATGTTGACCTTTTGGAATTGAAAGGGCTCCTTTTAGTTAAGGTTTGCAGAGTCTCTGCTTATATGTCACTTATGAACAAACACAGGGGCTCTGGTGGGGCAGAGCAAACCTAACTCCAACTTAGCACATTGTGCCCCTTTCTTCACACTTCTAAACATCCCGCTCTTCTTTATACATGGAAGAAGGCCATGGAGGTGAATGCCTTTTGCAGGAATGGTTTTTTGTTACATACACATGTACTTGGGACTGAACCTCTGTCTTACCTCTTCTTTAGAGTTCCTGCCAGCCCTGTACCACCAACCAAAAAATGAAAACCATAAGAAGACAGGAATTATGCTGTGATGGAGAAGATTCTGCACTGAGACACAGTTACTGCCTCAGTAAGTAAATAAGGGTTGCATTAGGCTGTTTTTCCAGGCTCTCCATCTGCATATCTGCAGGATAATTATGCATGTGTACTATATTTGAGACCTGCTTGTGTAGAAGGAGAGAGTTACATATTCAAATATGCAAAAATTAAAGAGCATCTCTTTAGGTCTCCATGGCAAATATTACATTTTGTTACTATATTCTTCATAGGTATCTGTATTTGTTAATCTTACTTGAAATATTCTCAATTGTTAATGCTGTTATATCCTCTTTCAGATGTCATTCTCTCAAGAAAATGTCACTTGACTATTTCTTTCTCAGACAGGGTCTGGTCTGAAGGTCTCACATGAAAACTCTGATTCTCTCCACTGACCTAAATAGACTTATGACCATGAGGCAGTGGTATTCAGTCCTCTTGAAAACTGGTATATGTATATATATACACTGTATTTTTTTGGCATCTCCTAGGGGAAAAAAATAATAATAATAATTTAAAAAAACCTTTTGTTTCCCATCCAAAAATATGACTTCAATGTGACTGTACTTTGGGCTGCAAGATTGTTCTTTGAATGCACAGAGTTATGAAACATAAGTGGTTGACACTTTCTATACTCTCCCAAGAGTGTACTACCCACCACACTCTAGGCTAGTCTGAGGTAAATACTTCTAATATGTACTCTCAGAGTTGCACCGTACTGTGTAAAAAACTGTAATTTTGGTCAAGATCTTTGCCTACAATTTTTTCAACTCATGTGTTCATCCCAACAGTTAAGCAAAAGGCTTTCTAGCCCTCTTTCTCTTGCTCAGAGTTTTCAGAGAAGAAGTATTAGATAGCAGAGGTTAAAAGATTCCTCTCTGAGTTTGCTCAGCAATCCAAGAGAGTTTCCTGGATCCAAATCCACCAGAGTGAATTTTCCTAAGAGAGATTTGGTCTGGAACCCTGCTCTAAACCGGAGTAAATCTGAGGTTTGACTCCCCAACCCCACTGCTGCTTCTTTGTATCTTTCCTGAGTACTGCTTTAAATCCTAGCTTTCATTTCAACCACATTATGCAATATCTTGTCCTGTATAAACTCAGTTATCACTTCTGGTATATCCTCAAATTAAATGATAGAATATGTGATATTTAATTTTTATTATTATTATTATTATTTGCAATGGACTAAAATGAACATTTCCCATTACTTTTACTAAGTAGATGCAATAAAGGTTTGCTTCAATATTCTTAATTCTGTTTTGTTTTAGAAAGAACATGTAGCCCTGGGAACATCTGTAAATGTTCTGAAGTATATATGTATATGAATATGAATAATATACATATAATGTATATAACCTGCCATACAGATTTTTCTGAGGAAGCTGAGTGGCAACCGTACTTGTGACTGTTTGTCAAACATCATTTTAATACTTGCTACTCTGATATTGCAGAAAGGTGTTATAGGAAGACTTATCTGTATTTATGCACATGATTTTCTCCATTTCCCACTTTCTAATTTTCCACTCTCAAATTCAATATATGACCAGCCTAACCAAAATAAAATCCTCTGGGATTTATACCTGATAATAGATTAGTACTTTATCTGATTTTGCAATAAATGTACAATGAATGAGAAGACTGAATGAAACATTCCTTTACTGTTTTGGGGAGGGGGAGAAAGTCTGCAGAGTCTGTGTTTGGAATTCATTTCCACCAGCAAGAGTAGCAACAGGGGAAAAGCCTTTAAATGCCCTTCAGCAGTCAGGGGAAACAGCAGAGCCTTTTGCTCACATCTTTTGTTGTAAGATGTCTAAGTATGTTAACTCTTTCTTATAGCTGTCAATGTCAACTTTGATCATTAATATATTTTCTTGGCAGAAAGATAATATAACCTCTTTCCTTAAAAGTTTGTGCTTATGCAGTTCACATCTTTCTACTGCACTCTCAATATACTAACCCAGTTGATTTTCACTTCATTTAATAAAGTACATTAATTAAATCAGCTCTTCTTACTGCAGAAATGTTAAGAATTGATCAAGAACCATTTGTTTTTCCTTATGTTAACGTACCATTTTCCCAGATAATTTCTTGCAGAAGCATTTGTAAAAAGTTGTTGTTGAGGATTTTCTGAAACAATGAGGAGGCCATGATTTGCTTCAGCTGAGTAAGCCAAGCTGCCAGGAAGACTACGAGGAACTGCCATGACGATGAGCTATCCTCCTACAGTCGTACCTGGGAAACTAAGACAATGCTGCAAGTTTGAGGGTCACTGCAACCAGGATGTGTTTCACAGGACTGATAACCTGGGGGATAACCTAAACAAGGGATGGTTTTCTGTAATTTTTTGATTTTCTGCCAATAATCTTGTGCTGCGGCGCTACACGTCCCTGTTAGACTGCTATAAGAATCAGGCTATTCGGGTAATAAACTGAGCATGATTTAACCATATTGGTGTATGTCATGACTCCGGTTGTCTAGCTGACTGCATTTTTGGCACCTGATCAGGGATCCATCGGGACATCAGGACCACAGCAGGACCATGGCATATCGGTGATGGAGCCGGACCTCGAAACTTCTGTGGGAGACTGGAGGATTCGATGAAGATGGGGACGAGTAGCACTGTGGATGTAAGTGGCACACTGTAGCAGGGAGTGGGGATCGCAACCCTACGGGTTGTCCAGGAAGTCTGGAGGGGGCAGTGGCCACCCAGTTTCCATTTAGTATTCCCTCCAAGAGAGGAGCATCTTCGTCCAGGGAAGTCTGGAGGGGCAGTGGCCATCCAGCATCTGTCTATCATCCTCTCTAGCAGAGAAGGAAGCATGGAGGAGGAAGCAGCTATCCAGCTTCTCTCTAGTATTCTCTCTAAGAGAGGGGTATCCTGTAATATTAAGAAGATAAGAGACTTCGTGCATTGGGCTCAGAAGGAGGGTTTTATGAAGGAAATTTAATGTTTAGCCCAGAAGAATGGCAGGGAATAGGATGGGATTTCCCATTATCCCATTATCCCATTGCTTATGGGATAAAACTATCTCGGGTGGAAAACTGGATAAAGACTTAAATGCTACATGGTGGCTGGTGACTGAGACTTTAAGACCATGGCAGGCAGAAAATGAAGTACAGAATGCCACTGCCCATGCAGTAACAGCAGCTGAACTGAAATCAGAGCCTGCAAGATCACCAGAGAGGTGTAATTTGATAGACCTGGGGGATGACAAGGAAGAGGGCCACTAAGCAGCCCCCCACCCCCCACCCCCCCTACCCCCCCCACCCCGTTACCCCTCTCGGCTCTCACCTTGCTTACCCCCAAAAATGCCACCCTGGGGGCTCGAGCTTTCGACCTCCAGGAACAATGGAAGCCAGTGTGCTGGGAGGAGTTAAAGTATGGGACCCCGTCGACAGTTTCGGTGGTGTTTGATTTACAAACTTGGGAAAATGATGGGACAGCTATATGGGACGCTGCATCGGGGGGGAGATACAACAGCTGCTGAGGTGATGACGACCCGGCGCTTAGCAACTGAGACACTGAGATCACAGCAAGCGGAAAGAAGGGTACAGACATCGGCCTCACAGCCTACGCAGGCGGGTGAAATAAAAGCAGTGACTGCATACCGCCAGAGAAAGCAAACCTGATAGACTTGGGAACAGAGGCAGAGACGATATCCCAACCCGTGGCGGCCACTCTGCGCCTCCCGCCCCGCCGCCCGCCCCGCCGCCGGCTGCTGCGTTTCTCCGGTTTGAGCGTCCGTCTGCTCGCACCGGGCGCTGTCACGTTCCTCCTGCTGCTGCGCCCCGGCCCGCCGCCCCGCGGACCACCGCTCGCCGCCTCCTCCACTTTCCACCCCCGGGCCGGCCTCTCCTCAGCCCGCCGGCCCTTCTACTGGTTCTGCGGGCCGTCGCCGGCAGCTCGGCCAAGGATGTGGGTGGATCCCCTGAAAAGGTAGCCACAGATCTCAGCAGTGAAAACAAGAAACTCAAAAAACCCCAAAAAAAAAAAAAAAAAAAAAAAAAAAAAAGTTTTCAAATAATGTGGTGTTGTAGGGGTTTCATTCCACGTTGAAATTTCATTAGTATCTCTAGGAGTCTTCTACCTGGCTGTGTCAAGTGGTATGAATATGGCTGCAGTTCTCTTCAAACTAGTTTTCAGTGAATCATCACTGCAATCTAAATGGGCTGCTGGTACAAGCACATTTGTGTTGGCATATGCTATTCAAATTTGTTTGCTCCAGTACTAATCAACATTACTATAGTTTCTGTGCCATTTACTGTCCAATACTGCTGGAAGATTGGTTTCTTTAAACCTCCTACCCCAGATCCATAATAACTTCTTATGGTTTTTACTAAAAAGTATTCTTAGAAGTATAAATAAAGCTAATGTTGCATATTCACAGCAGTATACTTTAACCACATAAAAAAAAGGGTGTGTGTGTGAGGGTAATGAACGGAGAGTGATGAGAACGCTACTCAATATGTGAATCTGTGTTGCTGTAAACAAAGGTCTAACAGTGATTGAAAAATTGCACACACTGTGTAGAACAGCGAAGCGAAATGGAGTGCCTTTTCCTCATTAATTCCTGATGTGAACTGTTCTACAAGCTGCACACTTGTATCTTTTTCTACTGCTTTTCTATGTTGATAAGAATATACTTTCTTAGCTTTGCTTCCAAAATAAGCGGTATTTAGAAATGCTTAGTGCCAAGTAATGATGCATAATTAAGTAATGGGTATACATGGGAGAAGGGTTTTTTTTTGTATGTTAGTGTTTAAGGACAGTAGCTTGTCACATACAAGTTTGGTGGAAGAAAGATGGCAGAAGTCTCCATCTGATTTGTCTTTTTTTTTTTTTTTTTTTTTTTTTTTTTTTTTTTTAATGGAGATCTTCACTTTGAAATGGGTTTCAGTATTTTATTTTATTTTATTTTATTTTATTTTTTGTTAAGGGATAATAACTGTATCTATGGGATAATATCACTTACATTTTTTAGGGAATGTTTGAGGATTTCTAACATGCTTTTACAAATTAAAAATTTGGTTCTGTGACAGTTCACTTTTGCCACAGTTGGTCCAAGGATGAGTTTTTTAGCTCCGATTGCCATTTGAAGCAAACATTAATTTCAATACCCATGTTCACACCTCATTTTTAAAATAAAATATTAGTGAAGCAAGTTACGTAATGAGGCAATTCTAAGCTGTGGTGCAGTGTAAACATGGTTTATTGAAGGCATGTCATTATACTAAGTAAAACAGAGACTGATATCCTGTGACCAAAGATAAGGAATATATTAAACTTTAGTTATGACCTTGTTCTGAGTGTTTCGGTTCACAGGGCATACCAAACATTGACAATTGGTGTCTGTCTTGGTGTGCCAACTCAAGTGGCACACTCTCCAACTTGAGATGCTTAAGGTTATTTTGTTTCTTTTAAGGTATAACAATCAGCTGGATACATGTATTGCTTATCAACACCCTAAAAAAAATAAATAAAATGGAGAGGATATCTTGTAAGCTTGTCACAACTATCTTTAAGCCTTCCCAAGATTTTTTCTGTGTTTCTAAAATTACTACTGGGCTTAGGGTGTTTTACTTCATATAGTTTGAAATTATTGAAATCATTTTTGTCCTCTTTCCATCTTTCTATGATTACCAGTCAAAGTATTAGCTTTGTATTAGCAAGTTAGTTGTTGCTCTGCTTTGTAGCAATTCAAAGAAAGCAGTGCTGATTTTTCAAGTAAAAGTAAAGAAAACTCCACAGAAAAGGATAGACTCTTAATATTCTTGCTCAGTAAGTTGAAAGTCTGTGGCAGTTGTGCATGCAAGCATTTTTTAGAATAGGATGTATACTTTATGTTCAGAGGCTGTACTGTTTGCTGGGAAGCCCAATAGCAATTTAGGAATGCACACAAATTTAGAAGCTCTGAATATAGTGGCTTTTTTTTTAAGACACATTAAATAGGGGAAGTGTGCCTCTTGTACCTAATATATTCAGATTGCTGAAATGTAGCGTCACTCTGATCCTGTGGCATCAGACACTTTTTTGTAACATTGTAGATAGGATGGCACTTTTCCCTCACAGAAAATAACTTTGAAATCAGTCTCAGTTTAACACTTTTTAAAGCAGCTTGCAAATCACCTAATAGCTACCTTGTTGAAGGTGGGTTTTTTTAATTATTTTGCAAGATGTCATTGTACATCACCTTGCTGTAATACAAGTGACTTTCTTTTAAAATTGTGCTTGATTTAAGAAACAAGCTGGCAGTACTGCACTGATTTTCTTCAAAACATTTCTCATCTAAATTATTTTGAAGCTTATTTGTCCTTTCTTGTGCATTTTATGCATATTTTTATGCCTCCTACCCCCAAAATGCTACATTTTATGAAAATAAATGTAGGCTAAGGACACTGCTTCTGTTTCTCTTCTGATTGCTGAACATTGTGATTTTTTTTTATAGACAGATAAATTATATTGAAGTAGACCTGCATAAATGCTGTTCCCTTTCTACTTTCTTAAACTACCAAATGCAATATAAGCAATTTCTGCCATGTAAATACTGTGCATTATTTGGAGCAATTCTGCTTTGTAACTGTGAACATAAGGTTTTTGTTGTTGATGTTGTTGTTGTTTTTTCACAGTGATAAAGTAGAAGATGCTATTTCACCCTATCAGATTAATGGTTGTATTCTAGTAATACTGCCATTGACTGTAACGTGTGATGTCCAATAGCTCTAAAAAGAGGTGCTAACTCATGTTTTAGCACATCAATAGGTTATGCTGACTTGCTGAGATACTTACAGAGAAATTCTGCAGTGTCTAAATGTCATGTTCTAAGTTAAGATAAAGTTTTGTGGGCAAAGGAAAGT
The DNA here is from genome assembly GCA_011076525.1 of Nettapus auritus. NCBI lineage: Eukaryota > Metazoa > Chordata > Aves > Anseriformes > Anatidae > Nettapus > Nettapus auritus. The sequence goes on from CM021797.1 coordinate 37,417,842, forward strand.
CTTGGATGACTTTGTGTATGCCATTTTCATTGTAGTAAGTTCATTTCTGAGGCCAGCGTGAATGCTGGTTTGTAGCTAAACAGGTTGGAAATATCAGTAGCAAGATGTTGAAAGGAGAGAGAAAATAATTCTTTCCACTCGGTGCAGTGGCAGCATTCACCAAAGATTCCTGTTCTTCTAACCTGAAATTACCTCTTTCCCAGGGAGAGAACTGGAGAGGGAGGCTCTGACCAGTGAATTCTTTGTAGTTTGGGGAGTTGGTGCATAAATCTTCCGGAACCAATTCCTTTGTGGACAGGTGCAAATGCTTAAAGGACCGTTCCCCTGTTATAGTGCACTACCTTGTATACCTGGACTAAATCTGTAATGAAATTGTTGTCTATCAGCTGAGGTCAAATGGAGCTACTATGTTACAAGACCTACAGCTGCCCTTCATTTCTTCCTCTAGTTCTGAAAGCTAGTCTTCTGGCATCTCACAATTACTTGTTGCTATGTTCCTAGGAAAAGGGATCCTTTTTGTCCTTACTTACCCCTTAACCAAAGCCAAAACTAAACAATTCCCAAATAAATTATGCTTGTCTTTAACTTGGAGAAGAGTGTGCATTGTTTTATCCGTGGCATTTTAAAGATTTTGTATATTGTGGTTACTCTGAAATGCATATGTGAAATGTGAATAATAATACAATTAAAATGAGTTTGTATACAGTACTTTGATTTAGATCTTTCTGATAAAAGGTAGCAATATTGTGAATGCTATATATATTATCCCTTTCACCGAACAGTTGTGTAGACACCATTTTCTCCTTTCCTTTTTGAAAACTGTTGAAAATCTCTCACCCTGGGAACCTGAAGATGTTTGCCTCCCAATGTTTGTTCACCCAAGGTGAAACAAGTGGTCAACGCCATACACTCGCTCCTTATTGCCATGCATCTCTTGCTGTAATTATATAAAACTATAATAGCATCATTCCTTGTGCCGGGAGCCACTCTGCTCAGCTGTGGGATCGACTGTGGAGTAGACGCCTCTAGGCACACCCCGAGCATTTTCCTCGGAGGGGTCTCCATTCTCAGCCGCTCACCATGGGAGTAGACTAGGACCTCCTGAAGCCACAGACATATTATGTTAAGTGATGTATTCTTGTGGTATGAATGAGAAGTGCAAGAAGCCTCTTTGCTTGATTGTGGGATTATGCTGCGCGAGTGAGAATCAGCATTGCTGTGAAGCAACATTTCTACCGCTTAGTGGTTTGTTGACTGATGTAGATTCTAGTAGGAACAGTTTTGACCAATAGCTCATTAATTTGTTTGGAACAATGTCTAGATGGCTACAGGGATTGATCAAAGAGGGATTGAGGCTTCTGCTTATTGTAATATTCATCATTATTGCGTGTTGTATTGTATAAATGTAGTTAAAATGTTACTTGCAAAACTGTTACATCAGGCATGGTTTGCTCAAAAAGAAAAAGGGGAATTGTTGAGGATTTTTTGAAACAATGAGGAGGCCATGATTGGCTTCAGCTAAGTAAACCAAGCTGCCAGGAAGACTACGAGGAACTGCCATGACGATGAGCTATCCTCCTACCTGGGAAACTAAGACAACGCTGCAAGTTTGAGGGTCACTGCAACCAGGATGTGTTTCACAGGACTGATAACCACAAGGGATGGTTTTCTGTAATTGTTTAATTTTCTGCCAATAATCTTGTGCTGCGGCGCTACACGTCCCTGTTAGATTGCTATAAGAATCAGGCTATTCGGGTAATAAACTGAGCATGATTTAACCACATTGGTGTATGTCATGACTCTGGTTGTCCAGCCGACTGCAAGTTGTCATCTAATTTAAAATAATATTTAAAATATTTTACTCACTAGGGGATTCTGTTACTTAGTCAAGGAGATTCTGGCAGAGAAAATATTTATATTGACATCATAGATGTCAAACTACAACCAGCACTGAGCAGTGGATTAATTTTTGCTCATAGAGAGCATAATCTGCCTTCTGAGATCCATTAGTCTATGTATGAAAGGAGAAGCCTTTTGCAGAATCATATGAGTCACTACATTTTTTGTTGTTGCTGTTGTTGACAGATACGGGGGTAACTTTTTGTTTATCCTAGCACCAGAACAAAGAACACTGATATAAATAAGGGTGTCTAATGCTTTTGATACCCCATTTTATATTTATTTGACAAACTTCAGCTCTTCTGGTTGAAATTTTCCATGTTCGCTGTCTGTTTCAGGCTTAATATCAGTATATCCAGACCAGCCGTATCTCAAAATCAAGTTTTGAAGCTACATCTCCATGTTTAAGCAGCTTTACGTTTACAGAGAAAAAAAGAGTAGACTCATACTTTGGAAAAGCACTCAGTTATTACTCAGAGGATCACAGCAGCATAACACTAGTCACTTACCATTTTTTATCTGTATTGAACATATTTAAGTATGGTGAAATTCATTACCTAAACCCATGTGCCATTTTCTTCAAATGGAAGCTAAATCACCTATTCCAGACCCCCAGCAATTTGGTCTCCTAAGTGGAGACTGGTCCCAAGAATATGTAGTTGAAACAATTATTAGTACAGACAGGGAAAAAAAAAAAAAAAAAAAAAAAAAAGGAAAGGGGGCTTATCTGTGCATCTTTGTCTGACCAGAGATTTGTGCATCAAAGTTGGACTACTGAAGAAAATGTCATCAGCTCCATGTTGAGTGTCACTTTCCATCCCAATAGAATTTTGCATTGGCAAATAACAGTCTTTTTCATATCTTCAGTAGTTGAAAACTTCTTGCATTTTCTCTGTAGAAAACATCTCATGAATTGAGGAAAATTACAGCTATCCCTTTTCAAAAATGTATTGCCTGGTGTGCAAGTGTGTGCAGGTGTGGTACAACACTAAACAAATATCAATTGTGAACGGAAGAAAAAAAATCTACAATATATAAATGCATACTAATTTAAAAGTGAGAAACATACAAACAAACAACAACAACAACAACAACAAAAAACTCCTCCAAGTCTTGTCTAAAAGCTTGACTAAGTAACTCCTGTTACCTTGAACTGATAAAAGATAAATGTGTGAACACACCAGAGAAATCAGATTCCCAAAGAATAATGGATCCTTTCTTGGAAGTCTGGAGGAGATTTAAAAGTTCCAACAAAAGGGATTCAGGCAATCTTAAACTTTGTAATAGAAGGGATGCAATAATTTCTTATACATCATTAACACACTAGAATATTCACATCAAATTCTCTTCTATGAAGGGACAGCAGCAAACTAGAAAGGACATTAAAAAGGAAGTTTAGCATGGTACAGTCTATAAAATGTAACTGTAGAAAGAATTCTCTAATTCTCAAAAAAGAATTAGAGAAAATATCAAAGTCAAGCGCTAAGTTATGATGGTGAACTTGTCAATTCAACAGCTGTTTGCCTTAAAAGATTTGGCAAAAATGGATTTTAAGTCTGGAAAAGCCTGAGGGGTTGTCAGACATCCAGGCTGTTTCTAGCCTACTGTCAAACAAGGACCCTTCCAACTGAAATTCTTAAAGCTTTTCTGAGCACCAATTCTCCAAGGTGGAAGTAACTCTTACTACAAATTCCCCTGTACTAGACAAGACTCTCTGGCTTCTTTTATCTTATGCCAGTTGTAGAAGAATTTGGTGAAACTCACGTTTCTTGCCATAGGCTTCACAAATACTGCCAACAAAAGTAAAAGGCAACATACTGAATTTCAAGATTCTGCTGTGCCAAATGACTGTATAACCTCATTTACTATGAAACTGTCTGATTATGTTCAGCTGGACCTGACAATTCTAATTTAAGAAGAATATTGCTCATTCATTCAATTAGTTCATTATAAATGTGTGGTGGGTTTTTGTTTGTTTGTTTCTTGACTATTAAAATAAATAAGAAGGTTGTTCTTCAGGAAATTGATAAATGATGAATCACACAAAAATAGTAAATGAGCAGAAGAAACTCAAGTTTAGTATCAGCATGTTAACGTGATCAGCTACAGGGAAGTCTCATTGGAGATGCTTGGAAAAAATGATAGATTTTACATGAGGACATGGAACAGATTGTCTAGAAAAGCTGTTGCCCAGAGACGTCCTGGAATGGATTGCTCAGAGTTGTGGATGTTCCATCTCTGGAAGTGTTCAAGTCCATGTTTGATGAGCAACCTGATCTAGTGGGAAGAAACTCTGCCCATGGAAGATATCCCTGCCCATGGCAGGGGTGTGGAACTATATGATCTTCAAGATCCCTTTCATCTCAAACCATTCAATGATTCTATGAAATCTAGTGAGTCTTCAGAGTGAGTCTTCAGAGGCTTCCTCCAAAAATAAGCTCTATGAACTGTGACTGTTGTAATAAGTGATGATATCTGTGCAATTCCTCTTATGAAGAATAATGTATGACATAAAGGCAATCACAAAAGATACATCATCTACATTTTTTTCCATAGAATCATAGAATATCCTGAGTTGGAAGGGACCCACAAGGATCATCGAGTCCAACTCCTGGCTACACACAGCTCTACACAAAAACTCAGACCATATGGCTAACAGCATAGTCCAAATGCTTCTTAAATTCTGACAGCCTTGGTGACATGACTATGTCCCTGGGGAGCCTGGGAGTGCTCAACAACACCCTCAGTGCCATGGCTATGTCCCTGGGGAGCCTGCTCCGGTGCTCGACAAACCTCTCAGTGAAGAACCGCTTCCTGATATCCAGCCTGAACCTCCCCTGTCACAGTTTGATTCCATTACCTTGGGTTCTATCACTGGTCAGTAAAGAGAATAGATTGGTGACTGCCCCTCCACTCCCTCTCGTGAGGAAGCTGTAGGCTGCAATGAATCTACAGCCTCAGCCTCCTCTTTTCCAGGCTGAAAAAAAAACAAGTGAACTCAGCTGCTCCTCTTATGTCTTTCCCTCTAGGCCCTTCACCATCTTTGTAGCCCTTCTCTGGACACTCTCCAATAATTTCATGTCCTTTTTGTACTGTGGTGCCCAGAACTGAACACAGTACTCAAGGTGAGGCCGCACCAGCACAGACCAGAGCAGGACAATCACATCCCTCAACCAACTACCAATGCTGTGCTTGATGCATCCCAGGGTATGGTTGGCCCTCCTGGCTGCCAGGGCACACTGCTGGCTATTGTCCAGCTTGCTACAAACCAAAACCCCCAGATCCCTCTCTGCAAGGCTGTTCTCCAGTATCTCCCCCACCCAGTCTGTATGTATAACCAGGGTTGCCCTGTCCCACCTGACGGATCTGGCACTTGCTCTTCTTAACCTTCATCTTATTAGTGATTGCCCAGATCTCCAATCTATCTAGATCTCTCCGCAAAGACTTTCCACCTTCAACAGGGTCGATGACTCCTCCAGGTTTAGGATCATCAGCAAATTTGGTCAAAACACTTTCTAGTCTTACATCCAAATCATTTATGAAAACACTGAAGAGGACTGGCCCTAAAATGGAGCCTTGGGAGATGCCACTGGTGACTGGCTGACAGACTGATGTAACCCCATTTACTATAACCCTTTGAGCCCTACCCATTAGCCAATTGTTCACCCATCATATGATGTTTTTATCTATCTGTATGCTGGTCTTTTTGTCAAATAGGATCCTATGGGAAACTGTATCAAAATATTTACTGAAATCCAAAAATGTCACATGAGGTGGTTTCCCTTGATTGACTTGATGGATAATCTTATCATAAAAGGAAATCAAATTTGTCAAATAGGACCTTCCCCTCATGAACCCATGTTGGCTGGGACCGATGACTGCATTAACCCCCAGGCGCACCTTAATAACTTGAAGGATAATTTTCTTCATAATTTTACCAGGCACTGATGTGAGACTGACAGGCCTGTAGCTGCCTGGATCCTCTTTCTTGACCTTCTTGAAAATTGGCACAACTTTTGCCAGCTTCCGGTCACCTGGGCTCTCCAGATTCTGAAGACTATCAAAAAATAATTGAGAGAGGTACCTTGATGATATCAGCCAGCTCTTCGGGCACCCTGGGATGAATCCCATCCAGACCCACACACATTCAGGGTTGGTTATCATTCCCACCATCACGGTCCTCCAGCTCAGGGAACCCTGGGTCCCGAAGCCCATCATCAGTATTGAAGACAGAGGCAAAGAAGGCATTAAATGTCTCTGCTTTGCCTATGCCCTTGTGTGTGAGGTGACTGTCCCCATCAAGTAGTGAACCTGTGTTTTCTCTAGTTCTTTTTGTGTTCACATATTTTAAAAAGCCCTTTTTATTGTCTCCCACAGACATGGCCAGCTTCTACTCTTATTGTGCTTTGGCTGCACAAATTTTCTCCCTAGAAAGGCGAACAGCATCCCTCTAGTCCTTCCACATTGCCTGATCCTTTCTGCACTTTCTTTTCATGCCTAAAATCCAGAAGAAAATCCTGGTGAGCCAAGCCAGCATTCTTCCCCTCCTTCCTCATTTCCAATATTTTGGAATTGCCTGATCCTGTGCTTTTAGGAGGCAGTGCTTACATACTGACCAGCACTGATGGATGCCATTGCCTTCAAAAACAGTTTCCCAGGGGACTTTATTAACTGGTTCTCTGAGCAGTCTCAAGTATGCTCTCCCCATATCCAGGGTTGAAGTTTCGGTGGCAGTTTTCCTCCTTTCACCAAAAATTTTAAACTCAACCACTTCATGGTCACTATGACCAAGACGTCTGCCAATTGCCACGTCCCCCCACAAGAATCTTCTCTTTTCTCCAGCAACAGATCTAGGAGGGCATCTTCCCTAGTTGACTCCCTTACTACTTACACCAAGAAGTTATCTTTGAGGTGCTTTATGAACCTCCTGGACCTGCTTTTGTCAGCTGTGTGATATTCCTAGTTGATATCTGGTGAGCTGAAGTACCCCATAAGGACAAGAGCAGTTGATCTCAAGGGATTTCTTAGCTCCTCAAAGAATAATTCATTGGTGTCATCATCCTGTCTGGGTGGTCTGTAATAGACTCCCACGATGACATCCCCTGTATTTTTTTCTCTTAATCCTTACCCAGAGGCTCTCAACTTTGCCATTGTTTGCTGCAAGTTCCAAACAGTCCAGCCCCTCCTTCAGGTACCGCAGCACCCCACCTTCTTGTCTGCCCTGCCTGTCTCTCCTGAGGAGCCTGTAACCATCTATTGCAACACACCAGTTACAGGACTCATCCCACAATTTTTCACTTATGCCAATGACATCACAGCTTTGGAAGAGGGCCAAAACTTCTAGCTCATCCAGTTTATTCCTCATACTGCACTTGTTTGTGTAGAAGCACTTCAAATGCACCTCACTGTAGGCACCACCTTGTGGAGCAGACCAAAGTACCTCACTAGCACACAGTCCCTCTGATTCTGGCACGCCATCCCTTAGCTTATCACTGGTGGACATGGTTTTATCTCTCTCCCCTTTTGACTCTAGTTTAAAGCCCTATCTATCAACCCTGATAACTCCTGGACCCTTTTACCCCTCTGAGAGAGGTGCATCCCATCTGATACCATCAGGCCTGATGTAATATAGACCTTTCCGTGATCAAGAAACCCAAAGTTCTGCTGGTTGCACCAGTGTCAAAGCCATGTATTTATGAGCCAAGTCTGCCTGTCAACATTGATCCCTCCTATCAGAAGGGCAGATGCAAACATGACCTGAGAAAGAGAAGAAGAAAGAAAAAGAAAGAAAGGAAGGAAGGAAGGAAGGAAGGAAGGAAGGAAGGAAGGAAGGAAG
>CM021797.1:37425676-37437198 GCA_011076525.1 Nettapus auritus
AGAAAGAAAGAAAGAAAGAAAGAAGGAAAGAAAGGTATAAAACAGGTAATTAAAAATGTATTTTTAACATTAATCTTCTACAGCCACAAGTGAACATCAAACTTACGCATTGTTGTAAACTTAGGCTCTGTAAAATTAAGCTCATTATATGAATCAAGGAATTTAAGTTCTTTCATTGGACCAAAAAAAAAATGTCAGGGGTTCTTGTCATTGTTTGTTTTTCATTTTTTTTTTTTAATTTAATTTAATTTTTTTTTTAAGTACTAGGCTTCTGATGTAGCTGTAAAATCTCAAAAATAAAGTACCCAAGAAAACTGAATTATTTTTATTGGTGGTCCATAATTTGAAAGTAATATTAATGATAGCTTCTTGAAAGTATCAGAGAACTTTTATCTTTGAATGAGTACTTATAAAATTCTTCAGCAAGGCACACTGACAATCCAAGTAAAAAACTTGCACAAATGTAATCAGGAATTCAACAATTTCCAGATCTGAAATGCAGTTGGCAAGACATAGCACATCTATCTTTTATTTCTCCTCATTCTATTTATTCCTGGTTCATCACTCTTTTACACTGCAAGATCTCTAATCTCATCCTCATATTTGCAGAAGTCAATTAAAAGTGAAGTTGAAGAAGCTGATTAAAAAATGAAGTATTATACCAGAGACCATTACCTGCAGAATTCAGATTTTTAAGGGTTTCTTTTTGGTACTCTCTCTGCTCACAGGAAAAAAAAAAAAAAAAAAAAAAATTTTTTTTTTTTTTTCTCTATTTCTCTTTCTTTCTGTCTTGATCCTCTGTGCTGTGTTTCTCTCACTGTCTACATTTCTCCTGCTATGCTTTGTGACTCTGCCATTTCCCTGCTCTCTAACACCTCTACTCTTTACTTCATCTTTATGCACACACAAATATCCACAAAGACCACTTCAGGACTGATGCCAGAAGTTTTCAGGATATCTCTTATCATAACCAGATAGCAAGAACTCATATTAAGTCACTTTAATTTCTTATTGAAAATTCAAACATGTTTTGACCATAACTATGAACCACTAGTGAGCAAGAAATTTTATCTTTCACTCTAGAACAGCACCATATGGCATCTCTCTATCCCATAGTAATGTATTCAGTGCAAAATTTCAAGCTTCTTCATTCCTCTCTGCTTATAGCACTCACTAATCTTTACATGAATACATGCCTTCATTTATATGTGATATCAATTTTGTCTTTTCATCTTCTGTGTCATATATCCCAACCTCCCTCTTGTTTTTCTTGTAGTACATATCAAAACGTATACGTGGCAGCTAAAATGCATCCTGGATTTTACACCTTCCATCATTTCACTTAGCAACTGTTCACACTCAGTAAGTTTTTTTCCCACAAAAAAATATCTTGAACTCCATAATCTAAAACACCCATTGGTTGTGTATACATCTGTATCATTATAGTAATGATGCCATGTGGAAAATACTGGAAAAATGGAAACACGAGGTGCGGAATAACAAAGCAGAAAAGAGGACTAAAACTACCAAAAAAAACAATCAGATTAAATTACCTTTGCTACCAATATCAAACAAGTATTGTACTGTCAGTCATCCTCAGCATTCAGTCTTCTTTCCAGGACTGTGTATCTGTGCACAAGGATTAAAGTCTTAACCTGTTGTAGAATCTATACGCAATGTATTATTTCTCTGAAGCAAAGTATGCTAGTATTTCACATGGTTAAATTCAAACAAGTCATTTGAAAATGAAAGTAGCATTGAAGTAGAAAATTCTTCATATAATTGTGTAAATGCCTCACTGCAATGAAAGATCTTCTGACACTAAGATGTTCTACTGAACCAAACATTCCTTTCTGCAATGTCATAGAGCCTTCTTTTGTAAACTTGCCTATATAGTCTCTCATGAAATAAATGCTTAATCTCACAAATTACATAACATATATGTAAATATGACAAGTTTGTAATTGGTAGTAATGTTCTTTTCACTTTTAAATTCCTAGAGTTTTATTTTGTATGTCTTAAAGAGGGTTTGCTATTATCAGGTGCTAGGTTTCTACTGTGAACACACTTTCAGTTTACAACATACTGTGTAGGCTGTAGTCCATTGATATAATCTGCATGTCTATTTCTCACTCTTATTTCTGGAGAAGTATTGACACCACTGAGTAGATTGCCAGCTGAATTATTCCAGTTATGCACAGCCTACTGGCAAGTTTTCCTTTTTCCTTATATCAGTCAGGCAGTGTCAGTAACGCACTATGACACAGAAGCATACATAATGAAATTACATATTGATCACATGATGGGTAGGGCATTGGAACATATGTCAGGATGTATTATGAGCTATGGTTTTTGAGAAGTTGTATTATGAATGTGTTTACTCTGGCAATATACAGTTTGTGTCAGGAAATATATGAACAAAAAGACGGTCTTTTGCCTGCATATTTTCTGACTGTATAAAATGTTCCATAAGATGCATAACCTTGTGATCAGTTTTAATTTTAGTTTTATAAGAACAACAACAACAAAAATACAGCATTTACTAGTTTTCAGATTCCCTGTAGACCATCCACTTCCATTCCATAAATTATGTTTATTAACTATTTTTTAAACATCATGATTTATGTATTTTTTAAATGTAAAAATGAAGCAATAATATATATCCTGTATGCCATTTTGGTAAAAATAGATATTTGGTGATAATTAATTTAAGCCTATTAAGTAAACATTCAAAAATTAAATTTCTCTGCAAAATAGAAAGAGTATTTTCTATTATTGAAAGTATTAAGTATATTAAACTGTTATTGTTACAAAAGCACCAGTATACTCGATATTATATGAAACACTTACACTTTAATTAAAAAATAATAATAATCGTCACCTCATACAAGTTGATAAGGCTAACTGGAATCAGCATACAGATCTAAATATTGAAATTTTAAATAAATAAATAAAATAAATAAAAATCTGTCTCTGGAGCCATGTTATCTGTATGTCTAGGAACTTGGTGAAGATACTAATTTCCTTCTTACTCATTATTACCACACTGTGCTCACAAAGTAGAAACTCTGTTGGATTCATCAGTATTAGAACTCAGTAAGTTTGACCTATCTCAGTATTTGTGAAACAGTTAAAAAAAAAAAAAAAATCTGAAAAATATTTTAAAATTGTATATTTTTGCCCAAGACATTTTGAGTTATTATAGCTTTTTCAATGAGTGCATGTGTATAAATATCTTGAAGTAAATACTGTAATATTTGACTCCATTTAACTCAATGCCAGCTTTTACATAAATACATACAGTTAACTTTTTATTTCTTACTGATATTCTTAACATATAATCAAGCTAATTTTTAGAAATCTGTTAGAGATATTTGCTTCCAGACAGATTTTTTTTTTGTCCAGGTTTCATCCTGCAGCTGATTTTCATGGCAGATTCCTGAAAACACAAATTTCTAAGAGAAATGCTGACACAACCTTCATTCCTATACAGTAGTGTGAACTTGCCACTGTAATAATTAAGCAATTAGGCATGACAGAGAGCATGAGTTTCCTGAGTTAATCACACCCCTGGGGTATTACAAGTCATGATCCAGAGATAAGTGTTTTTAATCCCCCAAGGGTGTGATTATCTTATGATAACCACACCCCCTGGAGGAGACTTATAAGTCACATAAAAATCTTCAGTGTAAAATAAAAAGTGCTTGTATTGCAAGAGTAGGAAAGTCTGGATATAGACAGTGCTTTGTGGCTTCCACAAATTAATGAAGAACTGCAATGTACAGTGCCAATTCATAAAGTTACCCATCAATCTAAAACATTTTACTGGGGAATATGTCTGAGTAAATTACTGTTGTCTTTCTCCAACCTCTAATACAGCAAATACTGATTTGAAACTTTTGAGACAATCCCAAAACTAAAAAATACAATCTCCGTTTGAGACTTCTGTACTTCCAGGTTATAACAAGAAAGGCCTTCCCAAATGTTATTTCAAATTCCATTGCAAATTACATGCATTGCACAAGATAGCAAATTAACTACTCTCCATGACTTATTTCTGAAACCCATACTCAGGAGCTCTACTGAACTGCAGAAAGAAATAAATTCATTTTTGTGAGTCTAAAAGTAAATAATGTAGTTACTTCAAGTCCTACAATTCAATTGTTAGATCTTAAAATAGCCTCATCTATTGTGAGACCAAAGGAAGTTAGTTGTTTTTTGGTTTGGATTTCATTGATACTAGTAGCCCAGAAATGTTGATGAATGGGAAAATTAAAAATTATTTGCAGTTCTTAGGCATAGATATAGTGTAGTAGCTGCTAGGTTACCTCCTGGTTACTTCTCCACACAAATGGATATAGAGAAACATTAATTATGATTTGGGGACTTGTAGTTTTGCATTGCTTCAGTGTAGCTTTGGTACCTCATGTACTTTCTGACAACCTCAGAGTTTGGAAACTGGAATGGAGGTTAATTGTCCTTTTCAAAAGTATGTCAAATTTTCCAGTTACCATACAGCTCCATGAGAAAACACAGAAAGAAGAAACTAGGATTCCTTTTAAACTTATTTGAATTCCAGCTAAAAAAAAATAATCATACATTGAGCTGACAAGCTCTTTAACAAAGAAGACCAATCTGTACTCAGTAACTAATGATATTCCTTATTGATTGATTAATAACAGGATTTTGTTGGCGATCATAATCAGGATTAATTTTCTTAGTTATGACATATATTTAAACTACTTTATAAGTTCATGTGTCTCACTATAACTTCCCTTGCAATGCCTTCTAAAGCTTTTACAGAACGGCTTATCAATATCACTGCTAAGCAGGAAAACAACAATTTAACTCAGAGTGATCACAAAATGAAACTCTTGATCATATTTCATTATAATTATAGTGTTAGACTTGAAGAGGCAATGCAAGGTGATGAAGTTTATGGTCACAGGCAACATTTTCTTAGCAAAATAACCAAGATTCAGCACAAAGGAAGAGATTTTTTTTTTTTTTTAATGAAATATAATTAGGTATAAAAAGACATGATAGAGTTCTGAAATTATGAAAATAATTCTAATGAAAAGCTTTTTGGAAATAACGTAAAAATGTTTTGTTCCTTTTCAGGAGTGTACAGGGTACACTGAGAATTTCTCTAATCATCTTGTCCTCATCTATATACATAGATATATATATACATACCACATCCATAGAGTTCCCTCACTTCTCATTGTAAGTGTTGCCACAGTCCCTTTCTGATTCCCAGTGGAAATGGCATTAATGCAAAATTCTTTGTTTTGTTAAAGGTTGCCAGCCAGCCTTCACATCCAGGGTTTACCTAAGTATTGTTAGATCTCTAAATTAAAACTGTTAGGATACATCCTTTCCTATCCATGCACTTGTGGAGGAATGGTTAACTGAGATAGGACACGTAGACATGAAAAAGCTGGGAATTCACAAGCTAGACAATTATCGTACACAGCTGGTGTGAACTAATTAAAGACAAGGACACGGTTTCCTTATCTGTCTGGGAAAGTACCGAAGGAGGGACTGCAACTGCGGTCTAAGGAATGAGGAACTAGCTGACAAGATAAGGAAGTAGGATAACCAATCATGAGCTTAGCTTTTGCAATATTCATGAGCTAATTACTTCTAGAGTGTTTAAAAGGCAACTGAGCTATCCAATAAATCGAAGCATATGAATCACTCATATTGAGCGTCTGTGTCTTCCTTCCGTCGGTTCCTCCCGGAGGATTGCTCCGACATGCACTCAACTGAAGTTTTCAGGTAGATCTTCTGCACTTCCTAACCTTTCAAGTACACTTACCTTTTTCTTCTGCTTTCCTCTTTGCAGAGTAGTTGCGATTTTGGCAGATTTTAGTAAGTTAAAGTAGGAAAATTAAGTTGCTTTTTGCTTCTAGTGTCTTTTAAATCAAATTTTATTGATCAAATTTGTACCCAAAATGACAATATATATATATATTTATTTGGAAATTATAGTGAGAAAATAACTTTGGCTGAAGGAAAATGTAAGAGAAAGATGTGGAAGAAATGTCGGAAACAGTAGAGAAAAAAAATAAAAAAATAAAAATTTTGTTAAACAGTATGTTTTTTTTAAGCCTTGGAAGCAGAAGCAGAAAGAGACCAGCAACTGAAAGATAAATTTTAGAATACAGAAACATCTTTAATTTTAGAAGCATTTTTTTGCTTAAATTTCAGTATAATATGTCAGTTATCTAAATCCAGAAGAAAATAGAAGTAAAGGAAGATGTGCCTAGACATTTTTTTCATATCTATGAAATAAGAGCAGCTCTCACCATGTAGAAGAGATGGAACTAACTGTCATTATTTTGAAAGCTTGCCAAAATGACCTCTCTACGTTTAAAAATACAGAATTTATTTGGTTCACATCTCTTCTCACAGAGGAAAACGTTATTTAAGTTCAAGATCAGATCAAAACCAACCTTGCGCTGAGTTCACCACTCCCCATACTTTAATTCACTTGTGATGGACTTCATAAATAGACTCCAGACAAGCTTTATACAACTGCTTTTATAAAACAAAAAGTAGTTGAGAGAAGTCAAACGGTCGGAAGCCAGTATGGAGTTTAATCTCCTTTGTGAAGGGTGGATGCAGTTTTTAAATAAAGGATTTTATTTTTTTTTTAATGTTTAAATCACATAAAATATTTTCATTATTTGTTACATGAGATATTCATTACACTGCTATTGATCATAATGGCTTTAACAATGGAGAATGTTTTTGTTTAAATAAACAGATGCTTTTAGAACTACAAAAGAACATTGATATAACCATTAAATTCATTTTTTAATCTACAGGTAAAACAATTCAGCCTTTTTAGTCCCCTTCTGAAAAGACCACCACAAATCTAATTGTCTGCCAGGGAATTTCAAACATTCTCAGCATTGATATTGTTGTTTATTGGCACTTGACTAAAAACAAACTTATTCTGCAAACTGAAAATCATAAACTATCTGTGGGAGCACTGACCAACTTGGTAGCTTCCTACCAAAATAAATGATATACATGATATGGTTTAACCTTTCAGGCAGCTTAGTACCACACGGTCACTCATTAATTCTACCCACGTGGGTAGAATTGTAGTGAATTGTAAATAGTGTGAATTGTGTAGTGAATTGTAAATAGTGTAGTGAATTGTAAATGTAAAAGTGAGAGGACTCATGGGTTGAACTCGTGGGTTGAGTTCTCTCAGACAGTTTTCCTTGTAAATTAAAAACTACAAGCACTAGTAAAGCAAAACAAGAAATTCATTCACTGCTTCCCATTGGCAGGCAGGTCTTCCAGGGAAGCACAGCTCATCATGTGTAATGGTTTATTGGGAAGACAAGCACCATGATTACCAACATTCTTCCTTTCCCCTGCCCCTCTTTCCTTGACTCCTTCCCTTCCTTCCTCCCCTCTTCCTTAACCCAGCTTTTATTGCTGAGAAAGTGCCACATGGTATGGGACATCCCTCTGGCCAGTTTGGGCCAGCTGTCCTCATTCTGTCCCCTTTCAGCTCCTGGTGCACCCCTAGCCTCCTCACTGGCCGAGTGGCAAGAGAAGCTGAAACTGAAGAGAAACTGAAAAATCCTTGGCTCTGTGTAAGATCTGTTCTGTAACAACTAAAACATTGGTGTCCTGAAATCCAAAACAGAACACTGTGTCAAAACAACAACAACAACAACAACAACAAAACTCCATCACAGACAAAACCATGATAAAACATCAGCTTATTATAGCATATACAGTACTGTACTGACTTTAAATTTATGCATGAAAATTTGTAATGCTGGAAAAATAGCCAAATAAAAGTTTCTAACATTGTACTGGACACCTTGTAGATATCTAGAGAGATAACTGACATTTCAACTTTTCATAGATTTCTGATGCTGCTGCCATTATTATGGTTTTCATTATTGGCTCATTGACATAAGTGCAATTTAATACCATACCCAGAGAAACTTAAGCCAAACACAACAGAAGTATTACTTGATTATCTACCGTTTGACAAGATTTCTATAGTGGTTTTGGAAACAATGTTCACTGATTGAGATTTTGAGAATAAATTTGGTTTGATTTGTACACTCTCTTTCGAGCCTGCCGTGGCTGACTGGAGATGTCAAATTTTAGGCTGACACATCCATCGACTAAGACAGTGTAATAAAACTATCCCCAACTTAGTTTCAAATGAAGCACTTTTCTGCAAGTGGTTCTTGACATTCTGCGCAACGTAGCTCAGGGCTCCTGCAATCTTGTTGCTTCCAGTACTGGATATAGGTCATGCAACACTCCACTACACTGCAGAAATGCTGTGCTGTGGTCTTCCCTTCAGCACGAAGAGATTTGCCTGTTCAGAAGATTTATTCCAGTGCTTGTTAGTTCCTCTCAGAAGCAAAGCACTCTGCAGGTAAACTGTAGTCTATTCTGTGGCTATATCTACCTAGCACCACGGTACAAACTGTAAGTATAGCATTAACATAACTGAAGCTGATTAAATGTTGCAGATACTAACACAAATATCAAGACAGTTTTGGACTTCACTTTAACCTGCCTAGTACTCTTTAATGAGAATAGCTATTCCTGGAGTATCCAAGTGGATTCTAAAAAAATGCACAAAATCTTCACCCCTGCATGTTGCTAGTCTCTCATTTATCAAAACCAGAAAGAAAATCCTGACCCTGCTGAAGTCTTCTGAACTTCCATAAGCTAAAAATTCATATCCTATGAATGAGATATAACTGTATCTGAACAAATATGCGTGTTTAAAACAATGCTGATTATTTCAGAGTCAATAAGCAAAAAATAATATTTCATATAATGTTATGAGTTATGTGCTGAGTAGTGTTTGTAATTATTTACAACACAATAATAGGTTTCCAGGTAAGTTTTGCTTTTACCTGCCCTTAGTAATTCTTTTGAATTATTTTTTCTATCCTCTTTATTTTGTTCTTGCTCACTTTCCTGTTCTTTCCCTCCCTGCTCTGCGCTGGTGCGGCCTCACCTCGAGTACTGTGTGCAGTTCTGGGCACCACAGTACAAAAAGGATGTAAAACTGTTGGAGAATGTCCAGAGAAGGGCAACGAAGATGGTGAAGGGCCTAGAGGGGAAGATGTATGAGGAGAAGATGAGGTTACTTGGTTTGTTCAGCCTGGAGAAGAGGAGGCTGAGGGGAGACCTCATTGCAGTCTACAACTTCCTCACAAGGGGGAGCGAGAGACAGGAGCTGACCTATTCTCCTTAATCACCAATAGGACCCGTGGGAATGGCATTAAGCTGAGGCAGGGAAGGTTTAGGCTGGACATCAGGAAGAGGTTCTTCACTGAACCAAGCCTGTCTGGATTTAAGAAATGTTTGGACTGTGAACTTAGTCACATGGTCTAAAATTTTGGGTAGAACTCTGTGGTGCCAGGAGTTGGACTTGATGATCCTTATGGGTCCCTTCCAACCTGGGATATTCTATGATTCACATCATATCTTATCTACATAAGTATTTGGATTCCAAGTGATAATTTTGCATTAAGCTATGTCATATAAAAATTTTACATTAAATAATGTTGCCACATACAGAAAAATCAATGCCTTTCCAGACCAGATTCCCATAAAACACCTTTGCAAACAAATCTGTCAAAGATTAATATTTGCTTTCAGATTTTTTTTTTTTTTTTTTTCCCAGTAACTAAAATGGTGACTGGGTAAGACATTAGAAAGACATTAGAAAGACAGTATGGAATTGGTATATCACACCAAGGAAGGTGTTTTAAACTGCCTTACCTGGAACTTTCTAATTTACTTGCACCAATTTACATCAAATCTTTCTTGGGCTGACATGATTATTGGTTCTAAGATTGGGACAGAGACTGAAATTGAAACTCAGAACCAGCAGATTCAATAATTACTAGCACAATGTCACAAACAAATGAAAAAGTGTTTGTTAGTGTCCTGGTTTCAGCTAGGACAGAGTTAATTTTCCTCCTAGTAGCTGGTAGGGTACTGTGTTTGGGATTTAGGATGAGAATAATGTTGATAACACACAAATGTTTTAATTGTTGCAGAGCAGTTCTTACACTAAGCCAAGGACTTTTCAGCTTCTCGTTCTGTCCTGCCAGTGAGCAGGCTGGGGGTGCAGCAGGAGCTGGGAGGGAACAGACCCAGGACAGCTGACCCAAACTGGCCAAAGGGGTATTCCATACCATCTGACGTCATGCTAAACGATATATAGGGGTGGCTGGCAGGGATGGGGGAACCAGCTGCTCAGGGATAGGCTGGGTATCGGTCAGTGTGTGGTGGGCAATTGAATTGTTCATCAGTTGTTCATACACAATATTGGTAATAGTACTATTATCATTATTGTTATTATTTTCCTTTCTTTTCTTTCCTAATAAACTGTCTTTATCTCAACCCACAGACTTCATTTTCCTGATTCTCCCCCTCATCCCAGAGAGAGAGGGGGGAGGATGAACAAACCGCTGTGTGGTGCTGAGCTGCCGGCCAGGTTAAACCTCAACAGTTAGCTTTCTGTCACTGTTACGTTGCTGTTATACCACATTTAGGTATTAAGTGCAGACCTAAATATTCATTATAGTCTTCTAAACACATTGTACTGTCAAGCTCTCAGAAACATAGCATTTTCTGGTTCAAGAATTATGGAAGAAGAGAGAGAGATAGAGAGAGAGAATTTGTGTAAGAAGAGGAGGGGAACCTATGGCCTAAGAACTGTTCCAATGTTTCTTTCAAGAAGGATGTGTGGATGTGTGGCTCTGTTTCTTATTGCATGCCCTAGAAAGTCAGTACAGGCACCAGAATCCATAGGTCTTCCTGCAACCGGATGAGGTCCAAGTAAAACAACAAAGTTCCTTTCTTTTGAGGATATTGTCTCATTCAACCTACTCTAATTAAATTAAGTTAATGGATTTCACAAGGTATTTTGTCTACCTTCCCTTTTTGATCTCTCTTCCTTTCCCTCAGAATAAGAGAGAAAGTGGGTGTGTGATTAATAACATTAATTAGGATTAACCAAGTTTTTCTCCACCCATAACAGCATGAGCATTGCTAATGAGATGCAATCAGAAAAATAAAATTAATCAAGTACTTTGTTTAGCATACTTTCTTCTTCATTTCTGGTCATAATCAAGATAAAGACAACACTGAGGAACAACATCTGTCTCCTAAGTTCAATAGAAAAGACTGGACTATCCAAATGGAGCTATCAAGAGAACTAGGGAGATGAACATCCAAGTAAGAAAAACAGAAGAGAGGTCAGGGAAATACCATGAATAACACACAAAGGTCAGTGGGAGAACAGAGAAATAAAGACATGCCTGGAAAGAAGTGAAGGAAAAATATGTGAAAGGATAGCAAACTAAGAGAAAGAAATAGAAGGTATATAAAAGTAGTGAGGAAAAAAAAAAAAAAAAAAAAAAAAAAAAAAAAAAAAAACGGGGCAAAAAAGTGGAAAATGGTAAAAAAAATAAAAAACACCAAAAAGTTTAAAAAAAAGGGTGATC
>CM021797.1:37437298-37457589 GCA_011076525.1 Nettapus auritus
AATGAGCTTCTCACTTAGCTTGTGCAATAATTTCTCTCTAGAAACCCCTCTCTGGCTGGTCGCAGCAAGCCTACTCTTTTCTGTTTCTACTTCTGCTCAACATGTCAGTCACAAGACCTGCATACACTATGTAAGACATTGTGAAAGCTATATTCTTGTACAATGTAACACAGGTTAAGGCAGGGATATACTATTAGCCAACCTCAACCTCAAGAAATGTGTTTAGAGTGGACTAACACAAGGTGAGGCTACTAATGCATGGCAAAGAGACTGAAATCTGTTACTCTGTGTGTAGACAAAAGCGCTATATGGGACAATAGGGCCAGTAGAGGTCAAAGCTTCCTGAAAGCTGTTTTGAACAACTCTTTAAGGAAGCAGATTAGGTGATTAAGTTTTAATAACTGATTGTGCCTAAATGGATTGTTGTCCGTCCAAACAGAAACATCACTGTGAAGTGAACTGTCTTTCCTCCACTTCCCAGTCTTCAAGGCAGTGGGTAAGAAAGAGAATAGGGTTATAATGTATAGGGTTTACATGGCAAGATTTTAGTAGCAGGGGGGCCACAGGCGTGGCTTCTGTGAGAAGGATCTAGAAGCCGCCCCATGTTTGGTAAAGGCCCCACTGCTGAGCCAATAAGCAGTGTTGTTTTGCGCCTCTGTGAGAGCATATTTAAGACAGGGAAAAAAACGCTGTGCCACTCAGCAGCTGGGAGGGTGAGAGGAGTGAGAAATAGCCTTCCAGGCTCCAAGGTCAGTGAAGAAGGAGGGGGAGAGGTGCTCCAGGCGCCGGAGCAGAAGTCCCCTGCAGCCTGTGGTGAGGACCATGGTGAAGCAGGATGTCCCCCTGCAGCCCATGGAGTACCACAGTGGAGCAGGGTTCCAAGCTGCAGCCCGTGGAGGAGACCACAGTGGAGCAGGTGGACCTGCACCAATGGAGGTTGCGACCTGTGGAAGACCCCTGCCAGAGCAGATTCTGGGCCGGACCTGCAAGCTGTGGAGAGGAGACCACGCAGGAGCAGGTGACCTGGCAGGAGCTGCTGCCCATGGGGGACCCAGGTTGGAGCAGTTTGCTCCTGAGGGATGGACCCCATGGTATGGACCCATATCTGGAGCAGTTCTTGAAGAGCTGCTGCCTGTGGGAAGCCCACGCTGGATCAGTTCAGCAAGGACTGCATCCTGTGGGAGGGACCCCACAGCACAGGAGACGAGAGTGACCGAGAAGGAGCGGCAGAGAAGTGCTCTAGACTGACCATAACCCCCATTTCCCCGTTCCTCTGTGCCGCTCATGGGGAGGAGGTGAAAGAGGGTGGATGGGGGCGGAGGTGCTTTTGGTTTCTTTTCCTTTGTTTCTCACTTTTCTAGCTTGTTAGTAATAGGCAATAAATCTTACTGTCTGCCTATGCTGAGTTTGTTTTGCCTGTCAGGATAATTATCCTGACAGGATATAATATAATAACAATCTCTTCATCCTTATCTCAGCCCTTGAGCCCTTTTCATCGTATTTTCTTGCCACTCCTTTTTGAAGGGGGAGAGTGAGAGAGCAGTTGTGGTGGAGCTCGGCCGCCCACCCGAGTAAAACCACCGCATATAATTATCATCCAACATTATCCTTTGCTCCTAGGGCTCTGAGAATTTCCAACGTCATCTGAGGAGGCTTTAATAATCAAGTGAAAATAGCAAAAAAGAATGTCAGTAACCTCTCAGTGATTATGGGGTCCCAGATTAAAAAATTATGGACTCAACTTTGGCAGCAATGATTTGACTGCATTTGAGGCCAAAGTTTCTAACAACAAGACGCTCACAAGATATTGCCTAAGGAAATTGTAGTGTTTCAAAACGAATAGCACATGAGTACTTTCAGGACAGTCCTAAGAATAATGGATTCAGTACTGAGAGAGGGATGAATAAATTATTCTTCTCAGTGCCTTCAAGGAGCTAGAAGCCTCTGCCCAGTCCCAAAGCTATGACATCACTGGCATAAGCAAAACCTGGTGGGAAGAGGCCTGTGACTGGTGTGTTGCAATGGATAGTTGCAGGCTCTTCAGTAGGGACAGACAGGGAAAACGAGGAGGAGGGTGGTGCTCTGTGTAACAAAGGCACTGGACTACATGGAACCTAAAGTTGGCCACCATGTGGTTGAGAGCGTCTGGGTACAAGCAAATAAAGGGCATAGCTGAGATAAACAAGTCCAGGAGATTCCTGAAGCACTTTAAAGATAACTTCTTGGTACAGGTATTAAGGGAGCTGAGAGGGAAAGTGCCCTCCTAGACCTGTTGCTTGTAAACAGAAAGGGTCTTGTGGGTGAAGTTGTGATAGATGGCTGCCTTGGCCATAGTGAACATGAGGTAGTGGAGTTTGAAATCTTTGGCAATAGGAGGAAAATTGCCACCAGAACTTCAACTCTGGATATGGGGAGAGCAAATGTCAGACTGCTCAGGGAACTTGTTAGCAAGGTCGCCTGGGAAACTGCTTTTAAAATAATTGGGGTCCATCAGTGATGGTCTGTTTATATGTAACACCTCCTAAGAGTGTAGGAATAGGAAATTCCAGAATGTCAGAAGTCAAGCAGGAGGGGCAAATGCTGGCCTGGCTGAGCAAGGGTCTTCTTCAAGAGCATAAAGGGAAATCGTATGGCTGCTGGAAGCAAGGTCGGGAGACATGTGAGGACTACAGAAATGCTACTCACCTTTGTAAGGAGAGCATTTGTGTGTCCAGATCTCTCTGCAAGGCCTCAGTGACCTCAATGGAATCAGCAGTTCCACCCAGGGATTACATATGAGAAGCGGCTGGAGTCACTTGGATAGTTCAGCCTGGAGAAGAGGAGGCTGAGGGGAGACTTCATCTCAGTCTACAGCTTCCTCATGAGGGAGAGTGGAGGGATAGAAGCTGATCTCTGCTGTCTGGGGACAGTGACAGGACCTGAGGAAGAGCCTTGAATGGCAGTGACAGCAGAGATTCAGGCTGAATATCAGGAAAATGTTCTTTTCCAAGAGGGTGGTAGGGCACTGGAACAGACTCCCCGGGAAGTGGTCATGGCATCAAGCCTGATGGAGTTCAAATAAGTTATCTGGGGACCCAGGAGTTGGACTCAATGATCCTTGTGGGTCACGTCCAGCTTAGGATATTCTATGATTTTATGATTCATCCAGTCCTTCTGTGTAAGACAAAAGACAAGGTTTACTTGCCTATATTCCTTCCTCCCCTCAGTATTGCTTCAGGCACAGTTTATCATGCTTATTCTTGCTTTTGTTTTAGCTGTAGTTAGAGGCTGAGTTCATATGTGTTTTTTAGAACGTGCTTAGCACATGATGTCCTAGGAATCTAGGAAATAGTTTCCTTTTGAAGTTGAGTAGCTTTTAAGACTTAATAGTTTATTATGTACTATATTTTTTTAAAACTTTATTACTTTATTATGTACTAGATTTATGAATTTATCTTCTAACTATTTTCCTTTAAGAGAAGGCTTCAGATCTTGCCATTCTGACTTGTTTTTTCCCACCCCATCCCATCGGTCATTGGTGCATGCAGCTTTTAATAACCTGCAATGCTAGGTGACAGTCTCTGTTAGTGAGAATCCAATTTTCTCCATCCTTCCTTCCTTTATGAAGGATGTAGTAGATTTTCCTTGAGTAAAAAAAGTATTATTCTCTCTCTCTCTTTTTTTTTTCCTCTCTTGTAAATACAATGTGACAACCCTGTTGAGCATGGAATCTCAGTATGTATTTTAATTCATCTAATTTTAATGATTTCATATCTTCTCTATGATTTTAAATCCTTGACCTTTGCTGTTTTAAGGTAGTAAGTTCTCATGGCCTTGTTTTTCTCTTTCAAGACCTTCTGCATTTTTTGCCTTGGAGAAGAAAGGTGAAAAGGAGATAGGGATATTCAAAGTATGAGAGTTGTACACCACTGCTCTAGTAGTCTGATCTGATCTGTTTCTGCAGATGTCTCTCCTTTTCACTTTCTGAGAAAAAGAGAAGAAATGAAAGAGATTAGGAAAATAAATTAAAGATGAAAGGCACCAGTGAATATGAGAACTCCCTGACTACAGCACCCCTCTCACCTTCATTATTTGGAGTATGCACTGAATAATGAAGACAGTCCATAAAGACAATGTAAATACAAACACAAAAAGAGATTATAAGTGAAGTGTGTTACCAATACTGAACAGCACAGAAACATACATCACAGAGTTTCAACCATGATGGTATAGGCTGAGGATGAAACATAATCCTTCACCTTTACTTATGTTGGTTTAACCTGGCATTGAAATTGTGTTTTAATATAGTGGGGTTTTTTGTTTGTTTTGTTTTTTGCTGTTTTTTGTATATAGTAAAAAAAAAAAAAAAAAAAACCCCAAAAAGGAAAAAAAGTTGAAAGACGTGGTGAACAATGTCACTGAGCATGGTAATTCCTGTAAAAAAAGAAGACATGACAGATGTTCAGAGATTACTGCTATAAGCATGTAGGGAAAAGGCAACACAGAAATACCTAGCTGCATGTTTTTCTGTTTGGAGATCAAAAACATCTTTTCCTTTCTCTGATTGAAAGGCTCTTTGGTATCAGCTAGAATGACTGGATAACACTAAAACAATTCTCTGGAGCAGATCATCTTGAACCATGTACAACAGATAAAAAGATATCAAAATGTAGTTCTGCAGTTCTTAAAAATACTGTAGTGTTTTTAAACTACATGTAATTTTTGTGAGATTTTTACTCGCCTTTGCTTTTCACTAACACCATAGTAGTGAAGCCAAGAGCTACAGCCTTGAGTGCATTAGATGAAGACCTTTCTCCTCTTCACAAAATGAATCTTCTTTCACTCTCTACTGCAATCTGTGCATTTCCACTTTACTTACCTTAGAATGCCTCGTTCATTCAACTGTCTATTTTGGTTGCATACACATAAATATTACTGTCATAGAATCGTAAAATCACAGAATTTCCTGTGTTGGAAGGGACCCACAAGGATCGTCGAGATCAGCTCCTGGCAGGACCTCCTCAAAATCAAACTACATGTTTATTGCTCACATATATATTAATGCTTGCATTAACAAATACTAAGCAATAACTTTGGAGGGTTTTTAGCTGGACCTTTTCTTTTTTTTTTTTTCTTTTTTTCTTTTTTTCCTTTTCTTTTTTATTTTCTTGTAATATATGCTCACTAAACCCTTCATTTTTCTCTTTGCTTGTAATTCCCCAAGAGTATTTTTAACCCATTATCTGAGTGCATAGTGCTTTTTTGGTCACAAAATAATTCCTTTCTAGAATAATTAATGGAAAAGAAAAAAACTGTGTCTATATAGACACCACAGAAGAAAATAAGACTCCCACTTCAGTCCTGTGAAAGTGTGAAACTTCTGTATGTATGCCTATTTAAATTTTCTAAGAGGCTAGATATTCAGTCTTTACATGCATTATCCTGGTCCCTTTTAAACACACATAACAACATATATTGTATTAATTGTTTTCTACTATACGCATGTACATAGTCCTCAGTTCTCACTTGTGCTTACTAACACAGTGGACAATTTTAACAACTTTTTGATCCTTCATATCACACCTTACAGAAAAACAGGGATAGGTCCACCTCCCTTGCTACATTTGCCCTCCACCACACCTCCTCAGATCCTTATAAAGAAGAGTAGGTGGAATTTACACCAGCCCTCGGTATAAAATCCACCTACAGAATGGGAATGCCTCACTAGGAATTTTGGGTGGCTTATGATGGTTTTGCATAAAACAGTCAGCAAAACAAGGAATCTAACTTATACTCTAGGACTGATTCATTTAAATGGCAAATGCACAGTTCTGTCAGGTAAAATCAAAATAAAACTGAATAATCAGTAAGTTTCCAGATGGTGGTAGCTCACATGATTCCGGGAGAGTTTTATGCAACATTACTTAGAAACTGTAGTTTTCCTTTGGATATTGTGAAATCAATAGCTCACATAATTATTAAATATATATATATATATATGTGTGTGTGTGTGGAGAGAGAGAGAGAGAGGGAAGAAAAGTGTGGAAGAATAAATATACTGGGTCAAGAGCATGTATGGGGTTACAATGAGATTTTTTGAAAGCAGACTGAAAGACTGACAAAATGAAATCAAGTTTATGAAGTGGAAGGGGTAGGATAAGTAAGATAAAAGGGAGGTAAAAAAAAAAAAAACATAAATGCAGAAATGTGTTGAAAGCTCATAGCAATGAGTTTTACTTGACATGACTGGTAAATAAAAAATAAATTAAAAAAAAAAATCCAAAAGCAAGCAACATGGCCAGTGTGTGGCAAGAAAGACAAAGAAAGTTTATTTTAGTCATTGTATTTTGGCAGTATAGCATGGAAAGCAATAGATGGGAAACCTGGAGAGAAGTCATAAAAGTGAAATGACAGAAAATGAAAGGATATGTTACCAAAACAGCATGCCATAACCAATAGATTGACTTCCTGACCCTCTGAGTAGGGTAGGTAGGGAGGTGACCTTGGTATTGTGTACCAAGGCCATGAAAGAACCATTCAAGTGAATACTTCCTTTTTTGTGAAAATTCCTCAGCTACACTCAGCCCCTGACATTACTTCTGTTGATGAAACTGAAGTTAGAGAGATTGATTAATTAACAGTACTGTAAGAGGAAAACCTTTAAACAGAATAATTCCAAAGAATGTATGTGAAAATCAGAGAAAATAAATTCTAGTTAACGTGCTGCATGTCTTATTTGAGTCTTCTATTGTTCATTTTAATGCCTAGTCTTTTCTATACCTAGGGAGTAGGTCAGGACAGTATTCCCTTCTAATAACTTCAGAGTGAGAAATACCAGATAAATGAAAAATACATAGAAGTTTGACGATGGAAATATCTGATCCTAGAAGAAACAGTCTGAGATTTTTGGGTATGGAGCTGTTCTTCTAGTCACTTTCCTGAACCTCTGCACATTACAACTTTCTCAATTGAGTTATACCGATGAAAACTGAAATGAATATAAATTGCTACATATTATTACACGCTTAGAAAAATGGCTTCTAAGAAATGTAAATATGCCTAATGAAAGTCTGAAACTACAAATGTATTTGGAGATAGGCTGCTGATTTTGGTTTGGGAAAACTGCTTACCTTAAGAGTAATACTGACATAAATTACCACTCAGAGAATTTCATTGTTGAGAGCCTCATCTGTTCTCAACAACTTCCCAGTAAAACAGTTCTCTGCCACATTCTGGAAGGCAATTGGTTCAGAAATATATAACATTGCAAAGGTTGGCAAGCATTTTTCAGACCTCCAAGGGTTTCACCACTTCAAGCTGCTGACTCTTATAAGACCTCTTCACTGCTCTCGTGTACATTACTACTTTCGGGTAAGATGTTCATTTCCTCAAGAAGGTAAAGAAAGGTACTCTACAGATTCCAGAAGTCATACATTCTTCAGGAAGCACTGAAAAGGAATTTTGAGCCTGCAGCCATATGACGCTTTCTGCCATACTCAATCTTAATTGCAGTATTTTTACAGAATGTGAAGATTTTTCTCTCTCTCTCTCTCTCTCTTTCTTTCTCTGTCTCCCTCTTCTAAGGGGAGGGAGGTAGTGTTGTTTACATTAAAAGCTGTTAAGGTGTTAATGTAAAGTAATTAAAATAGTATTTTGTGCCTGGATTTATTTATTTATTTATTTAGGAACACATTGTGAGAATGAGAGAGGTTAAATAAACAACTCTAAGCCAAAATTCTAGAAGTTAAATATATATTAAAATATATAATATATATTTTAATATATATTATAATATATACATATATATGTATATTAAATATAAAAATATGTATTTAATTTTTCTACATCAAAGTAAAATAAAGTGGTTTTTGTTGTTGTTGTTGTTGTTTTTTCGAATTGCATTGATTAGTATGGTTTACAACCACGTGTTTTGATTAAAATAACTTTAGAAGAAAATGGAAAAATGAAAGGTGGATTGGTACATACTGGGAAACAATTGTTAGATGAGACAGTAGAGTACAAGTGCACATTCATTTCCATATACAAGCTGAAGAATCGTACAATCATTTAGATTGCAAAAGACCTCGAAGACAACTTTTAACTCACCTCTTGAAATGGAAGCCAAAAATCCCAACACAATTTTCAGCAGGGAGTCATTCTCAGTGAAACTTCTTGTCTTCCATATAAAATCAAAGCAATTAGACAGATAGCTTTTCACTTGTCAGAGCCTTAAAATGAACTTGGATCTATAATTTGGATCTGTAGTCTTTAATTCTGCTTATTTCATCTTAATTCACAGAATCACAGAATCACAGAATTTCTAGGTTGGAAGAGACCTCAAGATCATCGAGTCCAACCTCTGACCTAACACTAACAGTCCCCACTAAACCATATCCCTAAGCTCTACATCTAAACGTCTTTTAAAGACCTCCAGGGATGGTGACTCCACCACTTCCCTGGGCAGCGCGTTCCAATGTCTAACAACCCTTTTGGTAAAGAAGTTCTTCCTAATATCCAACGTAACACTCCCCTGGTGCAACTTAAGCCCATTCCCCCTCGTCCTGTCACCAGGCACGTGGGAGAACAGACCAACCCCCACCTCGCTACAGCCTCCTTTCAGGTACCTGTAGAGAGCGATAAGGTCACCCCTGAGCCTCCTTTTCTCCAGGCTGAACAATCCCAGCTCCCTCAGCCGCTCCTCGTAGGGCTTGTTCTCCAGGCCCCTCACCAGCTTCGTCGCTCTTCTCTGAACTCGCTCAAGCACCTCGATGTCCTTCTTGTAGCGAGGGGCCCAAAACTGAACACAGTATTCGAGGTGCGGCCTCACCAGAGCCGAGTACAGGGGGACAATCACCTCCCTAGCCCTGCTGGTCACACTGTTTCTTATACAGGCCAGGATGCTGTTGGCCTTCATGGCCACCTGAGCACACTGCTGGCTCATATTCAGCCGACTATCAACCATCACTCCCAGGTCCTTCTCTGCCTGGCAGCTCTCCAACCACTCATCTCCCAGCCTGTAGCTCTGCTTGGGGTTATTGCGGCCCAGGTGGAGGACCCGGCACTTGGCCTTGTTGAACTTCATGCAGTTGACCTCAGCCCATCGGTGCAGCCTATCCAGATCCTCCTGCAGAGTCTTCCTACCCTCAAGCAGATCGACACACGCACCTAACTTGGTGTCATCTGCAAACTTACTGAGGGTGCACTCGATCCCCTCATCCCCTAATTGATACAATGTGCTGAAAACAAATGTGTCCATGAAGTAATCATATAGACTATTAGATACCTGTTAATTTGTGATTAAAAAGTAAAGTTTTATTTTAAATTATATAAACACTGAATCACTGGGTTTTGTTTTGTTTGGGAAAGACTGAGAAGCAGGAGATGAATGGGTGTGTTAAGTTCAACTACATTAAGGAAAGATCTCATTTAGCAACCATAAAGAGTGCACAGCATGAAGTGAAAAACGGACATGCAGAGGGAGGTGTGTTTTAGAAAATACCATTTGAAAAGTACTGTAAAGAGCTCTAAGGAGATTCAGGTGTGCCATTTAGACAGATTAGTTGATCCATTTAACCATTTAGAGACTTAGACATTGTTCTGACTCTGTTTTGGCCAGTGTTTCCAATTAAAACCATATGATTCTTGCTAGGGGAGCAGTTAGGCAGGTTGTATGGTGTTACTATGGTGAAGTACTGCAAGTCTTCTTCCATAACTGCTCTATGAAGATTTTTGTGTGGTACACATCATACCCCCAAAAAAGAGGTTGCAAAATTCTGACACAAAACTATTCTAGAAAACTACTGAAGAGCTTGTGAAGCATAAGTAAACAGATCTAAAATATTTTACAAAAAATAAACTATTCCTTCTAGCAGTAAGTCAGTAGACAATGGTCACTGTCAGGACCCTGAGCATGTCCTTACTGGGGGTTAGACAAACGAAATGGAGGAGCTGAGATGGTCTCAGAGAGAGAAAAGAAATCACCCTCTACTTCTCATCAATGTGACATGTTCGGCCACATCCTGGGAAGCAGGGCCTCAGTACACATAGCAGTCACATCGGAGGACAGACTCTTTGTAACAAGAGCCCCCCCTCTCCTCCTTTCTCACCTTTTAATGCTGAGTGTGACACCATATGGTATGGAATGTCCAATGAAAAGCTAGTATTGATAATCAGATGGTGTGATCTTAAAGTGTGCCTTCTTTATGTAAAATAAGTGTAGTTGCAATTACCAAACTTGTCTTTATTTCAGAGTTAATCAAAATTCTGTCAACACAGAGGTTCAGATAACT
The DNA here is from genome assembly GCA_011076525.1 of Nettapus auritus. Taxonomy (NCBI): domain Eukaryota; kingdom Metazoa; phylum Chordata; class Aves; order Anseriformes; family Anatidae; genus Nettapus; species Nettapus auritus. The sequence goes on from CM021797.1 coordinate 37,447,567, forward strand.
TAGATGGAACAAAGAAGTTGGCAAAGTTTACACAATACTTACCCTCCAAACTACATCAAGATCTAGACTGAAACAATCTAGAAGCTGTTTAGACCACTAAGCCATTCTGATACAGAGAAAGGATATAAAGAGATGTCTTAGAATAACTAAAAGGAAAATTTCCTGCATTAAAATTCGACCTGGTTTGTGTATTTTCCCTTATTAAATCACATCCACTATAATAAGGATTGTTTTTGCTTTGTTTTGTTTTTTAAATCAGATTGAAAATGCAAGAATCTTAGGCATGTGGTTATACATGCCAACATACTGCCAACTTGTTTCTCTATTCATGTAATACGAGTGATCTTGAATCGTGTTTTTATATTCTAAACTGTGCTTGTCATGCTTGTTAATCACAAATGGTATTCACGATGTCAACACAGGATCAATAAAGAAAAACATAACATAATTATTTAATATTTAATCATAACTTCCCATACAACTCAAAATGAGGAAACTTTAGGTACAAAAAGATCTTTCAAGTTTGGATTTCTCTTCATGGAAAATCATTCCATGACCTTCTTCCACATGGTTTGTTCAGAAAAGTTGCAGTTAGTATGCACTTCTTTGCATACAGTTAGGCAAAGTGAAAAATAGAAAGAATCTGATTAAAGAGAAAAGGAAGAAATGTATGCAGTATAGGGACCTATTCTTTTTTCTCCCCTTTTTTCCACTGAAGCATGAGAACAGCTCAAGATAACATTGAGAAATATATTCTACTTATCAACAAGTAGTTTGTAATTTTATTACTGTTTATTTTATTATTTTTATTTTATTTTATTAACTTTATTATTAGGTTTATAAACATCAGGATAAAATCTCAATCTGTGTAAGAAATGACTGCCATTAAAAGAATACCAGAGTCCTAGGAAAAATGAAACTGCACCTAAAGAGGTGGTCCAAAGAGACTGCCAACCTGCAGGTGTGTGTACTTTGACCATGTCACAGCTCCACAAGCAGGACAAGATCACACATCTTTTCAGGAGAAAGGAAAGTATGGCACATCAGATGGGTCAGAGACATGCTGTGTGTCATTGGATCACAGATATAGATAAGTAAGGCAATGTGTTTTCAGGGTATACTGCACAATTAAGTCATTTTAAAAGCAGCGTGGGAGTTTAATTAAATGTAGCAGAATTATGTTGGTGGAAGAGAATGGGGAGCAAAATTTGGCCCTCATAATACACGAGGAAATGGTTGGTGACCTGCTACAGCACTTAGATGTATGCAAGTTGATGGGGCCGGATGGGATCCACCCGAGGGTACTGAAAGAACTGGCAGAAGAGCTGGTTATAAAGAAGTTCTTCCTAATATCCAAACTAAACTGCCCTGGCATGACTTGTGTACATTCCCTCTCATCCTGACACCACGCACATGGGAGAATAGATGACTAATCCCCACCTCGCTACAGCCTCCCTTAAGGTACCTGTAGAGTGCGATAAAGTCACCCCTGAGCCTCTTCTCCAGGCTAAATAGTCCCAGCTCCCTCAGCCGCTCCTCATAAGACTTTTACTCCAGACCCCGCACCAGCTTCGTTGCCCTTTTCTTGACTCGCTCAAGCACCTTGATGTCCTTCTTGTAGCGAGGGACCCAAAACTGAACACAGTACTTGAGGTGCAGCCTCACCAGAGTTGAGTACAGGGGGACAATCACTTCCCTGGACCTGCTGGCCACATTGTTTCTTATGCAAGCCAGGATGCTGTTGGCCTTCTTGGCCACCTGAGCACACTGCTGCCTCATGTTAGCCAACTATCAACCAATATTCCCAGGCCCTTCTCTGCCAGGCAACTTTCTAACCACTCATCTCCCAGCCTGTAGCGCTGCTTGTGGTTGTTGTGCCCCAAGTGCCGGACCCAGCACGTGGCCTTGCTGAACTTCATACAGTTGGTCTCAGCCCATCGGTCCAGCCTATTCAGATCCTCCTGCAGAGCCTTCCGACCCTTGAGCAGATCTATCTGAGGAGAGAGCACACCACCAACAGGTTTATTCTTTATATCTTCAGGTGTGGAATGCAAATGTATATAGAAAGGGCAGATAATATAAATGATTCTTCCAAATATATTCTTTCAACTTCTGTTAATTAATTTAAATACCTCTGAACAAGGGATTGAATTCGTATCATTGCATTTAAGAAAGATCACTATGGTGGTGAGATCCCTCATGATTTTATCCAATGTCATTTTGACTTCTTTATAACTTTGGGCTTGAAACACCCTATCTTCTGAAATCTAGAGTTTCATTATATATTTTATATACAGTACAAAAAGGGCTTCATTTTGATTTTGATTTTTTTTTTTTTTTAATATATTACCCATTGACCCATCAGAAAATCTTTTTCTGATCACCTTTGTAACCTGCAGACCTTCATTCGGCACCTGATGTCATCTGAAGTTGAAAAGTTTCTGTCCTCGTATACAGATTGTTTCATAACTCTGTTGCAACCTACAATAAGACTGTCATGAACCCCAATAAGGAGTTCATAAAAAGAGAGACACTCCTATATAACAGTATCCCACAGATAAAAGTTTCTTTAAAATAATAATAATAATAATAATAATTAATCGTTGTCAACTAATAAAACTGTAGTTCATTAGCTGTTGACTAACTGCTAATTAAATAGCAAATAAAATAAATATTTTAATAGATATAAAATAGATGATGAGGATTAGTTTTATGTGATTTTTTTGAATGCCTTTATTACTGTCTCTTGTATTTTATGCCCCACCCCCACATCCACCCCCACCCTTTTTTGAGTTTTTATTTATTTTTGTCTACCTTGACTGTTTCAGAACTAGGAACTTGGGAAAATAATCTAAATTCTCACTTAGAAAGTAGTTTCCAAAAATTTATCCTAATTTCTTGTGGAATTATATTTTAAAAGCTCTTATGTTTATAAAATGTCTTTTTAGCAATCCGTTGAACTATTTTTTCCATAGATCTTTTGTTTAATATGAAGACTAAGGACTTAGAAGTTTCTGGTGTCTCTGAAAAAAAAATGTCAGCAGTATATAGAAATATTATTTGTGTTAATTTGGAAGTGTTTAAATGCGTTTGAGGTATAGTGAGACAATCTACTTCTGAGATTACGCAGCTCGATTACCAAAAGACCTCAAGCAATTAAAACTAAAAAATTGGTATTTACATCACTTCTTAATGACTAAAATCCCACAAAATAACATTTTCATATAGCCATTTGCCTACAAATAGCAATTCCAAAATGCCAAATGAAAAATGGAGAATTGGCTTCTTTTTGATCTGTATTTTTGCTATGATGGTACCCATGAACAAACTACATAAATATTTAGTCATTATTTATTTTTTTCTCTTTAACATATAGAACACATGGAAGAACTTTGGACTTCTACACCGCCTCAGTTTCCTGTGAATGTGAATATGACAATGTAGTTTTTAGAGTGCCAACTAGTCCATAGAGAACACTGATGATACAATGTATCACGTGGGTTTGTGTAGCATTATTATTTTCGAGGTTAAATTTAGCAATATTCCATTCTAATTTACCAACATTCTATTCTCTTTTGGGGAGCTAGAAAATGAGTGCAGTGAGATCCATTTCAGTGTGATTCAAAGAAAATTACTTCCTAATCAAAACATAGACATAGAAAGTCAAAAAAAAATGAAAGATCTACTTAAATCTTACTAAAAATTTTATTCAGATATAATCCATCTTGCTCAGAGTTAACCCTTTTTCTGGAAGAGAGAGAAAACCTGGCACTACTGGAGTTGATAATTCCCTCCTTCCACTCTAGATTTTTTACTGTCCTGTAACATTTCTGATTCTGGAATTAACTTCTTGCTAACAAGAAAAAACTTGCTTGTCTGTCTGTGGTAAGGTATGAGAATTTTGAGAATTTCTTGGTAATTATGTTTTTCTTCTTACATAGAATATTGGTATTCCACCTGGAGATACAACAGTTATTTTATTAACTTTTTCCCACTGCTACTCACTAGAGCATGTTTTGTGTTCAATCTCTAGTCAGGATAAAGTGATATCAAGCAAACAGATAGGAACACACAGTTAAAGAAATTTCATGTAAAGCATTTTCTTGTGCTTTCTGTCTAGATCCTTCTACATCTAATATAGGTAAAAGTTAACAAAAACTCTGGGTAAAACAAAGGCACCAACAGCCTCTAAAAAGCATATGGTTTATTTGACTTATTTTATTTATTACAAGATGTTCCTTGAAGATTTCATCCAGTGAAAAACTATGACTATCACTATACTATGAGTTTAGAACAGGTGAAGAAACATTAGCTGCTTCCTAATATTTCATTTTCCTTATTTTCAGATTCAAAGGCAGAAAACAGACATATTTTTTGACTTGCAGAGGATACAGAGTAATAGTAAACAAGTATTTTTCACTGTATATCTCACAAATATACAAAATAATTTGAACCTTAATGGGCATAGAAAACTTGCTGGCAGCAGCCTTTGAAAGAGGACACGTAGTGTAAGTTATGTTGTGGCAGAACATGAATGAACACTTACTTTCATACTCTGCCTAAAAATATAAGAGAACTTGATTCTTACTGTTGAAAACAGCTGGTTCCTAAAAGCAGGTCAGTTGAGAGATACAGCTTGGTTGCTCATATTCTTCTGAACACTAATAGTAGATAAAATGTGCCATCTATTTGGTCTTCTCTATAAAAGCGATTTTAGGATCCACAAGATCATGTCTAAATGAATACCAAACAAAAATAATTTTCCTTTATGTCTTTGCTTCGTTTGCTTTATTCGTTTGGTTGTGTTGGTTTTGTTTGATTTGATTTATTGGTTAGTTTTGATGCAAATTATGTCTTCACAAAGTATGTATATATTTATATATATTTGGCATGCTTGCAATTATTTGGAAATTAAGAAGAATAAGTTTGTGCTGTCAGGTGTAATGATGAATATTTTCACTAACATATGGTATTTACCTGGGATGAACCCTAAAATAATCCTCCTTCTGTAATGACAAATTATACATCTCCACTATCATTTATAATAGACCCAAATATTTCTTGCCTTTTCAGGGGTAGTGGTAGTAGAATAAAATGTAGGTATAACATATATTTTATATTTGTGGCTAAATTGGAAAGGAAAGTCAAATGAAGGCAAAGAATTGAATCTTCAAAGGTGCAGTAAAGGACTATGCAATATGGATATGTTACTGATACCTTTAAAATGGTGATAAGATTGATAAAAATGTTGAATCAGTTATGGTTGAAAACAAACCCTTTTGCCCTATAATTTGATAATGTATTAATAAGATTATTATTTTATTTACATAGATTCAGTTGGTAGGAAAATGAAAGAATATTTCTCTATATCACAGATACAAAAGGAACATAAGAATAGAACACAATGAAATGAAGGATAACAATAACAGTCATGAGTAACCTAAAATGTTTGTTTTCACCTTTCCTTTCAATTCTTCTGTTTGAAAAGCTGAAATTTTGCAAGGATCAGGATACAAGACTTGGGAGAATCATGTTGGAGCAGGACTAAAGCCACCTGAGTGTTGTAGTTTAAAGTTATCTTTTTGTCAGTGGATAAGAAAAGTTCTGCATACCTGTTTGCCACATGCCTTTATTCCTAATGTATTTTTGGTTTTCTACCAGCTCATCTGCAGATTTTCTGTTTCCAGTGAACTTCTTTTCTAAGTGTCTTGGCATATTGTAGTGGATCTGTGTAGCATTAATTCTGTGGCTTCTCCCGCATTGTAGTCAGCATTCCTTAAACAGATCACAAAACTGCAGTTCTAAGAATTGAAATATTGTATAGCAGTTATAAAATCAGATTCAACTTTATCTTCAATTCCTTCCTAAGCTATTCTATCATTCTGATTTAAATTACTAAGTTTCTTCTTATGATTGTATGGTTGGCTACTCCTGGCTGTGCTAACAGAAAGTGTTAAGCACAGCAACTGCTTGTTAGTCACAGTGAAAAACTGTAATTACTCTAATGTCATCCTTTTAACAAGATCCAATAGCTTACAGATACAGAATGAAATGATGTTTCAGCATGCTCTGTTCATCTTACACATTTCCACGGTTTTGAGTCCACTGAAGCTCTGAACCATACCATTCTTCTGACTGTCTTTGGCATGTTGAGTAATCACTCTATCATGTTTCTGTCAGTTGTCCAATTTAGACAGTTCTTGTGCTTCAAAGACTTCAAACCACCTCATTTTTACCTTGTCATCTGCAAGAAGTTGATTTTCATGGAGATGCATTTCCATCAACAACAGTGGCTTCAAGGAAAGAATAACGATCAATTAGTCTTCTTTTGGGGACTGTCTTTAACAGTGTGACTGTGAAGCAACTCTCATTCAAGCCTGAACAGAAAGGCTTGATCAGGTTCAAAACCTAAAAATAGTGTTTGGTTAACTTGACTCTGAAATACACTTAAGGAACTCGTTAAAACTTCTGAGAGAAAACTCTGAAGAGCCTTTAGTGTTAGATGCCTTGAGTTACAGATTAAATTTAACTGGTAGACATTTCATTTTCTAATATTTGTTAACAGTCATAGTCTTATTATTTTTCAGCGGTCAAAAACAAATATTATTTTCTTTTACCAAACTGTCATTACGACACTTACCTATTAAGAACTATTCAAGCTCACCCAATAAGTAGTAAAACAAAGATCTTTTGGGGTTGTTTTTGTTATTACTATGTCTATCTAAGGTTTCATTTCTTTCAATTAAATATAATTTTGGCTGGTATTACTCTCTCTTATGGTATAACCTTCCTGTAGTAGGTCAATGTTGTGATTCATCTTCAAGAAAGAAAGAAAGAAAAAAAAAAAAAGTCCCTTTATTGTACTAATATTTCATAGTCCCTTTACATAAATGTCATGGATTTCTACTGCAATTCCATGTAATAAGCACTCCCATCACATAGCAACACAATGCCTCTCCTGTGTGTAAATCACAGATATTGTGCCACACTGTCTGGAGGTATGCGAGTTTTGAAAGCCTCTCCACTGACTGCATCCAAAGGGTAAGAATAAATTACCTGCCTCTGAGAGATAAGCTGATAAGTTAATTATACCACTTTGTAGACTTGTGTTCAGTATATGAGTTAATTATTTAATGAAGTCTGCCAGTGACAAGTTTGTCAGCAAAAATAATGTTTAAATGAGAATTTTACTCGTCATGAAGGGTGCCATATTGACAGTGAAAATTAACTGAATTCAATGAATTATCCACAGCCCAGCTACAGCACAGATAGAAGAGGTACAAACTTTTTCTCATTATAATGCCCATAGGTGGACTGTCTATAGAATGGTCTAGTTCAAAAAAAAATTTTTGTTTGTTTTTTCATGGTGAGATTTTTATAACTTTAATTCATCAGGCTTTCTTTCTCCTTCATGTGTTAGTTCTTAGACCTGTGAAGCAGAGTACAGAGTATATATACTCTGTACAGTGGACAAAATATATTTTATCAGTTTTATTTGGAATAACCACTCCTTGTCCTTTATGAAAGTTACTATTAGAGTATTTCATTGCTTGACTGATACTTGGTAGAGACAAAGATGTGCAGTCATAGAAGAATAGGCATGGAGATAGAGGTTTCTAATCAATCTCCAATTGTACTTACACTGTCCCTGACAGCTTTTCTTCTACCCCCTACTACAGAGTGACTTTAATGTGCTCGTTCACTGCAACTTTGTTTCAAAAGTAGCATTTCATAAAGCCTTATGAACTAGCACAAGACGTCTGTCAGCACCACACAGCTGCTCACTCATTCTCCCCAGGTGGGATAACGGAGAGAAACAGAAATGTAAAACTCTGAGACCTCATGGGTTGAGATGAAGGCAGATTGCCAGGGAAAGCAAAAACCACGCATGCAAGTAAATCAAAACAAGGAATTCATTCACTGCTGCATTCATTCAACACCTGGAGGCAAGTGTTCGGCCACTTCCAGGAAAGCAGGGCTCATCACACATAGTGGGTGTGTGATGGGAAGATAAACACCATCACTCTGAATGTAGCCCACTTCCTTCTTCTTTACTCCAGTTTTACTGCTGAGCATGATGCCACATGGTATGGGATATCCCTTTGGTCCATCTGGGCCAGCTGTCCTTGTTCTATCCCCTCTCCGCTTCTTGTGTACCTCCAGCTTTCTCCAGTGAGTAGGGCAGCACAAGAAGCTGAAAAGTCCTTGGTTCTGTGTAAACTCTGCTCTGCAACAGCTAAAAACATCAATGTATTAACACCACTATTTTAATTAAATATCCAAAACACAGCATTGTGCGAGGCTCTACAAAGAAAACTAACTAGCCCACCCAAAACCACAATACACACTGATCTAAGAAAAAGTACCACAAGGTTACAGCAGCTTTCACCAGTGACAGCGCTCTTGATAGTGTCATAACATGTAATACAGTCATGCTACAGCTATTTTGCACACCCTGTAAGCAAACTACATGATCACTGCTGTTGCAACTGAGAACAGGAATTTGTCTGTAGTAAGAAATATGCATACAAGAACTCATGCAGCATTTCTGATCTGTATGTCATATCAAATCTGAACCAGTGGTAAAGACTGCAAACAAACAACAACAAAAAACAATAATGACAAAAGCCAAGAACCTAACCCTCTGTTTCCTGGACATGCATTATTCCACAGGCTTTTTTTTTTTTTTTTTTTTTTTTCTTTTGCTTTCCCAAAAGACAGAAAAAAAAATAATAAAAAAAATAAAAATAAAAAAGATTAATGATGAGACACATCATCAGAAAATTGTTTTTTTCATGCTAGGAAAAATGGGTTTCTATTCTTTTAGTGACAATAGAAACATAAAATATTATCATGCTCAAAAACAGGTATGGACTTTTAATGGACTTTCCTCAGCATTTTTCTGCAAGTCCAAATAGAGATCAGATATGCTGATTATGTTTCAGGACCTCCAGAAAAAATCAGCATGCAATTCTGGAATAAAAAGAAGCAGAAAGAACTCCCATATTTGTTACCTTTCCCTCTAAATATGTTACTGAATTTAACAACAATATCAACAACAACAGAAATAATTTTCATACCGTAATTCTTCTTATTGAATCACAGTGCTTAATACAAATGTCATTGAAAAAACAGAATATCCATTAGCTGTGCTTACCACTACTCTCACAGAGTTTTCAGAGCATTCCTCAAACCTGATGTTTTGATCTAAAATTCTCAGCATGTTTGGCAGATTGTTCACAACGCAACTGTTTTTAGAATAAGTGTCTCTCTCTATTCCAGTTAATTGAAAACAATTCTCAATCACCCTACTGTGTTCAAAGTATCTGGATTAAGATATAGCGGTGGTAAAGTATCAGGGTTTTAAAGACATATAAACAACATAGTTGTTTGAACAGTTGACAAATAAATTCAAGCTCCCCAGGATACTCTTGTTTAGGATTTTCCCAATTAGGCATTTTATTTGATCTCTGGGTCTGGGTGAGCTACAATTCTCAAGAATTGAAGAAGAGATTAATGGACCAGATACAATGGCTAATTCATCTCCAGGGTTTTGTTCATTGTTTGTCTTTGCTAATTTAATAGCATTATATCCAAAGTCAAATAAATCAAAATGAGAATTAGGCTTAGTACGACTAGTCTTGGAAGAGAGTTGATGTCTTGCCAGATTGTAACAGATTTTTGTTTTAGTATTCTAAATACAAAATTTACAGTAGAGATTTTTTTTTTTTTTTCTTAAAGGATGCTGCCAAGAAAGGTTTGCAAGAAAATTGTTTATAACAAAACAATAAGGAACTTGCCATTTTACATGTCAAACAGATATATTCCATCTAGAAGAAGAAAAGTAAGATCTAGGGGCCAAAAGATCATATATTCAGAAAATGTCTGGGGATCTGTGACACCAGGAAAATATTTGAGAACAAGCCAATGCAATGTAGGGCACAAATACAGGCAAAAGCAGTTGGTTTTGTGCCTTTTTCTTTCTTTCTTTCTTTCTTTCTTTCTTTCTTTCTTTCTTTCTTT
>CM021797.1:37457599-37471719 GCA_011076525.1 Nettapus auritus
TTTCTTTCTTTCTTTCTTTCTTTCTTTCTTTCTTTCTTTCTTTCTTTTCTTCCTTCCTTTCTTTCTTTCTTTCTTTCTTTCTTTCTTTCTTTCTTTCTTTCTTTTTTTTCCCTTTCCTTTAATGACAGCACTTCAATCTGAAATTAAGCACAGCAGGTAGGAAGATACTGCAGGGATTTTAAAAGGTACCACACATCTGTATGCTAACAGGCTTTGGTTTTCACCCATAGAGATGTGGATCCCACAGTGTTTACAGTCACAAATGGGAATTGTATATTTCTTGCAAATACACTGTGTCCTGTTGACCCACTATTTAGAACAGATAACTTCTATTGGTTAATAGCATCTTTCTTTTTTGTTTGTTTTTTAATGCTTCTTTTATCAAAGACTATATTTTAGATAATCTATCTTCCAAGTTATGGTGTTTTAATTTCTGTATCTGCATCTGTCCAGACAGATATTATTTATTTACTTTGGAACAGCTCTTCAGCTGTAGAAATCATATCTCATAACTCTATCAGGATCAGAGGATTTCAATAAATTAATAAATAACTGTTGTCTTGTAATAAGGAAAACATTTCTCTACTGACAAGACAAAAAAGTGAGTCTTGTGCTGGGTGCCCACCCAGCCATTCTCTCTCTCTCTCTCCCTTCTCAGCTGTACAGGAGGAGAAAACAAGATGAAAAATTTGTAGGTCACGATAAGAATAGGAAGATCATGTGCTGTACTATGGAGTCCTCTATGTGTTGCAGAAGAACCTCTGATCTAGTATCTGGAGCACCTCATCCCCCTCCTCCTTCACTGACCTTGGCGTCTGTGTGTAGGGATGTTTCTAATTTCCTCAAACTTCTCTCACAGCAAAGCAATTTTTACCCTTTATTAACTGTGCTGTCACAGAGAAAACACCAGCATTGTGGATGGGTTCAGAATTATCCAGCACTAGGTCTATTTTGGAGCCAGGTGGAACAGGCTCTCACTGACGTGGGGGCAGCCTCCGATCTCTTTTCACAAAAGCCAAAGAAAAAGGTGTGCTATAACTGACTACAAATGAAATACCCAAAGTGTCCAACCCACAGTAGTCTTCCGGGAATTCTACATGACCCGATGAGACCAGAAAAGCTATGGCCCTTTTTGGAGGGAAACTTAAAGGCTTATTTAGTGGGGAGAGCAACTACTAGCCACCCCGGAGCAAACTCGTGCAGAGAGATGGCTTTCAGGTTTTCATTTTGGTGGGTAATTTGAAGAGGATTCTGTATGGTAATAATAGCCAGGATGGCTCCACTGCAAAGAGTTTGGCTGTACTTCCTTTCCAAAAGAGTCTGTTTATATATTATTTTTAATTGTACATCTGATATTGTCTGATATATTTAGTTTGCACTGTAACTTACAGCGTCCTTGGATCATTGTGAATTGTCTCAGGTACAATTTTCTTGCCCTCTGAAGTGAAGACAGCTCAACTCATAATAGTCATGCAGTCTCTTTTTGGAAGGCAGAAAGATACAAAAAAAAAAATAAAAATTAAAAAAATAAATAAATAAATAAACTAATGGAAAGCATATACTCTGAAACTTTTCTCAAATATTTTGTCACCAAACACTGAGCATAAACAAATGTACTATATATAATGTGTTAAAAGTCTATTGGCATTTGTGCAGGAAAAGTCTGTACAGTTGCTAAGCTTTGATGAAATATACCAGTCATTTCAAATTCAAGCCAATAATATTTTTTATAGAGCTCTACATCATCATTTACACTAATCCTCTTCTTTATATACTTTTAAGGTAAAGACAAAGCTAGCTGTTAACTGTTGCTCTCTAGGATTTAAATTTTTAACTATTTAATGTAAACTATTTGCATTGAAAGTAATAAAATATTTCTGTATTTATTTGCATATTTCTGGATCAGATTCAAATGTTCAAAACTATAAATTTTAAATACTTAATTTTATCATAGCTGTCTTTAGCAAAACAGGTTTTGCTTTAGCAAAACAGGTTTTTACTATGTGAAAACACTTTTGAGGAATGTTGTTGAGTGTAATTTTTACTGAGTGTTGAAAAAGCAATGTTTCCAGTATGATTCTTGTCAAGAAAAACCACAACAATCTCCTTGATAATAGCCTTAACTTCTTAGGTGATTTCTCAATCAAACAACAAGATAACAACAAAAGTATTTTTTCTCTCTTTTTCTCCTTTTTTTTTTTTTTTTTTTTTTTTGATTGTTTTTCATTTATTTATTTATTTATTTAAGAGCCACATTTTACCACGCATTGTCCATTACAAAATGTCATGGTTATATTTTGGAAAGCTTCCAAAATGTATTCAAAATATTTCTGTGACTCCTAAAAATAAATAAATAAATAAATCTGTTCCAAAGGCATCAAATATAAGACATCAAAACCTTGTATGAGAGGAGCACTTACATATCCAGTTCTCATCATCAAGTTCAAAGCAATTGCCATAAACTGTCCCAAATAGAAAATTTCAAAAACAAAAAATTAAAGAGAGAGAAAAGAAGAAATAATCACAGAATCACAGAATTGTAGGGGTTGGAAGGGACCTCAAGAGATCATCAGGTCCAAACCCCCTGCAAAAGCAGGTTTCCTAGAGCAGGTTGCCCAGGTAGGCATCCAGATGGGCCTTGAATATCTCCAGAGGAGACTCCACAACCTGTTCCAGGCAGCCTGTTCCAGTGTTCCGTCACTCTTACTGTGAAGAAGAAACACTAATGAAACAGTCCCAAATACACCACAAGCCATCTCTGCCTTCAGAGGCTTTAAACAAGCTACAGGTTCATGTCCAGTGCTCTGTTGTTTTCAGACACCAGATAGAACAGAGTAGAGGGCCATAATCATTTCTTGTCATGACCATTTCTTCCTGGAAATCTTTCTGGTCTCAGAGGATGTGGTTCAAATGGGGCTGTAAATCCCATTGGGAATTATAAATCACTATCATTTAGGTGTCCGTTGCATTTGGAAAGGAACAAGTGACAGAATACATTTTTCCTCCAATCTCGTTGAAGTGCTTGAAGAGACAGGAGTTACTGCTGAAGACAGTGGGCCTCTGTAGTGCTCTTCCCATCTGATGAGGTCTCTTCTGTCTTTGTTTTCCAAATGGCCAATAGATATATACCTAATATACCTAAGGCTTTGCCAATAGTATTACGTGGATTTTTCTTCCTCTAATTTAGGGATGGTCATATAAAAGGTTAGTCAACCTTGAAAGCTGACAGCTGGCCATTGTTTCAGATAATCCTCCACAGTTATCTCCCACCTATTTTGCCAATGCCACCTCCTTTTCTGAATTCTTCTGTCATACTGCTGCTTATGAGAAAGGGAAAGTCCTAAACCCAACTTTACCCCCAAGCCCTTTCTTGTACACTCTAACAAGATGTTACATTGGCTTCAATGCAGTAAGTAAATCCTGCAGCACCCCAACACTTAAATCACTTTGATTTAAAAATGAAGAAGAAATTACATATATTTAAAAAGTGCTTTGCTGAAACAGAGAGCACTATTTAGGCCATTGGCTCTTTATCACAGATATGACAAGTCAGTGCTTACTGTTTTGAGTGATATTGTAAACCTGTATTCCAGAAAGCTTTTAAACTTCTCGGTAGATCCGTCTTTCAAAATGTGCAGCTTCTCAGGTCTCCAGTGATGTTACTGGAATAGCAGGCCAAAACCAGCATCTTAGATATACAACCCAGAGTCCATCTCAAGAGGTTTTATGGAAGATGAAATAAAAACTTAATAGCCCTATAAACAAATAAGTAATATTTGGAGAAAAACTTTTAAGAGTACAGAATAAAAAACTTACTCCTGTATTTTGTATGGATATCAATGTTATCCCACAAATAGAGTGGATTCAAATATATTTATAAAAACATTTTACAAACCACATAATTATTATGATAATCAAATATTTCAGAGGTGTTTATGACAATGTTTCCTTATTGCTCTCTTTTGCAGAGTTAAGGGGGAAGAAAATAAAACTGTACTTCAACACAAAAAGACATAGGGTTCAACATAATATAACACAAGTTAGACTTGTGCTGTAGCACAATTTATAACCACTTCTGAAGTCTTGAGATGCTATATTTAAACCATAGTGCTCCCTACTGGCTTCTGTCAGCACAGCTTATGTTTTTGTTTACAACTTTGACTCCTTGTACCACTGCACTGTAGCTCACATGTTTCTCTGTGTGTTTAACTAGACGGACGGAACTAATCTAACAAAGGGAAATGTCAGAGTTATTGGAAGGAAATCTGGCATCTACACCAGCTCTTTGGAAATACTCATGAGTTGGGGGATGCCACTGTACTTTTTATACAGTTTTCCAGAGAGAACAGCATACTCAGGATGAATTCCTGACACTTAACAATGTCCGCAATACATTTTCAGATTTCACTGTGGCCTGTCTCATCTCCAAAAACTTGGCTGTGGGTCTTGAACTAAGAACACAGGCAGAGCAGAGCTTTGAAAAGCTAGTCTTTTACTGTTTTACATTCTTTTTTTCAAAGTCATGAGAGAGACAGTAAAAGCTTCAATGCCACAAATCATATGAGTATCCAATTCATCTTAAGCACCAGTTTTAAATAATCCACTTTTTTGTCTTGTTTGTCAACAGTGTGTTTGATGCTGAAAAAGATTTACACGAAGTGTAAACATTATCAGATACCTACTGTTCCTCTGTAGTACCTCAGGGGGGATTCTAAACCGGCCAGCTTAGATCTCTGTACTTCAAAGAATTTCCCCTGAAACCTTGTTTACAGCGTAAGCAGAAAAACAAGGTCCCTTTTGCCTTTTGTACCACCATTAACCACATTAAAGCACAACACTCTACTAAATAATTCCTCCACAGCATACACACAGACTTCACCACCATCTAAAATGGGTCAATTGCTTTCATTTTAGCATGCTAATTTACCACTACAGAAGCCTGATACTGGGAGAGACAAGAATGTTTTATAATAATTTCTGCCCCATCTCCTACAGCTCACCTATGCTTTTTCACAGCTTCCCAGAGCTTTATCCTAAGATACAGTTACCCCTATATTGCATTTAAAATTACATAAAAATAGAAATTTGAAAAACTTCCTCTCTTGTCCTTATGCCTTGAATATATGAGATTTGTAGCTGTTGATATGACATTTTATTGACCATGTATTTCTTTTGAGTTGTGCTTTCTTTTTTTAAGTGTACTGAAGGCTATGACTGAATTAAAAATAAGTGGTAGAAAATGGTAAAAGAAAAATCCTGGTTAGAATAATGACTTTTAATATGCCTCTATTATAAACAAAATAAAATAAAAAGAAAATTTACATGGGCACACTGGAGCAAATAGATTAATCTGAGTTATCCTACAATGTATCTTTTTCTGTGTGGAACTTCTTATTTAGTCTGAATCAAATAGTCACACAATCTTTATAAAATATCATCCTGTTGTGTTTTAACCTGGCCGGCAGCTAAACACCACACAGCCATTTGCTCACCCTCCCCCCTCCCTCTCTGGGAGTTGAGATAGAGACAGTTTATTAAGATAGAAAACAACAACAATAATAATAATAATAGTGTGTATGAAACAAGTGATGCACAATGCAATTGCTCACCACCCACTGACTGATGCCCAGTCTATCCCGAGCAGCCGCCCCCCCCCAACCCGGCTAGCCACCCCTATATATTATCTAGCATGACGTCAGATGGTATGGAATACTCCTTTGGCCAGTTTGGGTCATCTGTCCTGGGTCTGTCCCCTCCCAGCTCTTGCTGCATCCCCAGCCTGCCCGCTGGCAGGACATAGCGAGGAGCTGAAAAGTCCTTGGCTTGGTACAAGCACTGCTCTGCAACAACCAAAACATTGTCATGTTATCAGCACTCTTCTCATTCTAATCCAAAACACAGCACTCTACCAGCTACTAGGAGGAAAATTAACCCTGTCCTAACAAAACCAGGACACATCCACAAGTCACATTGCAGTCACATGTAATATCAAGTCAACCTAATGTGCTCCAAAAGCTTTAAAGATAAAATGAGATGTGCATCCATAGATACATATATGTGCACTTATATTGGGTGTGCAAACTCTCTAAAATCCAATTAAAATTGTAGCAGTTTTTTTGTTAGTTCACTGACTTGCTCCAGAATCCCACCCATTCTCTCTCTCTCACTTCTCCTTAACAGGAAAGGAGGAGAAAAAAAGATGGACAGCATCACAAAATCAAAGAATCATAGACTATATGAGCTGTAAGGGACCCACAAGGATCAAGTCCAACTCCTTGGTCCACAAAGGACCACCCAAAATAAGATCATGTGTCAGAACTTTCTTCAAATGCTTCTTGAATTCTGGCAGACTTGATGCCATGACCACTTCCATGGAGAGCCTGTTCCAGTGGCCAACCACTCTCTCAGTAAAGAACCTTTTCTTGATATCCAGCCTGAACCTTCCCTGTCACAGCGTCAGTCTGTTCCTTCAGGTGCTATTGTTGGTCACCAGAGAGAAGAGATCTGTGCCTGCCCCTTCACTTCCCCTCGTGAAGAAGCTGTACACTGCAATTAGGTCTCCCCTCAGTCTCCTCTTCCCCAGGCTGAACAATCCGAGTGACTTCAGCCATCCCTCATATGTCTTCCCCTCTAGACCCTTTACCATCTTCGTAGCCCTCCTTTGGACACTCTCTAGTAGTTTTGTCTTTCTTATACTGTGGCGACCAAAACTGCACATGGTACTCAAGGTGAGGCTGCACCAGCAGAAAGCAGAGCAGGAGAGTCACTTCCCTTGACTGGCTAGCAGTGCTTTACTTGATGCATCCAAGGACATGTTTGGCCCTCATAGCTGCCAAGGCACACTGGTGGCTATTGTTCAGCTTACTATCAATTAAAACCCCCCAGGTGCCTTTCTGTGGGGCTGATCTCCAGCCTCTGATACCCCATTGTGCACATATAACCAGGGTTGCCCCTTCCCAGATGTGCAGAATCCACCACATCATTATACGAGATTTGGTAGGCGAGCATTTTAATATGAAAATCAAAAGGCATACATGGCAGTCAAGCAAAAAGGGGAAATTTATTCACTACTTCCCATTGGGCAGATATCCAGCCACTTCCTGGAAATCATAGAACCATTAAGGTTGGAAAAGACCTTCAAGATCATCTGGTCCAACCAGCCCCCTTCCACAAGTATTATACACTAAACCATGTTTTTTCCTTAAATACCCCCAGGGGTGGTGACTCCACCACTTCCCTGGGAAACCCATTCCAATGCCTGGCCACTCTTTCTGAGAAGAAATATTTCCTAATTTCCAATCTAAACCTCCCCTGGATCAACTTGAGACCATTCACTCTAGTCCCATCACTAGTTTTCTATGAGAAGAGGCTGACCCCCCAGCTCCTCACACCTTCCTTTCAGGTAGTTCTAGTTCTAGCAATAATGTCTCCCCTATGCCTCCAGTTCTCCAAACTAAACAACCCCAGTTCCTTCAGCCACTCCTCATATGACTTGTAAACCAGGCCCTTCATCAGCTTCATAGCCCTTCTCTGGATATATTCCACGGCCTCAATGTCCTTCTTGTAGTGAGGGGCCCAAAGCTGAACACAGTAGCCGAGGTGTGGCCTCACCAGAGCAGAGTACAGGGGGATGATCACCTCCCCGGTCCTGCTGACTACACTATTCCTGATACAAGCCAGGATGCCATTGACGTTCTTGGCCACTTGGGCACACTGCCCAGATCCTTTTTCTCTGCACAGTTCTTTCCAGACACTCTGCCCCAAGCCTGTAGCGCTGCATGGGGTTGTTGTGGCCAAAGTTCTGATACCTGAGGAGGTTGAGTTTGGGTTGAGCTTTAGCCTTCCTGGTTTTTTCTCTGCATATACTGGCATCTTCCTTGTACTCTCCCTGAGTTGCCTGTCCCTTTTTCCACCAGACATTAACTCTCTTTTTTCTCATAGAGACTCAGCAAAATTCCCCTGTTCTGCCATGCCAGTCTTCTTCCTCGCTGGCTCATCTTACAGCACAGAGGGACAGCCTTCTCCTGAGCCTTTAAGACTTCCTTCTTTAGGAGCACCCAGCCTTCCTGGACCCTTCTGCCCTTCGGGACTGGCTCCCTACCAGCATTCTAAAGAGTTCAGAGTCTGCCCTCTAGATGTCCAAGGTAGCCATTTTACTGATCCCTCCCACTGACTTCACCAAGAATAGAGAACTCTACCGTTTAGAGGTCACTATGCCCAAAGCAACTACCAAACACCACATCTCTCACCAGTCCTTCTCTTTTCATGAACAGCATGACTAGTGGGGCACCCCCTCAGGTAGGCTCACTAACCAGCTGAGTCAGGAACTTCCTAGACTGCTTCCTCGAGGCTTTATTGTACTTCCAGCATGTGATTGGGAAGTTAAAGTCCCCCATGAGAACAAGCACTGGTGATTGTGCAATGTGATTCTGCCAGCTGCTTGCTGCCTCATCTGTGTCTTCGTCTTGGTTTGGTGGTCTACAACCAGGCAAGCAGAGACTCAGTATGCATCAGCAATATCCAAAATATTGGTGTATTATCAACACTGTTCTAAGCTCAAATGCAAATCACAGAGACACATTCTATTTCAGCCAGACCCAGTACATTGTTGAACAGTATCATAAATTAAGTTTCCTATTAGCAATGATTTGGAGACTGATCCTCCTCATCTACTTATAACAATCCAAAATTATTCAACTGACATAAATGAGATTATACCTCACTGTATGCTACTAAGGTAAGTTACGAGAGCATAAAGTAACTCACACAGACAGTTTTATAGAACCTTGATATTACCTTGCAAACATATATAAACACAGGAGACAAGCTTAAAAAGTCTGTTTTTTATTTAGTTTTATTCACAACATTATAAAGCAGGAACTCAGGTCAAAAAGCAGATCTCAACAGCATTCAGAAATTTGCCTTACTGTTTCCATTCTTGCACAGGTTTTTTTTGCCAGATGTAAATGTAATTTTAATAACCCCTTTGTTTTTATAGCATTCAAAGTCTTTGTAAAATGTATTTAAGTTTAAAGGAACCATAAATTTTGAAGAATGCAATAAATTAAATTATTTATTTATGTAACTTGATCCAACTTTACAGGTAATTTCAACTGAGGTACAAAGAAAAATATCTGTTGAATTGATTTGGTGTTGTGGTTTAACCCGGCCGGCAGCTAAACACCACACAGCCGTTCACTCACCCTCCCCCCTCCCTCTCTGGGATGGGGGAGAGAAACGGGAAAATGAAACGAGAGTTGAGATAGAGACAGTTTATTAAGATAGGAAACAATAATAATAATAATAACAACAATAATAATAATAATAATAGTGTATATGAAACAAGTGATGCACAATGCAATTGCTCACCACCCGCTGACCGATGCCCAGTCTATCCCGAGCAGCCGGCCCCCCCAACCCGGCTAGCTACCCCTATATATTGTTTAGCATGACGTCAGATGGTATGGAATACTCCTTTGGCCAGTTTGGGTCAGCTGTCCTGGGTCTGTCCCCTCCCAGCTGTTGCTGTACCCCGAGCCTGCCTGCTGGCAGGACAGAGTGAGGAGCTGAAAAGTCCTTTTCTTGGTACAAGCACTGCTCTGTAACAACCAAAACATCGGCATGTTATCAGCATTCTTCCCATCCTAATCCAAAACACAGCATTCCACCAGCTACTAGGAGGAAACTGTCCTAACTGAAACCAGGACATTTGGTTTTCTCATATTGTAACAAGCTCAAAATATAATGACCCTCTCTTAAAGAACATATATGAAAAACTCTGTTTTTAAAGATGAAATCTGGGCAAATCTCTATTTTTTTTTTTTATTATTATTATTATTTTTTTTTTTTTTGAACTTTGGTATTATTTAAAAGTTAGTTTCTACTCTTGTAGATTAAAAGGGAACTAAAATGTCAATCAATTTTATTTTATATGTGTGTGGTTTGGTTTGGTTTATTTTGTTTGTTTTTTTTTCAAGCAACATTAAACATAGCGTAAGTATATGACATCATTCATGTATGGCAGTTAACAGAACTTGAATGTTTCCCTCTCTCTTTTCTGTGGATTTTTAAAAATACAAGTTCTTATGCAGGTCACTGTAAATAGATAGATAGATAGATAGATAGTTAGATAGATAGATAGATAGATAATCTAATAAATTTCATGACATTCTTCTACAGGAAATGACTGAAGGATATCTCCCTGTGTCCCTGTGTCAATTTCTTGGTTTATACATTCATGTAGATCTAATCTAATCTAATCTAATCTAATCTAATCTAATCTAATCTAATCTACTACTTGTAGGAAGTAAATTTATCTGTTCAATTTTTCTAGGAGATTCTAATTTTAAAATGACATTTTAAATCACCACAAAGAGAAAGCATCTTTCAAGTATATTGTATTTCATCATCTCTGAACTGTATTTCAATCAAGCCCTTACATTTAAAATAACGTGTTTTTTTGTTTGTTTGTTTTGTTTTGTTCGTTTGTGTTTTTTTTTTCCCCAGATATCTTCTGGTAATAATATTCAAATTTTTAGACAAAACCACAGAAGTTCTACTGCAGCAATTTCTTAAATACACTTATTTCTCCACCTTAATTCTTGTCAGTTCTGTTCTTTTGGTTTTGTTTTTGCTTTTGTTGTTGTTGCTGTTTTTGTTTTTGCTTTTGTTTTTGAGGGGGGTAGTTCTTTATTTGGTGTGTTGGTTAGTTGCTTGTGTGTTTGTTTAATAGAACTTTGATTTCCATTCAAGATGCATGTTTCATAATCTACATTTACATACTAATCAAACTATAAATATGAATAATAGTGTATTATATCTGTGATTTAAGTCACAAGGTTTCACTCAGATTAATTAATGTGAGGACAGCATGCCATTATTGTCAGAGGAGAATAAAATCCTTTCTGGAGAAGAGAGAATTATTTAGTTTTGGTGATTTGGGGGTCAAGCCATGTTTCACCTTTGGTGATATTAATTGAATATCACATGCCACAGCTTGGAATCTGTTGTCCCACAGCATCCAAATTAATGATAGTGAAAAACATATTGCACTTGGAATATTTGCACTTAAAAATTTGTAATTGAAGTTCACACAAATGAGGTGAGCAAACAGGGCAAACATCTTGACCTCATCCATTTATCTGTGCCCTCAAATCAGAGATGGTCTTTTCACCCACTTCACAGCTACAAGCTGCCACTAATTTTTGTTGAAACAATGATATTTTACCAATTTCAATATCACCTGGTAACTGCCTCCTGTTGACAGTAGTACTGTGTTTTAATGAACAAATAAATAGCTTATCTACCATTCTTGGCAAGAAACCCCAGCTACTGAAGCAGAGCACTAGCTCTCCCAGTGTTACTTGGACTAATTGACTCCTTGGATGAAGTTAAATCACACTATCCCCAGTGGGATATGTTTGCCAGTAATCAATAGCTCAACAAGATCCACATGGCAGGTAATTAAGTGGAAAGTAATTAATACCCATCAAATGTTTTATTAAGTGTTTGCCATTCCTTCACTCAAAAGTCCCAGTGTACCGTAAATAAGGCTGTGAAGAAAGAACTAAATGTAATTTGTGTTTTCTGACACAAAACTGTATTATTTCTAAATTCTTCACCAGCCTATGTGCCATTTCAATATAGCATCTCATACTCAAAGATTTTTTGATCTTCTACCCAAGAACAGGTTCTCAGATGGCACAGATTTGACTGTAGACTTAAATATATACATACATATATATATATATAAAAGAGGTGTTTCAGTCCAAAAATAAAGGAATTAGATTGGTTGTCATGAACAATGGCAGTATTCCTCTTATCAGTAATGATTTACAACAATACAAGTGAGGCAAAACTTGCAAGAAAATATAAAATCATTCAAGTCCATAAATAAAAATAGTTAAGCTTTTTTGAGAATAAAGTTGCAATCAGTTATTCCTAATATATCAGCTGACTGAAGAAAAGAATATTCTTTACTCCACTAAACTTTACTGTATGTTATTTCTTTTTTGAGACTTGAATACACTGCTATGGTAGTTTAACCTGGCAGGAAGCTCAGTACTTCTCAGCTGCTCACTCACTCTCCCCAGGTGGGAGGGGGGAAGAGAATCAGAAAGGTGAAAGTGTAATAGCACATGGGTTGAGGTGGGGACAGTTCAATAGGAAAAGCAAAAGCCTCACACACAAGCTAAGTCTGACAAGGAATCCATTCACTACTTTCCATCGGTAGGCAGGTGTTCAGCCACTTTCAGGAAAGCAGGGCTCATCACACTTAATGCTTTCTTGGGAAGACACATACAATCAATTCAAACATCTCCCTTCCTGCTGTAGTGGGTTTACATGGCAAGGTTTTGGTAACAGGGGGCCATAGGCATGGCTTTCATGACAAGGATTTAGAAGCTGCTGCATGTTTGGTAAGAGCCCCACTGCTGACCAGAGCTGAGCCAATAAGCAATGTAGTTTGTTTAAATATGCTGTGAGAGCATATTTAAGCATATTTAAGACAGGCAAAAAAAAAAAAAAAAAAATGCAGCTGGGAGAGTGATAGGAGTGAGGAGCAGCCTTGCAAGTGCCAAGGTCAGAGAAGAAGGAGGGGGAGAGGTGCTCCAGGCACTGGAGCAGAAGTCCCCTACGGCCTGTGGTGAGGACCATGGTGTAGCAGGATGTCCCCCTGCAGCCCATGGAGTACCATGGTGGAGCAGGGTTCCAAGCTGCAGCCCGTGGAGGAGACCACGGTGGAGCAGGGTTCCACGCTGCAGCCTGTGGAGGAGACCACAGTGGAGCAGGTGGACCTGCACCAACAGGGACTGCAGCCTGTGGAAGACCCCTGCCAGAGCAGATTCCGGGCCGGACCTGCAGGCCGTGGAGAGGAGACCATGCAGGAGCAGGTGACCTGGCAGGAGCTGCTGCCCATGGGGGACCCAGGTTTGGAGCAGTTTGCTCCTGAGGGATGGACCCCGTGGTACGGACCCATATCTGGAGCAGTTCTTGAAGAGCTGCTGCCTGTGGGAAGCCCACGCTGGATCAGTTCAGCAAGGACTGCATCCTGTGGGAGGGACCCCACAGCACAGGGGATGAGAGTGACCGAGAAGGAGCCGCAGAGAAGAAGTGCTATAGACTGACCATAACCACCATAACCCCCATTCCCCCGTTCCCCTGTGCCCCTCAGGGCGAGCAGGTGGAAGAGGGGGAATGGGGGGAAGGTGTGTTTGGTTTCTTTCCTTTGTTTCTCACTTTTCTAGCTTGTTAGTAATAGGCAATAAATCTTACTGTCTCCCTATGCTGAGTCTGTTTTGCCCATCATAATTAGTGTGCGATCTCATCCTTATCTCAACCCATGAGCCCTTTTCATTGCATTTTCACCCCGCTCCTCTTTGAAAGGGGGGAGTGAGAGAGCGGTTGTGGTGGAGCTCGGCCACCCACCCAAGTAAAACCACCACACCTCCTTCTTTATATCAACTTTTATTGCTGAGCATGATGCCATATGGTATGGGATATCCCTTTGGTCAGCCTAGGCCAGCTGTCCTGGTTCTATCCACTCCCAGTTTCTTGTGCTACCCCCACCTCCTGACTGGTGGGGCTGAAAAGTCCTTTTTTCTGTGTAAACTCTGCTCTGAAACAACTAAAAACATGGTTTGTTAACACCACTATTTTTATCAAATATCCAAAACACAACATTGCGTAATCATCTACAAATAACTCTGTCCCAGCCAGAACCATCACAGACTGCATGTAAAGGGATTGGTAATATAAAGTCCTATGTGGGCTAAATAGGGAAGGAATAAGGTATTCTACGGACCTAGGCCCACCCAAGACAGCATCTCGCCTATCTCTTGGTCTTGAATCCTATCAATCCTACCCAAAATGCTGCTTTGATGAATCTGAGCTCCAGCCTCAGTCAGAGCAGGTGTTTCACTTCCTGTGAGATAGTTCTTAGCCTCATTTAATTTTCCAGAGATGCAAGAAATCAATTCCAAAGCCCCATCCTCAGTATTGTCTATTTTTGTCAGGTCTAAATATCTTCCCTACAGCTGGGGAATCTAATCTAAGAATTTTTAAATACAGTATTCATATTGAAACCTCTACTCCTACACACTTCAAAATGAAAATAAAATAAA
>CM021797.1:37474739-37492258 GCA_011076525.1 Nettapus auritus
AGAGGAAGAGTGTTTTCTAATATAACAAGATTTCAAAACTATGAAAAATAATCATGGCAGAAAATAATAGTAGAAATTCACCTTATTTTTTCTACTATAAAATTTAATACATAAAATAGGTGAAACACACTATGTATAGTTATATATCTATACCTATTTTAATCCTGTTTTGTGTATTATATTCCTGTGTCATGAATATCCTAGTCCAGTCAAATATACACAGCAGGATTAGGTGGATTTATAGATTATTTCACTACTCTGAACATTTCAGTTTTCTTATTATCTCTGGATCGTGCTATAACTAGTACAATGCATTCAGCTGGACAAAAAATCTGCTCTGATACATACACACAGAGTTCCCATTTATTTCCGTGCTGCTGACTTCAATGCTCCCATTGAATGTATGTATTGGAGGGCAAAAGACAGCTATTTATAGTGTAACCTTCCCAGAAAAAAAGGAGCAGGCTGGGTGTCCTTTATCCTCCTATCTACAGTATCCCTAGCACTTTCTGAAATATCTTTTATCATTTAATCTAATTCATTACAAATGAGCTACACCAGCAGATATTCTTTAATGAACAAATGCAATAAAAGAAAAATGAAAAATAATCTACCAGTTGGTTAGTTTTGATATACATTGAAAATGACAAGATTTTCCTTTCTTGTTCCTAAGTAAAATATCTGCAAATAGTTTTAATTTCTAAAAATAATGTTTTATTCTCTACAGAGATCTCCTGGGATTTCTCTTTTTGTTCAGAAGAATTAAGTGTTTGACAAAAAGTTCAGTTTTCTCAATTTTGTAAAATAGTGAAATGGGAAAAAAAAGTCAACACAGGCAACTTTATTCTTGTATATTATTTTATTTTTAGAGAGCAACGTAGCCAAGCAGTATTCTGCCTTATAATGTCTTTCCATTTTATTTGTATATTTGAAAAATTACAGAAAATCAAGTATAGTTTTTAACTTTTAAAAATGAAAAAAAAAAAAAAAAAAAAAAAGAGAGAGAGAGAGAGAGAAAGGAAGGATGATAAGGATGATTCTTTTTCTAAAGAAAAAAAGGAAGAAAGAAGACAACAATACTTTTAAAACCTTGAGAGATTCATGCAATATGGTCTGAGTTTCAACATGAAAAATAAAATCCTTTCTCTACTAGTGTGTGAGCTGTTTTGTTCCCCACATTGTTTTCTATCCAAGAGGATCCTATGCCTTACATTTCAAAATTAGAAAATTAGAAATGATTCATAGCAAAATTGCTGGTATCTTTTTTTGCTGTCTTGTTTTTTCAGATGAAGCATGAGTTTGAACTAGGCTCAGATGCTCTCTTTTCACACTTGAGGAAATTGGAACAAACAAGTTCAGCTTCAGTGCAGGAGCGTAGGTGTGCAGAAAAAGGTAAATATAGATAACCTCAAAACAAAACCAAATCCAGCTTAGTTTAACCGAATTTTTCAACCTGACACACATTTCTTTTCTTAGCCAAATAATACCTTCCCTATCCTCCCCATAACTGTTCTCCTGATAATGTTTTAGTATGCAATAGTATCACCTTATGGAAATAAAAAAGATTCTGTTTAAGGATTTAGACATAAACTTTGAAAAATACTATTTTGAATACTTCTGAGAAATGGTACCGTCAGAAACCACATAAAACACTTTTATCTGATTTTAAGGTCAACATTTTTCTGGATTGAGTAACTTGACAAATGAAACTCTGGACAGTAGTGCTAGGACTCTCCTTAGCAGAGCCATGCTTAAAGAGAGCAGTAGAGCCATGTTTAAACAGCGCTGCAGAGACTACATATTTGGTGTGCTTTCTGTATCTGCACAGTAAATGAAGGGTTCCTGCCAAGTGGAATAGCCAAGAAAATCAGTCATGGTCAATGTATTCATTTCAAATGCGTCTGAGTCCTGCATAAATCCTGTAGTGCATGTAAGACCTCAAATATTTAAGGACTGACCCTTCTACCAAATTCTTACCCAGGTCAAAATCACTTGTACACAGACAGCCCAAGACCTTGTGTTCTCAGAACTATGTTGACAATAACAGCTATTCTAGCTGCTTAAAATGGCAGTTGTGCTGCCACTTCTGAAGTACAGACTCTTCAAAACACCCTTATAATCTTTTGTATTGCAGCAAAAACAGGTTTTAGGTAAACATTATTATGCATGTGAAACTGGACAGTAGGAATTCTTACCATCTAAAGCAAGATTAAACAGTCCTCTATATGCTGTACTTTTTCACACTTTAAGAGAGAAAAATACATTTTCTCTACAGTGAAAACAGAAAATATTCTGTGGATTTACAAATAAAATAAAACGTAAATATCCTTTGGTGCCAAAAAAAAAAAAAAAAAAAAAAAAAAAAAAAAAAAAAGAACAAAACAAAATAAGCAAGGTCAGCTTGATAGTAAATATCAGGTTTAGTTTCAAACACATTGAAAATGAAGGGGGTTTGGCTAAAAGAGAGGTATCACCTCTTCAAACATTAAAACAGAATGCACCTCAGAGTGCAGACATGGCATCATTAACAACATCTCTGAGTGTTAAACTGCTACTTTGTGTCTGCATTTGTCCTTTCAGTCAACAATAATTGCTAATAGAGTAAAAGTCTTACCATTGAAACGTAATCCTCAACTGACAGATATCCGGTATTTAAAACATTGTCCTTTACAAAGTCTTAGCCAAAAATGAAAATTGTAAGCTAACAAGATATACATTTAGAAGATGACAAATGATTGGGTTTAAAATCAGCTGGATAACTTAAAACATTGCTTCAAGTGGTAGAAAAAGTAGAGCATACAAATCAAGGAAAAGGATTCTTCCTAACTATTTTGCAACTGGAAAATCATGTTGGGAGAGCTATATCAAGTTTGGGACTCCCCCAGTTTAAGAATGATACAGATATACTGGAATGAGAATAGCAGAAGCCACTAAGATGCAAAGAGGGGCTGAGTTTGCTCAACATCAGGAAAATGTAGGCTGAGATGATAACTTACTGCTGTCTGTAGATACTTGAGAGTAAAAGGAGAATAAAGAAAGAAGCTTTGTTAAAAAATTCTAGCTGGATCCCAGGAAAATCTTTTCATTATGAGCATGGACAAATAGTGGAAAAGATTGCTCGGAGAGCAAATCTCTTGGGCAGGGGTTGGACCAAGTCCTTCAAGTTCATGATCACTCTGAATTATTCCATGATTCTAAGTGTTTTCGTTCACTTCTAGTAGAAGGACAGCATCCATTGTTCCCTTAGAATAACTGCAAATGGACAGGTCTTTTTATTGATTTGGGGATGGCTTAATGACTATGGGGGATTAAAAGCATCATGGAACAGAATGTTAGACAGATGTCATTTGTGGCATAGTGACCACACGGACACCACGGTTCTTTTGGGTTCAGTAACTGCTACTTCTTTATTGATGACATAACTTCATTATCTCTCTTACTGAGGGCCTAGCTTCATCTCTCATACTGATGGCACAACTTCATTCTCCTCATTGTATCCTCATCTTGAGGACAGGCTCCCTTCTTATACTATTTGCCCCACAGAAGTCCTTTTCCACTAACTATTCATTGGTCAACAACCTTGCCTGGCAACCAGCAAACATCCAGCAACTTCCATGCCTTAGCAGCTGGAGAACAAGCAACCTGAGACAGCAAGGCCTCTCCTGAACCACCCTTCTTTGTTCCCTTTATACTCTTTACCTTCCTGATGGCCTCATCGTTAAGAGCTCGATGTTATCACCAACCATGGGGCTTGTTGACCCCCATGGCCACACTCCCACATCTCCCCCTTCTTTGTTAATATCAACCATCTTCTTGACACAAATTATTACTGCATA
This sequence comes from Nettapus auritus, assembly GCA_011076525.1. NCBI lineage: Eukaryota > Metazoa > Chordata > Aves > Anseriformes > Anatidae > Nettapus > Nettapus auritus. The sequence continues at coordinate 37,478,576 of CM021797.1, forward strand.
TATCACAGCTAATAAGGCCACATACATCTTCTGTTTTAAGTTCTGGGCTACCCAGTACAAGACCAATATAGAGGTACCGTTGTGAATCCATGTATTGGGCTTATGTGGCAAAGTTTTGTAAAGAAGGGGTGGCTGAAGGGGTGGCCTCTGTGAGCAGAGCCCAGGAGTGGCCCCATGTTTGATAAGAAGCAGTTCCAGCTGGAGTTTTTGTTTTGTTTGTTTGTTTGTTTTTAATATAGTACAACAGCAGCTGGAAGAGGGAACTGAGAACACAAGAGAGAAACCCCCCCTGCAGACACCAAGATCAGTGCAGAAGGAGGGCAGCAGAAGGAGGTGCTCCAGGTGCCAGAGCAAAAGTTCTCCTGTAGCTTGTGGAGAGGCCCCTGGTAGAGCAGGCTTTCCCCCTGCAGCCCATTGGTCCCACATGGAGGAGATCTCCACGCTGCAGCCCATGGAGGAGCCCCCAATGGAGCAGGTGGATGTGGCCTGGAGGAGGCTGCGACCCATGGAGAGCCCCCGCAGGAGCAGGCCCCAGGCTGGAGCTGCAGCCTGTGGAAAGGAGCCCATGCAGGAGCAGGGAGTCTGGGGGGAGCTGCCCACCTGTGGAGGACCTGTGCTGGAGCAGTTTGCTCCTGGGGGATGGACCCCATGGTACCGAGCCAAGTGGGAGCAGTTCTTGAAGAGCTGCTGCCTGTGGGCAGCCCCTCAGGCTCAGTTCAGGAGGCATGGCATCTCCTGGGAGGGACTCCCTGTCAAGCAGGGGCAGAGAGTGCAGAGAGTGACCATGAAGAAACAGCAGAGATCAAATGTTGTACACTGACCCCAACACCCATTCCCCATCCACCTGCACTGCTTGAAGAAAGAAGACTGAAAAGGGTGGATGGGGGGAAGATGTTTTTAATTTGTGTTTAGAGTCTCACTGTTTCAGTGTGCTAGGCAATAAATTAGGCAATAAATTGTATTAATCTCCCTATGCTATGTCTGTTTTGCCCGCAGTGGTTATTGGTGTGTTTTCTCCCCCTCCTTATCACAACCTTTCAGCTCTTCTTTATTGTATTTTCTCCCCATCTTCCTTATTGTATTTTCTACCCCTCTTCTTTTGAGAAAGGGCAATGAGAGAGCTGGGCGGTGGAATTAATTGCCCATCATTGTGAAACCACTGCAGTCCAGCCAAAGGTCATGAGGATGATGAACAGAATTAAGCATCAGTCAAATGAGAACAAGCTGAGAGAACCAGTATTTTTCACCCTGGAGAAAAGAATGCTCAAGGTGTTCTTATTGATGAAGATAGATATTTGCTGGAGGGAAAGGTTGGGTAGAAAAGGCAGAGACAGACTCTTACCAATGCTGTCCAGTAACAAGGCAAAAACCACCTGGAATCACCTCTATTTTGAAATAGAGGAGATTCAACTTGAACATTAAAAAATATATATGTATACATATATATTCATAATATATATACATGTATTTCCTTATAAATATATATATATAAGGAAAACTCCTTTCTCAAAGAATGATTGAACAATGGAACAGGTTGCCTAGTGAGGATGTGAAGTCTTTATCCCTGGAGATATTCACACCATAACTGCATATAACCCTGAGCAAACTGCTCTAATGGATCCTGCTTTGAACAGATAGGTTGCACTAGATATCAACAAAGATTTTATATTCAGACAGGCAGAGTCTTTCTCAAGTTTATTAAGATAAGTAAGCCTCAATGCACTTTGCTCTGTTTTTCTAATGCAAAATGTAATCTAGTTAGTCATAGTGATTGAAGTACTCAAAACAAAGGGCCTTAAGTAAAATTCTCACTGACTTAATTGATCAAACAGTGTAAAAGATTAAAGGCCAGTTGAAAATCCATGACAATAAGCAGATCTCTAATTATGGGCAATAAATCTTGAGGTATTTACGTATATATATATAGTATACAGTGTGTATATATATATAGTATACTTAGTAATAAAAGGCTTGTGAAAGACTGCTATCCTAGTGGATTTTTGTAAACTGAGCACTGAACAGGTTAGAAGACAGTACGTACAAATGATTCAGAGCCTCTGATCCTTCTTGTCTTCTAAGCCTCCCATCAACACTAAGACTGCTTGCCCAGCACGTGGTATTAACCACCATTCAATTGAGTTAAATGATTTTGCTTTTTAATTGCCTGCACTCTCTCACCAAAATGTGTTTTTGACAAATATGTGCATCTGCCTGGGTCGTAAACATGTCTGAACCTTTCACATCTGCCTGCCCAGCTGTAGCATGGCAGTGGCTGCCACATATGCTCTTGTTTGCAAGATACCACTGTCCTCACTGGATTTTAGAGTTTCAGCTATCATATGAGTGTAGCAAGTCAAATGCAGTAGTTAATTGTAGTTCTGAAGGACTTTGATCATTAAGTTCTTCAAATCTCTTTAAGCATCTCTATGCAAACCTCTTAAGTGGGTCACTGGATTCAACCATAAAAATTTCTGGGGTTTGTTATGATCTTGCAGAATGAACAGTTTTGCCTACTCACAATACCAGCCCTAAAAAAAAAAAAAAAAAAAAAAAAAAAAAAAAAAGTGAATGGGAATTGTGCTCTATGGCTGTTGCTGGAATTGTTTACTGAAATCTCATATATGTAATCACTATCCCCTGACTCCTTCAGCAGAGAAAAGTTAGAGCTTACTCTTACGTACTGGTATAACTGTATGTAGTCATAGTCATAGGTCTGTCATCCAGAAATTCTACTCTTATGTTTACAAATTTACTCTGAGAGTTTTTGCTTGTTTTTGTTTGTTTGTGTGTTAGGTTTTTATTCAGCTTTCAATGCCCCTGAATGACCATAAAATATAACATGCTTAGACAGGCAGAGATATGTTTGTGGTTAAGGGAAAAAAAAAAAAAAAAAAAAAAAAAAAAAAAAAAAAAAAAAAAAAAACCACTTTTTTTTCTGTAGGTAATTGAAGTTCAAAGGATATTGTAAGAATGTTTCAGACTGGGAAAATAAACTAGATTACTCTTTATTTTGTTTAACATACCTGACTTTATAAAGTCGTTCTCAAAATTATAAAGGTGGAATCATTGTAATCCACCATGTGTAGAAAGTAAACAGGTTCCTGATATCCTTAAGATTTGTGGCTCAGAGGTAGAAATGCATCAGTATTTTTAAAAGGCTTTCATAGGCAGGATTAAGCTATTATAAACCATTAGGAGATTTAAGCAGATACTGCTTAAAAATTTACTTACTTGAGGCAGGTGACCTCTGAAAAAAAGCCTTTAGTCTTATATTCATACAGGCTTGTTCCAACAGTACGCTACTGCATATAAAGTGACAATCATTTGCTAGTGAATTATCAAGGAAAACTCCATGGAAAACTCTATATACAGAAACCCTTACACAGTTTAAGAGTTATGATTATTTTAGTTAGGTGTGGTAAGAAAGCTGATTCCAATTTTTTTCTAAATCAAGCACTCCTGACATTTGATTTAGTGGTGAGGACAGCATTATGGTTTTGGTTTTTTCAGTACTTCTCAGTTCAACAGTCAGAGCAGCAGGAGGAAGCACAGTGGTGTCAAATTCTATTTCAGATTTTCTTGATGTTTTAGAAGTCCGTGTGGGGTTTTACATGTTAGTTATGGCCAATTTTCTCTTTCTGTGATTTCTTCTTAGGCTCCTGAGTTGTCTTCTAGCCTAGTCACTGAGCTTTGGTGTAGACATAAAATCAAAAGTTCTTTTTCCTTCTGTTCTTTCCCTTGACTTCTTTCAAATCAGATCAAAATGTATACTTAAAAAAAAAAAAAAAAAAAAAAGAACTTATTTCTTTTAGACACTTTTTGAAAGAAAAGGTCATTGTAAAAGATTATTTGGGGCTGTTCCCATTATGACAGTCTTTTACAGTAAGTACTTATTTTAAAGTGAAAAAGCATAATATGGTGTTTATTTGGGCTCTGTGCTAGCAACATATTTTTCCTTTGTTTTTACAATTTCTTCTAGGCTTGAACAGAAATGTATTTTGTTTGGGGTTTGGCTACCAGTTTTGGTTATGGGTTGCTGTTGTGCAAGGAAAGCTACAGCAAGAGTACAGGTGGGTACCAGTCATCACAGACAGAGGATGGAGAGGGAGACAGACTGAAGGGAAGTACAAGGCGTCATAGAATCATAGAATATCCTGAGTTTAAAGGGACCTACAACGATCATCAAGCCCAGCTCCTGGATACACACAGGTCTACACAAAAAATCAGACAATATGGCTGAGAGCATAGTCCTAACATTTCTTAAATTCTGACAGATTTGGTGCCTTGACTATGAACCTGGGGAGCCTTCTCCAGTATGCGACGACAACCCTCTCAATGAAGAACATCTTTCTGATATCCATTCTGAACCTCCCCTGTTGCAGCTTGACTCCATTCTTTCAGGTCCTATCACTGCTCACTAAAGAGAAGAGGTTGGTGACTGCCCCTCCACTCCACCTTGTGAGGAAGCTGTAGACCTCAATGAGGTCTCCCCTCAACCTCCTCTTCTCCAGGCTGAACAGGCTAAGTGACTTCAGCCACTTCTCATACGTCTTCACTGCTAGGCCCTTCACCATCTTTGTCGCCTTCCTCTGGACACACTCCTAAAGTTGAATGTCCTTTTTGTACTGTGGTGCCCAGAACTGCACACGGTACCTGAAGTGAGGCCGCACCAGCGCAGAGTAGAGCAGGACAATCACTTCCCTCGCCTGACTAGCGATGCCATGCTTGATGCACCCCAGGATATGGTTGGCCCTCCTGGTTGCCAGGGCACACTGCTGGCCCATATTCAACTTGCTATCAGCCATAACCCCCAGATCCCTCTCTGCAGCGCTATTCTCCAGTGTCTCCTCCCCCAGTATGTACGTATAACCAGGGTTGCCCCTTCCAAGGTGCAGGATCCGACACTTGCTCTTGTTAAACTTCATACAGTTGGTGATTGCCCAGCTCTCCAATTTGTCCAGATCTCTCTGACAGAGTCAACAGCTCCTCCCAGTTTAATATCATCAGAAAACTTACTCAAAACACTTCCTAGTCCTTCATCCAAATAATTTATGAAAACATTGAAAAGAACTGGCCCTAAAATGGAGCCTTGAGGGACCCTACTAGTGACTGGCTGCCAGCCTGATGTAACCACATTTATGATAATCCTTTGAGCTCTACCTGTCAGCCAGTTGTTCACCCATCATAATATGTTTTTATCTAGCTGTATGCTGGACAGTAGGATCCTGTAAGAAACTATATTGAATGTTTTACTGAAATCCAGAAAAATTACATCAACTGACCCCTTGGTTGACTAGATGGGTGATCTTATTGTCCACTTTGGGTTTAAGGTTACCTTAACGTTAAAATGGAGGGTACAGATTGACTCTTACAATAACAGGAGCATTATATAAGGCAGAAAGATAAATGTAAATGGTGACAATGAACATGGCTAGAATGAACATTCTCTGGCTCTTTATCACAGTATTGATAGTTGAAGAAGGACAACTGTAGAAAAATTAAGGCAGACCTCTTCAAATCTCCATGGAGGGCTGCCTCCAAACAGAAGCCTGGATAATAGGAAGTTGGAGGACAACCAGGAAGGCTTGTGCAGAATGGTAGGAGACAGAGTGTAGATCAGTTCATTCTTTCAAAATAAATAAATAAATAAATGAAACGAAAACAAAGAGACCAAGCTACAATTGCAATATTTTTCTTCCAAAACAATTCACTTCCTTCTTCATATAACTTTTTTGTAATGTATTCACAACTATCCTCCTTTCAGTGGGTAATACAAGTGTATTAATATAGAATATTAATGTAGAAATATTAAAATAACAACTAGAATAAGTTGATAGTGTTGAGATATTCTTGCTTTTAATGTTATTTTGATAATTCTGTTAATTGATTTTATTGTCAATGCAGAGGTTACATCGCTGTTGTTGTTGTTAGTGTCTAGAATAGAATAGAATAGAATAGAATAGAATAGAATAGAATAGAATGGAATAATGGAATAATGGAATAATGGAATAATGGAATAATGGAATAGGAATGGAATGGAATGGAATGGAATGGAATGGAATGGAATGGAATGGAATGGAAGAGTAGTTGGAAGGGGTCTTCAAAGGCCATCTGCCTGACTATTTCAAGGCTAATCAAAAAAAAACATCTTAATGATTTCCCTGGCTGCAAACACCTCCTGAACACTGACAGACATAAGGCATCAACAAACTCTCTAGGAAGCCTGTTCCAGTGTCTGAATGTCCTCATGGTAAATAAACTTTTCCTAATGGCTAGTCAGATCCTCCCCAGGTGCAGCATTGTGCTGTCAAGCATTCTGAATATGCACCTATTCAAATAATTGTTGTTGAAGAGAATCTATTGAAGAAATATTAACAGTCTTAAAGATGGGATATGAACATTGCCTTGCCCATTACTGTATGATAAGGAATCTATTCATTATCAAAATCCTTTGTAACTGAATTTGGAAATATTTCTGTTCAACAATTTCCACATTAGTAGTTCACCAAACAATTTTATTTTTAGGATAGTCTAATTTTATCTATTTGTTAAAATATTTCTTAGATTTTTTATACCTTCGATTTCTGCCTTTTTGAGATTTTCTCTCCTATTTCCTTCTTTTTCTCACTGAAAGTGACATAAGAAAGAACGAGACTTTACAATTTTCCTTCACCAGTTCTAGCCTCTGAGCAAGGGATAAAACAAACAAACAAACAAACAAAACAAACAAACAAAACAAAACAAAACAAAACAAAACAAAACAAAACAAAACAAAAAAAAACTGCCTAAGCTAGGAATACTATAAAAGGAAACTGATACTGCTGGTTTCTTGGTATGGGTTTTCTTGCCTCTTCCATATCTCCCCAGTCTACTAATTCTGTGAAGAAAAAGAAATAGAAAGGCACACAGAAAAAAGTTCAGAAAATCTTGAGAAACTGTGAATAGAATTTGAAAATGTGCCTCTTCCATTTTAAGCTCCACTCTGCTAAAGCTAGGATCAGTCTCAACGTGTTATACTGAAATCAAGCTTTCCCATTTTCAGACAGATTTTCTTTTATAACAGCTGCACATATTTTATTGATTAGGGTTATGCTGTGTCCAACAGCATACAAACTCTCCATGATCACAGATTGTTTAAAAGAAATCAAAAGCAATTAGAATGGAATTGGTCAACAAACTTTCCATTGGGTTCTAAGAAACTCTATTAAAATATATGATGGTTGAATACCTAAGAGCTTTCTTACATGACATCTTACATCTCACTGTTACCTTTGAAGGATTAGTTGGGGTTATAAAACTTTTCTGGGATTCATAACTAATATTTTTTCAATATTTTACTTTTTTTTTTTCTGACTTACATCAACCAGATGTCTTATGGTTGAAGGATATTTAATTTCACTTGATTACTCTTCACTGTGGTACATATTTTAACGTCTTCCAAGACAAACTGTTTGAGTCTTTTGACTGATGATTGAAAGTCAAAACTACACTTGAAAACCACATCTGTAGATATTCAAAGACCTCAAAAGTTACATTCAGGGGTGGCTGAGAATTCATATCAGATGAAAACCAGATTTATTTTAAATTCTATTTATTAAAAGAAAAAAAAAGGAAAAAAAAATAGTTTAATACAGTAAGTTGCATTTCAGTGGCAGCATAAGCTTTTAGACTAATTGCACTATCATATCCAATGAACACAAACTTTAAGAAATGCTGGTGGAATTAGAAATGTGCCTCATATTCTAGAGACAAGTGAAGGTAAAGGAGAACTTTCCCAGCTAACAGGGAGGGAAACAACAGAAATTGGCTATAGGGAGAAACTGTACAATCAGAGAAAAGACAAAAAACAGGTTTTTAGTTTTTTTTTTTTTTTATGGTATTTTATTTCAACTATAAAATCATTTACAAAATCATCTGAAAAACAGCATCCAGAGAGCAGCCACATAAACAGCAACAATTTTAAAATGCTTCTTTTGTAACGATGTGTTATCTGCCGGTCAAGAGTGATACATAAGCTTCCTTGAATGTGATTTACGTGACATAGGAGACTCTGCTCTTAGGTTGTAATGGGCATTGCCCCTCCAAGGGACAACCTCAGAACCTCAGACCCAGCACAGTGATCCTCAGAATAAAATGGTACAAAGACAATAATTACTGTAATAAACAGTGAAAGAAAGAGATATGCAGAAATGAGGGGGAAAACATTGTAAGAAATTGCTTCCATTTACTGTTTAGGAAAGCTATAGATTGCATTAGCTGCAATTCTTAACAAGTATTTTTGTAAACCTGTGAATCCTTGGACAATACAGATTTTGACAATTCCCATAATATAAAATGGCTCAAACTACCATTACAATCAACAGTCATTACAATCAACTGCATGAAATGGTAGGAAGATGCTGAAATGTATTTTCTGCCAAGTTGTCATTCACTGGGGCTGACCTCAGCCTATTTTTTTTTTCCTTTGCTGATTAGACAGTCCCATACTGCAGCCAGGACTCTGATTTGATACAAAAGAATAACGCAGTAATTCTTTGCTGCAGAGAGTTTTTGTTGTCTTGTCATTTGTAATATTTTGCCAATATCAAGAACGGAGATCAAAGATGTTGAGGGTGTTTTAATAGATTTATTTGTGGCTGCTGACTGACTACCTCTGTCTTTACTTATTTTCTATCACTCTAACTACAAACGGAAAAAAAAAAAAAAAAAAAAACAAAGGAAAAAAAAAAAAGTTGTCACATTGTAATCTTCTGCTCTTCTGGTTTGCAAAAAATTCTTTTGCTGAATCTGAAATAAATTCAGTAACTATGGGCTTACCTGTTACTGGCTACTGTATTATGCTGTTAATATCTTCTGCAAACTCTAGGATTTCATTTGCTTATGAGTGCTCTCACTTTTATCGTTGTGAAGATTACAGGCTGGATGTAACTAACTACAGCACAGTATAGTTTTCTCTTAAGGGTGCAGAAGGGTAATAACTAAACGAACTAATGTCCCATCACATAATAGAGCATGGAGTCCAGTGCTTTTTTTAGTAACAGAATACTTATACAAATGCAATTGCCTTGACAAGCTCAGAGAAGTGGGAACAGAATTCAGCATTTCAGCTTGAAAAACAAAGTTTTCTGCCCTACCTCTTTAGACATCACAGTGCAGATTTCTCTGGTACTTAGCAGTTGCAACTTAATTGCCTTTATTAATCACCATTGCATTAGAAAAAAGATCTGCCTTGAAAGAGCAGGTAGAATTTGAGATGGTGGGGAAGGTCTGAGGTCACTTTTTTGTTGTTTGTGGTGGTGGTGTTTGTTTGTTTTCTCCTTTTTTTTCTTCCAGTGGATGGTCTGTCATGATATATTGTTTTAGGAGCACGTCTTTGTGTGTTTCACACAATATCCCAAAACATATTACAAATATTTATATTGTATTTATATTGTATTTATATTTTATATTGTATTTCTCACACCAATTTGAAAATTAGAAAATATATATATATCTGCCTGTCTTATGAGTGTATTGAAACACCATATCAACTGTCTGTTGTTGTTTTGTTTTGTTTGTTTTGTTCTTTCCTTTTTGGGCACTCTTACGTATGCGGAGAAGCAGACATAAAATGCAGTACAACTTTCTCTGAAGGGCAGTACATATTATTGTGGTGGTTTTACTGTGCTAGGCAGCTGAACACCACAACCGCTCTCTCACTCCCCCTCCTCAGATGAGGAGGGGAAGAAGTAAAGGAAAGAACAACTCACGGGTTGAGATAAGGATAATTTAATTAAAGAGAAATATATATATATATATATTAAGGAAATATTATTAATTAACAATTCAACTAAAGGGGAAAAGGGAAAAAGGGAAAGGGGAGAGGGAGGGGGAAAGCGAACAGCAAAAACAAAACAAATAAATGCTATATGGAAGTGCAGAGGAAATAAATTATTCTCTAATTCCCGCAAATGAGCGATGCTCTGACCACGTCCTTGAAGCAGGGCCTCAACGCACGTAGCCGGTGTTTGTGAGGAGGACAGACATTTTCACAACGAAAGCCTACCACTCCCCTCTTCCTCCTTCTTCCACCTTTTATTGCTGAGTGTGACATCATATGTTATGGAATATCTCTTTGGTTAGTTTAGGTCAGCTGCCCTGGTGATGTTTCTTTCTCACTTTTTGCCCACCCCCCAGGAGGGTTAGAGAAAGTCCTGATACTGTGCCAGCACTTCTCAGCAGCAGACACAACACTGGTGTGATAACGCTGCTGTTCTAGCTACAAGTGCAGAGCATGGCATTGTATGGGCTGCTGCAGGGAAAGTTAACATCCCAGCCAGACCCAGTACAATTATCTATGGTTTTTTCTGGCATCCATTTGTCTTAAGCCTGCCCTGAAGAACATGCCCTCAAGAAAAAGTTGTAGAAAGATAGAGATCCCTTCTGGTGGTTCTTGTATCCATTAGGTCATGTTTTATTTTTATTTTATTTTATTTTATTTATCTTATTTTATTTTATTTTAAATTTCCTCAAAAGAGAAAACAAATATCATCAGATGCATTTCATAAGTAATGATATTCAATATCCTCATCTTGTTCATTTGTTGCCTCAGCTAAAAGACCATAGAGTTAAGCTAGATGGACGGAATTAAATGAAAATGAATCTGGAAATTTTCTCTATTCATTAACACCTGCAGAATGAGTTATGGGAACAGTCATATTTCTTGAGCAGCAAAATATACAGCTCCATTTAAAAAATGGTAAGACAGCTGTTGTTTCTGGAGTGTAGGTGTGCAACAGAAATTATCTCTTTAAATCTGACTTGATTCCTAGAAGTTGCTTCCGTGGTAGAAGCATGTAAATGATTGGGCATGATAACTGTGCAAAGAGGATTTGAGGAGAATTTCTCATGGGTCCAGAAACAAAAAGTAAATACATAGCCCTTGCCTGGAAAATAGCTTCAAATGGCTTCAGCACATGCTCCTAACTTGTCATCAGAACTACAAGTTGGTTTGAAAAGGTATGAAGTGCAAGAGGAAGGTGAAGCATACACCAACAGCCATTCTGGTCTCTTCTCAGCAATTGCATTTTCCTATGGCATTGGCCTTAGCAGCTCCATTCTTCAGCAGAGCTAGAAAGCGTGCATTGTTGACCTTTTATATTTTCTGGATTTTAGTGTGTTCTCATGTGCCTGTAAAAATTTCCAATAAAATGAAAGAAATATATATATTTTTACAAGGCAAGAAATGTTCTAAATTGTTTCATCATTAAAATAGTGAGATCTTTTAAAGTATGTTTATGAAGGCTGAAGAAGGCCAATGTTCTGGGCTGGCAAGACACATGCACTGACAAGACAGTATTACTTGGAAAAAAATAGTATTGGGGAAAAACAAAACAAAACAAAACAAAACAAAACAAAAACTAACTGTGTACAAGCAAATGAGTCAATGAAGAACACTGTCAACCTTGTGCTCTTATTAACGATTTTTGTCTGGTGAGGCATTAAAAAATTTCCAGGGTCTAAAAGTCATTTCACTTATTTCACCTTATTAAAAGGTGAAATTATTAAAAGTCATTATTAAAAGTCACCTACTAAAAGTCATTTCACCTTATTAGGTCTAACTAAAGGGGATGCATGTGGCAACAGTGTACTTGAGATTGTCACGAGGATAGCTTCTGTCCCTTTTATTGAAAGTGTTAGTCTGGGGTTGTAATTTAGGACTGCTTTTTGAACCCTGGACTGATCTCATATTTCTGTTTGGTGTTCCTGATTGAAAGCATTTATATTGATGTATATCTAACAAGGTTTTCATCAGGGGTCAGGCTCACCATAGTGGGTCAGGCACATATAACTTTTAGACCAAATCACTTTGGTATTCTCTACAATATCCTCAAGCTCTGATTCTGGATGCAGCTGCCCTTCTATTAAGCTTTGGCTGCTGTAAAGAGCATGTCACACTCCCTGCATCTTGCTTGTTTCCACCAGCAGTCCACCACAGTATTGACTGTGAGTGCTATATATATACACATCTAGGAATTCTAGTTTGTCTTGCAAATGTCATGAAGGAAAGAGGTTACCTACTCCAGTAAAAGGACCAGAAAAATAGCAATGTGAAGAGAATACCTTCAGCTGTATTTCTTGATGTTTAGTGCCTTGTTTACGTACACAGAGCAGATGTTCCTTGTTTTAAAGTGCCTAAAATACAGTGTAAAGAGCTCTTGGTGTCAGGATGGTGGCGGATGGCAGGCAGGAGCAGGAAATTCCTGTTTTGAACTTGATCAATTCATTCTAACCATAGCAGGCTAAAAGAGGTGTAGGCATGTTTAGTCTGTTTAGCAAGAACAGTTTAAACAAATGCAGCATGCTAGTAAGATATTTGCATTTATTTTCCAAGTGTGCACATTTGTGTGGCAGCAAGAAACTCAGTTTCAGAATCACCTTTATACTTTCTGACAATATATTTTAGATTCCATAATGCAGGTACTTCAAGCACTAAATAAATAAATAAATAAATATTATTCCATTTAATTGAATGAAATAGAGATTGAAATGTGGTTGGTTAAAATAAAAGTTCATTTAACATGAAACGTATATGACTGCGTTTTTTTGTTTCCCTTATTCCTCTTCCTCTAGCCCCTCCCCCACTCCTTTTTTTTTTATATCAAATATATCAAATGACTTAGTTCTTGTTGGAACATTTAAACCATAATGGTTGTTTGGATTGAGTTTGACAGTATCTGATGAAAATGTGTAAATCAGCTACCTCAGAATTTGAATCTTCCTTTTGATTATAGAAGAATGGTACATACACGGACTGCTTGTTTTGATGTAACATAAACATGCAAAGTAAAATTATTTTGTTGTAGGGCTGTGACAGGCAGCCCAAAGTTCATGGCTCAAGAAAAGCAGGTATCTGTTAAAAAGAAGCATAAACTATATACAGTGTGGGAAGCAGTAGAAAAATGTTACTTTTCCCACCCCTGGTTCATAACTGTTGCTTGACAGATATTTCTGAGGTAGTTTTTATCCACTCTTTCTTTAGATTGTATACGAGATTCTCAGTGAAGCTCTTGTCTTGCAGGACCTAGACTTTCCAATGACAGCAACTATCTCGTGTATGATTTTAATTGTGAAAATCATATGACTAGTTAACTTTGTTATACAGGTGATTTATGGCCCTCTAGTTAATACAAGCAATAAAAGGAGGCAAATGAAAAAAATAAATAAAAAAAAATCCTAAAACAGGTAGAACTAACAAGAATTTTAAAATAACTTTCTATGTACAGGTAAGTTATAATTTCTTAATAATTATATTATTAATAAGAAGAAATAAATAATGAATATAATACTTAGTGGATAATAATATAACTAGGATTTAATAATTTAGTTTTCCATATTATCTTTCTGTAATTTCACATTTTCCATGTGTAGTACAATGAACATCATAAAAGAATACCAAGAATTGCAGGAAAATGTGAATATGTGCAATGAAAATATGTCTGATTTGAACAAGCCTTTGATTCTCAGTAAGTCACTGGTGCCAACAAAGTTATTTCTCATATAGTACCAGTATTTCCATTTCATACAATTACCGATTAGATATAACAAGCTAGATTTTCACTTCCAGGAGAGCAGCTTTGATAGCTTAAATGTTTCCTTAAAGAAAGTGCATAAAGTGAATTCTTGTCTGGTAAAAATCCACAG
>CM021797.1:37497816-37525897 GCA_011076525.1 Nettapus auritus
TAAATTACACACAAGGTGGCACCAGAGGTCAAACTTTTGGAAACACGTCTGAAAAGTCCAGGCCTTTTCTAGCTTCCTGCAAATTTAACACTTGTTCCTTCAGGGCAAAGCCGAAGGAATCACGAAAGTGTTAACAGTGACGTAGAAACAGGAAACCTGTCCCGACTGATGCCGAAGATTGCCAATCAAAACAAAACAAAACAGGAATAAGCTAAACGTGACATATTTTGCATTTCCAGTGTACTTTATCAAACAGTAATGAAAGAATTACCACTATTTGAAGCAATGTTTTCCAATAATTTCTAACAGATTAAAAATCACATTATTTTAAGATTTTTTTTTTCCATCCTGCATCACTGGAGATTGGGGGGGTGGGGGGGAGGAGGGAATCATCTTCCTTACTGTGATTACTGTGTAGCTCCACCTTTACAGTGCTTTCACACTTACAGGCTACCACCCCACAACTACGAGAAAATTCACATTTCAACCCAATTTTTTGTCCTTTTTTGTGACTTCTTGGTCTGTCTTCCCTTCCACAAATTATGCGAACAAAGAAGCTTTCTCATGTGTTTCAGCATGGCCTTTTCAATAACGTATTTGCATAATATATTTTCTTTTGAATTCAGCTCTCACATCTCCTTCATAAGCTTTAAGTAGCTGGATGGTCATTGCCCATGAAGAGGCTGAGCCACCATTCCCTCAGAAGTCAAAATGCAAAAAGCCCAAAGTTACTGCAATTCTAATACATGTTTTTCCAATAAAGCATGTCTGTTTCTCTTCAAAGCATAACCTCTATTATCCCCTGTTGATGCTAGATTAAAGGTTTCTGTATTTTAATGAGTGACTAATAAGTGACTTTCCCCACCTCCAAAAAGGTTTTATAAAATTCACATGCTGTGTTTCACTAACATAGTGGTGTAAATTTGAGCACACTGGTTATACCTGAGTGAGCTTTCTCCTAGACAGCCTGAGAACTGAACAGTTCTTTACAGTCTAAATGTGCCTGACTTAGTGTGGTGGATTTTTGTTTAGTTTTGAGAGAATTCTAGAAAGATTTGAAAATATCTTTTTATTTTCCCATCTTATTTTTCCTGGTACAAGCACTTCATTTCAGTGGCAGAAAACATGCAAACATCCCTTCTTGGTAGAATCCTATGGACTAATCCCGTGCCTGAATCTCACTACAATTACAGAATCATAGAATTATAGTAAGGCCTGGGTTGCAAGGCACCTTAAAGATTATCTAGTTTCAATCCCCCTGCAATTAGCAGGAGTACCACCCACTAGATCGGGTTGCCCATATCCTCATCCAACCTGGTCTTGAACACCTCCAGGAATGGGGCATCCACAGCTTCTCTGGACAACCTGTTCCAGTGCCTCACCACCCTCTGAGTGAAAAAATTTCCTTCTAACCTCTAATCTAAATCTCCCCTTTTACTTTAAAATTAATCCCCTTCATCCTGTCAATATCTGATTGAGCAAAGAGTTGTTCCCCATCTTTTTATAAGCCCCCTTCAAGTACTGAAATTTTCAATGAGGTCACTCCAGAGTCTTCTTTTCTCCAGGCTGCACAGCCCTCAGCTCTCTCAGCCTATCTTTGTAGGAGAGGTGCTGCCATCTTTGTGGACCCACTTAACAGTTCCACATCGTTCTTGTGCTGGGGGCCCAGATCTGGACACAGTACTACTAGCGGGGCCTCACAAGGGCTGAGTAGAAGGGGACAATCACCTCTCTTGACCTGCTGGCCACTCCTCTTTTAATGTAGCCGAGGATGCAGTCATCTTCTGGGCTGCAAGCATGCTAAGAAGCAAATTATTGACTGGAGTCTGTAGGATTTATATTTCAAATTCATCTGCTGAGATTTTGTTACATTTTGTCCTTTGATAGGCAGAAAGACAAGAGCAAGGACCTCTTGTTTACTTTTCTTCAGCATGAACCCACCTACTTCTACAAATATTCTGACTAAACTGACTTATGTTTAAAGCTTCCACTAACTGGTCTTTTAATGCTCTCATTTTCATAGAGAATATTGCCTTATGTGTGCTTGCTCATTTACTGTTTTATCTATGATTGCTTGTGCAGCATAGCTGCTTTGGACAGGGATTGTCCTTTCTTAACCACTTAGCCCCTTAGGTGTTGCTATAAAGAAAAAAACACACACACACACAAAGTATTATTTTTAGAAATATCCTTCTCTCACTCCCATTCTGCCTATCAAGGAGCCCTCTGGCAATGACATGAGTGGTGTAATCAGTCTGTTCTGCAAAGTATTAACCTTAGCTCTATATTTTGCAGTACTTAAAATAAATAAATAAAGGACTGTAGCAGCTGGCTGAAAATTTCCACTGTAAATAAGGAGGGGTAGAAATACATCATAACATCGAAGACATTGTGAAACAGCCATATGAGAATATTTGTCTTCTAAAACTTTTCATGCTTGTGGAAATCTTACCCTCACTGTGTAGTAGCTTGTGCCTCTTGGACAGAAATGAAAGGGTAGAAGGACTTTTCTGACTTGCAGGAGCAGTTAATATAATTCCTCATTAACACGCAACTTTGCAGACCTCCAGAAATCAGTCCTCTTCAACACAAGCAGCATTTATGTTTGCAGAAATAGGTACAAACAAAATACAATCAAAATGGCACCAACCTTGCCTCTATTAAGAATACACATAAAATTCTAGTGAAATATCCTACAATTATGAGAGCTATTGGAATGCAGTAATATACTGTTACAATTTCCTTCTCTTACCCAGTCCAGCAAAATTCATACTTATGTTACAAACATTTTCCTATTAATAATATGTTTGCCTATTTCCTCATTTATGCTAAATAAGAATTCCAGGTGCTCACTGGTTCACATTTGGAAGTTGAGCAGTGAGGCTGGACTCTCAAAAAGAACACACTGCTCTTGAGCCCCTCTTGAACTCAGCAAAAAGAGAATGGAAAGAGTCCATTTACCATAAAAATAATTTTCTTATAATTCCTTAAATTTTAATTTGGAGTAATTTTTAATGATATTCTGTAAGTTTTTATTGTTTTGTTTTTGCACATTTTTGCTTCTTTTGGCTTCCCTGGTGAATATACATACATCTTGAAAAAAAAAATCTTTCCTATGCTGATGAAATCAGATTCTATCTTTTTGCATAGCTGCAACACATCTAAATTTCAAAATGACTGAAATCTGAATAAAGAGTTTCCCCATTAGGCCTAATAATCTACTTCTTATAAGTTAACTATTTATGACCCATCCACAGACTACAAGCTTGTTCTGTTTTTTTTTGGGTGGGAGTATTTAATTCTCTGGACATCTGCCTCTTGAGAAAATGCCTATTTTGCTAGTGCCACACCCAAAATATACATTTTTTTTTCCCAGAGCTTGTCAGTTAATAAAACAGATGTCACAGAACATGTTTTTTATGTACGTCTTGTTTTTTTGTTTGTTTTCCTGCTTTCATTGATGACTATCATGTTTATTTCCCATGAACTATGTTGGTCTGAATCTCTTTTACTTATCCTAAGGCAGTAACAAGAAAAATCAACAGAGTGAACTACAATAATGCATATATCCTGGAAAATATTTAGCGCAGGTAAAAAATCTGGCCTGTGCAAGGCACATGGTAATTTTCTATCTAACTCTAGTCATTCCAGTGGTTCTTCTAGAATAAAACTTCACCTCTTCCAGACACCTAGTTCTATTTCTTGGACCACTCCAATATGAAATGGAGAATGCCTGCAATGTTTGATATTAGCCAAGGTGACCTCTGATTTCCCGACTGCTTAACATGTTCAAATGAGTAAGTGGAGGGCACCCTAACAATGTCTATCAATGTTTGTATTGAAGTGAAGAAGCAGCAACTATGCTTAATTCTACTACTGCACCTGGGGGTCTGCACCTCATTTATACAGGGTCTGGAACAACTGGAATGGTAACATCAATCAGAAAACAGAGGTAGTGAGAGCAGTTTTCTTCATTTTGGACAGATAGTAAAATGCATGCAACTCATCAGGAAAAAGAAAAAAAGTCCTGTGTGGGCTAGGATGCTTTTTTTTTTTTTTTTTCCTATGTACATAATAATAGAATTAGTAACTCTAATCTAAATAAAAAAGAACAAGCCAGAGCTTTTTCATTAGCTTTTTCATATTGTTGACATTTTTAACATGTCATCTTTAGCTATTTTTCTAACATCCAATATATATGAAATCTGGCTGAAGTGAAATGAAAAGGTAGAGTTTCAGGTAGATTCTGTGATACTGTTACATTCTGTTTTCACTATAAATATTCACTGATTTTTCTTTCATTTACTGTATATAGACAATTTTATGTTAAGTGCAGAAAAGCAATGAAGGATGTACAAAGTTTCACACAATCTAATTTTATTTTAAAAAAATTAATTAATTTTCTTAGATGAAATCTTGTCTCATGATTAATCAAGCAAATAGAAACTTCAAAGCATTCATTGACTTCAGATAAATAATGGTAAAAAGATTACATTCATGCCATACAGAAGAAAGATATTGAAAAAATACATTCCAAGTTCCAGGTTTTCTGCATAATACAAGTAGACTAAATACCATTCCAGAGAAACCTCAGTCTGTAAAGCCTGTATTTTATATAGACAGCTGAGTAAAATATAAAGACCTTCAGCAACAGGGCTTGAATGCATCATAGGAACATGAAACTTATTTAATCACTTCCACACAAAGCCACCAGCATGTTTTCATAATCCCCTTTGAGTTCGTCCTGTCAATTTAAGTGAAAAGAGTACAATTGTTAGGATAATGGTCTCAATTTCAGCAAGCATTCAATATACATTTACTAAACATTGGTCCTTCACTGAAATAAATGGTCATGGCAGAAAAATAGTGATTTTTAGAAACTGAAAAAGCAGCAGGTACATGCAAAACTCAAAAAGGTACTTTAGTACATTTAGAGATTATGTTTCTGCTCCAAGGTGTATTTTTTTTAGTTATCTACTAGCTTCCACAAAGGTGATCTGAAAGTCTGGCTTTATTCTAGTATCACACTGGTTTAAATTTTCTAGAAAAACACATTGGGTGGCCTATCCCTTTCAAGAAAATATTTTGTTGATTTATCTCATTTTTCTAAGTGACCTAGAAAGTAGGACAAATAAAGGCCAAGTTTACAAGATACTTGCAGGAGTAACTCAAACATTGAAAAACAAAAGCCAGATGAAGCAGGTATCTGTCAGAGAGCTGTCAGTACAATCATCTTCATTCTCCTGCTAATGTACCTTGTCTGCTTAAGCACAGGAACTTGGCGATAGAGTAGTCTCCATTCTTGGCATTTACTATAAGATGACATCCTGAGACAACTACAAATCAGTTGCTACAGCTTTTGTGACAAAAACATTCCCTATAAAATAAATGAGTTCTACCAGCATGAGACCTTGAGTTCTCCCTGAGAACTTGAGTTACTCAGCTACAATGCATTACTCAGGATGAACTGGTGACTGAGGAGCAGAAGAGTTAACAAAGCCTTACTGGCCTTCCTAAAACATCTATTTTCCACTTCATTGTTAACTTCAGCAAAAACCTACCATAATGGCTTGGCGAAGAGAGATACCATAGAGACTCTTATAATAAGCTTTGATCTCATTCATGTCTACTTCATGGCGTGAAACCATGATTCTGATGAGCTGTTTGTGCCGTGTCCCAAGGCCCTGTTAAAAGTAGTAGACAAACAAAAATTGAGGCTACTTAAGTCACTGAAAGATCTTCCTCTATCAAAGTTCTTTATATTAATCCATCAGACTTCTTTGTGTCAGTACTAACCCCCTTCTGGCCCCTTTGAGGACAAATTCAGTTGTGACCAGCTGTCTCCAATCCTGGATTTCTTTTTGCTGTTTCCTAAAAAATGGCAGGGTGTTCACTGTGACTGCTGGACACCAGGGAAAACCCAAATTCCACTGTTTTTTTTTTTTGTTGTTTAATTCTTTTTTTCTCCTGTAATGAGATACTCTTGCATAATGAGCATATTCAGTTTACATGGCAAGGTTTGGGTAGTGGAGGAGCTGCAGAGGTGGCCGCTGTGTGAAGAGACAAGCAACTGCTGCAACTTACAAAAGGGCTAGTTTCAGCTGGCTCCAAAGGGGGACCTACCACTGGCCAGAGCCAATCCAACAAATTATATTGTTTGTGTCTCTGGGAGAGCAGATTTAAGAAAGGGAAATAAAAACTGCTGCACAACAGCAGCTGGGAGAGAGTAGTGAGAACCAGCCCTGCAGACACCTGCAGACAGTGCAGAAGGAGAGGAAGGAGATGTTCCAGGTACCAGAGAAGAAGTTCTCTTGCGGCCTGTGGAGAGAGGCCGCTGGTCTATTCCCCTGAAGCCCATGCGTCCCACATGGAGCAGATCTCCATGCTGCAGCCTGTGGAGAGGAGCCCACACAGGAGCAGGGGGCCTCTGGGGAGCTGCTGCCTGTGGGGGACCCATGCTGGAGCAGTTTGCTCCTGATGGATGGAACCCATTGTATGAAGCCATGTGGGAGCAGTGCTTGAAGAGCTGCTGCCTGTGGGCAGTCCCTGCAGGCTCAGTTCAGGAAGGATGGCATCCCGTGGGAGGGACCCCATGTGGAGCAGGGGCAGAGAGTGACCGTGAAGGAGCGGCAGAGATGAAGCATTAGGGACTGATGGCAGCCCCCATTACTCTGCAAAACTCAGGGGGAGGAGGTGGAAGAGGGTGGATGGAGGGGAAAAGTGTTTTTAGTTTTAGTTCTTACTGCTTGCTTACTAGTAATAGGTAATAAATTATATTAATGCACTGAGTCTGTTTTGCCCATGATGATAACTATAGAGTGATCTCCCTGTCCTATCTCAGCCCTTGAGCCCTCTCTCTCTGAGGAGGTAGAGAGAGAGCAGTGTGGTGGAGTTCAGCTGCCCAGCAGGGTAAAACCACCACAATGAGTCACTCAGTTTCTCATGTACAGCTCTTAACCAAGTGACAGAAGTTAATGTAGATTTCTGCATACTACACTGTTTAATGAGCTCTCCCTGCCTCAGTCAGCTCAGATTTCAAATTTACCTGAACTTCTGTATAGGCTCTTACAAGGTTCTTGTCCCAGTCTGTGTCTTCCTATTTATTTTTTTTTTTGTCAATATTTTATGGTTTCATGAATATGAAAAGGTTCAGTTAGCTTTCTGTCACTACATAGAGCATAAAGTATGTATGTGGATGGAAAGATGCCTTCCCCAAAACTCTATAGTAAATAGACAGCTCTTTCTATGGAAGGAAACTCAGTAGTTTCAAAGGAATGAAGAGGAGGAAGGGGGGAAATGAACTGGATTTCCTTCTGCAATCCTTTTCATCACATAAAGTTCTTATTCTAGCCTAATTTGTTATTTTTCAGCTCATAAAGCACACCATGTTCTCAAGGAATTCTTTCTTGAGGTTACCTTCATTGCCAAGTGGAGTTTTTCAGCAAAGAAAGCCGGCTTGCTTGTGGCACACTTCACTGTAATGAAACAATGAGATAAGGTCGCATCTGTTAAAAATGTAACAAATAACAAAAGGCAAAAACCTGGAAAGAAAATGCTGCAGAGTTAAGTCTCAGTGTTCCTACCAACATATCCTATTTATATATTTCTATTTTACCTGTCTTAAAAATATGGGAGAAGTAGCTGTTCCTTTCTTCTCTTTATTCAGAAGGCAATTCAGTCAGGGGAGAATACTCTAGTTACTGTAAAGACAAGAGTGTACTCTCTAGTCCACTGCCATAAAATTGACAAAGATGTCACAGTTCCCAAGCAGAAAAATGTGAAAGCATTCATGACCTCTACAGCAGAGCTGGTGGTTATGATGTGACATATTTTATCCAAGTTATGCTGTGTACTTGCCTTCCATGTCTGAGACTAAGAGGGAACTGGTGAGTCTCTTTTTTTATCCAAAGTATACTTGACTGCAATACAAAAGTGAAAAGCAAAGATAGGGGTTTGGCTCCTGATTCTATCCTTGACAACATGGATGGTTCACTTTATTCTCACCTCATTATTTAAAAGGAACAGTAATTTTAAGGGTCTTAAGATACATCTTTATCATGAATATTATAATAATATTTTCTTGAACACTGCAAAAGGAAATTTATTATATTTTTAATAATCGTACATCATAACTGTTTTGTTTCTCAATGAAGCAAGGTAAAACTAGAATGCTGTCCTGTTAGAACAAGTATGACAGAAGTAAGTATGACACCAGGTGGTGTCTGGATCAGGGATTTGGGTATTTTCATCTTGGGCCGTCCTTTGAGAGGCCAGGTATGTGGGCTGCGGACATACACCAACTGAGCAAGGGGGGCACAAGTGTGTTGGGGAGCAAGCTCTCTGGGCTGATTACCAGGGCTTTAAACTAGGTTTGATGGGGATGGGAAGGGAGCTAAAAGTGACAGAAAAGGGCTGGGGGAAGTCATCACTACTGTCACTGCTGAAGACAGGGAAAAACCTCTGAGCTCTCCCATAGGACTGTCTGAGGGCTCCTCAGAGAAGGTAGTGTTCCCGATGCCCCGTCCGGTATCTTCTTGCATTCCCCCAGGGGTAACTGCACCTGCTGCTTCCCTAAAGTGCCTGTACACCACTGCGTGAAGCATGGGAAATAAACAGGATGAGCTCAATATCTGTGTTCGGTCACAGGGCCATGATCTCGTTGCGATCACAGAGACGTGGTGGGACACCTCACATGACTGGAATACTGTCATGGAGGGCTATGTCCTCTTTAGGAAAGACAAGCTGGGGAAGCGAGGGGGTGGAGTTGCCCTTTATGTGAGGGAGCAATTAGAGTGTACCCAGCTCCACCTGGGGGAGGGTGAAGGACAAGTGGAGAGCTTGTGGTTGAGAATTAGAGGGGTGGCTGGTATGGGAGACACGGTGATGGGGGTCTACTACAGGTCACCAGATCAGGAGGAGGAGGTCGATGAGGCCTTCTACGAGCAGCTGCTAGTAGCCTCACGATCACGGGCGCTGGTCCTCCTGGGGGACTTCAATTACCCAGACACCTGCTGGGTAAGCAACACAGCCAGGCACGCGCAGTCCAAACGGTTCCCACAATGCGTTGAGGACAATTTTCTGACACAGGTGGTGGAGGAGCTGATGAGCCGGGGGTGCTCCTGGACCTTCTTCTTACCAACAGGGATAGTCTTGTTAGGGATGTGAAGGTTGGAGGCAGCTTGGGATGCAGCGACCATGAGATGGTGGAGTTCCAGATGGAACTAGGCAGAGGAAGTAAGGCTAAAAGCAAGATTGGTACCCTGGACTTTCGAAGAGCCAACTTTGACCTCTTCCGGGACCTGCTTGGGAGTATCTCATGGGCTAGGTTGCTAGAAGGCAAGGGTGCTTGTGAGAGCTGGGCTACATTTAAGCAGCACTTCCTCCAAGCTCAGGATCAGTGCATCCCAAAGAATAGGAAATCAGGGAAGGGGGCAGGAAACCTGCATGGATGAGCAAGGAGCTCATCGGTACGATCAAAAGGAAGAGGAAGGTCTATGAAATGTGGAAAAATAGCCTGTCCTCTTGGGAGGAGTATAGAGGTGTTGTCAGGGCCTGCAGGGACGAGATGAGGAAGGCTAAAGCCCACCTAGAGATGAGGCTTGCTAAAGAGATAAAGGATAATAAGAAGGGTTTTTTCAAGTATGTAAACAGTAAGAGGAAGACTAGGGATAATGTTGCTGAACGAGGTGGGGGTCCTGGTCACGGAAGACGCCAAGAAGGCGGAGATACTGAATGCTTTCTTTCCTTCAGTCTTTGCTTCAAGGACACTCCCCCGGGACTCCTCACCCCTGGCAATAGGACAAAGGGTCTGGGAAAAGGAGGGCTCCCCCCTGGTGGACGTGAGAGTGGTTCGGGAGCATCTGAGTGGGCTCAATGCACACAAATCCATGGGTCCTGATGGGATGAGGAGGAACCTGCTTTGGAAGGGGGGTTGGATCCGATGATCTTTCGAGGTCCCTTCCAACCCCTACAGTTCTGTGATTCTGTGAAAAGGTAGTTTTTCATACAGTTAACATATATACTAAGTTACTAGTTGTATAACCACTTACCAAGGGCAGTCAGGCAGTTCTCAATATCACCTTTCAGCTCCAAATCTAGTACCTTATTCATGTCATGCTTGCTGTATTTGGTGTACTTCTGAAAGACTAAATAAGGGAAGAAAATTCAGTGAAGAGTGATGGAAGCATAGTATTCTCCCCACATTTTCTTTGCCTTACTCTGGCCTCACTGCTGTGGCAGTGCACACACATGGTAGGCTATCTTTCTCATTTTCTTCAGCTAGCACAGCGTAAAGAAAAGCAGTACTATATGGACTAATGGTGATGGCATGAGGAACAGAACCATGCTAGGATGGTGGGGCTCATTTTCCATTAATAGGGAAAGAGGTAGTACAGTTACTCCACTGGAGCCTATAGCATAAGATGGTATGTCCCATGCAGGGCAAATTGGTAGAGGAGCAAGACCACACCGAGGAGTATTCAGAACCCCTGCCACACTGATTCATTGGCCTTGTGACCAGTAGTGTCGTGAGACCTCATGGTAATAGTTCTGTTAACAACTTAACTGACACTGTGACTCTTCACTAGTGTAGAGAGAACAGCAAAGTGGCCAACTGTGTGCTTAGGTCAGCATGCACAATGACCTTTGTAGCAGTCACATCTTCGAAATGAACTCTGAGTTCGGGAGCAGGCCATATGCAAATACAATTCCAATGAGGAACAAAGTTTCACGCAGCCTACCTCTTCGGAGATGGGGGTAGCTTCTTGTGGTAAGAACAGTAACAAACACATTAATATCCGTTCCTTTCCTTCTCTCTCCTGCTTCATATAAGGCCTGTCATAAAAGAAAATAATAATAATAATAGGCAAGTTATCATCTGTATAGCAAAACATAAATAGAACTGAGACTCCTTGCCAAAGGTAGGCCACTACTTGTCAGTAAAGAACTCTAATCCTTGACACAATCTGTAACGACACATAACTCTACACAGACTCAAAGTAACTCTAGTTGTACCAAGTAATACTTCATATTTCACTTATGGCATAATAGTACCGAGGGAGCACTGTACAGCTACAAATAACATTTTTAGGCATTCTTGAATGAAGATATTTTTATGTATCTTCATAAGCCATAGTGTACATGGGAGCACAGGCCTGACAGGCTTACCTTAGGGAAAAAAAAAAAGCTCCAATATTAACTAGACAAATGTGAAGGAGAAGCTTACACACCAGGTATTTCTTGTCTTTCCAAAGAGACTTTAATAGAAAGTAAGAACCCAGTCAATCTTGTTACTTTCCCTACCTCCTCAAACCTTTGTAAAAGTAATAATTGAAGATCTCCATGCTACAGCAAAACAGATCTAACAACATCCTTTCTAGGTGTTGGCAGTGAAGATCTTTAGACCCAGGGAAACTGAACTTTAGAGCTTAGACAGAATATTAATTTACTAGCCTTTCATATCTATGGCTGATGACAAAACTAAACCTCTTATGTCACAGGAATAAAAATAGAATTTTTAAATGTCTTTGTTGGATTTAAAACAATAATTTAAAGTGAAAACTCAGACAGACTGTTAAGGTTTACCAATACCTTAACAAAAATATTACACTAATGGCAGAAGAAACAAGGGAAAAAAAATCATTTGTTTTTTTTAGAATCACTTAGAAAATGACTGTGAGGTTTACCAAATTCTCTTGAAAGGTGTGTCACTGAAACACATTACCTACAACTAACATACTAAATGGTTTACACTGGTCAACATATGGTGTCTGGTTCTGTACAATCACTAGTACAAATTTGTCACTCAATTCAAGAACTGTATTTATTTTAAACAAACAAACAAAAAGATTGAATCTAAGATCTCCTGTTCCTGACCTCTACTTCATGAGCTTTTACATGAACTAGAAGAGGGTTTGCAGCATTTTTGAAGTTGACTATTAGCATGAAGATTCCATTTCTTTCAGCTACCAAATAGTTCATGTGAACTTTGGAAAACATTATCTCCTCAGAAAAGATTATGGGCATAAACATAATTGCCCCCCCATCATGTCACCATGTCCCCCCACCCCCATGTCCCAATGACCTCAGAAAAGATTATGTACATATACATAATTGTACATACTGTACAATTGTTTGTCATCTGAAATGCACAAGATCCAGGTAGGTGAAATGACATTCATAGCCAGTCAGAGTTTGTAATAAAGTCAAATGAAGATCTGCAGAGTGCTAAGTATGGTCTTACCCTGGCATCACTATCAGCAAGTTCATCATTCACGTGAGGATCTTCAGATCGGTCAGCCTACATAAATTAAATTTAATAAGAAAAATCAGTGTTACTCACAATCATTCACTTAACCAAGATTTGGTATTTTAGAAATCTGGCCTGCTATACTTACAAATAGCTTAATACAGACTTGCAGATAAATACAGTTATATTAATTATTCTGTGGATAAAGCTGATGCATTTGTTAATCAATCAGAGCTCACATTTCTAGGGCCATCAACAACATATTTCTGTAGTTGTACATTAAAATTCAGGGTTTCTTAATGTGAAGTTAAACTCTTGGAAGCTATGATGTGCTCCCTGGTGACCGCTCAATAAACTTCTTTCAAGGTGATTTAAAAGCAAAACTAAAAATCAAAACTATGCACATTGATGTATCGAAAAATAATCCAATGTGCACATACAAAGTGCATACAAATGTACTCAGCAGAGATGGAATAAAGTATTAATGTATGTTTAAAAGGGTATTTTTACTTCTCAGTTCCAGTGTTGTGTTTCAGCTGCACTGCTTCTGAGCAGTTTACAAAACACTTTGTCTACTTGCTAGCTCCATGCCACCATCTGTCTGATCTTACTACAAGAACCATATCTTAAGAAGTAGCTGAAATGTTTCTCTACATGTTAGCATTTCTTCTTTTTGTATTTGCAGTCAATTGACATTCCAGTTGTTTTTTTCAAGTGTTTAAAGACTGTTAATGTTAAGACTTACGTATTAAAGACACATAAGACAAAAAAAAAAAAACTTAAAAACCTAACTGGTAAACAGTAACAAATATCATTGACTTTAAAAAATGTCTTTGAGATAAATCTCATTATGCTTGCTTAAGAATTGTTTCATATGGTCTAAGATACAAAAGTAAAAAACAGTGCTAGGAAATACATAATTCTGAAATTCTTATTTATTGTATGACTTTAAAATAATCTTGACAACATTATTTTTTAATTACTGGTAACCTCACTGAAAATGTTTAAGGACAACATACCTTAGCTAGAGCAACTAAAGCCTTCTGAAAGTCTCCAGATGTGTCAGAGATGATGTCTTGTGTCAGATCTCTCTTCAGTACTTAAATCAAATGGAAAAAGACGTGTAATTCATTTTAAAATTATCAGTTATATAATTTTTTCAGTCTTTTCTTAATTTCTCACTTAAGTATACCTAGTAGAATTGCACTTTTCTCCAATTTAGTTTTGCAAGAATGGGTATTTTTGCAACATGTCTTCTAATCCCTGAGACCTGCTGATAAATTGGAGGTTTAATCCAAAATCTGCTGAAAAAGTTGTTCTTAAAGGTTGTATGGCTGCGAAAGTCTTGAGCTATTGTTTGTGAAATAGGGAAAAAGAAAAAAGTTTGAAAATTTGAAATTTTTCATTCTTATTTTTGGCTGTTTTGTGCAGCCCCAAACTTTTCTGAAAAAAAAATCAAACTATTATTCTGGACTTCTAACTGAGACTGATTGGAAATCCCTTCAGAAAGTTAACTCTTAATCCCATAAAGCATGAGATAAGTAGACGGCACTGACTGACTGCAGTATTCTCCTTATATGAGAGATGCTATTATATTTTAGTTATTTCTAAATTGCTATTATATTTTAGTTATTTCTAAATTGCTATTATATTTTAGTTATTTCTTCAAAGATTTTCTGCCTTCGGTTCACTGGCTGTTCTTAATCTTAAAGTTATCTGTGTTACTAAGAGTTGTCACTGACTTTGTCAAAAATTAAGAGCTCAGATAAGGCTTGGCAATGGGAGTAGCAAAGCAGCTGGATTTTTCTTTTAACTTAGAAAGCATCTAAATGCATGACCCATTCCAAGAAATATTCACAGTTCTGGCTGAAATTGAGTTACTTCCTAGTGCAGCAGGATTTGTCTAAGTCAGAAATGATCAGTATGACCTCCCTTTCCTACACATCTTTCTGTCTTATATGAAGCTTTACTTGCTTCCTAAAATGTCATCTCAGGTCCTTAAACTGAGAAGTAAGGCTGTAAGAGTAATGTGTTTGCTATGGAGATTTGAAAAGACACGTATAATCCATACGAGATTCTTTTTCACCAGGAATTAAGTTTGCGTGGATCTATTCATTACAGATGCTTAAAAAAAAAATTATCACAATAACAAAGAAATGAATCATTGCAGGACAGGGTTTGGCTATCTTCCAATGTTTCATACCATTAATAATTCTTTCCCACTCTGAATTACCTTCCTTATAGTATCTGCTGGCTTCTCTGATCTCTCTGTTATTTCTTGAGGCCAGAATCTCAATTAACGTATCTTCATCAGTTCCAAGCCCCTGTTAAAAATGATTTTTTTTAAAATGTTATTTAATATTGCAAACTTCAAATTTAAAACCAAAATAAGATGAGAATCACGGACAAGACTTTGAAGATGCCATATGAAACAACACAGAAAAAGGAAGAATGTTTTGCTTTCACCTGATATAATTATTTCAGCTCTTTTAGAATTCATTTTGTAGCATCTAGTGTCACTGTGGCACCCAAAAGAAATATTAAGTGACCGAGCAACATACATAGAAGATAGGAATATAAAAATTACAAAGAAAAATACACTTTTCCTTTTTTATTTTCTCTTAAATAAGCACATATGTAAACATTATGGCTTTCTAGCACTACATCTGCAAATAACTTCCAATTTTCAGAAGGTAAAGAGAGCTCTTTCACACATAATAGCATTGGCAACCCATCTCCTGCAACCCTGAAATCCAACAGAGATTTCTGAGTCTCGTTCTTAGTAGCTGGTTCTGGATAACCACTACTGTTTTATTTTAATAAATAGGGAAAAATAACTACACGAGCTTACAAAATGTAAGACCAGTGTAATTTAAAGGATCTGAGATTTATTTACTTCTCTTTAGTAAAGATACTCTCAGAAGACTTTTTGACTTACTTTCATAGAGGCCCTTAATTCTTCAGCATCAAACTGAGCTGGAGTTTTAAGTAGAGCCACGGCAACATCTTCCAGATGGCCTTTCAGAACCTTTTTCAGGTCTTCTTCCAGACTCTGTGAAGAATAAGGAAGAGTCATACACTCTGTGTCCTGGTTTCAGCTGGAATAATTTTCCTCATAGTGGCTAGTATGGTGCTGTGTTTTGGACTTAGGATGAGAATAATGCTCTAACACACTGATGTTTTAGTTGTTGCAGAGACGTGGTCCACGTCAAGGACTTTTCAGCTTCTCACACTGCACTGCCAGTGAAGAGGCTGGGGGTGCAAAAGAAGGTGGGAGGGGACAGAACCAGGACAGCTGGCCAAACTTACCGAAGGGCTATCCCGTACTATATTATGTCATGCTGAACAATAAAACTGAGGGGAGTTGGCTAGGGGGACTGCCATTGCTTGAGCAGTGTCTGGGCATCAGTTATTAGTGGTGAGCAATGTCATGGTGAATATTTCTTTGGTGTGTTTCTTCATTATTATTATTGTTTTCCCTTCATTTTCTGCTTTATTAAGCTGTCTTTATCTCTTCCTTTTTTTTTTTTTTTTTGATTCTCTTTTTCATCCCACTGAGGGAGAATGAGCAAACAGCTGAGTGGTGCTTAGCTGCCTGCTGGGATAAACCACAACACCCTATAAACTAGCAAAAGGTTAAAAACTGCTGTTCAGGTTCAGTCCAAAAACTAGTTTGATCTCTGACAAATCTTGATCTATATCTTTCCTTTAGTTACTAGAAAGAATTACAAAGAACTACTTGAAATTTCTAATTTGTCATCTTACTGTTAACTAAAGAGTCAAAATTTTCCAGCAAGCATTCAGAAGTGCTTTCATCCATTGCAGGTCACAGTATCACAGAATGGTTAAGGTTAAAATGAACCCCTTTGGAGGTCATCTGGTCCTTCCAGTTCTGATTCTGTCCCCACTTGCTCAAGCAGGGACACCTAGGGCACACTGCCCAGGACCTTGTCCAGAGAGCATCTGAAGACCCCCAAGGAGACAGATTCCACAATGTCTATGGGCCAGTGCTCTGTTATCTGCACAGTAACGATCTTCCTAATGTTTAGATGGAACCTGTTGTGTTCCAGTTTGTGCCCTTTGCCTCTTTTTCTGTCACTGGGTGCCACTGAAAGACCCTGGCTCCATCTTCTTTGCACTTTGGCATTTATATACATTGATTAGGACTCCCTCTAAGGCTCTTTTCTAGGTTCCAAAGTCCAAACTCTCTCAGCTTCTCCTCAGAGGAAACATGCTCCAGTCCCTTGAGCATCTGAGTGGCCCTACATTGGACTCATTGCAGTACTGGAGGCAGGGACAGAACTGGACACACACTCCAGTTGTGGCATCACCAATGCTGAGTAGAACAGAAGGGTAATTTCTCTTGACCTGCTCACAATACTTTGCCTAATGAAGCCAAAAATGACATTAGCCTTCTTAGCAGCAACTACACACTGCTGACTTACGTTCAACTTTGTGTCCACCAGGACCCCCAGGTACTTTTTTTTCCACAGCTGCTTTCAAGCTGGGTGGCCCCTAGCATGTCCTGGTACCTGGAGTTGTTCCTCCCCATGTGCAGGAGTTTGCACTTGTCCTTGCTGAACTTCATTAAGTTCTTGCCAGCCCTGTTCACCCATTTACTGCATCAGAAGGTGGCTCAAAGGCTGCTTAATTTTTAAGAGACGGTAATACTGTATTGCTGTTATGATAATTGAATGACTTAAATGCACTTATCTATATAACCTTATTTATTAGAAAATAATTATAAAAATAAAAAAGTTTTTAAAAAATGCAATGGAAATGCTGTGGACATACTGTAATAACACCCTATATAGATCTGCAAGTGCTGAAGTTATAATTTTGATTATATTCTAATTTGACCAACATTTATGCTTTTTTTTAATTAATTTTTTTAAAAATTTATTTTAAAAAATATTTTCTGATTTATTCTTCCTCCTATTAGTAAATGTTTGGTACTGTATTTTGCTACAATTACAGCTCTGTTCTTCACCAAATGAATGTCTAGGTAATTGCTGTAGGACTAAGATCAGTCTGCTTGGTCAGGATACCTAGGATAACTAATGAGATTATTTCAGAATCAAGAACTATGTTAGGAGTTAGGTCTTTTCTGCTTTTGACCGGGAGCCAAGGGCCAGGGGGTCTAATGATATAATAGCATTAGCCTCCTTGTGCCTCTGAAGTTAAATTTTAATTTAGGTCTTGAAAAAATATAATTGCAACACTGAAGCTTCCTCTGTGGAAGGACAGAACTGTGAAAATCGCAAGCGAGGTTTCCTTAACAAAAACAGAAAATCCAGGCTAAAATGAGACATTAGGCTTGTTTTCTTTTTTGTCCTTTAAAGTCATTTAAAATTACAAAGCCAAACACTATAGGGAATCATTTTCCAAGGAGCAAAGTTTCACTAACTCTGATATGCCAACTGTGCAGTTATAATTTCAATTTAGAGCTACAGGTTCAACTAGAGAAAAATTGCTACAGGAAAAGGTGAAGGGCGATTAAAACCTCTTAAAGAAATACGCAGCAATTCCTAAGCTCTTCAGGTCTAGGGGCTAGCAGTTTTACCATTCAGAATTAGCATTTCACTGCTCCCTGTACACCTGTCCTCATCAGCGTTGCTGTAGTTGTGAAACAACATTATTGTCTTATTTTCTGTCTTATATTCTATCTGGACAAAAAAAAAAATTGTTTAGATGTCCACAAAGTCTCTTACTCTATACCTCTATTTTCCTCAACAGTCTCCCAGTGAAATTTCTGCATTCCTGGTGATTTAGTGATATAAAGGATCTTCTGGGCATTCAAAAACCCAGACAGAATTTTGAAATTTTTTCTTTTTATTTCAAAATGATTGCCACTGCTTTCAAGGGATTATCTCTGGCAATATAGTTTCAGGATACTACTACTGCTGTAGTTTTCATCAACTACAAGTGACAGAATCAGTATAGTCTGTTCTAGAAAGCTAAAGCTAAACGTACCATAAAACACAGGAGCAACACTGCTATTCCAAATGCAAAAGTAAGATTGTCTTGGATATACTATACCTTTCCTTTAGCCTGCTGATAGGCAGCTTTAATCTGCTGACGCTGAGCATTTGTTCTTTTAGTCAAGATGTCAATAATGGTGGCTTCATCCACACCTACAAAACACCAAACAATGTAATAGTGAACACTATGAAAATATAGTGATCTCTAGTGCATCATTTAACCAAATTTTAGTATTTGCATTGTGGTACATTTTGAATGCTTGACACACCAAATTGTAATCAAAACTGTTATCATCTACAGACTTAAAATTAGTGATGCAGTGAAGAAACGAATAGGTTCCTACAGAACACAGAAACGTGTTTCTACAGTATAATAAAGTCTCAAAGTGTTCTAAGTGAAGAACATTAACTACAGAATAACTAAGTATATAGACAATCAGACAGCATACTCAACTTGGCAAGTGACATTGAAAAAGGTTTCTAAGTACAAAGTGCCAAATGTGAATTTCATCAAATAGAGAAGTTTAAAGAAGCATATACTCCATTATCAGCATATTCACTACCTCTTGCATAGATTCTATGGAAATCAAATAAAAAGACTTAGCATTTTTTTATTCTCTAGAAACCAAATTTTTACAACTCCTCCTTCATAAAAATCCAGAAGTTTACTGTTGTATTAAGGTCTGAAATTGTAATACAATGTCAGGATAACAAAGAGTAGAGATTCTTTAACAAGTGGCATAATTAAATGTCTTGCCAGTCTGAGGTACCTCTCCTGTTTTCCATTGCCTCTGGCTCCAATACTCTTTTAAGGCTATTCTCAAAATTTCCCAAGGAATAATTCTAATATAACATGTTACATATTTACTCCTCTTACCTTTTACTGTAATAGCTTTGTCCAGAGCAGCAACATCAGCTGATGGATCGAAGTTTGGGTATGACTGTACTGAATGACCACCTTTTGAACTTTTCTGTAGAAGAGGGAATGAATAAATAAATAAATGCAAATTCCAAAGAATATTTATGCAAAGAAACAGTTTCACATGCCTAAGTAAGCCATGTATTTGGAATTTACTATTATGGGACTATCAAAGAATAAATACTTGTTTTCTAACTACAGATAGCTAAAAAGGCCCAGTACAGTATTAGTATTGGATCTATACCTTTCACACTTCTATTAATCAGAACGTACCTATTTTACATTTCTATTTGTCCAAGTAAGTTAGATCCCACAGGAAAGTATTTCCTAGCTGCCATAATTCAGAAACTGTGTCCAAATTTTAAACTCTCTTAAACCACATTTAAATCCTACAGGTGCTTCCAGTAAAGTGCTAGTGATTTTCTTGTTCATCTTATACAAACTGATTGTGCATTATATTAAGTGAATTTTCAGCTACTCATATTTAATGTTACAAGCACTTCTTCCATGCAAGAGCTTGGGAAAAGTTCAAGCCCGACACTACAAGGAGGTGGAGAACTATTACTCAACTTCTTTGAAACATAAGATATAAAACACGCTTTCTTTAGCATTAGCTATTGGCTGTCTATGGTGAATCCACTCCTTTATGTTGGACACTCCCTAGGCAATGTCTGAAGTACTCTGGGAATAACTGGGAATGATAAATTCCACTACATCAACAATTATATGGTTTGCCCTAAGTCAACAATATGACTAATCAATTTGCTGATAGGGCCTGTAACACAACAGTATTATCTCAAATGCCATACTCATTACCTTCTTCTGTAGAACCTATAAAATGCCTTGAGATCCTTGGAGCAAATATTTCTAATAAAGCTCCCTTTGGTATGATATGGTTGAGATTATTTTTTTGCAACAAAAGTGAAGTTTAACTAAACTTTGTTTTAGAATCAACTATAGTATTTTATCTTATCTTCAAGAACTCTCTATTTTATTTATTTATTTAATCTGTTGCATGTACAGGACAAATGGCAAGGTCTTAGGGATATGTTTCACATACAGCATTCTGTATTGAATACTTGCATACCTGTAACATCTGCTGGTTAAGTAAGTTGGAGTTTCATTAGAGCAGAGAGACTGTATTTATAAGCAATGTCTTGCTTAATTTAAAGAAAAAAAATCAGTGTGACCTGTGTAGCAAGCCAAGAGCTAAACAGGATGAATTTAGTGTGTGTTTCCCAGGCATGCCAGGTTTAGTCTTTGTATACTGCTTTCCATGACAAATTTACCCACTACCTAAACAAAAAACTGTCTGTAACCTCCATAACTAGAATGACTAAGGACAGGATTGCATGGGATAAGGGACGGTGGATACAAAGTTTTATACATAAAATACTATGTAGTGAAAATTACACAATCTAGAGAGATCTACAGCAGAAAACTTTATTTACTGAAATTCCAAAGTTCTATTTTTTCAAGATGAAAGTTGTTTTAAAGATTTCCAGTGATTTCACAGTGTGTCACTTTGTCTTTGCTGACACTAATTTCTGTATCTTAATCAACTTCATTATTAAAAAGACTTTCCACATCTATTGCAATAACTCTTCTTACTCATCACCACGAGTCTTCCTTCTAATCAGTATCAATACTGATCATCTGAGATGTTTTACTACATACAATGACTCTTCCCACATACTTTCTTCTTCTAATAAAAATCACAGAATGGTAGAAGTTGGAAGGGATCCTTAAAGATCATCTAGTTCTAACCCCCCTGACATGGACAGGGACACCTCCCACTAGACCAGGTTGCCAATCCAACCTGACCTTGAACACACCCAGAACTTCTCTACAAAACCTGTTTCAGTGCCTTATCACCCTCATACTAAACAATTTTTTCCTTATACTCAACGTAAATCTACCCTCTCTGAGTTTAAAACCATTACTCCTTGTCCTATCACTGCACTCCCTGACAAAGAGTCACTCCCCAACAGGGCTTTCTTGTAGGCCCCACTTATGTACTGGAAGGCCATTATAAGGGCTTCCCAAAGCTCTTCCTCTTCTCCAGACTGAGTAAGAAATATACTAGTGACTTCAGTTCCTCCTTTACATTCTGGGGCTCCAACACATGGCTTCTTGTATCTCAGTCTTAGCATCTTTCTCAAATACGTCATCTGAACAGGTTCTTACAGATATGCATACTGTACATCAGATTACTACTTTAAAGAGGATGACTTAAGTGAATCGATGCCTGCCCAGTAGGAATGACAATTTCATTACAGCACTAGTTTGTCCTGAAACTGATACACATACAGAAGAGTATTTTCTCATCTTATAGGAGATTTACTAGTTTATAATAGTATATTATATGATGCAATAAAATTGGTTTCCAGTTTTAATCACCTGGATTTTTGCAACAGTTTTTCTCCCTTTGAGCATATGAAAGATGTGGGGTGGCCTATGGCTTTAAGACACTCCTAAAGGCACTAGAAAATAAATATAATGACCTCAACAGGTGATAACACTTACAATACATTCCTGCTCCTGATTATCCATGAACCATGCCTGCTTCAGGAATTCCGATACCATAGCCATGTTGACAGAGTATCTGTGAAGAGATGCATCAAGTTTTTTTGTTGTTGTTGTTTTTCTTTTTTTTTTTTTTAAATGATTTTCATCACCAATGAAACTCAAGGTTTCCCATTCATAAAACCCTTACTCTTTAACTGACAACTGGGGCCATTTCCCAAACAGTAATTGGCTTGTACTCTCGAAAGCTGGCAACTTTTGTTTATATTTGGCAGTTGGCTGCTCAACAATACACACTTAAACTACTGCTAGAAATTTCATACTAAAAATAAAACAGTAAACTAACTGGATTTTATATGTATTTGGTATGGCTAATCCTAAGCATTAACACTGATTTTCAAAGGGATATTACCAGAAACAAATTAATCATCTTTCCCCATTTGTTAAGGTATCAGGTATGTAAATTTAGCTTACTGACTACTTGATTCTTTTCAAAGTCAGTGGTAAATAACTTTTCCTGTCTGATCATCTTCCAAGGTTGGAGCTCTTGTATGTTAAGGCAAAAGATATTCTCATTCCCTTGTTAAGTACACTCTCACGTAATTTCTTCC
Source organism: Nettapus auritus (assembly GCA_011076525.1). Classification (NCBI taxonomy): domain Eukaryota; kingdom Metazoa; phylum Chordata; class Aves; order Anseriformes; family Anatidae; genus Nettapus; species Nettapus auritus. The sequence goes on from CM021797.1 coordinate 37,520,101, forward strand.
AATAGCTCCTTCTTAAGAAAGATGAATAGAAGCAGTCTCACATACACTGGTCCTTATTTCTTACATATTTTATTTAAAAAACCTATTCATTTAATAATGAGTAGGTTGCTTCACAATGACCTTGGTATCAAGAATATTGTTTGCTAGTAGGAACAGTTCCTAGAACTAGGAAACTAGTATTTTATCAAATAAAGTACTGTTTGTCTGTTCAGAATGGATGTTTTCTCATCAAAACACACTTGTCCATAGAAACTTTAGGGAAGGCTTGGTTTTAAAGTATACATATAAATAATAAGCTAAACGTTGTTGGTTGAACTTCTTTGAAGAACAGTTCACATACCTAGCATGAAGAGACAAAGTGCTACTTGCAATGGTGTGTATTTTAATCTAATCTAATATAAAGATCATACACACAATTAAAAAACAAACAAACAATGCTTACATTGTTAACACATTTACCTTATTTATGCCTTGTGGTCCACAGGAGGAGTAATGAGCAGTATTTAAATCAACACAATCCTGGGAAAAAGCAATGTGTCTATAACATTGCTGTTTTCCTCACAGAAAAACTGCACAAAGTACTTCCAGGTATGACTGCCAACAAAGAAGCAGGTTCACCAGTCCTCTTCAAGTTTTCAGCCCAGCTCCACCCTTTCCTCCTCTCTCCACCTACACTCCCTCTTCCCCAGCAAACTCTCTGCTTCTCTAATCTTCTCACAGCCCTGAAGGCACAGAATTCATAGAAAACCTGAACCTGACTGTGAATGTATGTTTATGTTACCTAAAGTAGTTGTCAACTTGGCAAATTATAGTCAGAATATTGCGTAAATTGTAAGGACCAACTTTTAAGCACATCATTTACTGATTTACTGATTATCAGAAAGCATACTTATGTTGCTCTTCAAAAAAATAAATAAATAAAACAATCAGGCTGTTATGGTGACTCCTATACTACCTTTGTATTGACAGCTAAAGTAAATGAGGTCATATGAATTGATGTAGTATTTGAAGTTCTGCTGCATTTTTTAATAGCACACACAAAGGCCACGTGCAGAAGGATAAAATATTTTAGAGTCTTTGTATGGGACTGAGACCCGTTTACCTAGTTACCAGCACTGATGTGTATGCCACCAATAGATTCAGTGTCTCCCTGTTTAAAGCTACAAAACAAGATTCACAGCAGTAGATCTGAGAAGAGGTGGAACCAAAACTGCATTTTGGTTTCTAGAGTTACATAGTTCAGAAATAAAGTTAGAGCTGGGTCCAGAGAGAACTGTTAATATCTGTATTTCTTCTGTCTGCCCACCCCACTCCAGCTCTAGAGGTTTTGATGCTCATGGGGTTAGCTATAGTAAAAGACTTCTAGCCTATATTAATTTGGGTTAATTAAGTCTCTAAGCCTTTATGCCTAACCTAATTTAAATTACAAATACAGTAAAATAATTTTGTATATACATATATATATATATATAAAAGACTAAACCTTTATTTTTGGTTCTATTTAAATAAAGACACTTTGACATTTTGTCCATATATTTCTATTTTGTAATCAAACAACATAATTTCAAAAGAAGTCCAAGTGGGCAACAGTTCTTGAAAGAGCTGAAGACCTTACTTTGCTTGCATTGTCTCAGAAAGTTAAGAAGCCTGTTTACACACAAAATTGTTTGCCTGCTCTATAAGAATCTATGGGTATCTTTAAGGGGGAGGTGTGAGAGGTGAGAGAAGAGGGAGAAAGAGGGAGATAGAGGCCTGGAATAGAGGAAGACAGCGCCTTTACAGAGTAGAGGTTTTTTACCAGAGCTTTGACTCTAAAATGCTAACAGTTCATGTTAGAAAAGCCTAGATCCAGGAGGGATAATTTCAAAGTATTATTTTACTTCAGTAAGAAAAAGTCTTAAAGAACTGCTGATCTGACTGTTTAACTGAAAACCCAGTTAATAGAGGATCATATATTTAAAATTTGTTTGATTTAAAAAAAAAAAAAGTTATTTTTGTGCATCTTATCATTCCCAGCTGGAATGATAAACATTTAACTAGAATGAAATATCAAGCAGAGATCCAGACTAAAAGTCCTAGCTCTTCCTTCACAAGAGTTACTGCAATGCTGTCTCCCAGTCCCCAGAAATGGGAAGATTCCAATTAATTAAAGTTTTGAGTAAATATGCAGTATCTTTGAAAATATTTTAAGCCAAACTTTTACACTCCTTCCTTACATTTAATCATAACATGAGCTCTATCTGATATATTATCTCTGGTCCCATCTTTGCTGGCTTGAACAGTGGGACTGAGTGCACCCTCCGCAAGTTTGCCAGATGACACCAAGCTATCTGGTGTGGTCAACATGCTTGAGGAAAGGGACAGCATCCATAAGGACCTGGGCAGGCTTAAGAGGTGCACCTCTGTGGACATCATGAAGTTCTGTAAGGTCTTGCATTTGGGCTGAGACAATCCTAAACACAAATACAGGCTGGGTAAAGCATGGATTGATAGCAGTCCTGTTGAAAAGGACCCAAGAGCACTGGTTAATGAGAAGCCCAACATGTACCAGCGATGCGAACTTGCAGCCCAGGAAGCCAGCCAAATCCTGCACTTCCAAAGAAATGCGTGGCCAGCAGGTCAAGGGAGGTGATTCTCCCCCTCTACTCTGCTCTTGTAAGACCCCACTTAGAGCACTGCATTCAGCCCTAGGGCCCCCAGCACATGAAGGACATGGACCTATTATAACAAGTCCAGAGAAGGGCCATGAAGATGATCGAAGGACTGGAGCACCTCTCTTGTGAAGACAGGCAGAGGGAGTCAGGGTTGTTCAGCCTGGATAAGAGAAAGCTCTTGGGACACCTTAAAGCTGCCTTCTAATACCTAAATGGGACCCTACAGGAAAGTTGGGGAGGGACTCTGTGAGGGAGTGCTGTGATAGGACAAGTAATGGCTTTAAACTAAAAGGGTAGATTTAGATTAGATATAAAGAATAAATTATTTACTGTGAGAGGCACTGGAACATATTGCTCAGAGAAGCTGTGGATGCCCCATCCCTGGAAGTGTCCAAGGACTGGCTGGATAGGGCTTTAAGCAAGCTGGTCCAGTCGAAGGTATCCCTCCATGGCAGGGGGGTTGGAATTAGATGATCTTTAAGGTCCCTTCCAACCCAAACCATTCTATGATTCTGTGGTTTCTGTCCAATGCTAGTTACTAAGATCTTGATGTAAATTGAGGTCATTAAACTGTATCAGAATAGCAGACAGTAGACATAACACAACAATTTCCTTTACAGTGGGAAAGTCTACCAAATACAAATGATACATCAGAAGGAAAAACGACTTCACCAACAAATTAAATGGCAAGTATTATCAGAACAAACCTCAAATGCTAGAGCCCTTGTTTATGCCACATTTAGCCAAATTTCTGTGTTATAACAGCATAGGGTTGCTCTTATGTCCCTTAAAGATTGCTTTGCCTCATTTTCATCACTGTTTGAGTAAAGATTCCTCTACTGTTCCAATGCAGCAAACTGATGTTGAAGTATCAGGTGCTTTTTCTTTAGTTTCTGTACATAGCACATTTGTTTTCCAGTAACTTCAATTTTGCTGCAAATACAAAGCGAAAGCATTGGAAACAGCCAAATCCAAGTAAGTCTACTTTATTTAAGCTACTTTTCTTCAACTTCTTGTGTAAAGAGGAAAGGAATGAGGAAAAAAAAAAAAAAGTAAAAATAAAAATGAAGTGATTGTCCAGGAACCTCTGTGTACATTATCCATGTTAAAACTAAAGGAATTTCTTCTGCCCACACCCATCTTTCCCTGTATCAGCAAATCCAACCCACAGAAAATTACAACAGATCACTTGAAAAACAGTGTTCAATTCTTAAAGTTTGTCAGGTCTACAGACAACAATAAAGAATTACAAAAACCTACCTTATTTTCCACAAATACTACTCCTCAGGATGGCACAGTCAGGATAAGAGAGCAGAGAGCTGGCAATGCTTTTATAGTGTCGTGCATGAGGCCCCGCCTAGCAACCCAAGTGTTTCCACAGCCACAACAACTGGCTGCTTTTTGCTAGCAGCTAAATTTGGGTGCTTTCCAAAACACGGAACCACAGGAAAAAAAGAAAAAGAAAAAAAAAAAAAAAAAGTCATTGCAAAACTATGTACTGGAGGGAGACAGCAGGAGCACATTTCAGAAGGGAAAAGATGACTAATGGTCAGTCTTTGGTAGCTCTTATCCCCTGGCCTACTACATCCCTCACTGTAGTAAATTAATTTTAAATCTTTCAGGATCATAAGATTAACATGCTAAAGAGAAAAATCAAATTTGAGTTACTCCCTTCACATTTTGACATGTCTGATACAACTCTGAAGTGAACATACTATGATACCTCATTCCTCAGTGAAACTTTGAAAGAAAAAAGAAAAGTGGAGAAGAGTTGACACAAGTCTGACCCTTCACTGAGCTCGATGGCTATAAGCTCTGCTTCTTATGCCCATGAATTCAGGACAGAAGTGGTCCAGGAATAAGATATCACTGAAAGTGAATATGTATACAGTCTATCAAAATGGGGTTTTGTTTGTTTGTTTGTGTGTTGTTTTCTATTTATGGAAACAAAGCACCTGGAAGCAGGCAGGATTAATAGAAGGGCAAATATTTACACATATAATTAAAAAGAGGTTTGCCAGTCTGCCAGAAGCGGTTTTCTGCAAGCACTTCCTCACCATGCCAGCCAGACACATATCCAGAGCACAGCACCATGCAGCATATCAGTAACATCTCAGATTAGCCTAGAACAAGTCAGTGAAGAAATACCAGTTCCTGAAACAGAAATACTTACAGCTAGCAGCTTGGCCTCCCAGCTGCCTGTTGCTTTACTTTCTGCTGATCTGGATCTCCTGCAACACACCGATACCTTCAGAATGAAGAAGCGTGGCTGATCTGCCACTGATAAACATGCATGATCATGAAGGAGGAAGGGGAACAGACTGCTAGATAGCATTACAGGGGACACCTGCAAATTCCTTAAGTATATCACTTCACTGCAACATTTTCATAAATCACACATATTGTACAGTTGTTAAAATAGCCCAATCTAGATCTGTAGAAACTGTCAGGGCCCTGAGCCTGTTCTCCCTGAGGGGTTTCATTGCAGTGTCTCGAGGCCAACTCAGGATCAGTGTAGCTGGGGCCCCCATTCTACTGGGGGCCATGGCAGAGTGCCCTGCAATGCTGTGGGAGGCAGTGGCCAGGCACAGCACAGCCCTGGGAGCTGCCTTCAGTGTCCTAGCTCTTAGCCCTGTCTGAGCCACCCACCCTTCACAGCCAGGCTGGGACTGGGCCTGGACCTTCTTCTCCCTGCTGCGGAAGAACACCTCCATCTCTGTAGAGGTGCTCAGAACTGGGGCTGCCCTGGTGCCTCCAGGGGTGGTAGACAGGACAAGTTCCGGGGCCTTGCTCTGCCCCCCTATGGGGATCCACTATCATCTCAGCCCACAAGAAGACCCCAGTCCCCCAACTCTCTGACAGTATTTATCCCCTGCACATTTCTTTCTTTTTCTTTTCTTTTCTTTTCTTTTCTTTTCTTTTCTTTTCTTTTCTTTTCTTTTCTTTTCTTTTCTTTTCTTTTCTTTTCTTTTCTTTTCTTTTCTTTTTTCTTTTCTTTTCTTTTCTTTTCTTTTCTTTTCTTTTCTTTTCTTTTTCTTCTCTTCTCTTCTCTTCTCTTCTCTTCTCTTCTCTTCTCTTCTCTTCTCTTCTCTTCTCTTCTCTTCTCTTCTCTTCTCTTCTCTTCTCTTCTCTTCTCTTCTCTT
>CM021797.1:37545628-37563526 GCA_011076525.1 Nettapus auritus
TACTACTACTACTACTACTACTACTACTACTACTACTACTACTACTACTAAATTAATAATAATAAATTAACCTCCTGACTTCTGTGCTCTGTCTCTGGAGGGTAGCAAGCTGACTTAAAAAAGATTTCCATTTGCAGGACCCAGCTTCATAGTCTTGATTCCTGCAGAAGACAAACTAGTAGAAGCTACAAGACTGAAATAAAAGGTGGATAGATAGGTAAAGGATGCAAAGCAAATAAGCATGCATAGCTCAAATTAAATATGTGCTTGTACCTTTTCTATTGGTTTTGTTCCAACCTTTTTAATAAGAAAATGGGAAAGGTAGAATAATAACTTTTCTGATAATGCCTCTGTTTACATGCATTTGTTTTCCATGCAGACAGCAAAAGCTGCACATTTACTCTTCAGTGTGCTGATTTTAAATGTGAGAACATCCTTTGTTTCTCATCAAGTGTTTAGCAGTGGTATATGCAATGAGACAGCAACCAACTAACACTTAGGAAAAAGAGTAATAAGAGTATTGTGTGCTAAATTTCCACAGAAGAAAGACGCGTACAAAGTTCTTGTACTGTGAGAGGAACTAAAATGATGCCCTTCTAAAGTACCCAAATAATCCAGCGTAATAAGGGATTTAAAGCTGAAAAGAAATAGCATATTGAGATCCAATTTTGGGAGTGAGAGTGATGTAAAATTTATATAAAAGTTAACTTTTTTAGCAGAAAACAAATCTATTCAGATTGTACCCTAAAGAACCTGTTTAGCCACATTTCTGAAATCATATTTTAAGCAATACTAGGCAGAAATAGACAATCTATCAGGGAAGGAAAAAATAGTAAAATGTAGTTTTGTAGGATGATTCAGTCCTCCAACCCAAGTTCCAAAGCTATGTCTATAATACTACAAAGAAATGAATGGAGGTTACATAAAACTCCAGACTACTTCCAACGTTGTATTATCAGTTATTATGTGCAACATTACTATACAGATGATGCAGGTATTTTCTCACAATTTTTAAATTTCCTGCTCTGTGAAAGCAAGCTTGGACATTTCTTTGAAAAAGTCTTTAGCAGAAGTCTCTACTTAGAAAGGGAAAATTAGAATAAAGTCTATTATCAGAAAAACTATGGAGTTTTGTATACAGTTTGGATGGTGAGGTTCTTTTCAAGTAAAAAAAAACATTCGGACTTTCCGATCTCGGAAAAAATAACTAATGGAGATTGTAATTGAAGATTTGAAGTCTAAAAAATTAATTAATTAATTAATATTTATACTAGACAACTCCTTGAATTATGGATTTACACTTGCATTTAGACAGTTCTGATCATGAGATAAACTGTCCTGTGTACTAGTTTCATTGAATTGCAGACTAGTTAGCCTGGTCATAAAGTAAGTTTTTTTTTATCCCATCAAAACAGGCAGCATCCTTACTGCATGAATGAAAAAAAGAGAATCAAAACTCTTTAGATGTAATCTTTTCCTTCTAAATTAGTGCTATTTGAGGTACAGAGATGATACTGAAGATGAATATAAAACTATTTATAGTGTAATTTTTATTATTATTATTAACAAGGAGAGTGAAAAAAAAAATTATTAGTATCCTTACCACAGTAAGAATCAAGCAGGTGACATTTCTCACTTTACTGAAATAACTCTCTTAACACTAAATGCCGTACTCAGAAGTTCTTCTCATCTTTAATCTTATCTTAAAACTTATTTATAAATATTTCTGTGGTGTTTCCATTAAGATTTTCTACAGCAGTTCTTTTTATGGAGGAGAGTACTTCTTTCTCTTTCTCAGTGCCATCAAACAATACTATATTCAACATAGCCTTCATCAAACTTTCCTATACTAGAGCTTATGAGCACTAGTGTATGAGCACTAGAGCTTATGTAAGCTTCCTCTTCTGGTCAGAGCTTTTATGCTTTAGCTTTTGTTTTGCCTTTCTTTCTTTCTTTCTTTGATTCTCTCCCCATTCAACTGGAGGGGGGGAAGGAGGGGAGGGAAGGGATAGGGTGAATGTATCTTTGTGGTGCTCAGCTGCCTACTGTGCTTAATCTACACCATGAAAGAGTAACTGTATAGGAACATATTCATGTGCTGTTTCTTTGGCTACTGCTCCTAAGCAAAATGATTGGACAAACATAAAAAATATTGCTGACTGGTGATTGTGGGTGGAAAAATGAGTGAAATAAGTCAAATATTTGTTATACTGTGATCATTCTCATTACATATTAACTGAATTATCTTGAGTTGTTGGTGTGCCCAAAATCATCAGAAAAAGTAATCACTACCAGAATACATCAGAACCTTTATTATTATTATTATTGAGGAAAATCATCCTACAAGATTCTCTAGAAGTGTGAAGCTAATTAAGGAGAGAAAGTAGCAGTGAGGCAAGAGATTTACTGTTGAATGGAGTCTGTCTAGGAGAGATCATGAAGTCTTGCAATATGATCCTGAGACAAAAGTGTCACTAGGAAAACTGTGTTCCTGTAAAAAAAAAACAAACAAAAAAAAGAAAACAAAAAAAAAAAAAAAAAAAAAAAAAAAAACTTCACTTTTACCACTAAAAATGAATAAAAAAGGGTAAATTACAGAAAAAGGCTACAGAGAAAACATCTACCCATTTACTCATTTACTCTGTTAAAGCATTAAAACAAAAATTAAAAGTCCATTACTATTTGAGCTTGCCACGCAGACCAGAAGTGAATCTGAGTTGAAGCTACACTGTCTGTATAGTGTAGAGAGTTGCAGTCATTACAGAATACAATGAGTCATGATTGTAAAATCACGATCTGGAAGCCTCTTTGAAAGATGTAGTAGTGATTGGTATCTTTAACAATTGCTCTTGTGTGCTGTGTTTCAGTGCTCTGTAGTCACCCACAATAAATAGATTCCATTCTGAAACGAAAAGCACCCAGTCAAGAAGGTAATTCAGTTCCTTTTGAATTTGCCTATGGGAAAGTAATTTAGGAACACTTTGAAGAGTTTTTTTTATGAAAGAACAGAGTATTGAGCTTTATTGTGAGTGTTATTACCCATTATAGCTGAGAAGATCAGGTGAGGACCTTTCATCTGGAGTAAGAACAATCCCTGCTCAAGCTGCATTTCTCAGTCTGCAATATGACAACATTTTGTGTGCTTCATAAGATATATACAACTTCAACCAGTCAGTGTTATTTTCAGTATTTGCTTTGCCAACATCATAATGCTTGATGGCCTTGGTTACTTCCGGAAGAGTAACTTGAAGGCTTTGTCAGGGTGCATAAACCAAATTTTTAAAAACTTTAAGCTATTTAATACCATGTTCACAAGCAGCAAGAAAATGACAATGTTGAGATCCATAGCTATATAGCAGGATACTCTGTAATGAAATGAGTTCAGTTGAACTGATATCCACTTATATTTTCATTTCTGCATATATGTTCTGAGTGTTTCCTGAAAAGCTTATCTTTCATACTTCAGATTTGGAATCAGTTATTTTCTTCTTAACATAAGTGTTTATGTGTAGCTGTTCTATACACCATGAAGAGAGAGAAAACAAAACAAAACAAAACAAAAACAACAACAACAACAAATATATGCCTTTCCCTACAGAAGCTGTGAGACAGGCACAGGGAAAAAAAAAAAAAAAAAAAAAAATATTTTCCACAGATCATTTGGTGGAAGTTGCATGAGACTAGGGTAGGTTTTATTCAGTACAGAAGACAGTGAATTCTGGATTCTGGAACCTTCATTTCATGGAACTTGATATGTTGTCAGTTTAGCCTTTAACAGCTAAATCTGACAGTCAAACCAAAATTAAGTCACCAAATGGAGCTAGATTTCAAATGAGACGGAAAGACAAAACCTAAAACTATATGTTTGCTCTGATCCACTTTCAAAAAACTCACCCAGGCTCACTGCTAAACCAACTGACACTATAGTATTTTTATCCTAAACTGAATTTGGAGTGTGATCTTACAAAACTGTTATTGTTTTGTGAAATCAGCTCTTAAAGTCCCTAATCTGAATACCTCCTCCTAGTATTTTATTACCAATAATCACTTCACTTGTTTTTCCAGATGCATGGGTACGAACAGTTACCCCTTCACACTCTTGTGTTCCTGAAGATTCAGTAAGAAGTGATCCTGAAACTAAACCACAGACCACCATTCACTCATCTGTTCCTCTACCAGGCAGCGTTACGGATTTTTCAGGGGAGATACAAGACCATCCTTCATGTGTGATTAAAAGTGTAATGCTTGAAGAGACACCTGAGCAGGGTGAGCAGCACTTTTTGACTTTCAGATTGAGAGCATACTGTTTTCCACAGAAGGGCAGACTGGTACTCCATTACCATATTGTAGTCTCTTAACAGCAGAACTGAATAAATGTTATATCTCATCTTGCATCATCAGTGCTAGCACAGCATGAATATGGGTGAGTGTGAGTATGGCCTAGATGTGAGAGTTTCTCTCATGATACATCATGTAAGTAATGGAACTTGTCCTCCAGGGCCTCATATACAGTAGAGACCTATTTGCCCATTAAAACCAAAGTCAGAAGGAGAACAGAACTAAATGTATTATGTGTTCTGTATCTGTAACTTCTACAACAAGGTTGGTAACCTACCTGACTCTCCCTAAAAAGTATCAAAAAATACAGTTGCAGTTATTCAGAAATAATGTCTGCCTAGTCTGTGTCATATAGACTATGACAGCTATGGTTAAATGTTTGGGAATAACACTTATAAAATTACCCAGCTAATGTGTAAAAAGAAGGTGTTTTTTGCCAAACAATAAACAAAAAGAAGAAAAACTGGGATTTTCCTTTGAGGAAGGTAAATATTATACCTAGAGACAGAGATATCACAGAGTTCTGAAGCACAAACATGTTGGGAAAAGGTATATTCAGCAGCACTGGGAGTCTTTAGCTAAGCTAAAGAGAGGAGCCACATAAAAGACTGATTTTAGCATTCATGATTTGTGGGAGTTCCCCAGGGACTACTGTAGGCTGGAGGGGAACTTTGCAGTCATTTCAGCAAATGCTATAGCAAACTCCTATTTTTGCATTTTATTATTATTTTTTCCATTAGGAAACAATCTAGTATATCTAATTTCCATTAAGGATTTCAAGATTAACCTTTATGCTAGGCAGTAAGATAGAACCTACAATCCTGGCCTGCAACCATTGATGTTCTACTGGCTGATTTTGCCAAAAGTAGGATTATGCAAAGTGGAGGGCTTTTTCAAGAATAACTATGGTTTCAGGTAATCCAATGTGGTTCAAAGAAAGCCAAATATGAATCAAAATATAGATCTGATATCTCAAAGTCCTTTCAGAAGTAATTATTCTCTATATAATTTGACATGCACATTCTATGTTGACATAATTCACAGAATATAAACTTATATATATATATATATACACTTAATGATGTATATAAAATATAGTGATGTGATTAAGTTTAAGAATAACTTGAGCTAAGGGTACTCTTCTCCACACATTTATACAGTTACATATTTTACAATTATCAAAACTGGGCTTTAAAAAACAAGACTTTAATGCTTGTATGGGAATAGCACCTGGTGATTCCACCTAGAAGCTGAATAAATTATATTTTAAAACAGTACATTCTGTAACAATATGCCCAATAAAAATAAAGAGACGTATTTGATTGTAAAAAATAAAAATAAAAAATCATTCTACTAGAGGTGAATGAATACTGCTTTAGGAACTCAGAAAATGTAGCTCTATATCTAAATTTCACCATTGGCCAAAAAATCCTTACTTTCTGATAATTCTTTCACCCTATTTAAATAGTCTGAAGACACCTTTCAGATGCTATTCTCATTTTTACACCAGAACACTTGGAGAGGATGTTCTTGTGTTTTTTTGTTTGTTTGTTTGTTTGTTTGTTTGTTTGTTTTTTTCTCAGAAATGAGCTCCTGCATGCAGGAGCTTTGCATGCATGTACTCACTACAGTACTTACTAAAAGTCTGGGTTATGTATATCTCCTCCAATAATGTGCTTACACTCACACACACATGTAGAATAACAAAATGGTCAAGGTTGGAAGAGACCTCTGAAGATCACCTACTTCTTCTTGTCTTCGTTGTCGTCCACCCCCCACACCTGGCCAAGCAGGATCATCCAGAGCATATTGTGCAGGATGGCACCCAGGCAGGTTTTGAATATCCCCAGAGAAGGAGACTCTACAACCTCTGTGGGCAGCCTGTTCCAGTGCTCTGTCACCCTCACAGCAGAGAAGTGTCCCCTCATATTCAGCTGGAATTTCCTGTGCTTCAGTTTGTTTCCATTGCCTCTTGTCCTGCCTCTGGGCACAACTGAAAAGACCACCTTCATCCTCTCAGCACCCTCACCTCAGATATTTATATATATTAATACTTAATTTCAATGATATTGGGAAAAATCCAGTATTTTGGTTTTGACAGAAGCTGAGAACCAAGTCTGGAGGGAACACTTAATTTTAAATTTATCTCTATTTATACATATATATATATATATACATATATACATATATGTATTATATATATACAAATATTCAAAGCTCAGACATATATTACATTCATGTCCTTTTTTGTAGTTCTCTTAAGGATTCCCTGATCTGCAAATCTTTGCTATCAATTTTACTCATTCAAAAATCTATTGGTCCCAACAGAATAAGCACATACTATATTTGAATCTAATGATTTAATCAAGAGAATCAGAAAATTGCAATGATTCAATGATTCAATTGTAATGATTTACTCGATTTTAAATTTACTTTTTTACAGATGGGGAGGGAAAATTTTGGCTGCACAAAATTGGAATGAGTATAAACAAGTGGTCACTACTGAATTCCCTGATTGGTTGGGGTGAAAACAGAGCTCCAGAAAAAGGTATAGTAAATGTATATTTACGTTTAAAAAGGTATAGTAAATGTATAGTAAATATTATTCTTCTTTTCTTGATCACATACTACATTACATAAATGTGTTTTGGGGGAGATTTTTTTTTTCTTTTTTGTATGTGAGCTTGAGCTTAGATTTCTGAATCCAACCAAATAGCTTGGATTTATATAAGTTACCATTTTAAGTAATCAGAACACAATCTCTTCTGACCTTACACATCTTTCAGTTAAATATTATATTTAGATAAGGATTATGGTACTCAAAATAATTTCCTAATAAGAAGTTAACAGTTGTGTTAAGCCAGTCAGAGATGTCTGATCTAGAAGGAAAAATAATAAATGAAAAAAAAAAAAAGTGTTTTGTTTTGTTTTGTTTTGTTTTTTAATCATGCTGTGATATAAATATAGGTCTTTCAACATAACTTGTAAAACGCAGTTATGAATGAGGCTTTAAAATGTCCTATTCTTAGCTCTGATAAAAGTTTTATTAAGAGGTAGCAGTTTTCTGCATAATTTTTTAAGCTAAGTTTTCATTTGTAGCTCTGGTATAGTTAGCTTCAGACTACTCATGGATAATTGTCAAACAATATAACTATGTGTAATGGTCTGCACAAGTCAAAGCTGACAAGTCAAAGTTGCTAAAACTCCTTTCCCAAGGATCTGTTTCCTTTGCTATCAGACAAAAAGGTATGTTTTAAGATGATACTTGCTGTTCTATGCAAAAATTTTAGAATATAACATGTAGATCTGTATTTTGCTGTGCAGTTCCTTACTTCCAGTCAATAAAGTCATTTTTGGTATAATACAGATAATCAAAATACATCTGGAATTTGTTCTGATGCTGACCACAAACTGACAGAGCTTGAAGACTGCAAAACCAAAGAAGTGCCATATATTCCATACAAATTAGCTACATTATATATCATCAAGGTAAAAAGCAAAACAAAGCATATATACATATAAACATATATATACATGAATATATACATATAAACACACACATATATATAAATATATAGTATATTTTGCCATCTTAGGTGATGTCCTGGTTTCAGCTAGGATAATTTTGCTCACAGTAACTGGTAGGGTGCTATGTTTTGGATTAGGATGAGAAGAGTGTCAATAACACAATTATGTTTTAATTGTTGCAGAGCAACACTCACTTTACCAGATAAAACTGCCCCTGTCTTGGAACTACTACTACTAATAATGTGTACGAAACAAATGATGCACACTACAATTGCTCACCACCCACTGAACAATGCCCAGCCTATCCCTGAGTAGCCAGCCCCCCACCCTGGCTAGCCACCCCTATATATTGTTAGCATGACGTCAGATGGTATGGAATACCCCTTTGGCCAGTTTGGGTCAGCTGTCCTGGGTCTCTCCCCTCCCAGCTCCTACTGCACCCCTAGCCTGCCCGCTGGCAGGACAGAACGAGAAGCTGAAAAGTCCTGGGTTTAGTGTAAGCACTGCTCTGCAACAATTAAAACATTTGTGTGATACCAACATTATTCTCATCCTAAATCCAAAACACAGTACCCTACCAGCTACTAGGAGGAAAATTAACTCTATCCTAGCCAAAACCAGGACAGAACAACATACAGAATGGCTGGTGGCTCTAGCTTCTGCAGCTGTCTGAAGAACCAAGAAAAGCTGATAAAGGCGAATAAAGGGAGGCACCTCAGGATGAAAGAAAACTTTCACTTCCATGGGCTAATTCCAGTTTTGCAAACTGTTGCACAATGTGGGAATTCACATAGAAACTCTTCTAAAACATAATCACAGAATCAATCACAGAATGGCCAAGGTTGGAAGGGACCTCTGAAGATCACCTTGTCCAACCTCCCTGAGCAGGATCACCTAGAGCACATTGTGCAGGATGGCATCCAGGTGTGTTTTGAATATCTTCAGAGAAGGAGACTCCACAATCTCTCTGGGCAACCTGTTCCAGTGCTCTGTCACCCTCTCAGTAAAGTGCCCCCTCTGCAACAATTAAAACATCAGTGTGTTATCAACACTCTTCTCATCCTAATCCAAAACATACCATCCTACCAGCAACTAGGTGGAAAATGAACTCTATCCTAGGTGAAACTAGGACTTATATAATCAGATACTGAGTTGCTTAAATTTGTGTGTTTCTGGTAGGTGTCTAAAGGTACAAAAAAAACCAACACACTTGTAACTTGATTGAGAAAACCAGTGTCTTCCCATATGTTTCTCATTGATCCTTGATTGCTAAAAGTAGCTTTTGACTTTCTGTGTGAAGTTTCGTTGCAATATCAGCATTTCTGGTACCATTAGTAGAAAACTCACTAGCCTGGTAAGGCCCATTGATTGCCAGTGATAAGCATGCCAAAATTTGATGGACTGCATAATAGTAAGATCCTTCAGTCTGCTCCACTATGTGCTAGGTACAATGAAGAACATTTTAACGTTTCTACACCAATGCACACAGCATGAGGAACAAGCAAGAGGAGCTAGAAGCCTTAGCTCAGTACCAGATATACAACATCATTGACATGAGCAAAATGTGATGGGAGCAGTCCTGTGACTGGAATGTTACAATGGATGGTTATAGGCTCTTCAGAAGGTTTGGGCAAGTCAGGCAAGGTGTAGAAGAGGGGTGTCAATGCATGTAATGGAGAGGCTGTATCTGTACAGAGCTTGCAGTTGATGATGACACAAATGAGAACTTTTGGATAATAATTCAGAGACCAGAAAATGCAGATGTAGTGGGACCCTGCTATAAGGCACACAGTGAGGATGACAACACCAAGGAATTATTATTTAAAGAACTCTAGATCAGCCACTCTTGTCCTTATGGATGAATTCAACTTGCTATATTTTAACTGGGAATATCACACAGCTAATAAAAATGGGTCCATGAGATTCCTAAAACACCTTGATTATAACTTCTTGGTACAGGGAGCCAACTAGGAAAGGCGCTCTTCTAGATTTGTTTCTTGTAAACAGAGCAGATCTTGTGGGTGAAGTGGTGATTGGTGGTTGTCTTGGCCATAATGACCATGAAGGAGTTGAATTTAAATCTTTGGTGACAGGAGGAAAACTGCCACCAAAATTTCAGTACTTGGTATGGGGAGAGCAGACTCCATGCTGCTCAAATAACTAGTTAGTAAAGTCCCCTGTGAAACTCTTTTTGAAGTTGTTAGTTCTGATGACTCTTTAAGAACCACTTTATAAGAGTACAGGAACAGGCAACTCCAAAATGTTAGAGATAAAGTGGGTGGGGCTGAAGATTGGGATTGTTTAGCAGGGATCTTCTAGGGCCTAGTCAGAAAAAGAAAGTGTATGGGCACTGGAAGTGAGGTTGGGCAAGACATAAGGACTTGTGAAATGCTGTTAACTACTCACATTGTTGGGAGAAAATCCATGTGGCCAAAACTCAATTAGAGTTGAAGATGACCAGTACTGTAGCAGAAAATAAAAAGGACCTTTTAAAGGATGTTAACATCAAAAGGGGAGCCAGAGATAATGTTAGTCCATTATTTGATGAGGATAGTCACCTCACAAATGGAGATATACACAAAGCAGAGGTGTTTAATGACTTCTCTGCCTTTGTTTTCAACACCAAAGATGGTTCCTGGGAGCCCCAGAGCCCTGACTTAGAGAACTGTGACTGCAGTAATGACAAACAATCAGCCAACTCCAAACGTGTAATTTGCTGCTCCAACTGGATGAACAAATCTATGGAGCCTGATAGGATTCATCCCAGGGTACTCAGAGGGCTGGCTGATGTTATTGTGAGAGCTCTCTCAATTATTTTTCAATGGTCTTGGGAATCCAGAGAGGTCTCAGTCCACTAGAAGCTGGCAAATGTTGTCTCAGTTTTCAAGACAGGTGAGAAGGAAGACCCTGGTAACTACAGGCCTGTCAGTCTACTTCAGTGCCTGGAAAAAATGTGGAGATGGTTATTCTGGGAGTTACTGAAAAACACCCAAAAGACAATGGAGTAATTGGTCTCAGCCAATACATGTTCACAAGGGAAAAGTCCTGTTTATTGAACTTCATTTCCCTTATGACAAGGTTACCCACCTAAGTGATTAAGGAAAACCAGTTGATCTAATTGTTTTGAATTTCAGCAAAGCTTTTTATACTGTTTATCACAGTATCCTTCTAGATGAAACATCTAGCATACAGTGAGGCAAATACATAATATGATGGGTGAACAATTGGCTGATGGGTGAGGCTTTGTTATAAATAGAAGGATTGTAGTAAATGGGATTACATCAGCCAGTCAGTAGTAGGGTTTTGCAGGATTCCCTTTTGGGGTCAGTTCTCCTCTGTGTTTTCATAAATGACTTCTATAGGAAGAACTAGTCTGCAGGACTCGAAGGTATACTAAGTCTGTAGTCTATACTAAATTGGAAGAACCTGTTGACTCCTTCAGGGGTAGAGAGTCCTTGCAGAGAGATCTTGGCAAATTAAAGGGATAGACAATCACCAATTGCATGAAGTTTAACAAGAGCAAGTACTAGATTCTGCACCTTGGAAGGGGCAAACCCTGAATAGACTGAGGTATGAGAGGCTGGAGAGCAGACACACAAAAAGGGATCTGGGGGTTATGGTTGGCAGTAAGTTAAACATGACCTATTAGTGTGCCCTGGCAGCCAAAAGGGTCAACCATACCCTACAGTGCATCAGACATAGCATTGCTAGCCGGTCAAGCAAAGGGACTGTGTACTGTGCACTGGTGCAGCCTCATCTTAAGTACAGTGTACAGTTTTGAGTGCCACAGTGTAAGACATAGAACTATTAGAGTGTCCAAAGGAAGGCTATGAAGATAGTGCTGAGTTTAGAGGGGAAGATGTATGAATATCAGCTGAGGTCACACTTGGTTTGTTCAGCCCTCAGAAGAGGAGACAGGCTTACTGGAACAGGCTTCCCAGGGCCGTAGTCATGGCACTATCCTGTCAGAGTTTATGAAGCATTTAGACTATGCTCTCAGTCATATGGTCTGAATTTTTGGGTAGACCTGTGTGGAGGCATGAGTTGGACTCAATGATCCTGTGGGTCCCCTTCCAACTCAGGATATTCTGTGATTCTGTGATTTTCTGAGATTGAGGAGAGGCCTCACAGAGGCCTGCAGCTTCCTCATGAGGGGAGTGGAGGGGCAGGCACTCAGCTCTGCTCTCTGGGGACAGCAACAGGGCCCATGGGAATAGCATGGATCTATGACGGGGGAGGTTAGGGTTGGCTGTTAGGAAACGGTTCTTCTCTAAGAATGTGGTCAGGCACTGGAACAGGTTCCATGGGTAAGTGGTTATGGCGCTGAGCAAGCTGGAGTTAAAAAGCATATGGACAACACTCTAGACACATGGTTTGGTTTTTCGGTGGCAGTGTGTGTAGCTGTGGTGGTTTTACCGTGCTAGGCAGCTGAACACCACAACCGCTCTCTCACTCCACCCCCCTCAGATGAGGAGGGGAAGAAGTAAAAGAAAGAACAACTCACGGGTTGAGATAAGGATAATTTAATTAAAGGGAAAAATATATATATATTAAGGAAATATTATTAATTAACAATTCAACTAAGGGGAAAAGGGAAAGGGAGGGGGAAAGGGAACAGCAAAACAAAACAAGTAAAGGCTATATGGAAGTGCAGAGGAAAGAAATTATTCTCTACTTCCCGCAAATGAGCGATGCCTGACCACGTCCTTGAAGCAGAGCCTCAACGCACGTAGCCAGTGTTCGCGAGGAGGACAGACGTTTTCGCAACGAAAGCCCACCTCCCTCCTTCCTCCTTCTTCCACCTTTTATTGCTGAGTGTGACATCACATGGTATGGAATATCTCTTTGGTTGGTTTAGGTCAGCTGCCCTGGTGATGTTTCTTTCTCACTTTTTGCCCATCCCCCAGGAGGGTTAGAGAAAGTCCTGATGCTGTGCCAGCACTTTTCAGCAGCAGACACAACACTAGTGTGATAACACTGCTGTTCTAGCTACAAGTGCAGAGCATGGCACTGTATGGGCTGCTGCAGGGAAAGTTAACATCCCAGCCAGACCCACTACAGTAGCCAGGAGTTGTACTCAATGATTTTGGAGTAACTGTGCCTGCTGCTTCCCTAAAGGGCTTATATACCAATGCGCAAATCATGGGAAGTAAACAGGATGAGCTGGAGATCTATGTTTGGTTGCGGGGCCACAATCTCATTGAGATCACAGAGAAGTAGTGGGACAGTCTCGTATGACTGGAACGCTGTCATGGAGGGCTATGTCCTCTTTAGGAAAGACAGGCTGGGGAATTGAGGGGGTGGGGTTGCACTTTATGTGAGGGAGCAATTAGAGAGTACCCAGCCCCCCCTCGGGGAGGGTGAAGAACAAGTGGAGAGCTTGTGGTTGAGAATTAGAGGGATGGCCGGTATGGGTGACACTGTTGTGGGGGCGTATTCCAGGTCACCAGATCAGGAGGAGGAGATCGATGAGGCCTTCTAAAAGCAGTTGGTAGCAGCCTCACAATCCTGGGTGCTGGTTCTCATGGGGGACTTTAACTATCCAAACATCTGTTGGGTAAGCAACTTGGCCAGGCACGCGCAGTCCAAACGGTTCCTTCAATGCGCTGAGGATAATTTTCTGACACAGGTGGTGGAGGAGCTGGTGAGGCAGGGGGTTGCTTCTGGACCTTGTTCTTACCAACAGGGTTGGGCTTGTTGGGTATGTGAAAGTTGGGTACAACTTTGGCTGCAGCGATTATGAGTTGGTGGAGTTCAAGATGGAACTTGGTGGAAGAAATAAGGCAAAAGCTAGGATAGCTACCCTGGACTTCTGGAGAGCCAACTTCAGTGTCTTCTGGGACCTACCATGGGGTATCTCATGGGCTAGATTGCTAGAAGGCAAGGGTGCTTGTGAGAGCCAGGCAACATTTGTCAGGGCTGCAGGGAAGCAACAAGGAAGGTTAAAGCCCACCTGGCAAAGGAGAAAAGGATAAGAAGTGATTTTTTTAAGTATGTAGACTGTAAAAGGAAGTCTAGGGATAATGTGGGTCCACTGCTGAATGAGGGGGTTGTCCTGGTAACAGGGAACATTGAGAAGGCGGAGATACTGAATACCTTCTTTGCTTCAGTCTTTGCTTCAAATACTCCCCCTGGAACTCCTGGACCCTGGAGGGAGGAGAACAACTCTGGGAAATGGAGAGCTCCCCTCTGGTTGAGGAGGGCATGGTTCGGGATCATCTAAGTGGGATCAGTGCACACAAATCCATGGTCCCTGATGAGATGCATCCATGTGTGCTGAGGGGGCTGGCAGAGGTGATCGCCAAACCATTCCATCATCTTTGAAAGGTCCTGGAGAATGGGTGGGGTGCCTGAAGATTGGAGGACAGCGAATGTCACTCTGGTCTTCAAGAAGGGCAGGAAGGAGGATCCAGGAAACTACAGGCCAGTCAGTCTTACCTCTGTCCCTGGAAAGGTGTTGGAACAGCTTGTTCCGGAGGACATCTCCAAGCAATTGGAAGAGAAGAATGTTATAAGGAGTAGTCAGCATAGATTTACCAAGGGGAAATTATGCTCGACCAACCTTGTTGCCCTCTATGATGACATCACCAGCTGGGTAGATGGTTGGAGAGTAGTGGATGTCATCTACCTTGACTTTAGCAAAGCTTTTGATACCACGACAGCCTGCTAGCAAAGCTGAGAAAGTGTGGCATAGACAAGTGGACAGTAAGGTGGGTTGAGAACTGGCTGATTGGCCAACCTCAGACAGTGGTAATCGGCAGCACAGAGTCCAGCTGGAGATCTGTACTAGCAGTGTACCCAAGGGGCTGGTGCTGGGTCTGGTATTGTTCAACATCTTCATCGACGACCTTGATGAGGGAATAGCGTCCAACCTCAGCAAGTATGCCTATGATACAAAGCTGCGAGGAGCAGTTGACATACCAGAAGGCTGTGCTGCCATTCAGTGAGACCTGGACAGGCTGGAGAGCTGGGCAGGAAGAAACAAAACAAAGATTAACAAGAGCAAGTGTAGAATCCTGCACCTAGGAAGGAACAAACACATGTATCAGTACAGGCTGGTGGATGACCTGCTGGAGAGGAGCTCTGAGGAGAAGGACCTGGGGGTCCTGGTGGACGACAGGTTGGCCGTGAGCCAGCAGTGTGCCCTGGTTGTCCAAGAAGGCCAATGAGATCCTGGTGTACATTAAAAGGAATGTGGCCAGGAGGCTGAGGGAGATGATCCTCCCCCTCTACTCTGCCCTGGTCAGGCTACAAAGATGATACGGGGCCTGGAGCATCTTCCCTACAAAGAAAGGCTGTGAGACCTGGGTCTGTTCAGCCTTGAGAAGAGAAGACTGAGAGGGGATCTTATCAGTGTTTACAAATATCTTAAGTGTGGGATTTGGCCAACCTCTTTTCAGTGGTTTGTGGGGACAGGACAAGGGGCAATGGCCACAAAATGGAGCACAGAAAGTTCTGCACAAACATGCGAAAGAACCTCTTCACAGTGAGGGTGACGGAGCACTGGAACAGGCTGCCCAGGGAGATTGTGGAGTCTCCTTCTCTGGAGATATTCAAGGCCCATATGGATACCTACCTGGGCAGCCTGCTCTAGGGAACCTGCTTTGGCAGAGGGGTTGGACCCAATGATCACTTGAGGTCCCTTCCAACCCCTACAATTCTGTGATTCTTTGATCTTTTTGATTTCCAATTTGGGATATTCAATGGTTCTATGTTTCTAATAGCTAGCATTATTTTACATTTTCTGCTTAGACAGTTTATTTTATATTATACAATATGTGCATGTATATGTATGTGTGTATGTATATATATATACATTCCTGTTTCATTAGTTTTGCTGCTATATTTTCTTGTACTTTTATTCTTTTATTTTGTATCAAAAAATATCTATGGTGATTTCTGTGGTACGTTACAGACCTTTGGAGCTAGCTGTTACAAATGAGTTACAATACCTGAAGAAATGTAGTCAATATGACTCAGAACTCTTTGTGTGATAAGAGCAATAAAGTTGTCTGAATCTTTTCTAGAATAGGCTTTTCTTGTCTCTGAACATTTTAATTGTGTCTTTTTAAAATTCTTCTACTTCTGCAATGCTCTTTTTGGTGAGGGGTGAGACAGTATTTTGTAATACCAGATTTCTTCTACTTCTTTATATTGAGTTGTGACAGTGGAATACTGCAGAGATTTTTCTCTCTCAAACTAATTGATTGTAAATACTCATAAAGATTTGATCTGTCATTGTAGAATGATGTTACCCAACACAACCATTTAAAATCTTGAATCAGCCTCCTCTAAAAATCTTTCTTTTTAGAGATTTTTCTGTTCAGTTTTATTTGGTCTGAGCTGCTGTCAGTAGAAGCTGCATCATATTAAACTTAAACCAAGGATATCACTGGAAAAGCTCTAAATTTTTATAATTTACACAAAATAATGATCATTATTGCTGTGATTCATCCTGTAGTATCTGTCAAGACTCCTTTAAAATGCAACTAGTATCAGTGTTGTGTAATTTGACATTGCACCTACAAGACAAGGATGTAAAAAGAAAAGTAGACAGCCAGAGTGTCTGCACTGATGTGGGAAACAGTGGAATTTTCCTTTTGTGACTATTATGAATTGGATTAGAAACAGAATGAATAAAACTGAGTCACTAAGAATCTTGATGCAATGTTAAGCTTAAATGACTCATTTTCAAACAGGGAAAAAGGTCACTGTCAGTCTTTGGTGTATATATCTGTTCTTATTACTGAGAACTGTCTGTAGTGAATCTTGAAATTATATCAATTTTGCAGTTTTTCAGATAAACTTTATGAAAAAAAAAAAAACCCACAGCTGTCTACAGTATGCAATCAGCTATGTGTGCAGTGTGTTATCTAACTCATAAACGTAAAAATGTAATCTTTTTTATTATTATTATTATTATTTTCAGTAATAAGCTTAACAATGCTGTTTTTTCCTTTTCAAGAACTTTAGAAGAATTGTAAGGACTTTCTTCTGTACTCGGTTCAGATCACTACAATAGAAATGTAGAGATGAAGTTGTAACACTAGAACCAGAAAATCAATTTCAAGTGAATAAATGTACAAATATTTATTCAATAACATAACATCATTTTGAATTTTTGAAGCCTCAAAATTTTGGTCTGCAGTACAAGCTATTTATCTGTTTTGAAACCAGACTTGTATAGCATCTGCCATTTTGAGAAATGTACATCATAATTTTTTGATGACTGGAGTTCATTTCTAGTGCTCTGAGTTTATTATTTCTTTCATCCTCTTCAGATTGTAAAAGACATGCAGGAAATGAAAAGCAAACACTTGAAGATAATCAGACAACTGGAAAATACAAAGAAAGAAAACCAAAGCAAGGTAATTATTCTGGAGCATTACCATTGTTGTGTCATATCATTAGTCAAAGTGACATAGGAGGATTAAATCTACTTCATTCACATTTGAATATTCATTCAGCTACCCATTGCATCATTTCTCCAGAAATAATATCAATCTATCAATGTATTTTATTTTACAACTTTGTGAAATATAGTCTTATTTTCACCTATGGCTACTTTCTTCTATTTATTTATTTATTGGACCCTTTCCCATTTTGAATATTTAGACTGGCACATTTGCAGAGATTTTCCAAACTTTATTGTTACTGAAGTTTCCAGTGAAATGCTACCTTCATCTGGTGACTAACACTATTGTGTAGGTTGTGTCTGTCAAGAATGATATTATTGTAAGGGCTATGCCAACCTGTAGTGCCTGTCTTCATTGCTAAAGTGGGAAGTTTTTCATCCTTCTTCTCTGTGCATACACTCTCTTTTATTTTACACTTGTCTTCCTTTCTTTTTCCATTTGTAATGAATAAATCCACTCTTTGGTTAGCTTGGTGTATGACAACTTTCCTGAAGTTAATTAAGCTAATGAGCCCAGTAAAGATAAATTGAATAGGGAAAAAAAAAAGGAAAGAAAAAAAAAAAAGGAAAGAAAAAAAAACAAAAGGAAAGAAAAAAAAAAAAAAAAGGAAAGAAAC
>CM021797.1:37563536-37581179 GCA_011076525.1 Nettapus auritus
GGGGCAATGGCCACAAAATGGAGCACAGAAAGTTCTGCACAAACATGTGAAAGAACTTCTTCACAGTGAGGGTGACGGAGCACTGGAACAGGCTGCCCAGGGAGATTGTGGAGTCTCCTTCTCTGGAGATATTCAAGGCCCATATGGATACCTACCTGGGCAGCCTGCTCTAGGGAACCTGCTTTGGCAGGGGGGTTGGACCCAATGATCCCTTGAGGTCCCTTCCAACCCCTACAATTCTGTGATTCTGTGATATGGTTTCCATATTTGTACCCTACTGTTCATCTTTTCTTTGGTATCTTTACCATTTCAAAATCAGAATTATTGTGTACAATGTGTCTAGTTATCTCAGTGGATGTTCAAGTTAGTCACACTCAGAATCCTCCCAGCTTTGCAATGAATGCAATAGCAAATGCATAATTCAGAGAATTGAGTTACTTTTTGCAGAACCTTTCAAAATGTCCATTGCATAAATTTAATATGTTGTGCCCTCTTAGAAGTCTTTTATCCAATATTTGGCTTGGTTTTCCTATGATTCTTCAACAGACAACATTTTTGGGGGGGTTTAGGCAGGAAAAGAAGAAGGGCTATGAACCTCTCTTTGAGAGAATGACCATTTCTAATTTAAGAGACTTACTATGTTATATATTTATTATATATAACTGTATAACTACCGGAACTGCCCAGAAGATCATAAACATAGAAGTTCTGAGGTGACAAGTCACCATGCAGAGGAACTCATGAGGAAGTTGGAAATGGAAATCAAAGTAATATACTACAATATATAATATTGTATGGTTTAAAGCCAGGTACTAAGAGTTTTGGAATGTATTTTAAAATGACATCTTTTACCTATCTATTAAGGGATTTGAGATTTGCTCTGGAGTATATTCTGTGATGTCTGTACATGCAACTTTTTTTCCAAAAAGCAAATTTCAATAGAAATAATATACCGAGATATTATATCAACTCTTAAGCACATTTACATTAAATGATAACATTCTCTGCTAACTAGTCAATTATATAGTTGTACCTTCCCATGTATGAAAGGATTTGTGTCAGACTTTTATATCTGTCTATTCATTTTACCATTTGTATACAAATCTCTTTACACATCTTGATGGCTGAGTTACAACCAAAGGTATATTAATATGTTCATACACCTAATGGTTTGGGGGGCACAGACTTCTTGATTAGTAGTATGTTACAAATGAAATAGTCTCATCTGAATTTGTATCAATGTAAAATGAATGGTAACTGTTTGGACTGAGTTTTCCCTGCTGAGAGAGACCCAAAGATGATGCAACAAAATTGATTTAATGATGCAACAAAAAGCAGAGTGCAATAAGGCCCTTATCATATTGCTGGTTTGGGATCTCAAAGTGAGCAGTCCCAAGATTGCCTTAAATGTCTTGCCTATCATGTCAAGTTAATGCACTGAAATTTTTTCTTGGTAAGTAATGAAAACAAACTGTTAAATATTTATTTTGGCAATTAATAATTCTGTCATTGATATTTTTAGGTGGCCAACAAAACAAAGGAACAGTAAGAGACATGCAAAGAGTGGAACAAGTTTCTCATTTTGAAGAGGGACACTGAATACAAAGCTTGGAGCATAGAAACACTTCCTGTAGTACCTCTGGGGTGGAAAATGAATTGGAAGAATTACAAGCCTATGGTTCACTGTGAGAAAATTTATGTGGGTGTTTAAGTGTTTTGAAAATTTTACTCACTTTATGAAATATTCAAAAGACATCTTGGGAAAAAAAAAAAAAAAAAAAAGAAAGAAAGAAAAAGAAGAAAAAAAAAACACAACGGTATTGTAATCTCAAAGAGTCTGGGACTGAATAAAGGAGTCTAGATCTTTGAGACAGGAATAGTAAGTGGATGGGATTCACTAAGCTTTTGCTGTCTAAAATTATTAATCTGTACAGGAACAAAGTGTCTCCAAAGTGTATTTTTCTTCCATGAAGCATGATCAGCAGTTCCATGGAGATAGCTCTTGGGTGGGGATTAAAAGCTGTACTCTTAGCTTCACATATTTTGGACAAAACAAATCTGTACACAAAAGGAAAATTATGTTTGTTTTTAAAGACCTTGCTGAGAGATGCCTGGCCAGTTAGCAACGCTCACCGTCGTAGACAGCCATCCCAGAGGAAAGGCCTTCATGGAAGTCCCAAGTATCTGACTTTTCTTTGCCTTTCAAAGTAATTACACAGTGAGAACATTGTGTTGACTCTGTAACTAATACAATAAAAGCAGTGAATCACAATGGACTGTCTTTAGATAGTCTTCTAGAGCATGGTTGTACAATTTGTACATGGGCTGAGGTGTACGCTTGTACACCAGCAGAGAGCTTTTTTCAGTCACACAGTTGTGTCTATGTTTTGATTACTCTAATAATCAACCTTCCACTGACACCATGGAAGAGTGCAAGATTAACTGGATTGTTAATGCCCCAAAGGGCACAACACAGAACTGTGAATTATTCAATTAAAGGAGAGAGAAGACAAGACATCCTGGAGTGGAAGGGACGGGGGAGAAAGGGAAAGAAATCATGAGACACAGACTTCTCAGTTTACTTGCAGTTTGTTTCAACCAAGACTTTTCTTTAGATAGATAGATTGATAGATAGATAGATATCCACATCAAAAGGTCAAGACCAAGGATCTAAGTAGTCAAATATCCAGAAAATTTTCAGCAATTTCAAGTTTAGTTCTGTTGAATTATATCACAAGCTGGAAGTTTACTCCTACTGGTGCTGATTTGTTCTAAAACCTCTTTTCCTTTGAGACAAAATCTCGAATTTATTCATAAATGGTATTCAGTCTGGGAGTCTTCCTGATCTCTTAATGGTGAAGTGATGCAAAGAATTAAATTAGCTGTTAAAAAAAAAAAAAAAAAAAAAAAAAAAAAGAGGTGGGGGCAGGAGGTGAATCGTTGGTTTTTTGTTGGTTTATTTGTTTGTTTCTCCTCTTGCCATTTGCCATCTGTTACACCAACTTTGGATTCTACAGCTGTAACAAACGTTCTGAATTTCTTCAATGATCCTATTTTGTTTACTTGGGAAATAGGAAAATTAACTTCTAGTTTAAAATGAAAACAAGGGAATTCCTAAATAGGAAGCATAGATACATACATAGAAACACAGAAACAGACTCCATAGCAGGAAAACATATTTTGAGAAGCAACCTTTTCTATAATTCTGTCACACAATTGTTTATACTGTCAATGAAAATATAGTCTTAGGTATTATATAGAATATAGCTTACATAAAAAATCTTTACCTTACATCAGGTAAAGATATTGCTTCTATAGCGGTCTCCTAGAAGAACTGATTCCCAAATCTACATTCTGTAAGTAGTATAAGTAAAAGTTTATTATATAATGTTGTCATCAGTTCTGATTAAGATTTCTCTTTAACTGGCTAATATGCATCTCCTCATAACAGAGCCCAAGCTAGACAAATACTTTATCAGTAAACATAGTTGCATCAGAAGCAATTTACATAAAGGAATAAGAAAATTGCAAACAAAAGTTGATTAAAGAACGACAACAACAACTAAATTATACTGTAATATGATCTACGCATTGCAGTATGGACAAAACCTGAAATTAATTGTAGCATATTTTATTTCTTTTTCCTATACTCCAATCAAAAGTTATAGGATATAGAAAGTCAAAAACTAAAAGCATTCTCTATGTGACAACATTGGATATACTTTACAATAGCATCCTTCAGTATATGGACTTTTAGCATTTTACAGTGTATTTTAAACCACTTCATAATAGAGTTCCTATAGTACTGTGGTGCTTTTGCCTTGCTGGGCAGCTGAACCCCACCACAACTGCTCTCTCACTCCCCCTCCTCAGAAGAGGAGTGGAAGAAGAAAAGCAAAAAAACAACTCATGTTGAGATAAGGATAATCTAATTAAAGGAAACATAATTATTAAGGGAAAATTATTATTAATTGATTTAACTAAAAGGAAAAGGGAAAGAGGGGAGAGGGGAAAACAAACAAACAAACAAAAAAGCATAGAATGTATGGAAGTACAGAGAAAGAGGAAGGAAATTACTTCCCACCAACGAGCAATTCTTGACCATGTCCTTGAAACAAGGTCTCAGTACGTGTAGCCATTGTTTGGGAGGACAGACATCTTTGTAATGAGAGCCTCCTTCACCTTTCCCACCTTTTATTGCTGAGTGTGACACCACATGGTATGAAATATCCCTTTGATTGGTTTATGTCAGCTGCCCTGGTGATGTCCCCTCCCCACCTCTTGCCTAGCACCAGTGTTCTGCCTCCTTGGAGGGTTAGAGTGCGTCCAGTATCTCTCAGCAGTAGAAAAACCACTGGTATGGTAACAGTGCTGTTCTAGCTACATGTGCAGAACTGTATGGGTTGCTCTAGGGAATGTTAACTCCACCCCAGCCAGACCCAGTACACTTACACAGGCTTGAAGCCTCTTTATAAGTTGTTGGCATTCTATAAGCAAATAAATTAAAACAAACATTTACTTCAGGCCTGCAAGAGTAGGCAATAGTGTGTCACAAGTACGTAATAAGACACACCTTCCAGTTCAACTCTTTTCTCATACTTTTTTTCAATAATCAATACTTGACCAAACCTTCTGCTACATAATATTTATGTCTGCAAAAGAGAGACCAAAAATCCAGAGAACTAGTTCCAACATAGCATTACATATATATATATATAATGCATATATATATATAACATTTCTCAGTGTATTTTAAATTACATTAATTTTTTGAATTATTACTTCCAAATATCCTGATTAACCAGAATTGTTCTCAGAGTGCTAGACTTTTCTCACTAGAGTGTTAGCATTATGTTTCTCTAGAGAAATTTATTTGTATATTATATATCATTTCATATACTCGTTCTCTCCATTATAGGTTGGACATTTACAGTCTTCCATAACGTGAGTGAATGTAGTCTGGGGCAAATTTGATTGTGGGGAGTTTATAACTTGTGGAAATGTAATCTTAAAGAGTAAGGATTTAAGATTTAACAACATACAGTAGATGGGGTGCAGGAAAGAAAAAATGCATTTCTCTCAACTAACTACATGCAGACAATA
This sequence comes from Nettapus auritus, assembly GCA_011076525.1. Taxonomy (NCBI): domain Eukaryota; kingdom Metazoa; phylum Chordata; class Aves; order Anseriformes; family Anatidae; genus Nettapus; species Nettapus auritus. The sequence goes on from CM021797.1 coordinate 37,568,640, forward strand.
AAAAGTTCTGGTATACTATAAAAATATGCTCTACAGAAAGCTGTTGTCTTATAGCAAGATAATCATCACTAACTTTCTTAAATAAAGGTCACAATGACTGCAAATACATGGATTGTTGCTGTAATTAAAGTTAACAACTTTTCCTGAAAACCTTACTTCTCTTGCTTTTTTAAAGACCACAATAACTACAAGACCCACCACTACACTAACATGGCTTGCTACCTCTCATTATAGTTAGTACACTTTCAAACAAAGAAACAAAAACCTTACTTTTCCTTATGTAAAGTATTTCTCAATGTTATGGTCCATTTCTATCTCAACTCTAAGCTACAATTTACAATTTCTCTCAATAAAAACGGGAAGTACTCAACTCTTTCTAGTAAAGAAATAACCCTATCTCAAAATAGCAGTATCTGTGGGAGAATGAAAGTTGATGTGACCTCCTAAGAGCTTTGAGAGCTGAAAGTGGTGGCATTTTTCTTCTTGTTCTGCATCAGACAATGCAACCCAATGTTCCAAGAATATTTCCATTTTCAATTGAAACTTCAATTGCCTTCTCTCTTCCTCTCTCTGCATCATCTTGTATAACTTGATGGTATTTTACAAGAGCATAATGACAACTTTCCTCTTCAGGCTTCCATTATTATAGAGCTCTTTCCTTGCAAGTGCATTTTTCCAAAGAACCAAGATAGTCAAAAACAAGGAAGTTGTACCAATTTTATTAAAAAGGTGAAAATTGTTCTAAGAAATATTGAGTATCACAATAACCAACATATGTGAGTGAAATACCAAAGCTTTCATGAAAAATTGAAAACTATCAAGCACAGAATGGAAAACATATTTGTTAAATCATTCATAGGAAAGTCTCTTTACCCCTGAGTTTTGAACAAAAATAAATAATTTTCCTTTACATTGTTCAAAATATTCTTTCCATGAATTTTAGGTTTTATCTAAGGAGATGGAAAACCAGGAATTTCAGAGTCAAAGCTTGTGATAAATGTTTTGTTGTTGTTGTTGTTTGTTTGTTTTTGTTTCTTCCTTTGTTTTGTGAAAATATGGAAGTTTTCAGGCAAGACCAAGATCCGAAATTAACTTCACTCTGTCCCAGCTCACAATATTATTCAGCAGTTGTTTTAAAGTACTACCTCTCGTATACAAATAAGTAGTTCGGTTTTTCATCCTCCTTTTTTGTTTTTTAATAAAACTTGAAATTAAAATCATAGTAATGAAAAAAAAATGAAAATATGAACTGCAAAACACAGTTCTAATCAATTACAGAACAAATGAAGACAAATTTTATTGCTGTTGAAGACAACAAATTGTTGTCTTCAGAAAATGGTTGCTGAATAGAAAATACTAAATTCCTGGAATAAAAAAACACTCTCAAATTTAAATACCAAATGTGTACTCTAAGAGTTTTGTTCAGCTGCCAAGCATAGGTACCAGTTATGAGAGGTTTGTTTTCACTAGTCAACTGAGTCAAGTCAGTAATGATACAGTCTATATGCTAAATTGAAAAAAAAGTTTTATTCCAGCACTGCCCTGGTGTTCAGAAAGTTACATCCAAACTTTTTTTTTTTTTTTTTTTTTTTAACTTAATATCTGTTCATTATTTACCTTTTCCAGATATGAAATATCTATACCAAAAGAAAACTCTCTTCAGCTGAAGCTAACACAGTGCTTTTATGCAAACAATTTGATAAGTGTATTGTAAATATATAATGCTTGGAACACAATGTCTGGTCACAAGTGTAATTAATGTGTTCATTCCAATGTTTCACTTGAGCTGTTTGTCCACTTTTCTTCCATAATCAACCACTGGAATGGAATGCAAGAGAACACAAACCAGGATGTAGATTTCACTAAAATTTAGATTCATTATGTCAATGATACTCAAGAGAAAACCAGCTTATGTGGGTGGTAAAGAAAAGGGTAATTGTGATTGTTTAGTGAAGAACACACCACTCTTCAAGGTTGCAGCACAATTGACCATCAGTCCAAGCATCAGACAGAACTGTCCCAGTGCCACTACACCACAGACAGAGGAAAAAGAAGAAAACTAAATATTTGCAAAAACTTTATATGAATTACATACATGATGTACACACAGGCCACTGATTGTTTCTCTGCAGCAGTTAGAATTTTGATGTATTTGTTTCTGGTTATGATATCAATTAGTTAATGGAAATATATATATATATATTCCATGCTGTAATTGGTGCTTAGGGGCATGGTTTAGTAGGTAATACTGGTACAAGAGTATGGTTGGACCAGATGGTCTTGGAGGACTTTTCCAACCTTAATGATTTTATGATTCTGTGACTGTAGCAAGCTAGAGCTATGCCAGCAGTGTTTTTTGACGCGTCTTCAGCTATTTTTCTGTCTAAAGTAAAGCAAATGAATATTTTACGTATAATAAAGCAAAACCAAGCAAAATGGTTAAATTAAATTAAAATAAATTAAATTAAACTAAATTGAAACCCAAAACAATTCATATGAAGACATCATTGCCCAAACAGAAATATTTTTTAATTAATTCTATTGGTTAACTTTGATAAAAAAATATTTCATGTGAAAAGGTTGCATTGGTGAAAGTTTGTCAGGATTCTTATTTTTTGTTAACCTCTCTGAATGTCTGACCATAAGGTTTATATTTTCTTTCCTTCACTTAATCCCACATCCATGCAAATTTACTGGAGCAGTTTCTTGGCTTGATATGCAACTGTTCAAGTTGTTGGCTTTTATAAATTTACTTATTTTTGTGCAGATAGAAAAGAATTAATTCTTTACAAGACAGTTGCTTATTACTTATTTTTATCATCAATATTGATGGTGGGAAAGAAATTTAGTTTTACAATTTCACTAAATGGTATTTACAGCAGAAGCTATTACTTCTTTATATTGAATTAAATTAGCCAATTAAAAAAATGACAAAAAAAAAATAGAGAGAGAGAAAGAGAGAGAAAGAGAGCAAGAGAATAAGAAAATATTGTCAGCTTGATTTGATTTTGATAAGAATAACTTTGCTAAGTAAAGGATGTATTTACTGAGATTAATGAACCGCATTTTTTTCTGATCCCCTTGAACCAAATCTTTAAGTATATTTTAGGAACTAAAAATGCAAAAGCATGCCTGATTATCAGAAGAACAGAATCTGCTAGGATATCTAGATCCCATTGAAAGAACTGGGAAAAACAAACAAACAAACAAACAAAAAAAAACTGTTAAATAGAATTAGTTTTTAGATTTCAGTACCTAATAGTTTGAGGAACAGATTAATAGTCGTTTTGGTTATTTTTCAGTAGGTCTCATAATTTCTTTCTTCATTCTTGGTCTTAAAAGAGTATTTCTCCCTTACCAACTCCCAGTTTATTTATTGGTTTGGAAGGCACTACTGCATTTTAATGCATTTTTATAGAAAATAAATAAACTAATAATAACAAAAAATAATAATATTAATAGCAGCAAAACAACAACAACGACAACAACAACAACAATAATAATAATAACAGCATTTTAGTATAAGATCAGAATTACTCATTAAATACCAAAACTGGAAAGGAAATCAAAACCAAACCAAACAAACAAAACAAAACAAAACAAAAAAACAATTATAACAACGACAAAATGATACACGTATGCCTTTAGGTGATAAAAGTAAATATAAATATATTGTTTAATTTTCATACAACTCTGAGAGTTTTTGTCATGTGCAAACCTTTTCCAGGCTTACCCTTCCCTGATTAGTTTATTTTACTCTTCTTCTGGTGTGGGAAAATAAAAACAACAAAAAACAGGAAGGAAGGAAGGAAGGAAGAGAGAAAGAGAGAAAGAAAGAGAGAGAGAAAGAAAGGAAGAAAGGAAGAAAGGAAGAAAGGAAGAAAGGAAGAAAGAGAGAAGAGAGGAGAGGAGAGGAGAGGAGAGGAGGGTAATTGAGGTTTCAACATTTCCTTTTTTAATTTTACAAAAATTTTTCCATTTGCATCCATTTTTGAACTAATTAACTAGCCATATTAAGACAAATACTTCAAAATTATTTAAATTTATTTCCATTTATTTACTTACATGACACAAATTCCTCATTATATAAAAAGAAAATGTGTTAGTTACCTTTGATAATATAGCCCCTACATAGCCTAGTCCTAGTATTATTTAGTTCTGTTCAAATGAAAGCTGTTTATACGCTAAATATTTTCTGATGTTTACAGGATATTGTAATATGAATACACTAGAAAATCAAATTTTTGACTGTAGAAAACAAGATAAACTATTAAATTGCTACTCAGTTGTGATAAATAATCTGGTCTCAAATAGGATTCCAATTAAAATTTGCAATTTATTAAATGAATGAAGGCAAGCAAACAGTGCTGGGTGCGCTGGGAGACTCTGCTCCACCAGGACGCACATCTGTTACATCAGTTAGCTGGGTTTTATGCTCCTAGACTAATACATATTCATCACTATTCCTAGAAAAGGTAGGGCTAGTATAATTAGTTTCTGGAGTCCAAAATTTCTCCCGGACGCATGCGTATTAGTCTCTGGTGGTCTCTCTGGGGGTTGCTCATGCTGAAAGCTCATAGTCTTCCTCCCAGGCTTTGTCCTTCAACTCCCCCCTTTCTCCTTATTTTGGTAGTATCTTTGTCAGATATCCGAGGCTTGCACAGTGTCCCATGCAAAAGTCAGCAGTTTCCTAAAAAACCCTTGGTTTTTATCTCCCAGACCCGAGTCTCAATGTTAGTCCTTCAAACCCTCTATTCACATGAATTGCTGGACCTTTCCTTCTCACGATACAAGAACTATGTACACTAATCACTCTATTTTTCTGTGGTAGAAGGTTATATTTCATCATGCAGCCCTAGTATTATGCCATACTGACACGAATCAAATTAACACGTTTCACACAATTATGATATAAAATAAATACTGAAACATTGAAATGCTGATAAATGAGAAACCCTAACCACCTTGTTATTTTCAGCAAAGCCAAATCTATTGCCTCCCATTAAATCCAGGTATTAGCAAAGAAAATAATTTCACAAGCTATTCTTGGCAATGTCATATATATAGGCATCATACACCAATATTTCTGCATCTAGATTCATAATGCTGACTGAGAAACTTAACTGAAAATGAATATCAGACAAACTCATTCTTTCCAAATACTACATGCATTATTTTTGTTATCACAAATAAAAACTTGAAGTGAGTGGGATTTTTTTTTTCAACTTTTGGCCTCAAATAGTGATGGTCCTGGTGATGCAGACTCCATCTATTTCTACAACACCTCTGGTTGCAGTTTCAAGCACACCAGATAAAGCCACCTGCTGCAAAAATAGACACATCTTCAGGTTCAACACAATAAATCATCTTTAGTTCAATGGAACACACAAAACATTACTAGCTAATTTAAAACCAACCAAAGGCAGTAGGCATTTAAACCCCGCCTCTGGTCTTACAAACATTTAAGGACATTAATGCCATGCTCTATAAAGCAAACAACTCCCCTACATGACAAACAGAGTAGTCTTTGTGCTTGTGGATGGTCCAAGATACAGCAAAATATCAGCTCTATAACGTGCTTGCAATGCTAGAGAAATTAGGGGCCTCCTGCTGTGACAAGTCCTTTTACTAGAGCGATTGTTGTATATTTAGTTCAATGATCACACCCATCATTTTTGGGAGGCTAGGGATCTGAATACACCTCCTTTTAATTAATGTTGGTCAACTGCTGTGTTTCTCCAAATACTGCTGCTTTGTGAAAGGTATGATCATTTGGAACTATTTCCAACAGAAGGGGAAAAAGAGCCTTACATATATTTTGGATTGATGTTCTCGTTGAAGCTGAGATTTTAAAATGCTTATGTTTCATTTCTATTCTAAAACTCTGGGAAAGAACTAAATTCTGGATTTCTGAACTGTTGATATTCAGTTGATGCAGCAACATGGTGAAGATGGACATTTCAGCATGAACAAATCTGTGTTCCAGTCTTCTTTTGCTCAGTGCAAAGTTCATTACTTTTTCAGCCAGATGCTTGTTTATTTGACAGCTGTCACTGAGAAATCTCTGAGTTGAAAAGTCCAGGGTTGATAAAAATAAACCTAGAGAGGTGTTTACCTCTCTAAATTTCTAATCCTCTGATAGCATCTTATACCAGTCTGTTAGTTCAGGAAAAAAGTATTTGGCTACCTAGGAAGTACTTACAGTTTCAGAACTTATTTATACCACAATGAAACCTAAAATAAACCTTTCAGTATGTTTTTCTTTTCATTGTAGCTACTAAGATAATCTAGACCTAACAATTGAAATTGTGAATGATATGCGAATCTATGTGCTGAAACTAAAAAATCTTTAAAGAATTATTGTTATTATTATTACTTTTTTTTTTTAAGAAGGAGAAATTGAAATTTTGCTAGTTTCAGTCTTTTAACATAGCTTCCATACACAGCAGCACAGGCAGATAGACAAAAATAACCAGGGCATATCTGATACTGAAATTCTCAGGAGGGGTTCCAACTGGACGTGGTCTGCCAGTTTGATCATTTTTAAGGGGGTGTTATATTTACCAAATTTTAATGATAGAATATCATTACCTATGGTAATAAATATATATCAGTAAATAAAATAATCTGTTCACTTTTGATTAAAAAGATAAACAGTACAACTACAAAAGAAAAACAACAGAGATTCTGAATATTCAACACTAGCTGTTGCAAAAACCTGCAATGACTGACTGTAATATCAAGCAACATCCAGTTGACATCCATGGATGTGTGATTGATGAAAACATACATGTCTTTAGCAATAAATTATCTGCCTAATATAATGTCTTCAGTAGTACTAAGGAAACAGAAACAACACAATGAGGCATTCATATTCATCTTGATCTTTCATTTGTGTCTGGGGTAAGTGAATGGTCATTTCTGGAAATTTCCTGTGGAAAAATTTCCTGTGGAAATAAGGTTGAACTCCTTTCCAATTCTCAGACTATTAAAAAATCATTTCAAAATACATAACAATTTTAATTCACACTTATTTTTATTACTTGTTTTCCAATTTACCCTTGAGCATTTTAATACTAAAGAAATGAGTATGTCAAACTGCTAGTTTTGTTACAAAAACAAAAGAAAAATGGAAGCTCAAGAATGATTTTATTTTCCTTGAGATCATTTAGAGTACAGACTGTTATTATTGTTCTTTCTTAAATGACATAAAAATTTACTTTATAAAGCACAGTTGCAACTAGAGTTATATATATGATACAGGTAGAAGAAAATAAATGAGTAATAAGATAAATTTTTGCATTTCTGAAATTAGACTCATAACCAGGATTATAGGACAACATAATCCTTCAGCTTCTCAAAACAGCTCTTATTAAGTTGGAGTATGTAATAATATCTTCAAGAATATCCATTATCTTTCTATTAAAGCAAGAAAAGCAGTGGCTTTTCATTTATGAATGCAGAATTGTGAAAGGCAGATAGAGGGAGAGTTCAAGCACTTCACAAATTAAAATTTTTGTGTAAAACATTGAAGACCTGTATTCAAAACTGGACAGTTGTCCCTCCTTAATGCTCCATTTGATATGCAGAAGTGAAGATTAATTCTTCCAAAACAGATGGAAGTATATTTATGCAATATTTGCACTACAACTAGAAAACACCTGTATGAACAGTGCAGAATTTAGCATAGATGCCCATTCAGGAAATAAAATCTTTCTTCTGTCTGAAAGTCAGAGTGTTTGAAAAACTTTAAAATACCACAACATTCTGAATATTTCACTCCTTACATGGTCTGTACTAGAAAACAAATGTTTTTACTTTTGGTACTCTGCCCAATTTTTAACACATAGTGTCATTTAAATTATATGTAAATGAAACTAAATATATATTACACTTTGCAATTCAGATTTATCTGTGACCAGAAGAGAAGGAAATTACAGATGGGATTGGGAATAATGGACCACAGGTTAATTTGTAACCTTGTTGATTAGTAAAATTGTCTAGGCAACAGCTTTTCACATCTACCTACAGAATAAATATATATTAAAAAACAAACAAACAAATAAACAAAAAAAATCCATATGTAAAACTGTTTTGACTAATCCTGTTCTTAAAGTACTTACTAATTTCCTGCTATATGCTATACAGATTCATGCACATCGGGAAAGCAAATAAGATTAATACCAGAGCAATCCAGTTGTAGTTGCATCTAAGTCTATAAATTAAGCATTATATTTTCCTTTGGATGTGTCAATAAAGTTATTGCTTCTGTGAAAGATGTAATTGTCATCATACCTACTCGTAGCCTAATGAAGCAGAAATCAATTCAATGAGTGTGAACAATTCCCAATAAAATATGTTCAGAAAAATACAATTACTTAAATATTGATATATGTTAACCATGCAATGAAAATATTGTGCAGCATAGAGAACAAGAAGACAAACTTATTTTTTTAATTGGATATTAGGAAGAACTTCTTTACTGAACATGTTATTAGGCATTGGAATAGGCTGCCCAGGGAAATGGTTGAGTCACCATCCCTGGAGGTCTTCAAAAGATGTTTAGATGTAGAGCTTAGGGATATGGTTTAGTGGAGGACTTGTTAATATTAGGTCAGAGGTTGGACTCGGTGATCTTGGAGGTCTCTTCCAACCTAGATGATTCTGTGATTCTGTGAAATAATTTCATTTGTTAACTTTGCTAAATATATATGTATATATTTCATTAACCTGAAAGTGTTCTTTTAGATTCAAAGAAAGGTCTAGATCAGGAATATGGTGTTCTACATATCTGACAAGTATCTTGAGTGGGGCTTAGAGAAGGATTCTTATTTTGTGTTACAGCACCTGTACTTTTAATGATTAATGATACTTTTGAGCAAGCAATGGAATTTCAAAAACAGGAAAAATCTATCTGAAGAAATATCTTGCAAGAAAAAAATGTTTTCATTTTTTACTTGCAAATAATTTGGTTAAGTTAATGGTGACAGAAAGATACAAGGATCCACATTTTGGTGGATCCTTTTCTGGTGTGGTGTACACACCACATGGTGGATGATCCTACCAGAAGCACCCCATGTACATTTAGCCACAGTAATATCCATATTCAGAAAGACTATGTCTGCCTCACGTGTTCTTTTGTTTGATTGATTGACTGACTGATTGAATTTCATTGAGACTGAATGGGTAATTTGTATTTTATGTTTTAATCACTTGAGTCTTCAATAAAGTGTACTCACACAGTGCCTGTGACCGTGTATTGTATTGCAATAAGCAACAAAACTGGTGGGGGAAGGGGGATGAGGGAGAGCGAGAGGGAGAGGGAGACATAGACAGAGACAGAGAGGGAGGCATTTTGACTCTTCACCTTAAGCAAAAATCTTCCAGAGCAAGGGCAAAATGTCTTGTTCAAGCTGTTCATATTCAGGAAATGTATTGCAAATTTGAAAGTTCTCTTAGGCCTGAAGTATCCACATCATCACTGAATCACTTTATATGAGACACTCACTCACAACTTTCAGGGGTAAGAGAGAGGAGGAGCTCATGAAGCCAAAGAAACCAGAATTCAGATACAGAGGAGAGAGACAGTAATTCTTGTAGCTACTTATTATCAGTGTGCTTTCTGAAAAGTGCTTCAAAGCATATTCTAGACTTCTTCTGACAGTACCCTCAAAGTAGCCACTCTGACTGTATAGCAATTGCATAACTCCACAAGAGGACTCTGGAACCTTCTGGTTTGAAACCTTCATCAGTTTTCATTTGTACAGTTGCTTAAAAATAATGTATTCCAGAAAAAAAAAAAAAAAAAAAAAAAAAAATCACTGTTGAGTCAATAAGAGTAAACTTCAAGAGTACTGGAGAAAGATTGGTAAATTATTGTTTATAAACTCTAACTCCTTTATTCTATGTCCAAACCATGATCAAAAAGTTATGTTCACTGAATGGTTGCCTCTGAAAGACACCTGGAACTGTGTGCTGGGTCAGTGTTCACTGAGACAGCAATGGGTAGGTAATGTTCTAATGTCCTCAGGCACATTACACCTGGCACAAAAGCAGAAAATCACTTTTCAAAGCAAATTAAATCTCAGTCACTTGCTGAGAGATTGTTGTTAATTTGCACACACCATTTATTCTGTCTCTTACCACCAACAAGGTTTGCACATCAAGGAAGTCCATTTTTGGAATGAGAGATAGTTTCAAATTTAATTTAATTGTCATAACCCAGTTGCATCCCTTTTCCAATTCATATTACACTAGAGGTCATTCAGATAAAAGGAAGGTTGGCAAAAAGCCATCCAAGTCCTGGCTATTCACAAACACTAATAAATAATTAAACTGCACCCTAGCAATGAAATTCTTGGCTGATGAGTTCAGCTGATACATCCTTCCATGCCAGTAGCAGCTCTCTGTTGCTGGAATACACATGGCTGGTTGGAACCTCTGACCTTTGGCCTCTTGCCTACTAATTAATCTGTGACTTTCATGATGCAGGTTATGATTCACCTGAGTATGGCCACAAAGGTAGTTAAAGTCTGAAGTACCTGCCCCATGAGTAGAGAGTAAGAGAGGATTCGGGGATGTTTTTCTTGTTACCTTCAGCTGTCTGATGGGACAGCACAGAAATAAATGAGACAGACCCTTCTCTGACATGTGCAGTATGAGGATGAGAGGTAGCAGAAACACAGGAAAATCCAGATGGATTTAAGGACAACATTTCACAATGAGGTAGTCAATTAATAGGCTTCTACAGGTGGTGCTCCTTCTTCATCTTTGGAGATATTTTCCACCCAAACAGACAGGGTCTAAGAAATCCACTCTGGGGGAAGGATTGGACTGGGCCTCCACAGCTGCCTTCAATTTGAAACTATATTGTGATTATATGACTGAAATTGCAATTCCACTAAATGCAACTAAACACAGTATTGTCAGATACAACTATAAAAAAGAAAAAAAAGGAAAAAGAAAAAAAAAAGAAAAAAAGAAAAACAAACAAACAAACAAACAAACAAAAAACTGACCTCCCCAAAATTCTAAAAGCCATATAAGTGGTAAACATTTACTGCAAGTATTTTTTTTTCTTTTCTGGAAACTTTGGTCTTATTCTCATTAATCTGTGGAAATTTGACTTTGTAAACTTTCTCTTCTTTTGGACATAGTTACATTTTTACTTAAAATACTTTAATGTTCTCCAAGGTAATTCTAAGGTATTTACTTAAAATATCTTAATATTCTTCCTCAAAGAGTGTTGTGCTAGGACTAGAGGTAATGATTTTTAAATGAAAGAGTGTAGATTTAGATTAGAGATTAGGAGGAAATTCTTCACTCAGAGGGTGGTGAAGTACTGGAACAAATATCGTGGAGAAGCTGTAGATGCCTCAAAACTGGAATTGTTTAAGGCTGGGTTCGATGGGGCTTTGAGCAACCTGATCTAGTGGGGGATATCCTTGCCAATGGCCAGGGGATGGAATTAGATTATTTTTAAGGTCCCTTCCAACGTAGACTATTATATGGTTCTATGAAATTAATCTTCCAAATTTCTGGCCAGGGAGTAAGAACTGACAGAAGAAGTCACTTGCAATGTAAACTTTCCAAACAAAACAGAAAATGAAAGACTATGCAAGATTTTTCTAAATAATTGATTTGTATTATTCAATTCTAATGGAGAAAAATCATTTTTAATATATTTTATTTTATAAATGATGATAATAATAATAATAAAAAGAAGACGAAGGTTCAGAAAAACTAGTAGAAATCTTTGTTATCTATATTGTGTATCATTGTGACTTCTGAAGATCATCTAATCCAATCATCTCTTCCAGGCAGGGTTAGCTTAAGCAGGTTGCACAGACCTGTATGCAGCTAGGTTTTGAATATCTCCAGTGACAGGCTCTACAATCTACAATACAGAATCTTAAACATAAAGCCAGCATTAGATAATTTTCTGTTATAACAAAAAGGGCATTAATTCACTTGCAGAAAGATTATTGTATGATGTACTGAATAAAATACTTATCTTTTAAAATCATCAACATGTTTAGCAGCCGTAATAAAACATCTAGTCCACACAGAAATCTACTTTCAAGTTAGATTTTGAAGCAGTTTTCTGATATTCAAGTATTCTTTACACTATAAATATTCAGTAGAAGCAAGTAAAGGGAAAAAATATATAAAAATGTGAGGAGGTACTTTTATACACGCATCTACAAAATCCTCAGAGGAGTGTCTTAAGTGAGTCTTACAAAGCTTTCTGTATTAATCAGTCATACTTTATATAATAAAAGAATGAAAATAATTAACTCCCTTTCACTCAGTAAAGATTCGATAAATATCTGAAATAAATTTCAGAAAATGTGAATTCTGTTGCAGGTATAGATTTCACTTGGCTTATTTCCATATAGCAGAAAAAAAAAGTAAAAAATATGAAGATTACTCAAACCAAGTATATATTACGTATCTTAAATCTTCATATATTTATGTGTAGACATGACCTTTAATTAAGATAATCTTGTTAAAGAAGAGTCTAAGACCAAAGATACATAA
>CM021797.1:37591179-37619374 GCA_011076525.1 Nettapus auritus
AATTGTGAGTATTATGGTGGAAAGAAAAAAGAACAAGACTATATAAACTGAGAAAAACATGTTTTCTAGGAACAAATCCCAAGTTCCATTGAATGATGTGCACAGAAAAACAAGTAAGCAAATTCATTTAACATTAACATTCTTAAGGCCTTGACTATGACAAAATAGTAATAGTAATAATTTTCATTACCCAACTTGACAAGTGGTCAATCTCTTGTTAAAGAAGGTATGTGTGAATCTTGGTTAAGCAATATTTACTCAAAAAATAAAATTTAAAAAAAGCTCTAATTTTTAAGTATACTATTTATCCCCATAGCAAATGAAGTACTCAATTCTTCTGCAATATATCTTCATCCTAAACTACATTTTACAAAATTGTAAACTGATCTCTTAGTTTTGCTATTAAAAATAAAAAAGAACTTGTCTCTGGTTTAAATGCTATCTAATTTGCTAAAACAGTTAATTCATATTTGATCATGTGTTTTTATATTTATTTAATATTTCTAATACTAAAATAACAACAGCATTTTATTCGTTGGTGATTTTGATTTTCTTTTTTAAAGGTTAATGAGAGGTTGGAGTTTTTTGGTCAGCCACCAAAATTAGAGGTGCACACAAAGGCTAACTGGTCTTTGCTGTAAGGGCACCAACAGCAAAACTGGAATTGAAGTCTGGTCTATAATTTAGTAAATATATGTTAGCTCAGGACTTAACAACTTTTAAGTCTCTCACACTTTGATACAGAACCCTTTCTTGTGGGCTATTTACAGCTGTTTAGGACCCTATTTACAACACTAAAATGAAAAAAATGGACGGTAAGGTAGTAAAGATGCTGCTTTTTCTTGTATAGTTGCTAGTGTTTTTAATCCTGTTGGAGAAAGCAAAGAAAAGTGAGAGGAATGACTGTTGTGTTTTCTTTGCCTGAATTACCGTTAAACTATCTAGAGTATTAATGACAACAAAGATACCTGAAGTAGGAAAATTGAAGGATTTTAGGAAAAACAGATGTAACCTCAGAAGAACAATTCAACAATTGAGCGTAGATCTTTATAAAATACATAGTGATTATATCCATGGGATTGAGATATCTTTTCGGATATTATCTGAAAAGTCATACCAATAACTACTAATAGAACATAAAAGTGCAAAAATTTTCTCGGATAACAGGAAAAACACACACAGACACACAATGATTGTTAAAGCTTGGGAATTGTACCAATGCATTTTTGATAATGTAGCATAAAAATACAACCACATCTGCTTTCAGTAACACAAAGCCTAAGGGCTTAATCCTGATTACACATGCTATAAATTGAAATGATTCCACAGTTAGTCTGGATTTGCTAAGTATGGATGTAAATTAAATGAGAAATGAGTACTAAATTACTTTGATTCCTTTTATTCCAAGAGCTCTTGTTTATGAATTCTGCCTTGGCAAATCCTTACCACCTGCATAATGTTTCAGACAGTCAAAGAACACTATGAATGGTAATAAATTGACAATATAAGACTATTTAAATTTTCAAGTAACCTGAGCAGATTTGAATGATCTCAGCCAGGAAATTTAAATTTAAATTTAACATTTTTTTATCAATAGAAATAATGAATGTATATGCAAAAGACTTTACTTTTACTAAACATTTCATAATAGTCTGTTATGTAATATTTATCATAGATACTTTATCCATGTATAAAGTTTGGGGGAATAAATGCATTGATATTAAAAATAAACTGCAAGGTAACCCACTTCAACAGTTCATAAAACTAATAAAATTAGTTATGAAGGCATTTATAAATATATTATTTTTAAAAGAAAAGATAATAGCAGTAGTACAGAAAATCAATCACATATATACTGAAAATCACGGAGGAGCATTACTGTTGTTGGTATCTCAATTACCAATCAAGTAATATCATGGAATCTCACAGCACTTTTAATAATTATATTTAATTACAAAGAACAACATGTTAAAATGCAAATCAGACAACAATGTATGTCAGCTGAGTACACAGTCTTATGAAATCTTAGGGAATTTGTCAATATTAATTCAGTCCACATGCCCCTTTGGTGCAGAAAAAATAAAAATAAAAATAAAATAAATAAAATAAAAAATCACTTCATTAAAAACAGGATTTCCTGTTCTTTTAATACAGAAAATAGCTGGTTTGAATAATCATACCCATACAACACTTTTCTGATAAAGACCAGAAAAGTCTCAGACCCAGTGAAACTTAAGAGTTCATAAAGGCAATAAAAATCTACCTGAAAGAATAACTTAGGAGTCAGCCAAAGGAAATCTCCTTGTCCAGTAAAAGGACAGCTTTATATCAGGTTGTCATCTACAGAGAAAAAAAATAAAAAAAAAAAAAAAAAAAAACCAAACAGCAGAGAAGAAAGAGGGGGTTTTTTTGTTGTCATTTTTCATTTTGTTGTTGTTGTTGTTTTGTTTTGTTTTGTTTTGTTTTGTAGATACACTGCTAACTTCAAAGATACCAGGTATTAAAATGGTAGCATTTGGACAAGTCAGAGTTCATTCATGTGATGAAACAGAAAACAAATCTTCATGTGACAGTCTCTTTACACAGTTCAGTCAGCTACAAGCAAGCACAAGTGAAGCACACAGTGAAAAGGTGCTCTCACAGTTAACTCATGATTTCCTAATAAGAAATAAATAGGAAAAATAAAATAAATAAATAAATAGATAAATAGATAGATAGATAGATAGATAGATAGATAAAATAAATAAATAAATAAAAATGCAACAACAAAACTTATCGCAACTTTAAGACAGCAGTTAACACATAGACTTCCAGGTAGAAGGAGCAATAGATCCCACCTATCCTGAGCAATCCATGGCATCTCAACGAATCACTTGTCTGAAATCTCTAAGTTCCTGTTAGCTTAATTTGGTCACTAATAATACATTTCACAGCAGAATGGAGATCATAATGGATGGAGAAGTGCCAAATAGTCCTTCATCCTCCACTGATATGTAAATGAGTCAAAAGGTGATGAGTAATATGACAATTTCTCCATATGTAAATTATTGCTTCCCTTCTGTGGAATGCATTACCATCCACAGGGAGATATTTAGCTTTTGTGAGAATAATATTACACCACATATATGTTTCTCAGGAATTCACAGTAAAATAAATGGAAACACAAAAGGTGTTAAAATATTTGCAAAGTGTGAAAGCATATGCAAACCAAATACCAAAACACATGCCTAAAATGTAAATCTCTTGTTATGAAGGCCTGACTTTGTTCCACTGCTGGAGTATTGTAACAGTGACATGACTAAATGCACTGAGTTATATAAAGATGGAGTGAAATTAGCTTCAAGCATAAGTCTACACTGAGTGCTGATAACGATTTTAGAGTTTTCCATGATCCAAGGCTAGAAAAAGAAAGATGTAGAAAGGGCTTATGTGCAACAAACAAATCTAAAGCCTGGGGCTGGGTTGCCAAATGTTCTGCAATGCAGCATCATGCAGGTAATCAAGGCATATATGGATGGGTAACAGCAGTACAGGCAAGCGCAGGCATAAATTATAGGAGAAATAGAAGAGTAGATTAGGATTTATAGGACAGCTAGAAGTGTCTAGCTTCCAGAAATGTAAGTTTATGAGTCCCCTGATCCTTTGGTACATGGAGTGCCAGAACAGGACACCTCCCACTGATTGCTCTCATATGTTGACACCTGCTTGGGCACTAAAATCTGTCCTTCACCAACCCAGCAAAGAAAATCCATGAAGATGCTCAGAAGGAAGTGTTTTTGAGCTGGGGCAACTACTTATGCCTGTTCACTTGGGTCTGCTCTCAATGTGTTGGCTGCTATAGAGCTGTCTAGATGAACAGAAGAATGACTCAAAAGCTTCTTTCATGTGAGTATGGCATTTCATTCCCTCTCACATGGAAATCTTTGGGAAGCCCTCTAAACTTCTTAAAGCAACAGCTTTGCTTTCTGGCACACAGCATTAGAGAACAAAATGTGATCTGTTGCAGCAAAATTTCTTGTGATCCAATAATTAATCAAAAATCAAATTGAATTTCATGACATCTTACTTAAAAAACAAACAAACAAACAAACAAACAAACTAAAACCATTCTGCAGAGTCTCAACAGTTATAAAACACAAAATTTGGTAATGTACATTTGTTACAGTGATTTTTTTGTGTTCTCTGAAGTTGCAGACAGATGCCTATTCAGAGTCTTACTGGTTTTCCTTATTCAGGGTTCTCCAGAAACCTTTTATTTTATTTTATTTTATTTTATAGCAAAAATAAAATATTATTATTGACCAATCACAATATGAGACTTTGCTTATGCATCAGTAGTGTACATATTGAAAGTGGGGTTTTGTGATAGCATGTTGGTGATTTGTTTTAATAACGGCTTTCTAAAGAAACGTAATAAAGTAGGAGTATGTATTGCCTTTTGAAAGCAAAACATAACACTTAAGTGATTTGCATAAGAATTCTGTGACAAGTATTACACAGAAAATAATACTAATTATTTAGTTCTGTACCCTTCTTGAAACAGTTTTTTTTTTTTTTTTTTTAATAATTTTAAAATAATTTTACAATTTAAATTAAAATAAAAAAAAAATAAAAAAAAACCTCCCTGATATGAAATGGAGGGAAGAGGGAATTCTACATTATTCAATGTAGAATAAATTTTAAACTAAGAGAAGGTAGATTTAGATGGGATAGTAAGAAGAAATTATTTACTAAAAGGGTATTGAGGTGCTGGAACAGGTTGCCCAGAGAAGCTGTGGATGTCCCTTCCTGGCCAAGTTAGATGGTAACCTGGTCTAGTGGGAGGTGTCCCAGTCTGGCATTCCATGTACCAAAGGCTCAGGGGACTCATAAACTTACATTTCTGGAAGCCTTTTGTGACATAGTATTCATGGTCTGAGAGCTCTGTTGAATCCTCCACAGCCTACCCCTACGAGAGACAGGTGTGCCTCCATTGGCTTTGGGAAATGTGTAAATATATATGACAATGTGTGTATATTTCAGGTATATGTTAGTTCCTTAGTGTTTTGCATTTGTCTGAGAGGACTGCAGCCAAATAGTCCTCATTTTTCAATTTTCCTTTTGTTTATTCATGAACACAATTTTTTCAGGTGACATATGGTAAGTAAATGTCTCTTGTATGATATGGGAAAAAAATGGATTATATGCTGCAGAGTTCAGAGAGAGAAGTTAATTTGCAACTTTGTAAATTTAGTTATATGTGCACATATCTGCTGTGTAGAAGGGTCCTTCATATGAAACTGGCAAAAATAGAGGTTAATTGATTTTTTGTTTGTTTGTTTTGTTTTGTTTTTAAAAGACAATTTGTTCATAATATTTACTGGGAAACACGCTTTTCTAATTTGTGTTTTTTTCCAGTGCAGAGAGAGAAAATGCTGGCATGAACATGTTATGTTCCAGATACCCAATATAAAAATGGTAAAAGTTGTTTTTCTGGCATCCCACACTCAGCTGACTGCCTTTCACTCCAAACAGCATTGTATGTTAAGCATAATATAGTTTCTATAACACACTAATCAGTCCTGTGAATTTTGCATAGTAAAATGCAGCAGCCCAAACTTAACCAGTGGTATTACTTTTACATTTCTGAAACATCACCCTAAGGTGAAATTTAAATACAAAATATTCAGAGCAAAAGTATCTTCTGTGGATTTTGCATTACCAGGGGCAATAAATTGTAATATATATCTTTTTTTTTTTTTTTTTTTTTTTTTTTTTCCAGTCGTCCTTCTCTTTCACATTTTGAGATAGAAAAAAAAATTTGTATTGCTTTTTGTATCCCAGTATCCAAGGATGCTAAATGCAACTGTTATATAGCTACATACATATTCTTTCTGATCTATTTTGCTAACACTCTTAATCCTAATAGTGGCTGTCTTGTATTTCTCAAGGGCAGAACAGTTTAATGGCAATCAGAATTCCACTACTTTTGATTTTCAACTCACATTTCACATTCTCTTTTTTTATTAGTTTTGTCAGTATCATAGACCTATGTACTGACTGGTTAAAATAGTACCTCCCTAATTGCCTACAGCAGCCTCTTGTAAAAGTTTTCTAACAGGGTACATTTATATGTCCATAAAATCACCAGTTCATGTGGACCCAGGTATGCACAGACATTATCAGAAAGAGTATTCCTGTAATTGTGGAAACACATGGTCAGCAGCACTTTCAGCTGATGATCTATTGCAGCCATACCTGTCCAACACTGATGTATGTTAATGATTTAGCTGCCAAAGACACAGAGTGAATATGTAGATACCAGTGCTCATACAAACGGCCTAGAAGTCAGGCTCTTTAGCACTTGGCCATGTCTCTGAATGTATTTAGAAAGAAAATGCCTACATCTCCTCATACAGTATGTAACCCCCTACCTGCAAAAAAAAATCTCTGTTGATAAAACGATATGAAGATATGAGAGTTTTAAGTTATTTGGCACCATATGAAGTGATTGTGTCAAAAATTTCCTTGGAAAACATAAACCAAATAAAACCCTCATTTTAGGAAGGTCTGTGTCCCAGTGTCTGGGTTTGTAATTAAAGTTCCCTTTTGTGCTCTCAGCCTGAACTGAGGTGTTGCAGAGCCCCACTTTGCTGCCCTCCCTCCCCAGGTCTGGCTGTGCCCCAGCACCCTGCACTACTGCCATCACTTCCCTTGCGCTCCCAAGGATGTCCATGGTGGTTAGGATTCATCAGGTCACACCTCAGCCTGTCAGGATGTGGCGCCTCCTTTGCCCTGCTTCATCCCATCGCTTCATTTCATCTGCACAGAGCCTGGCGACAAGCTGGCCTCGTTAGACGAAAACAACCACAGCCAGCCAAAAAGGCTATTCCCTTCCTGCTTACCTGTCACATCCCCTTGGCTTTTGTTAAACCAACCACTGCCTTTATTAACCCCAAGCCAGGCTGTTGTAGAAGCACAGGCATGCACAAGCCTGCATGTGCAGGCATTGGCATGCTCACAAGCAGGGAGCACCACAAGAGCTCTGCTGGGGAGTGAGAGTGGCAGGGGCCAGGCTTCATCTTCTTCCTGGCCTTCGTTTCCTCACTTGTCTGTTGGTAGCCTTCTGAGACTCCTCCTCACCCAGCCCCGCTATTTTTTCAGCTCTTGCACCTTTCTGCATGTTGCATCTCTTATTTCCCCTACCTGAGGATCTGGCACTTTCCTGCTCCTGACCTCTTTTGTCTGACACCACATTTTCTTCACCACACTCCTTTTCTTTGGAACAACTCCCAAGACCGCCCAGTCTGCTCTCCTCTCAACCACACCAAAGAGAGTTCTGCTGTCACCTCTCCTATTGCTTCCTCAGCACTTACTAACACTTTTACCTGCCCAGACGTAGTCTGGAGTGGGGAAGTGTGAAAGAGGTGAGGTCTCACTTGTGGAAAGACTCACAACCTCATCTACAACTGCAGTAAATTTACGCCTGTCCTCCTCCTCTGCCTCCTATCTCTGGGTGTGGAAAGAGCAGACCTCAGACTCAGAAATATAGGTTTATTGACCAAGTCTTCTCCTGGGTCTGGTGTCTAAACAGTGCATTACCTACACTGTGCACACACCTGAAACCCATCTCTTACTTCACACTTGCTCTGCATTAAATTAGGTTGCTGCCATTTTATTAAATGCTGTGTTATCTAACCCAACAAGTAACCTAAAGGTGCCTGTGGTGTGAGGTTAGAATCAGCACAGCACTGAAAGTATTTAAGATCACTGATGTATTTAAGACATGTTTAAGATTCAGGTTTGTGTTATTACATAGGGAGTCTTCCAAATAAACTCTAACAAAAAACTGTTGTAATATAGTCAATATAAATGTGACTACCCACAGAATAAATGTTAACAAGAAATTTCAAGATTTAGACCTCTTTTGAATAAGCATGCAATCTAGAAATATGCAAATCTCAGAAAGCAATAAATTGCTTTTGCTCTGGAATCATTCAGTTCTACCTTCTTTGTGTATGTATGCATATTTCTAACTCGTACCTTAAGAGAAATTACATTTAAATTTGTTTAATACAATCCAAAAAAATCTGACATTTCCCTAGGTTTTGTGCAGCTTGGGAAGAAAATACAGAACAAACCACTTTCTTCTATGAGTAGCTTACATGGTATTTTGCTGGCAGAAAGGACTACATCAATAAATTTTGGACACATGCTTGAGAAAGCTGTTGATAGCATTGCAATAGTTTGGAATATGAGCTGTTCTCCAGTGGGTGCTGAAGTATTTCCTAACAAGAAACTAGAGTCTGAGTTCAGTACAACTTTGGATGTTGTATATTTCCCTGGTGTTTTCTGCAGGACATCTTTGCCTTTTCTTGGAATTGAAGGGTAAATGTGTTCGCAGGTCCCTCTTCTCAACCACTTTGCAGTCTAACTGTATCTGCACCTCCTTCCCCTCCCCCATTTCTCTTTTCCTTTCTCCATCCTCTTTAAGCTGTAATTCAATCTCTTCCAACTCATGATCTCTTTTCTCTTTTTGGCACTCCCTCCACCCTCCCTCTCTCTCATTAGTTTAACTTGAGTTAATTAGGAATAGTAGGCAGCCCTCAATCTGTTATGTGTTAAAATAGAACAATCCAAAACAGAGAGGCACAGACACAACTATGTGATTTCATTGTCTAAGGGAGACAGAAAACCAGTGGGGATTCTGGGGATTCTCTTATCAAGAATAACATCTTCCCACTGGTTAATCTAACTGGCTTTAAAATGTTCCGCAACTGCAGATCTAGGATAACAATCTTTCCGTCATGTTTCCTTTTCTATTTTTTTTTTTTTCATCATTGGCAAGTATGACTGAATTGGATTGACAAGGAGGTGATAGAGGAAGAGAAATAATCTACACGTCAAAATGACAATGTGTATTACATGGTTAATAGAATGAATGGTACGTGCAATGGCTGTGGGTATTTTCATCTGCTGTGTTGTACAATGAGAGCTCTTTCTTTTTTTCTTTTTTTCTTTTTTTTTTTTTTTTTCAAGTTTATCATAGAGATCAATCCCAAATTAATTTAAAATTAATGTTTTGATTCTTACTTTAGTTCCACATTTATCAATGTGGAACTGAAGTAAGAATCTAAATATTCACTTGTTGCTATTACTGAATTATGTATATATAGAGGTCATGCCTGGTACTTTGACTGTAGTGCTGATCACAGACCTTAGCGCAGAGTGTGCTGTTGAAGTGAAATAAAACAGATCTAGGAAATCAAGCTCTGATTGTAAAGGTAAGGCCTTGCATTTTTGATTGACTACATATGATACTGTTTGGTTGAAATGTATGTTCAAGAAAGAGAGTTTGAGCTGTGCAGCTAATACAAATATTTATGCATGTATAGAACTTAAATCTGTCTGCGTGTCCTTGTATGTACGTACATAAGTGTATATGTAAATACATAAATACGTAAAGTTTGTCTTCAAAGACAGTTGTATGACATTTGTCATTTAGCAACAGCCAAATACAGGATGATGGTAACTTTAAAATGCTCATTATATATGCATGTGACTTTACACAGATGAAGAAGTGTTGTAGTAATTAGTGTTAAAAATTATCCATTAATTAACAATGTTAATGCAAGTATGCTCTGAATTTAAGGAATTTCAGGTGAAATCTGGTATCCATGAAACAGAATGAAAAATTTATTTTGAAAAAAAAAAAAAAAAAAAGCAAAGAAAGAGACATTTTGAAAGTATTGCAAACAAAATATGTTTATACATATTAAGAAATATTAATTGACTTTCTGCCAAAACATCTCTTTATATCAGAGAAAACATTATACTAATAGCGCACAAAAGGAATATGTAATGAACGATGAAATAATCTTGATTATCTGAACATACAAGAATGTCTGAGCATTGCTGAAGACAAAGTCCCTTCCAAAAGATATCCTTGTCAGTTTCTTATCAAGGGTGTATGAGGGAGTTTCTAGCTGGGCAGAATCCACGAGACCAAATATGGAGAAGTTGCATTAAATTTACTTTTTAAAAACTGTTTATTATTAATATATTGGTTATTTATTTTCCCCCAGATTGGAGCAGTTATGTGCAAACTGTATTAGATCCAGTGAGGAAAGGAAAAACTGAGACCTTATAATGATCCTCTGATTGATTTTTGCTTTATATAGTAATCCAAACATTCAGGGAAAGGTGCTCATCTATTTTACACCAAAATGACAAATATTTTACTATATGCATGGACCTAAAAGAACTTACAGTAATGCTTCTGCTTCAATATCAATAATGAAAAGTCTTTATGTTATGTAACTACAATTATGTGATCATGATGCGAGAGTTGCTTAAAACTAAGGTATACATTTATAATTTAATCAAAATCCAGGACATTACAAATATATACAGTAGGTGATACTAATAATTTCATTCAGTGACACCTGAGGTTATATCAGTTGCAGTTATACAGGTATGCTGAAGCATCTTTTAGAAGTCATGACACATATAATCTCACACATAAACTTATTGTCCAGAAGAAATAAAAATAGTAGGAAAATAATATGAAAAGATATTAAAACCAAATTAATCTATCATATCTCTAACACAACTAGCTAATGCATGCATTTAGAAATGCAGAAAACAATTACCATACATATACCATTCTACCATTCTAGCATACATATAATAAATATACTGGTAGCTTATGGGAGTAAACATATTTATCCCCCTGCACGCAGCAAATTAGAACCATAGTTTCTGTCATTCCTCATTACTTTCCCCATATAAAACTGTGCAAGCCCCTGTAAATACACCATGCCTGTAAGAGCACACTTTTCAGTGTGATGCACACAAAATCCCTAGTTTCCAGCAACCTATACAGGTATGACAAGAATAAGACAAAGATAGTGCTGTAGTCAGGGAAAAAAAAAAAAAAAAAAAAAAAAACACTTCAGTACATATCAAACTAGGGAAAAAAAATTTATAATGAACTGAGTGGAATTATGATAGAAAATTATGTAATTTAAAGTAGAATCCACAATGCTGAATGTTTTTGATTCACTTTTGTCTATGAAATTTAGTTTGGACAGAGTTTTCATAGCAAGCTGTACTGAATATGAAACTTTCTCAAAGCTAGAGATTGCAGGATCTGACAGTAAACACTGAATAAATAGCTACAAAATTAAAACAAACCAACTTTTAAAATGCACAAATAATGCAGGGGTTGTTGTGTTCTCTGTGAGTTAGTGGCACACAGAGACTTGCATATGTAGTTATCTGACCAGAAATATTACAATTGCTTAAAACCAACAGTTTTAGAGACTATCATTTATGAAACACTGCTTCAAACAGCTTAATAACTTTGGCACTAAAAACTGTTGCAAACCATTTTGGTATTCAGGCAGTGCATCATGTGTTATCAGTGTTTATGCTTGTAAAGTAGTTGATTTATCTTATCAAGACTTATAGATACAGAAAGCAAACTACACAAATAAGATGAAGTACTTGAAACAATGGTATTTTTTCGCTTCATATTGTGTTCAAATTCACCTCAGAACTAAAATTCAGTCTCAGAAATATATTACAATGCATTGCACATGTTTAGGCAGTTTCCTAAAAAGTACTTAAAAACTAACATTGATACCTTGATAAAGAAATATTGGAAAACAGAAATGAACTTCTGCAAGCACGAAGTCATAAAGTTCATAATGTTCAGGCTACAACATTCATGATATCAATGCAATTGTTCATATTAGCTATGGAAGGGGCTTCTTATGTGCTGAGGACTATGAATAATATCAATCTGATTGTTAGCTTCTTCAGAAGCCACAGACATAACATAAAACTTTGATGATAATAAGATTTAATGTATTAATAGGAACACTGCAAAGGATTTAGACATTCAGGACAGTTGGCTGTATGCAGAAATATGCAATAGTTTGGGGGGTATGATCCTTCCATAGTGGGTATTTCTTTCTGCTTAGTATTGCCATTGGCAAGAAATTCAGAGATTGATTAGGTCTGTACCTTTAAATGCATTTGATTTGTTGAACTCATGCAAAAATCGTGTATGTTGGACAATGTAGCCCCATATAAATGTTAGAAGTATAACATTTTCTCATAAAACAAAAATTAGATCCACACTTTTAGATAAGGAAAATATTTTTCAAGATTTTGTTTTTAATAGATTATTTTCAGTATCTGGGTGAGAATAATAGGGAATATGAATATCCTCCTTTGAAAACTGAAATTTAAAACATCTAGAAAGAACTACAAGGTCTCAGCAGACATGGGAACTACCCACATCCTTAGTTAGGGAAGAGGTACTCAGCTACAAAGACTTAGATTGCAACTTAAATACCTTACTCACTCACACAAGGAGTGATCCTTTTCTTCCAAATTCTCCAAATGCTGCTTTTCTTCCATAAAGCAAACACTTCTTTCAAAAAGTAAAGTGGCTGTGTTTTTTTATATATGTATAGATATATATAAACTCTCTCCTGTTTTATATCTGATGCAATATGTCATTATTATTACTGCTAAAGTAAATTTGGTTTTGTTTGTTTTTTTTCTTATCTTTTGACCAAACAACAACAACAAAGCTATAGACATTTCTAGGTGTAAATTCTCATTCAGTTTTGGATAAATATCCTTTCCTTTTTTAACACTCATCATCCCCTTTCAGAAATAGTCCCTTTTTAATCCACTGCATGTCATTACATAGAGTCTCTGCTTCTGCAAATGCTCAGCATAGGAGAAAATAATTTCTTCCATGAATATTCATGCTGAATTTTCTGTATTGGCTGTCCAGCTCCACACATAAGCCTATTTGACAAAACGCCTTTATGCGATACTTAAGTTAGTATCTTCTCTTGATTGTTAACATATTACGTAAACCTGAATTTCAGTAAATAAATTCTATTTGTCTTGTTTCCTAAATTATATTAACATTATTTATTATTATAGAACTACTAAAGAAAGTTTGGAGACCTAAGAATTATTTTTTTAGATTGAAGCAATCAGTTTTTCTTATTTTGTGGCCAGATCTGGGAGAAAAATAAAAAGAACTCTGTGATCCTTTATTTAGAGATTTTTGTGACGTTATAACATTCTCATATGTTTGGAACTTTACAATTTTTTTCCAAAACATATTTCCATGACTTATTCTAAGAAACATTCTTTTTTGGTCTTTGTATAAACAGCAAAATGGAATGTTGTAGAAAAATCACATAGTCCTAAGAATGTGCTGTCAGTGTCTTGTATTTAACTAACCCTATAGTTCAGTGCATGGCAAAATTACGGACTGTATATCACACAAATGGAGTGGATTAGCAATGTTTTATTAAAACTTAATTACTTTTAAATTCAGTGTTGCAATTTCCACAGTGGTAGCATGGTCAAGCAGCTATTTCTTTATCCTCATAAACAAACACAAAAATTAGTAGATTTGTTGTTGACTTGCTTTAACTGCATTACTTAGCTGTAGCTACATTAAAAACAGACAAGACACTATAATGCAATATAATAAAATGTTTGTATTATTTTGTTTTACATGCCCTCACAAAGAGAAGAAATTGGAAAACAAATCATAAGCCTAATAGTATCAAAACAACTCATGCACTTTGTCTTTCAGAGCTTCTTTCATTGATTATCCAAAAACTTCTATGATTAAATATTTTTAATTGCATTAGGTGAAATGAAAATGCAATTCTCCAAACACTAAACCTTTCTGAACTGTGAGTACTAAGCATATCAATAAATTTACTTAGATACTAAGTGATGTCTTAATAGTCCTGCTTGGCTTAATATGAACTTGTATGACTTTTCTAGATAGATGACCCTGCTCTCATCTTACAATTATTCTTCCTCTTCACTGCAAATTACAGCACTTGAACCTCATTTAATTTCCCCTCAGAGAACAGATTTTCTGTAGTTTTTCTAAGAATGATCCTGAGTAGAAACAGATCTTTCTCTGCTTTTTATGCAGAAATATGGCAGCATTCTGTTCCACTGTTTGTAAAGCGTACTTGGCAAGGCACAACTCTTTACAAACGAATGAAAAAAGAGGTTTCTAAGAACTTGTAATGTTAGGAATATCTTAGACAAGTGTTGCACAGTTATTACACAACAATTAACAGTATCCTTTTCTTCCACATTTTCGTTTGATTTCTGACAAGAAATAAGTTACATATATTTTGTTGACAAGTCCAAAACAGATGGTAGGGATGAAAGCCTGAAAAAGGTAAGTGAGCCTTGTGAAAAATAGACCATGAAGCATAAAGATGAACAGAGAGCTAAGTCTAGTTACATCAGTGTATAGAATGAATCGTAAGAGAACATAATGGAACTCCAGTACGCAGCATCCTAGCTGCCAGCTTTACCACTTTTGTATTATGTTCAAAGAAGTGTTGAAAAATAACCAGAGGCAAAAGTAGATTTATTAAAGGTCCATGAAAGAGAACACGAAAAATTTCAGTGTTAGAAAGAAAATTGAGAAACCCTGTACAGCCCCCGCTGTGGTGATATACAGTTTAGAGGAAAATGGAAGAAAATTTATTTTAAAAATGCATTTGTTAAAATGCAATTTGTGGCCCAGCTCCCAGCAACTGAAGAGTTTTACAGTGGTTTTAGAATATTTCTCTTCAAGAGACACTTCGCAAAGTTACAGACTCTTATGTGCTGAAAGAGAAGGTGAATCATCTACTTCTGCTCTCACTGTCGTCATTGAAAAGAGAATTTGGCAGTCCTTAACCTATAAAGGGAAAATATTCAGAGAGTAAACAAAGAAACCAAGAATTCCTATTACAGTCTTTTCTAACAATTTTGTTTATCTTCTCTTATTTTATTTTAATACTTTTATATATGCAATTCTCTTTTATTCTTAGTCCACAGTAGCTTAGCCTTCATCTAATCAGACTTTATTTTTTTTTAGTGTTCTAAGTTTTACCTTGGACAATCTCTCCCTTATTCTCTGCCATTGTTTTTTTTTGTTTTTTGTTTTTTAACTTCTGGTTTGGTAAAATTTCTAATGCTGGCATGTGCTGAACTAATACAAAAGTCAAGGTGAAATTTCTAGGAAACAGCATTTTGCTTAGTTTTGTGTGGAAACTAAATCTTTCCTGGTAATGATGGGAAAGGAGTGGCTTTATGCAAACCTTATCCTAAGCAAAAACTAATGTGAATTTATGTTGGTTGTGAAAGACTAGATTCTGTCTCCCACGGCCTGCAAAACTTCTGTATCAGTGGAGTTTGGCAAGATAACTCAACAAGAAAAGATAGCAGTATCTATTTTTTTTTTTTTTTTTAAACCCAATTTTTAAATTAAGACATATGAAGCTTGTTTTTCAGGGAATATAAATAAATAAGTAGTAACTCTAATTTTGGTCATCCTCTCCTGCCTTTGACTCATTTTTACCTCTCTGCTTTCTCCAGAATCTTCTGATTGTCCAGGTAAATTTTGGTTTATTACTATCATTATTACAAACCCAGGACACAACTTTGGGTTATCATCCAGGTAATGCATAATTCTTAGAACTTTTTTTACTGCTTTGTATAAGCACAATTATTGTGCATAATGCTTAACATTCACACTATCTTCCTAAGCAATAAGTCAGAGTACATGTATTGGACAAGCCTCAGCAGGATGTTGAAAAATGCACTGAAATGTTATAAACATGTACTGTTTTTTTGTTTGTTTGTTTTTTGCCTTTTTTTTTTTTTTTTTTTTTTTTTTGTGAGAGTGTAAGAAACCTTGATGGTCTCAGCTTTTATATGCTTCCTTAGCCAAAGTAATAGAATGAAGAAGTTTTTCAAATACACTGTTAGCTAATAAAAGGACAGTCAAACCACAATAAAACTAATTTCATTTTAAAACTTTTAAATAGTTATTAAACTCCTCAGAGATTTGCTTGAATTTGTATTTTGGCAGCAGCATGCATAATGTTACACACAAATGGTGATAAAAAGAGATTTACTTACATTCTTAATTGCACAGATTATCAGTGTCCTGGATCTGCTGATGGCCCAAGCAAGCTCTGGGGCATTAGCCTAAAGTTCCATGAAATTAAACAGGATGAAATGCATATTGTGAGATTAAAAGATACTTTTCACTGTTTAATTTGTTTATGGAAAGCAAAGGAGAAATTGAAACAAACAAACAAACAAAAAGGAACCATGAAGAGAGATTTTTTATTTTTATTTTTTTTTAACCAGCAATTTAAATGTCTTTACAGCTGTATTATTATTATTATTATTATTATTATTATTATTATTATTATTATATTCCCATAATTAGTTCCCAGAGTCTAGGCTATTTATCAGACTTTTTGTACTATGATTCTATCATCATCTTCATTTCTAAGTTGAAGGGATCTTATGGAAATGACTAATATACTTTAAATTTGTCTCACACATAACGTGATTAGTTAGAATAGAATAGTTCAGTTGGAAGGGACCTTCAAAGAACATCTAGTCCTGCCTGATTAGACCTCCTTGACCACTTCAGAGATAACCAAAAGTTAAAGCAATTAATTAAGGGCATTATCCAAATGCCTCTAGAGCACAAACAAGCATGGGGCATCACCTGCATGTTCCAGTGTCTGACCACCCTCACAGCAAATAATTGTTTCCTAACATCCAGTCTGAACCTCCCCAGGTGCAGCTTTGTTCCTTACTGTGTATATTGTCATCAGTTACCAGGGAGCAGAGACCAGCACCTCTCTTCTCACTTCCCCTCCTCAGGAAGCTGCACAGAGCAATGAATTTGCCTCTCGGCCTTCTTTTCTCCAGACTGGATAACCCCATGTGTCCTCAGCCTCTCCTCACAGGTCATGTCTTCCAGCTCTTTACCCATCTTTGTTGCCCTTCCCTGAATGTTTTCAATACCTTAACATACTGTTTAATTAAATATTTAATATTTAATTAAATACTGCACAACATTTTTCAAGATCTAACACCATTCCGTGGAATGGTGATGTGAAAGCACTCAACAATACTCACAGGGAGCTAGATTAATCACATCATCTTTCTAAAATTCACAGTCAAGTGCTTTAGCTGTTAATTCTCACTTACCAGTGATGCTAATGAGTAACATATGTACACTGGTGTAGTACTTCTAACAGCAAACACATGATTGGATTACAACCATGACAAAATATAGAAAAATGGGAATTACAAATGACAACCTAATGTGGTCAACTCACTGATCTAAACTTGAAATCAAGATATAAACTACAGTACAGGGGACAATGTCAATCTTACTAATTACCTTAAAGGGAGAGTAGACTGTACCAACAGGAAAATGGAGATACTGAGATACAACAGGATACAGAGATATTCTATAATGGGATTTAGATTCTATGTTTTAGTCCCCCCAGAGCACATGTATGCATGGATTTACAATCTGGTTAAAGTCCACTTTTCATTAGAAACACCACCCTCTGACAGCATCCACAGAAACCTCCCTGAACTCTGTAAACAAAGGGAGGTCTTGCTTCATGCTAGATGTTTGTTTGTTTAAGTTAAACTAAACAGTTGTGAAATAGAGAAGTTGGAAATTCATCAAAATCCTCCATTGATGTTCTTCAATGTCACAATTAATTTGGAAATGTTGTGTGATGAACCACTGTGCCAAGTTAACTTTTATTCTAATAACTCATATTCTTACAGCAAGTATGCTAATTTGCTGGCATTTTTCATTCCAATTCAAACATCATAAAGGTGAGTTCAGACCCAAGATTTCTTACTGACATGGATGGTGTCAAGCTAAACCTGAAGGACTTTTCTGGTAATAATCATGGTAAAAACATTTTGAGGCAGGAGGAGTTTAACACAAATGGACTGTTATTGATTTTGTATTAGTTTAAAATTAGTTTTGTTGCAACTTCAGTAGATGTTATGATTTGCTCTACTAACAGCAATTTTCAGGTCACATCCTAGTTGTTTACTACATTACGTATGGAAAATGTGCACTGGCTCTTGAATGAGAAGGATTTTCTCATTTCAAATATGCAGATCCCAGAGCCCAGGACATCTCACAAAACCAGATGCAAAAAATAAATATTTGAGAAACACTAAGTTATAGTCTTGCTGGTCATTAATATCAAACAGTAACATTAGAAATAATAAAAGTGATACATATTAAATATGCCCATGATATTTTCTTATTTTTCACTGTACAACAGCTTTTTTTTTCTAGATGCTCTTCAAAACTCTAAAAGAAGAAATGTTATTTCCATATGGAATGCTTTCATAAATGCTGAACACAATCACTACACACAGGCTTATAAAACACAGCAATTATGTAAAACCAATTGAGGCTGTCTAAATCTTGGCTTTGAAACAAACATTCATGGAGGAAATGCTGAAAACCACTTGGCAACATTTGTTGCTAACAATGCAGGTTAATAACTAGCTTTGGCCTGATTCTGATCTAGCTGACTAGTTTTGCACTTGCATGAACTTCATTGATTTGCATTAAATTATTTATGATTTTCACTGATAAGTGATTTTATCTGTGACCTGTGGCATAAAATCTGCTTCCTTATTCATAAACAATTATTTGAGGAAACTTTAAACTATTTAATTACTTATTACTTACTCTCATTTGACCTGTATATTGAAAAAAAGTCTTTAAAAGAAAAAAAAAAAAAAAAAAGTTTAATTTTTAACAGGAAAGATATGGGAGTTTGTCATTCTGACATATGCAAAATGACCTCTATTTAATGTTTTTTGTTTGCTTGTTTGTTTTTAAGACTAATTACGAACAAATATAACGGTATCAAAGAAAAATATTCTAAATATTAAAAATTGTTCATTGCTTTCTAAGATTGCCATTAAATATTTGAAGTTATTTACTAAAACTCTATTCACATTTATTCACTGATAAGATGTTGTGGTAATACTGTTCGACTATCAGTTCTCATTTGTTACAGCCAGATACTATGTTCTTTCCATAGTTTTCTTGAAGTGAGACAAAAGAGTTATAAATCTTCATAAAGTTTCAGACTAGTTTAAAACAATTTTAAAAAATAGACTGTTAATAATGTTTTATTTAAATAATATTCTGTTGACATGAAAAATAGATCAGCCTGAGTGAAAAACACTGGTTTTGGGAGTTGCTAATTTATGAATGAACGGTTTCTATGACCTCATTTTTACACATATTTAAAGACACAAATGAATAATAAGAAATAATTAGAATAGTTAGGAAAAAAAAAAAACTATATATATAAATATATATATAAAAATAATATATAGTCACAGTCCTTTATATATATATACAGTCACAGACCTTTAAGATTCACAATTATATTTTGGATTAATATGTTTTACATCAGATTTGTGAAAAAATGATTTCTACAGAACTGCATGCATATTTTTATGTACCAAATTATAATAAGCTGGTTTTATTTGTTACCTTCTTCATGGAAAATATAATCTCTTTTACATTTTTCTTAGTTTTCTGATGATAAAGAAGGGAGAAAAAACAATTACCAGTTTTTTCAGCTTAAAGAATCTAACTATGTTAGATGCTAATAAATATTCTTACAACTTTTAGGAAGTACAGTAATACTAAAATAGCTGGTACTTAGACTAATCTGCTTTACAGAGAAAATTGCTTCCTGTGGCTGAAATAGGTTCTGTAACTAACCTTTCCAGAAATAGTGTTAATAATTTATGAAACATTGTTCATTCCATCTTGCCACGAAATTTCCATATACTCTACTTTATTTTTTCTTTGATGTTGTTTTTTATGAGTGTATTGAAGTATTTTTTTTTAATCTCCAAATTGTCTTTCATATAAGACAGACTATCTGCCCCCAAAATCAATACACAGTAAGAAACATGTTAGAGAAAGTAGAGACCATGCAGAGATGTCCAGAGAAGAGAGATGAACATTCTGAAAATGTGTTTAGACTGATGTACATGCTTCTAATAAAACATTTTGCTCTAGTTAAACCCAGCTAGATTTTAAATAAATATTCCTGGGCTCCCAGTCAATCTTTTAAAGGGCAAAGACTCTTAAGCAGAGAGGATGTGTTTATCTTCTCCTGAGGGCCTGTTATTCACAGAAGGAAATTGTTAAGCTTTGTTTTCAGTCCAGAAGTAATATAATTGTTCATAAATGATAGACATGAAGACATCTCCCTATAGTGAAATATATATATATATGTATATAATATATATGTAAATATAAATATAAAATATATTATATACATATATGTATAACCTATTTCACCTGGCTCTAGGACACCAGGTAACTCCAATAAAGTCTTTATATCAGAAGTAGATGACTAGACTTCCTTTACTGTCAACAACAATAACTGTTTACCTCTGGGATGTTACTCAGTTGACCTACTTTAGATACCTCTTCTGAAGTGTAAGGATTTTTGCTCTAAGTGTTCCTGTTTCTTACCACTGATTATGAAGAGTTGCTATACAATTAGCTGAGTAGATAACTGTATGGGAGTGACATAAATTTATGGAAGAATACACCATGTCATTGGCTAATCAAGACAAAGCATGTAATCCCCACCCAGTAAAATATGAGGGAGTGGAATTATGACTGTTTTTCTAAAAGTGGCTTTTTGCTGGTTTTCACCAGCAGATTTGATTTGCACTGCCACTATTCCACAGGTAACTGTTGAGTAACTGTGTTTGGGGTTTACATGGTATTATACTGATGTTCATGTTTTAAATAGGTTGTGTTTGTTGTGTTTGTTGTTTGTTTTTTTGTTTGTTTGTTTTTTTAGCTCCAAGCCCCAACTTTCCTTTCTAGGTACTCTGCTCTCTCGTTACCTTGTCATGCTTTGTTGTCTGCTGTGAAAGTACTTAAGGTGAAAAGGTGGAATTTTCATGAAATTCGTTGCACAGGCCTTTCTGCATAAAATTGAGAAGATAGTACCTGATTTGTGCATGAAATTGGACTAAATGATATTGCTCCAATAATAGGTGGGGCTCTATTTGAATTCAAAAAAAAAAAAAAAAAAGACAAAAATAAGGACAAAGAAAAAAAAATTGTTGTGGCTACAAATTTCTGTGGGAGAGTAGACACAACTTTGTCCCTCCTTTCAGACAACGTCTTGGACCAAAAGTGTCGTTATGGATTCAGCAGAAAATAAACCTCATGATGGCATCCCTTTGAGCAGACTATGTGCAGATATCAATAAGTTATTCAATATCTCTTGATATCAAGATAACAAAATGAGTAGCACTAGTTTTTCTACTTCTTGCTCTGACTCTGCCCTTGTTGTACTGAACCAAAGCAAGTTAAACCTGGCCATTACTGGAGCAAAGGTGTTTGCATGAATCAGCCAAACAGTACCTAGTATTAAAATGTCTGTTCAGACTTGTTTGTGGAGGCATTATGGAGAAATATCTTCCGGGACATTTCTTCATACAATGTTATTGTCCATGTAGAAAAAGGAAAATATTTTTCACTGGGTTCAAATTTCAAATAACTAAATGCTTATGCATCCGTCAGCTGCCTCACCCTATGAGTTTATACCTCACAGAAATTTTATAATGAGTAAAGAATTTCTAATTGTATTCAGAGATACTTCTATTTAAATAAAAGGAATGACTGGATTTTCAGAAATGCCAGGTACTCAGATAAAGTCAAAAGAACTTTCTCAGTAGCCTCGGGGGAAAAAAAATCATTTTGGCTTGAAAATTGCTATTTCACAGTTAAAGTTTCCAGATCTAGTACCTGCCACTTACATTCAGACTCCCAGATCAGAGATTAAAGATGGCATGTAATTCAGAACAGTTCAATCTAGTGTGTCTGTCTTTCTAAATAATGATTCCTATTTCTTCTGTGCCACCATTCATAGGATGACATAAGAAGGATTAACAAAGTGAATCTAAGAGTGAAGGTCCACTTATTTTATGAAACTCAATTTCCCCCTTCTTTAACCTGTTTTTGTACTCTTGAAACTCACTTTCCAGTCCAAAGTTAATGACTGTTTCTGTCAGTATCAGAAGTATATCCATATGAACCATTTCAATCCTTGTATTATCTGAGTTTGTAAGAAGTTGTTCATCTATCCAGAATTGCCTATAACAGTTGTATTATCTCAACAGAGATTTTTCAAGTGATTTTTTTATAATAAGGTCATGCTTAAACATTAAAGACTACATTCAACACAAATGATACAATACCACTACCAAACTGTGAGGTACAGCAGATGACTGTGTTCACTTCCTATTCCAGAGAATTTTTGACAACAGTGCCCTAAATCACTATGGAAGATTATTCATTTTAAGTGTTTTGAATTATAGTGATTAATTTTTCTGAGGTTACTTAAACCATTATCTCACTTTTTAGAAGGCATAATTGTTACACAGTTCAAGAAGCAACTTTGATAGATTATCAGATGCCAAATTTAGGCAATTAAGAACATTGCCAGAACTATAAATGACAAACACTGAAAGTAGAAAACTTTGTTCACCTTCATTAAAATACTTGTGCTGTCCTTCATTAGAGGTAGTGCAAGCTAAACATAATCAGTGTTATCTGATATACTTAGCTTTGAGCTTCTCTGGTAAAAGGCAATAGTTAGTTTTCTTTAATGATCAAATATTTGTGCTTTGAAGGGCAAACTCTCTTTTCTGTAGAAACTTATGGACAAGAATTTCATACTGCTGTGATTGTAATCTCAGTAGTACACAAAATGTAAGTCACCTGTCCCCTATTGCTAGAGAATGGAGACACACAGACTGCGGGAATTGGGATGATGGTTTGGCAGTGATTCAAAGTAATAATAGTAATAATAATAAAGGCTGTTTTGAAAAGAGTTTCTGTCTTGTCCTGTAATTGTTTCTAAATGAAGATCTGAAGGGGTGACCTCTGGGAGGGTGGAGGGTAAGGGGAGAGACAAAACAAATGAACAAACAAACCAATAACTAAATAAAACAGTTTCTGGCCTTTAAAAAAGTCAAAGCAATTTCTGGATAAGAAGAGATGAGTCTATTCTCAGAATAATCTTCTACAGTATAATTAAAAGGAAAATATTTCTTTATTAAATGCATAAATCAACATAAACTTACCAAATAGAATCATAAACCTTGTATTTGGTTCTTGTGAAGCATTTCCTTAGAGGTAGTCATCTAGTGACTTTAGAGCTTTATGACAGTTCTGGAGACACTGATATGAATTGGCAAAGACACTTCTGGACTGACTTCTTGGTGCTGTTTGGATATGACAGAGCATTTTAGAAAGTGCTTTTATCATGTTTAGGAAAGTAAAAATAGTCACAGGTTACTTCCAGCTGTTTCTTTTGGCACACGGCTTTCACTAGTTGGATTGCCAACTAGCCCAACTAAAAACTCTGGTTTAGTCTGTATGCTGCTGTCTATTAATTGGTATCTAATGTAACGAATATGCTGGTTCAATGAATCTCAAGACAATAGGACAAATACGTTGCCCACCTACGTTGCAAGAAACCCAGTCAAAAAGAACTGCTAACAGTGTTGGTGATATCTTACTGTGTGACTTCTGAGGAGAGAGGTAACTTGTACTGTGGAATGCTATGTTTGGTTAGTTATTAATTGTTTAAAAAGTTATGAAGAAATACAAGAACAAATGATTTACAGCTCCTCCCAGCTAACTGGTGTACAAGTTTCATTTAACTTACTGACTTAATAAACTAAGACAGTCCTAAAGTCCATGCAACCTTCAATCTTGTGTTTTATTACCAACTATTATTGCTGCAAGGCTTCTCGTAAGTTAATTAGAATTTACATGATGAACCAGTGACTTTTCTTTGTTCCTCTTTGATCTTGTACTGTATAAGGGAACTCAATAGGTTTAAACCTGGGGAAAAGTTTTTTATTAAAACGTAGAACTCACTATCACAGTCACATAGTACGTCGTGTATTTCTTCAGGATATAGAGTGTCAAAGATGGTTCTTCCCTCAGGAGTGAAAAGAACACAGTAAGAAAACAGTAAAGACAATGAGCAAAAGAAACAAAAACAAAAGCAAAAAGAAAAACAAAAAACTAGACAGAATCTGATGTTTACCATATTAGATGGAATATGTTATGTAAATTTCCAGGTACAATATTTAAGTGTTGCTTTATCAATTATTTTAAAGAATAGTGAAGTCTTCTAAATATATAGTGCTTGAAGTGCACATCATTATTTAGGTGAAATGAGTAAAAAAATGATGCAGTTTGGGGAAAAGAAAAAGAAAAGGAAGGAAGGAAGGATGGAAGGAAGAAAGAAAGAAAGAAAGAAAGAATATGGAATGAAAAAAAAAAGAGAGAAACTAAAAAACAGGAACATAGGACGTGAAGAAAAGAAAATTATTTCTCTACTAGCTTAGAAGAATCTTAGGCTGAAAGTGAATATGAAATTTATGAGAAGAAGAAAACCATTGGGATGATCATGAACAGCTCCTCTAATCAATAGTTGAAATTTCCTGGAAAAGGGGAGGGAGACAGGCATTCACAGATACGTGAACACAAAGTAGTTAAAGGAATTATTGACATTAATGTTAAAGCTTGGAGCAAGTCTCACTCAACAGGTAAGACCAGATGACAGGAGTAGCAAAGAGCTCAAGATAGCAAGTAATCTTTTTAGGAGATGAGATCTTTTTAACAATGCACAAGGTTTTCAGAGAAAAGTAAGGGCTCTCGGGAAGAATAGTAGTGAAGGTTATTCATGCAATCCAAGAGTGAAAGAGGGAAATGGGAAAAAAAAAAAAAAAGTAACTGATAAAAGTAGATGAATGAATGGTGTAGAAAAATATAAAAATTATTAACAAGTTAGGGGGAAGGCAAAACTTTGTACCCAGGGAAGTATCTCTTAAGTTTATTTAAGCAGATTTCAGGCTGTGTTTCAAAGAAGTTATTATAATTGATTTGTAACTTGAACGTTTATAAATAAATAAATAAATGAATCAGGAATATAATGGTATCAAAATATCAAAATTTATTTAGGACACTCTCACTTAGGAGAAAGGTTATTTTTCGATTGAAACCAGGCAATTCCACTGGTCTTTCTGCTACAACTTCAGTTAAATTCTGTTTAAGGAATGTAAATCATAGCAATTAGCAGATGAATTAAGTTGTTAGTGGAGCAATAAGTGACACGAAGATCATTAGAGCAGACTTTAAATTTAAACCAGAGAGAGGAAAAGAGAGGGAGGGAGGAAGAAAGGGAGGGAGGGAAGGAAGATGGGAGGGAGTGATGGAAGGAGGGAGGGAGGAAGGAGGGAGGGAG
Source organism: Nettapus auritus (assembly GCA_011076525.1). Lineage (NCBI taxonomy): Eukaryota > Metazoa > Chordata > Aves > Anseriformes > Anatidae > Nettapus > Nettapus auritus. Next base: position 37,616,388 of record CM021797.1, read on the forward strand.
GAAGGAAGGAAGGAAGGAAGGAGAATAAAGAAAGAGGGAAAGAGAAAGAGAGAGAGAGAGGAAGAAAGAAGAGAAAGAAAGAAAATTCATATTCCAAATAGAGGTAGAATCAAACTATGAACATATTTAGAATCATTAATGAACAAACCCTATTTAGGCATTATTATTTTTATATTTGTAAGATTCCCTAGGTCTCATAAATCTCATAAGAAATACATTCTCTAAGGTAAGCGAATATTGTAATCCAGTGTAAGGGTCAGAAAGTGCTGTTCAGAGCATTTTCAAATATATCATTCTTGATGTCTTGAGCCAGCCAGCTTGACATCTTGAGACAGCCAACTGAGGCAAAAAAGCTGAAGGATGCATCCAACAGAAAATAACAGCTGTTAACCTTAGATATTATGGCATTATAGCAATGAGAACTGGACTCCTTTGTTCACATAACAGAGTGGGTGATTGAAATTCAGGTCCCCACAGCTCATTGCATATCCCTGCAAGAAGACTTTTCTGAAAATTATCTCTTATCCACAAGTTACTTGGATTTTTCTAAGGGCTAGAAACCCTCCAATCATATATCCAAACACAATAATAATCAATGAGAATTATAGTATGCTCTTTAATTCAGAAAGTATGTTACATATAACTAATGCATCATAAGATTAATTTCATGATGTCCTGTATCATCCATCAGTTAAAAGCAACAAAGCCACCATTACCAGATGGTTTAGATGATGCCTGATACATGAATTAACTGAGCTCAGTGAATTTTTCAAGCATCTGTGCAGTCTCAATGAAAGCAATAAGATCATTTCTCTTTATTTCTGTGGCTCAAATCCATTGTGCATATATCAGAAACTTACTATATAAAAACAAGTGTTAATGCAATCCCATCTTGTTCTGTGATGTCATTCTTCAGAAAAAGTAGGACTTCATGAAGAAAGGAGTTTCTTGTGACATATACCAGTACCAGAGGCTTCTTACTGAATAATCAGAACTGTATATACACATGCTGGTGGTTTCTATTCTTGGTAGGGAAGCCCTGTCTTTTAAATAATTCCTTTTGAAAAGCACAAACTCAGATTTTCCAAAGGACACTACTGTAAAGAATTTGTCCTTAAAACCTGTGCTGCTACCTGGAAAAATAAGAACAAGGTCTTGCTTGGTTTTACCCAGAGAGGTTGGGTTTTGTTTGTTTGCTTGTCTGCTTGTTTGTTTTCCTGGATTAAACTATTTTGTCTTACCTTCACATTTCTTGAAAAGCATATGAAGGATTGTGTATCAGCATAGTCATCTGTTATCTCTGTGATCTACAAAACAAGTATTAATTATAAGAATTATAATTTACTCCGAACATATTAAAGCACAAACTATGGTGCTTGTTTTCTATTAAATACCTTCAAACTCTGGGTGTTATTCTTGCTAGCTCTCTAGTGAGAAGTGCTTAGTTTGTTTCCAGAACTAACAAGTGTGTCTTTAACTTCAGAGCTGCCATCAAGTAAGTGAAGAACATCACTAAAAATCTAAGGACCAGCCTGAGAGAAAGCAATCTTACAGGTAAGAAGAGGAGGCCTTAAACTGTTTTCTCCAGTATGAAAAACACAGAGTCTGACTAAATGCATTTTGTCAGCAGAGTTTGCTACTTTGAGATCTCAGCTCAGTGAAAAGGCTGTTACTTCTGGTCTTAAAAATAAGTCGTGTCATTTTCTCTTTGCAGGGAATTCTTTCATCCAATCATATTCCTGTATGCAAATATACCATAGCTGGTACAGATAAAAAAGCACAAATAAAGCTAAGGGCTCAGTCAGGACAAAAATCACTGTGCTTCCCTGATACCTCATTTCACCTGTATTTCAGGAACGTCCTCAAACTCCTCATTTGACAATATGAAGAAGCAAGGCTCAGACAGCAATCCTGTTCCAGTTTTGCCAGCGCTGCCAGAACCACTCAAAGATCTGAAAATTAAATACACCAAGGTTAGTAGTGTTTGTGTTTGTTAACTTTTCTTATGCATTCACCTCAGACTGTAAGATGTGCACATTTCATCTTATTTGAAAGCAAAATTATGTCAGTAATTAAAATGTTTATTCTGATCTTTTTATGATCTTATATAAGTTAGTAATTAATGTTTAGTGATCCTTTTACCCTAAGTATTTCAGGAAGTGTGCAAGTGTGAGAGAATCATTTCACATTTCATTAGAAACTAGTGCTGTTTTGTCTCTTGAAATAAAAGTTTCTGCAGAAAGTTTCTTAGAAAGTATATATGGAACAAAGAAGGAAAGGTTTCTGTTAATACAGTATTTTTCAGAATGGTGAGAGCAAATGGAAATGCTAGGGTTTCACATTGTAATATTAGCTGATTTAAATAATTATGACGAATATGTGGAAAAGGATGTGTGAAAATGAAATTAAAGTTCATTCTACTCAGTTATCTTTAGATAATGAATCTATCTTTCAGCCTAATCAGGTAACAATAAAACAAAGTCTACCATTGCTAATTACTCAATTCTATGGGAAGCATTTTTTTAGTAATAATTTCCATATGCAGTTAGAAACAAACAGATAAAGATGGTCTAGTGTTATGTTCTCAGCTTGAAAGGCCCTTTTCTTCTGTAATATCACAGCACACAGATATCTTCAAGTATTTTGAACACATCTTTGGCAGAAGAATACTGAAACTCTGCCCCTGAAACTTTCAGATAGAACATTTGATCAGAAAGGACCTGTTCTCTTTGGAGACTTCTCATTTATGGTTCCCTTTTATTCTCATTGCCACTGCAATAGAAATAATTTTTACATTCCCAGAATTTATTTTCTTTTCTAACAGAAAGGCATTCATGAATTATCTAGATTAGTTATTTTAAACTCTATTCTATCCTGTTTTTTTCATGGGAAAAACCTACCCAGATTTCAATGCATATCTTTCTTGAATAAATCATGCAGGACCTTACTTTGTAAATATTTAACAAGCAGCTGTGCAGGAACACGTT
>CM021797.1:37619474-37662113 GCA_011076525.1 Nettapus auritus
AAAAAAAAAAAAAAAAAAAAAAAAAAAAAAAAAAAAAAAAAAAGCTTAATTCGGGAATGATTCATTGGTACACAGGGGACTTTGGTGTTCTAGAAACAACAAACTACAGGTTTTTGTTTTGTTTGTTTTTGTTTGTTTGTTTGTTTTCTCTTTTTTCCCCAATGGAAAACAAAAGCAACTAATTAGAGAAAATTGCCTACTCAGAAATCCTGTGTAAGTGAATATGCAAGACATAATGACAGAAATTCCTATTAAAAATTCTATCTTTCTATCAAAACCCGTTCTAGTAACACAAAAAGGAATCACAAAACAGTCAGTATGCTTGAAGTTTCTGTAAAACTGAGTTAAGGAGAGTGGCACATAGTAAATCCATGTGTTTTTTGCCTGGACAAGAGATACCATTTCCTGAAAAAAAATAAAAATAATTATATATATATATATATATAATATGGACCAATACAATGCATTTCTTTGCAAAACGATGTACCTACAAGTGATTAGATCAAACTTTTTGCAGTGCATTTCTTCTCTCTTCAAATAACACACAGGATTATCTGAAAGCCACAACAGTGAACTGAGGGACAGAGAACCGGGATAATAGAAATGTTATCCCAAATCCATCAGCCCTCCTTCCCACCATTTAATATAACCTTTCCACTTTTGTCTTCTTACCTGTCCTATTTCTCTCCTGTGCCATGCAAGTCATCACATGGAACGTGGGATTGCTGTGACTTATTTACATTGGAGGAACCAGGAAAGTATTAATTACTACAGATGTCTAAATCCTTCTGCCTGAAGCACCTTGGACATCAACAGGGTCCTCTTACCTGAAAACGCTCCCTTCTCTTTGTATACAATGGTACAGTTACCACTACTATCTGTCTGGAGGAAAGTCTAGAGGAGATTTCCCTTAAACTAAATGCATTTTCCTGTTTGTTTGTTTTCTATGTGAGGGATTAGTTTGGGTCTCATACAAAAATCATTTAACAACAGTGGTCAAACACTGGTAAAAGCAAGAAGTGTCACATGCATGTCAGTGTTCAAGAGGTACACAGGCAATGCCTCCAGTAATAATTTGGTTATTCTTGAAGTAACTTTTAGTTAGGCCTGAAGTTGTCCAGCAGTTCAACTAGATGATGTTTATAGGTTCCTTCCAACTGAACTATTCTATTCTATTCTATTCTATTCTATTCTATTCTATTCTATTCTATTCTATTCATCTACAGATCTGTAAGTTGGTATAGATACATTACTAATTGTGCCTTTCACATGTAGCATAAAACAAAGCACTCCTTTGGAAATTTGAACTCCAAGAGTTTAATTGGATTAATTTTCAATGATTACATTGGCTTGGTTGTTGAACCACAAGTGTGAACAAAATGTGATCTTGAATTGCTTTCCTATCTGAATCTCCTTTAAAGATACTCCAACAAACAAAATGAGTGTTGGTACCTGGCTACAAATGTACTAGTAAATATTTTACTTAGTCAGCACTGAGAAATTGGACAACGATTGTATAACAAATGATTTGTCATGATACTTCCAAATATGCTAAGCCTGATGATGTTCCTTTAAACAGAGAAACTCAGAATAGTTAATTATTAGGTTGTTAAATCACATGATGGGGAGAAATGACAACACATTATCTCCCTAGGCTCTGTGTGGAATGCCAGAAAATGTAGAAGGGTAAACCACCCCGAGAGAAGAAAAATTTTAGCTAAGTATCATGTATGTTGTAATCACTACTTTCACAGAAAAAGATGAGGAATATATATATATATTATATTATATATATATTTTATATATATATTATATATATATATATATATATAAAATAATTAAGATACCTGGGGAAAGGTCAATGGTTATAAAGCTACTGTAGAAACCTACTCATTTTAAGCTCAGATGACTTTGTAAATAAAAAGCCATTAACTGATGCATCCCAAAGTTCAAATATATAATGGACAGAATGGATACATTCTCTGATTATTAGTTCATTAAATAAATTTTCTTCATACATACATTCTTAACATACAATTCTGAATGGAGAAAAAATCTTAAATGAAAAGTATAGGCCCATTATCATTTTCTTGTGTAGAAAAACCCTGGGGAAGAGGTCAACTTAGGAAGATTTCAAAGGTATTGCATACTGATGTACTTGCTTCAAGTTTACAGTTTCTGTCTCCAGCAGTTCCTTAAATAATTTCATGTATTTTAACAGTACAGCCCAAAGAATACAGCGAGACTCCATGAGATACTTTGGGACAAGTAAATCAGAGAATATAGCACTTGAAATGAATCTGCTCTTGGCTCACATATCTCCTTCAGTCTTGGATATGACTGTAAACTTACTTACAGCATCAAATTCAAGAATATCTGAATGATCCTTATATTCTATGAGAGCAGGTTTGAGCATGGGGCAACAGTTTTTCAGCACTGTGCTTCACCTCACCTGAGTGATGCTGAATTCCAGCCCCCAGTGTGCAAGAGTTCAGTCGAAGCTTTTCACTATTCCTGGTTTCCCAGAAATGTTAGTAATGTCATCTCCTGGTTTACTATCTGCCCTACAGAGCTTGTGAACCATCACCTCAACAGCTGTCAAAATTAGGTGATTACTTTTAATTCTGTAAAACAAGCAGCTGGACTCACTTGAAGAGCATTGTCAAAACACTATCATAGGCTATTTGGGAGCACATTTGTGGTGGGAGAAGGTTATTTTTTCTCCTGTAGCTACATAAAGTTGAAAGAGCTTCTTGTATCTAAAGATAGCTAGAAAGACAGCTTAAACATTTCATTCCACATTTATAAAGCTACCCTTAGGTCAGTTTTGGATTGTCCATATTTTAGATAGCTCTGTAACTTTTCCCGACAGTATCTCAGTAGTATGGATTATATTTTATAATAGTAATAGTGAATTACATAAAAAGTCTTCCGAGGAAGAGTAAGTTTATAGATATATCCTGACTATTTCAGCAGAGCTATGGTATGGTCCACCTGAGACAAAGCTGCTCTGAATCAAGTTCAGTATTTCTGCAGCACAGACACTAATATAGCACCATCTGTCTAACAGATACTTTATAAAATGAACTCACAATCCTTTCAAAATATTCAAGGACTGAAGAAAAATAAATGAATAAACAAAAAAACACTGGGTTGACCAAAAAAAAAAAAAAAAAAATCAAAGAAATGTCTTTCTTGTCTCTTTGTTTTCTGCTGAGATCACTAGGGTGGTCACATCAATGGTCTAAACAAATAAAGACCACAGTCTTGCAGGTAACTTCTACCACAACTAGTACACTGGTATCTGATTTTCTGAATTGAAACCAATCCTTTCAGAGAATCAAGATTTATTTCACCCTGATACTAGGAAATAAAGTCAATCAAAGGGTCTTTGCAATAGCTGGTTACCTGGACTCTATTTTAAATACAGAGCTTTAATAGAGTAATACCTCTTCATCTGCAAAGAATGTGTATTTTCAGGTCTGGTGCAAACTGTGATAGTCATTAGTTCTTCAATTATTGAAATAAAAACTGTCTTCCCTCAAAAAAAAAAAATAAAAAAATAAAAAAATAAAAAAATCCAGTGAAACAACCGTTAAAAAAATCACTGCTAAGACAAAAAATCTAAGATATCAGTCCTTGCAACGTAAATTTGCAGCCCTAAACTTCATTGACCAGATTCAGTCATCAGAGACAATCCTCAATGCACAGTAAGTACAACAGAAAAGTAGGTCTTTTGCATTCACATCCGAGAAATGAGAAAAAATCTAAGCTGCCAAAGGACTTCTGCTTGACAGACAAAACTGTGTAACACATTTCAAAATGATCCCAAATGTTGTTTGTTTGTTTGTTTGTTTTTTTCAGTAAGATGAGGGACTTGCCAGAGATTGCTGTTGGTACATCAGTGTTCCCTGGATTTAGAGAGCCTTATCCTGTTTGTTTGTTTGTTCATTTTCAGCATTACTCCACAGACTTAAATGAGTATATCTGCATGTCTGCATACACATTTGAATGCAGTTGCTTGCAATGTATACACACATATATGTCTCTCTTACATGGAGGGTTTTGACTTTTTTCCTTCTCTATTTTGGCTGTCATACCTGCATAAGACTGCTGTCTTGCTCAAAAAAAGACATCTGGATAGTTTGATTTATACAGTCCTGATACAAAGTTGTGTATATAGTTAAAGTAATGAAGTTATGTTTTAAATGGGAATGGTATTGGAAACATTAATAAGATATTGTAAAGTAATATTATGGTTGATATTGGTTGGTGCAGTAAATGCATTTTTTAAACAAATACTTTCAAAACTTCCAAAAATGGTATGTTTTACGATTATTCCTTTTACAGACAGATATGAATTTGGCATATTGTAACATCATAGCAGTGTTATGTTAATATTTACCTTTTACTTTGTCTCTTTTCTTGGCAATGTAACTAGTTACTAAAGATGGCTTTTTTCATATTAACTACTTAACTGCTGTCTTTGCCCTTTCATAAAAGAGTTTTGCATGGATACTCCTATGATCAGTTTTATTGCATATCTGACATTTCGAGGAACTAGTATTTTAATTTCCCTTAGAGCTTTTGTTATAATGGGAGTTTGCTGATCTGCCCTGATTAATGGAGCTAACAATGATATATGATATCTATATCTATATCTATACATCTATATATCTATATATGATTATATGATATATAATCAAGCTGAAACATACAGGAATATATTAATAAGAAATTGTTACCACATACATTTAGAGATAATCTTTTTATCGGTCTTGCCAGTATTATCAAACCTTTAACCTATTATTAATAACTACACAGAGTCAGTGAAAAAATTTCAGTATTAAGTCAAAAAAAAAAAAAAAAAATCTCCCAGAAAGCTGTCATATATTCATAACGCATAGCTGTAGTGGTAGATTTTAAATCACAGTTCAGTGTGACAAATATATATATATATATATATTCTTGCAGTTATGTCACCCTGTCTCTGTCCTACCCTTTATCAATTGTCATTTGCTTTAATTTTCCTGCCTCCAAATATTTCTTGTTTTTCTATTTAAATGTAGAAATCCCTGCATCTCTGAGCATGCAGTCTTCTGCCTGCTGCACAGCTGTAACCAGTGACTGATTAGATTTGGGGAAGCTGCTCTCATCCATGATCCTCAAGGTACCCACAGTTCAAGCACAAAATACCCAATATAGCCAGTTTCTGCCATGTGCTAAGTGATGAGCATGAGCAAGATCTCACATGTATAGAATCATAGAATCATAGAATATCTCAAGTTGGAAGGGACCCATAAGGATCATCAAGTCCAAATCCTGGCATCACAGAGGTCTACCCAAAAGTTTAGACCATGTGACTAAGTGCACAGTCCAAACACTTCTTAAATTCATACAGGCTTGGTGCAGTGACTGTTTACCTGGGGAGCCTGTTCCAGTGCGCAACCACCCTCTCAGTGAAAAATCTCCTCCTGATATCTAGTCTAAACTTCCCCTGCCTCAGCTTCACCCCATTCCCACAGGTCCTATCACTGGTGATTACGAAGACCAGGTCATCTGCCTCTCCACTCCTCCTCGCTAGGAAGTTGTAGAATGTGATGAGGTCTCCCCTCAGCCTCCTCTTCTCCAGGCTGAACAGGCCCAGTGACCTCAGCCGCTCTTCATAGGTCGTCCCCTCCAGGCCCTTTACCATCTTTGTCGCCCTCCTCTGGACACTCTCCAAAAGTTGAATGTCCTTTTTGTACTCTGGTGGTCAGAATTGCACACAGACTTGAAGTGAGGCCTCACCAGCGCAGAATAGAGGGGGACAGTCACTTCCCTCTCCCGACTAGCAATGCCGTGATACGGTTGGCCCTCCTGGTTGCCAGGGCACACTGCTGGCTCATATTCAACTTGCTGTCTACCACATGTACTGGGTCTGGCTGGGATGTTAACTTTCCCTGCAGCAGCCCATACAGTGCCATGCTCTGCACTTGTAACTAGAACAGCAGTGTTATCACACCAGTGTTGTGTCTGCTGCTGAGAAGTGCTGACCAGCACTGATGGACACCCATGCCTTCAAATGTAGTTTCCCAGGGAACCTTGCTGACTAGTTCCCTGAGCAGCCTGAGAAGCCTTCTCCATATCCAGGGCTGAAGTTCTGGTGGCAGTTTTCCTTCTTTCCTTTCCTTCTCACCATAAATTCTAAACTCAACCACTTCATGGTCACTATGACCGAGATGGCCACCAATAATTGCCACATCTCCCACAAGACCCTCTCTGTTCTCCAGCAACAGATCTAGGAGGGCACCTTTTCTAGATGGCTGCCTTAGCACCTGCACCATCGAGGTGCTTTATGCACCTCCTGGACTTGCTCGTGTCAGTTGTGTAGTGATCCCAGTTGATGTCTGGCTAATGCATGTTGGCCACAAAGTGACACTGGTGGACAGTGAGAAAGTAGTGCACCTTCCTTTGGTGGAGGGTTTGAGGGTTAGACAGAGGATGACAGCTGCTTATAACATTGGACTGCATGTATTGCCATATTCACCTTAACAACATACATCACACTTGGTAGCAACATGTTCTTCTCTTTTCATCCTCTGTGACATATTTCAGATCTTTCCAGTGAGGTTTGCCTTTCTCTTTGAAGACTGACCTACAGGATCAGAATGAAAAAGTTAACTCCCATTTACAATTTCATTCACAGAGATTCAAAGATGTCAGGCTGTGGGGTAGCATGAATCTAACACACCTGGAGATCAGACCCAGAATCTATTTCTCATTTACAAATGGAGATAAGTAGTTCAAATTTCACCCAGGGATCCCTAGCGTTCAGTCTGCTTGTCCTTTAAATTTTAACAGCTGTGTAATGTTATAAACCTTGTCAAGAAGTTCCTCTTCAACATCAGGAAACACTTTACTGTGCATGTGACTATGACAGGTTGTTCAGAGAGGTTGTAGAGTTTGCCTCGTAGAGGATCTTCAAAAGCCATCTGGACATGGTCCTGAGCATCCCAACTTGACACTATAGGTGTCCCTGCTTGAGCAAGGGTTTGGACCAGATGACTTCCGGAGGTTCCTTCTAGCCTCAACAGTTGTGTAATTCTGTGATTTTTTGGGATCTTCTTTAACAGAACAGAAAAGAAATTTCAGAAATACTATAACATTTCTATAACGGTATAAAGTAGATCTTTTAAAAGGCAACATTTAACTTTTAAGAATACTGTACATGTTGCCATATTTTTCCTGACATAATTTAAAAATGTTATTTTTTGTTTGTTTTTTTTTTGTTTGTTTGTTTGTTTGTTTGTTTTTTCAAGAATAATTGTAGTGGTTTATTTCCTATTTTTTCATGGAAAATCAGACTGATTTCTATAGATAGCATCAACAGTCTTATTAACAGCAACAAAAAACATAGAGAAATGCAGAACTGCTCACTCCTGATACATTCTTCGGGCATATTTTTTTTAAAGATACATAAGATAATTGAAGTTAGGACATCAGATCTTGGAAAAGAAGGAAAAAGCATGCCAAACAGATAACAAAATTAATAGTAAAAGCAAAGTATAAATAGTGGGGATTTTGTGCTGTCTCTGGAGTAAGTATCGTTTGACACTACGTCATTTAGACATTATAAGGATTTCAAGTATTTAATTTTTCTTTTGGTTGTGATGGTGCATTTGCTAATTAGTTACTCCCATATAAAAGTCTAGGTTTGAATTGCCAGTATTGTATTGCGAAAGGCTTTGTATCATAAAAGTTCAGTTATGGAAACAACAATGCCCATCTTGCCTTGTTTAGCTGTTATTCTATGTGTGCCATCAAGATGTGATGATATTTGTTCCTGTCACACAAAGAAAATTCAGTACACACTGTGCTTTTCAGCCTATATTAAAGCCTAATCTTTGAGTAGGGACACAGTTCCTACCATTTATTAAATGAACTTTGGGTATCAATCTCATGCAGCCTGCATAAAAGCTTAATCTTTGAGTAGGGACACAGTTCATACCATTTATTAAATGAACTTTGGGTATCAATTTCACCACTGTTAGGTAAGCTGTTGTGATTATATTTGATTCAGGCCAGCTGTTGTGCAATTGTTCCTCTTACATGTTTCTTAATTGCTAGCTATATGTTTGGTAGTTTATGAAGAGACTGAAATAGAAATATATAACAGAACACTATTTAATTTAAATTGTAGTCACAAATTTATCTTATTTTAATGTTATTAGACATTTCCAATCAATGTCACTTAAAGTTGTGAGAAAAACCTCTACATGAGCAAAGCATGCTGGCCTGCTTTTCTTGGTGAAAAATCAAGTGTTGGTGTCTGCTGAGCAACATTGGTGTAGAGACATAACAGGGAACCTCAGAGTTAGAAGGAAGGATGGAAGACTAACAGACTGGACAAAAGTATTGATTTTCTATAGTACCCCTTGCAGTTTAAATTCAATAAATAAATAAATAAATAAAATAAAAAATAAATAAAAGACTGTTGGTAATAGACTAACAGGAGTGGTTGCATTTTATGTCTATCCAATAAAAAGGAGGTAGGGAAGTGACACCAATTTGAGGGTGACAAATGATTAGAAGGCTGCAGCCATTAAACTGGAGATAATCAGGATCTCGATAGAAATTGTTGAGTAAGTAATTAATGGCATTAGTATCTATTAGTATTAGATACGATTAGTATCATTTTAAACAGAAGATAATCATGTGGATTATAAAGCAATGACGACTAAAACTTACTGAACCCATCTTACTGAACCCTGAAGTCATATGAAGTAGCTTTACCCTTCAAAAACAGGAATTACAGAACATGTTGAAAAACAAAACCAGAGAATCTTGAATTTTGAATTCCTGGTGTTTTGCAGAGAGATATTCAGGTAGGAAGGGCAGGGAGAACCCCCCCATATACACTACCATTAACTGTAATACTGCCAAGTGTTGAAATTATATACATTGTCAGCAGCAACATTTGTTATGTGTTTATATGATCATAATAATGTGCTGCATTATGGTCATGTGACCAGAACCCCCCTTCTGCCACCCATAGCATAACCTCTGTGAAATAAATAGAGCATTGTGATACATAAATGCTCAGACCAAGGTACTGCAAACACTTTCAGAAAGAGAAATGGGAACTTACTTTGAAAGCACTGATAAGAAGTAACATAGTTTTTCACATATTATTGTCTAAGATCTATAGGGGTGTATTAGATTATATGTGTAGCTACGTTAGAATATGACCATGGTCATATGCTGCCCATGAGTCACTGTTCAAATTCTCTTGCTTGTTAACTCTTGAACTTTTTTATTGTGGCCAGTGTAAATATTTTGATATATAGTGGTTTGATCTGGAATGCTAGACTTATAAGACTAGGACAGTCAGAAAAAGATTAAATAAAGAAGTGGGTGTTTCTATTTCATTGGTAAATTAATTCAACTTTTTACAAGGCAACTGTTATATACAAGAGAGAACTTTTATTCCAGTATGTACTACTATGTGTTTTGTTTGTTTGTTTGTTTGTTTGTTTTTATTGTTGTTGTTTTTTGAGAGTGTTTCTGTGAAGAGTACTATGAACAGAAAATATAGTCTAGTCTTTATGGTTTCTAACAATATACTTCTGGTGAATACATAAATTATTTCCTCTTTGTTTGTGATTTCTACCTTTGTTTAATGGAAAAAAAAAAAAATCCTACATTTCATGTAAAAGATTAAGAGCATTAAATTTCTGCTTTTAAATCCTAATTAAAAATACATTCAGTGAGGGACCAATCCACAAAGTCAAAGGATTTTGGTGAAAAATAAGAGCCCTCTAATCTCTGATTATTTTTCTTCTGTAACATGGAAATAAAGTACACATGCTTGCTTTTTACTCTAATTGGTTATCTCCTTTTTTATTTTTCTTCATTCAGTTGACTGTAAAACTTTTTTTAGTCTTTCATTTCAGAAAGATAGTGTTATTAAATAGTTTTTGGTGGGATTGCCTTTTTTGGTGGGAGAAGGTGAAGAGAAATCAAAGCAAAACCAAAGGAGATGATGTCCTGCAATAAACTGCATGTACTATTTACACAAAACCTAAATACTGTGTTAATTTCTGAAGGGACTCCATATTTATGGCTCCCCATATTTATCAGTCCTATGAGCACAGGAAAGACAGGTAGTTTTACGTAGGCTATTTAGGACTGTACCTCTACTGTACATCACAGACTTTGGTTTGAAAGAGGACGGATTCCAGTGTAAAAATATCTTTTCATAGTATACAATAAAGTGTAAATATGTTGTGGAGAAAGAAAGTGGCTTTTCTCCAAAAGAAGATGATTTTTAAAAGTTGGTTAACTGTGTATATGGTTGCTTTTCTCTTCATAGTAATGTAGCAATAACTATTCCTTTTTGAATTCAGGTACTTATCATACAGCTCTTGATGTTTTTCTTTAACATAGAAGATAGGCAACAGCTATATATGTTACTAATAGTAATGCACTGTTTATTCCTTTACAGATATTTATAAACAATGAATGGCACAATTCAGTCAGTGGTAAAAAATTTGAAGTCTTTAACCCTGCAAATGAAGAGAAAATCTGTGAGATTGAAGAAGGCGACAAGGTAGAGGGCTTTTTTTGTTTAGTTTTGTTTTGTTTTCTTTCTTTTAACCTTAGCTTTAAAGATGAACATCCATCTCTGCTGATATAAACTCTTAAAGTTTTCTTTTTCTTTCTTTCTTTTTTTTTTTTTTAATAAACTCTTTAATAAATTCATAAATGACTTGGATACAGGACTAGAAGTTGTTTTGAGTAAGTTTGTAGATTGTACTAAATTGGGAGGAGCTGCTGACTTTTGTGATTTTAGAGAGACCTTGTAGAGAGACCTTGACAAATTAAAGAGCTAGACAATCACCAGTGAATATGAAGTTTAACAAGATATGAAGTTTAAAAAAGATGAAGTTTAACAAGAGCAAGTGCTGAATTGTGTGCTTGGGACTAGGCAACTCTAGCTGTACATACAGACTGGGGGCTCAGAGACTGGAGAGTAGACCCACAGAAAGGGATCTGGGGTTCTGGTTGTCAGCAAGTTGGACGTGAGCCAGCAGTATGCCCTGGCAGCCAAGAGAACCAAACATACCTTGCGGTGCACAAGAGACGGCACTGCTGGTTGAGGGAAGAAATTGTCTTGCTCTGCTCTGTGCTGGTGCAGCCCCACCTTGAGAGCTCTGTGCAGTTTTGGGCACCACAGTATAAAATAAATAAATAAGTAAATAAATAAATAAAATAAATAAATAAATAAAAATGTATGTCCAAGGAAGGGTAACAAAGAGGTGAATACATACGAGGAGTGGCTGAAGTCACTTTGTGGGAGTGACTTATGGGGAGGCCTCATGGTGGCCCGCAGGTCCTTCATGACGGGAGCAGATGGGCTGGAGGTAGCTAATGTCTGCCCTCAGTGGACTCCTACAGTACCTGAGGGAACAGCATGGAGCTGCAACTAGGGAATGTCAGGCTGGGTGTTAGGAAAATGTTCTGCACCCAGAGGGTGGGGTTTGGCACTGGGACAGGCTCCCCAGGGCACTGGTCACAGTACCGAGCCTGCTGGAGTTCAAGGAACCTTTGGACAATGCTCTCAGACACATGGTCTGATTTTTGGGTGGTCCTGTTCAGACCCTGGAGTTGTACTCAATGACCATTGTGGGTCCCTTCCAACTCACGATACGATTCTATACTTCCATCCTCCTTTCTTCTGCTTCACTCTTAGGATATTATATTAATAATATAATGAGGAAGGTTTTGCAGAAATATTTTTACTTAATTTTCCTGTTAATAATAGTTACTCTTTTTGCTGTGTTTGATCAATGACATCTAATTTTATTATTTTGACATTATATTTCATCATTATTTTGTTTTGTTTTGTTTGTTTGTTTTCCTTACACAGTGGTCTGTCTAATCTGTTCATAACACATTTATGTAAAGTTTTACATTATAGATGCTATAAATTGGAAAAATACTAACAGTTTCTGATTAAGACTCTGAGAAACGGTTCATTACCATCAGCATTTTTAGCTGTGATTTTTTCTTCTCAGTAGTGTCATCTTAAAAATGTAGTTTTGTGAAGAATATATTGAAGCATAGTACTAAAGTGGGCTGTGAAGCTGAAGGTCATCTACCAAATAGACATTAATCCCAACAAAGTGTTTCTGTACTGGTTGTTAAATTGATGATTTTAAGCAAAGAAGTAAACACATTGTTAACACTTAAAAGCAAACTTTTTTTTATTATTATTTTTACAAGTATGAGATTTTTTTTTACTAGAAAAAAAAATATTGAAAAATGGCATTTAATCAGATATATAATGAAAAGCTATGTCCTCAAATAAGCAGCTTTGTGTTTTTATCATAATAAGTATTTTCAGATGAAAAAGGATTTACTTAGTTTGACCACAGAGTTTAAATATATGTTATCAAGTAGGGGAGTTACTTGTTTAAATAGAACAGACAATGTTATTTAAACACTTTTAAAACTGATGACCAAATAAAATTTTGGATAAAGTCTGAGAAAATTAGTATGAGAAGTGAATGTTCTATTTCAAGTTGACAGTTGCACACACACAAACACAAAATAAATAAATATTTAGAAAATACTGTGTTTGAAAATAAAATTGTTTTTGCAATTAATGTTTTGGTTCGTGCAAATATTTTTCGTTTTCTAGTCTTTCACTTTCAAAGTCAAATTTAGATGTCCAAATGCAAGAAAAAAATGAATAGAATAGAATAGAATAGAATAGAATAGAATAGAATAGAATAGAATAGAATAGAATAGAATAGGACTTTCTTATATTTCTCACAAAATGATAGCTGATGTTCATTTCAGCCAAGAAATATTAATCACAAAAATTATTTGTGTATGAGGGCTGTTTTAAATTTAGCAGCAAAATGTCTGTTGCTGTATAGCAGTGCATTAAATAGAAAGATGATGCTGTTTGACACATAGGTTTGCTTTCTCTCCAATAATTTTTCCAACTACTGTGTAAAGACAATGACTTAACTAAATTGCCAAGTGAACTGTACAAATCTAATAAATTATGTGATCATTGCAAACCTGATATTCTAGAGCCTATTCTTTAGACAGAGATTAGCCCAGAGATTTTAACAATGCAGTAGTATTTAAAAAAAAAAAAAAAAAAAAAAAAAAAAAAGCTTTTTTCCAGATTTGCTAATCTTAAAGATCCCTAGTAATAATAAAGTAGCTCAACAAGTGGTCAGTAAGAAGAAAGGTAAATGTATGTTAATGAAAAGTCTATTAAAAATAAATAAATAAATAAATAAATCTAGCTCTGTGTAGATCTAACCATCTTTATTCTCTTGGTAGAGATTTATGTTCCCAAATTAAATTTCATATATTTAAAGATATTCTTTTTTTTCCCTCCCTTGTTATTCACAGCCCATAATTATCTTTAAATATCCTCTTCTTAGTTTTAATTATTTCTGCACTAAAGAACACATGGTACTGTTTTTAATTTTAATTTACTTCATTCACACAAGTGCAGCTCATGGTTTATCCCATTCTTTACTGATGTAGGCCAAGGCATACATTCTAAGTTGTATTGCAAAGCTGTAGAATTTTTATGCAATAATTTTTAGCAAAAGATAAAAACAAAACAAACAAACAAAAAAATTTAAATATTCACTGAATGCATATTTCTGTGTCACAGATAAGTGATGAGGTATCTGACAACATTTTGCAGTTTTTGAAGAAAAACAGCACTTTTTGATCTGATAGATTTCAGCTACCTGATGTAGACAATGGGTCAGTACAGTAATGATTGTGCAGGTTGTAAAGATCCTTCCTGACTATCATTTTTCCAAACTTCATCTCAGGAAGTTTTGTGGGTCTCCTATCCAGCAGATCTATACTAGGCTTTGGTTTGTGGCTTTGGTTTTCTTTTTTCCCTTTTGAAGGAGAATTATTTAGTTAGACATCAGTTAAAGATCTGGTCCATATTTAGAACCCACTTAACCTGCACATTGATCTGCAGTCAGCTTTGCTCACTTAGTTAACCTTATAGTGATTTACATGGATGAGATTCTAGCAATCAGAAAGGAAAAAATAAATAAATAAATAAAAAGTATGCATATTGTTGAAAATATGTTTCATATATGTATTTCTCTTTTACAAAAATCATTGTTTTTAATTTTTAACAAAAGACTGCAACAAACCTCCTTTTTGTTGTTATATTTCTTTCTGAATCTTTAACAAGATTAATGAAATATAAAAAAACCTCCAGGTTTGAAAAAACATTTCTCAAGGGATTTTTTAATCATTTTACCTGGAACAGCTTTTCACACAAAAGAGTTTCATGTAATTCATTGTATATTTTCTCACTACATCAAAAGCCATATGGTAAATAACACATTATGTAATAAAAAACATTAATGGGCTCACAAATTATTTTGAGTCAATGCCTAAACTTTAAAGTACTTAGGCTTAGTATTTTGAATGTGGTCAATTATTCAATTGTTAATATTATTTTAAATGTAAATGCAAATTTGTAATTTGTGTACTCATCCCCAGTTACAGACACGAAGAGAGAGACTTATTTTTATTCTGATTAGACTTGGATTGCAAAACACTTTGCATGTTCAGCAACTAACTAGCTTGGATGACAGAATCAATTACTTAATAATTTTATTTTATTTTTTCTCCCACAGGCAGATGTAGACAAGGCTGTTAAAGCAGCTAGAAGAGCTTTTGAGCTTGGATCACCCTGGCGTACAATGGATGCTTCAGAGCGAGGAAGGCTCTTGAATAAACTGGCTGATTTAGTTGAAAGAGATAGATTGATTTTAGCTGTGAGTATACTATGTGGGGAAAAAAAGGGGGGGGGGGAAATATCTGTGTTCTGATTTTTAAAGACGGATATAAGCAAGAGTAATGCACTAAAACCGTGGACAATGAGGCTGTTTCAGCTTTCCCTCTCTATTTTTCCCTCTCTATTCCAAATGCACATTAAACTGTATTACATTCTGGTCTACAGCCACC
Source organism: Nettapus auritus (assembly GCA_011076525.1). Lineage (NCBI taxonomy): Eukaryota > Metazoa > Chordata > Aves > Anseriformes > Anatidae > Nettapus > Nettapus auritus. The sequence continues at coordinate 37,634,490 of CM021797.1, forward strand.
CTAAACCCACAAAGTACTTGAGAATTTCATTAACTTTAAGATTATATTAATGCTGCCTACAGTTCATGCAATTTCAGTTGTTGAATCACAAGGACACATTAATATAGACCCCATGCTTAATGCTTGCCTAAACCAAAGTCTAAGACAAGGCCAGTCCTCAAAGCCTGGCTCAGAGCTTACAGATAATACAAGTGAACATGCGAAGCAATTTGAATTTCAGTGTTACACGTCTTGTTTTCACTAACTCTAGCTTGCAAATGGCTATGAGTTAAAAAAAAAAAAAAAAAAAAAAAAAAAAGGCAAACAAACAAACAAAAAACACCTTAACCCAGGAACATGGGCGACAGACAATCATTTCCTGTCTTTATCAACGTTATCAATTGTTTGTTGGCCATGTTACTGCTCAACTGTGGACACATAAGATGTAGAACCACCATCTAACTGCAGTAATTCAAGGAAGAACATTTAAAGAATAAACGTTCCAGTTATTTGGTAAAGTGCAATACTCTACCTATCCCATGTTTAATGCTACAATTAAGATGATCTCTTTCCTATTTCACATGCCTTCTGGGATGAATGTTCAGGCAAGTTAATTGTTTGTGCTCTCCTGAAGATGAACACTGGTTTTGTGCCAGGTATATTCCAATATGTGAGAGAGAATCAAGAGCATCCAGCACTCAGGATCATCACTCAGACTGATATAATCACTGTTAGAAGTATTTAGCCATTAGCTACAAAACACACCAATAATAAGTCAATAAAATTTAAACCTCCAAAATGTGTAAAAGCTGCAATGAAATGTCTATTTCCCATTCTATTTTCTTTATGGCATTACTATACAAAGGCACTTATGCATGTCCAAACAGCTTTTTAAAGACAAATTAAAAATTGAAAGGAACTGAGGCTGTGACCTCAAGATCCGAAGATTACAACTGTCAGATTTACACTTTTCTTAAAGAAAGTTGATTCTCTGAACAACTGAACTAATCCTGTCACCTTGATATGGAATAACAATCACCTAGTTTTTCAGGAGAAATCTTGTGTCCTTGTGTGCTAGATGTGTCCTTGCTAATGTGTCCTTGACAGTGCTAGATATATTGGAGTTGAGAGAGGCTAAATTTTAAGAGAATTACATTTTTTAATAGGAAATGTATGCCCATTTTCAGTTAAATACTGGACATATTAGCATTTGCCTCTTTGTTGTAGCACCTAAGGTATTACACATGCAAAGGGGATAGAGAAATAATCATTTTTCTTCTTTTTTTCTTTTTTCTTTTTTCTTTTTTTTCATAAGAAAGGTGAAACATTTAGATTTTGTTCCCACTAGACATTTTCATAATATTAAAATACTCCTTTTCTCTGAGACCCCTCCCAAATTTCTATTTTGTTGACTTTAATTTCCCACATCTTCCTCACATTATTGCCTACTTTTCCCTTTTAGATAAGGTGTGTTTGAACAAAGTGCTTTCCAGACATCATCAAAATGAATGAAGACTTTGTCCACTCATAGCTTATCCTAAGAACAGCAGAGCCAGTGCTACAGCTACAAATAGCATTATAGCTATTAGAGGTCAAAATAGACCCCTTAGTTCATTTCAAGTATATTTTAATGTGTTTTTGCATCTATTCAGGATCTAAATTATTCCATTTCACTGTTTTATAAAATTATGTTTCTCATGAAGTCAAGAGGCTGATCAGTCCTACAGGTATATAGGTATACTCTAGAATAGTAAGTAAAAGCAGTATGCTGGAAAAGCATTGATAACTTCTCCATTTGTTCTGCTGTTCTCTCAAATTTGATATCTGCAGTGCATCAATTTAACTAAAATTTTGGACTTTAGAGGCAAGTTGTTGGTGGTGAAACATTGTACTTTCACAATTAGTCAGTAGACTCATTATGAACATTAAAGAATTTTGGACAAGCAAAATAACAAATTTAGAAAATAAAAGAATATCTCTAAGATCTGACTAGATCTTGAAACTATACTTCAGGTTTTTACTACTAAGCATCCTTACAAGATTGTTCACAAAGCTGAAGGTCCACAGTGTCTCTGTGATGAAAAACTTGAGAAAAAAATCTGGCACTATTAAGAAGATGTTGACATTATCTAAGGACTTCACATAGTCTTTAGCTAAATGTCCCAATTGTTAGGGGTATTAAAATGGCATTAATCCAAACCACAGTCCCTAGATTTGGCTGGAATGATACAATTAATTTCTCTCTCTTAATAATTACCGATGTCTCAGATCTTTCCTTTGCATGTGAGGAGATTTGGGGGTTTATTTTAGAATTATATTCCATACTTTGTCTCTTCTTACTCATATAAGATGCCAATCATTCATTAAGCACATAGAAAGATCTCTCTTGATAATTAGAAAGTAGAGCATCCCAAGTTAATGTAACAGTTATCAGTAGGACACTACTGCCTTCTTTGTATGCCAGTGCCAAGGGAGGCCACCCAATTTATTTGCAACAATTAACCCACAGACCCCTAGCTGTACATCTATAGCTTGTATAATATTCAGTTTAAACTGGAACATCTTAACTGATTCAAATAGGAGAAATACTATTCTTTTCTTCAGGACAGGTTACCATTTCAAATGTATGGTAGTCTTATTATTTGGATAGGTCACTGAGAATAAACCATCATGAAATTTTCTCATTTGCAAATTCAAACCTTGGATTTTTCAAGTGCTAAGTAGCCTTTAGAGGGGAATTAATCCCCTAGAAGCTAGTATTAAGTGCTAGTACTATGAACTGAACAACCAAATACTAAGTGATGAAGTACAGATATGAGACTTATCAATAGTTCATATTAACTTTGTAATTGCTGTTGTTTGCAGACAATGGAAGCTATCGATGGTGGGAAACTCTTTTCTACTGCCTACCTAATGGATTTAGGTGCCTGTATTAAAACATTACGCTACTGTGCAGGCTGGGCTGATAAAATCCATGGTCGGACTGTTCCAATGGGTGAGTAGCTTTGAGATAACAAACGTACATAATTGAAACAATGTGACCTGTGTAAAACTACCTTTTTCTAGAAGCTTCACAGCACCAAAAACATCTTAAATGGAAAATATTTTAGACAATTTTTAATATAGCTTATCTTGCTTTATGCACCACTAATACATCTTACTAACAAGAAAGCTTTTAGCTTATATGTACATCTAGTAAGACTCATAGGTTATTTTTCTATAGCAAGTTATCATTTATGCGAGGGTACAATACTGAAAGCCAGGTAGTAGCTTACTAAAGCTAAGATTAGCAGAAACAATAGTATTTGTTTCAGTTATTGGATAGCTTAGGAAGAGTACTAAAAGAGAAGAATGAGGAAATTTTTCTTTGTTTTCCTGAAATTTTATTCTGTTCCCTCTCCCATTAAGCAGCTCTAAGAAAACATTGTTGCTAGCCGCCTTCTCTCAGAAGAGAAGAATGGTAATAAAGAAGGAATTAAGGAATACTAGAGTGATAAATACTTGCAACTTTTTGCATGATGTAGATCCCTATTCTAAGCTTAATGGAACACATGTTTATTTGAATCAAAGAGAATTTTATACTTAATGGATTTGATTTAAGCTAAGGTCTAATATTAAAAAAATGTCTGATATGTACCTGGGATTGCAAGAAGCTTTTATAGAAGAACTTTAAAAAAAAAAAAAAAAAAAAAAGTGATAAGAGAAAAAATGAAATGAAGAATGCTCTTTGGTATGCTGTGCATACCACTTTCAGAAGCAGGGTTTTCACTACGAAAACTCAGTCATACTGGCAGTCAAACCTTGAAGCTATGAAGAAAGTAAAGATTGAATCCAGATGTACTTCATAGTTGTTCTTGCACAGTTAAGATTTTGAAAATATCTTAAGTAAAATTGTATGTAGCTAAGTTTGGTATCCAACTAATTTCTTTCTGATTTAACTGTTTCTCACAACTGTTTTTCCTAAATGTCTAATTTATTTCTTCTTCCTCTAGATGGGAACTTTTTCACATTTACAAGACATGAGCCCATTGGTGTGTGTGGCCAAATTATTCCTGTAAGTTGAAGTCATTTATATAACACATAAATTTTCCTGTTGTAAATGGGCATGCTTTTGAAATTTTTCTCTGCAAACAGATTAGTGAAACATTACCAGTCAGAAATTTCCTGTTTCTAAAATTAGAGACTATCTTAAGTATTCATCAAAATCTTTCATTAAATCATGACATTTTGAACAGTTAGTCTAGTCCAGCATTGTCTCTCTTCCTGTATGTTGAGGGCAAATAAAACACAGAAAATTGGCTGATGAATTAGTTTGAAAGATAGAACTGCATTCTGTTGGCACCGCAAGAAGTAGAAATAAACTAGTTGGAGAGGGTAATATAAGCCTATAACCAATAAACTGTTTGGTACCTGGAGTAACTGTTCTGTTCTATGTAATACCTGGACAACAGCAATCTTAGTTATGGCTGAGAATCATTTACCTTGTTGATGGTGCAAGCAATATAAAGAATATATTTGACTGGCACAATTATACCGAGCCAGGTTCCCAAGTTTCTGGTCAGTGTCAAAATTCCCAGTTCTGAAATTGCTTTTTCTAAATGAAGTTTCAAAAGGCCTGCCTGAGTCTGAGCACCCAAAACACTGAGGAAATGAACTCTCAATCACTTTTGTGATATCTACATGCTTTCAACAGTTAGCTGTGAAAATGGTTATACGAGCTAGACACACCTAATCCACATGCTTTTTTGCACATAGGAGGTTTGGCAGCCTGACTTGACCTGCTCTACAGCTTGCCAGATTCTAAAAGAGTCAGCTTGTCTATTAGATTTGTTCTGATATGTGGGCCCTACTCTTGTTCCTGACATCTTTCAGCTGATCTTGCAGATTTTCTGTATCTTTACAGTACATTGGTTTAGAGAACATCTCTGGAACACAGCATATGAATCCAGCTTCTAGTACAGTTTGGGAATCTATTGATCTAGTTTCTTTTGTAAGCACAAGATATTTCAAATGAAGCACAGAGTTAAGATATGGTAAAGAACTACACACTCTTCTGGGGTGAACAATTTGTATAAATGCTGGCTTTCCATACAAAATGTTCAAGGATTTCCAAGTATACCTCTGTTTTCTCCCCATTGAAATTTAAAGCCACCTAGTTCAAGGTCTTTACATAAACCAAAATTTAAGGATTATGTGAATGCTGTAGAACACTTTTGCTAGCTCAGCATTTCCCTTCCACTTCCAATTCAGCTTCAGTAAGGAAGACCAGAAAGCCCTGTAATCCTTTACTTTGGGTTATTTGTTCTTCAGTTATTTCTGAGGGTAGGGTGATGTTTAAATGAGATAAAGAACAGTTGCATGTATACTCCAAGCTTTTCTGACATACTAGGTAACTGTTAACTTCCTTTTCCTCTTTCTTGTGCATTGTTTGTGCTGAGGCCCAAAGGCTTAATGCTTCCTAAGTCATTAGAATTATTCTTAAAGAGACAGCTCATTTTTCCCCAACTACATTGTCCCTTACACTGCTAATTATGGAGTCCAAAGGAGTCAGCTGCTCTGCAGTTTGATTGGACTAAACACAATAGAAAGCAGACAGTGAAACCACAATGGAAGAGAAGAGCAGCAGTGTTACACCTTATTGCCTTAGAAAACTGAATTGATGGTGAACACAATCACTTAAGAAATAAGACAGCAAAACTCCCAGCTTTACCACTAATTCAGCAACTTGGTGTCAGTCTTTCTTACAGGAGTACCCTTCTAGTCCCTCCAGTTTTTAACTAACACCTTGGATCCCCTGGAATCACATATACCAAAATCAGTGGTCTTTGTATAGTGTGGCTTGCCAGATGCTTTTCTGAAATACCTTTATTTGAAAAGAGTTCAACAAAGAGTTCATCCACACAGTTGGGTGCTATTATCATGGAAAAAAAAAAAAAAAAAAAAAAAAAAAAAGGCATTTTGGTTATGTATTAGTAATAGGATACACCTTCTCATCTGTCTTTCAGTGGAACTTCCCACTGGTTATGTTTATCTGGAAGATCGCCCCTGCCCTTTGTTGTGGAAACACAGTGGTTGTCAAACCAGCAGAACAAACACCACTGACTGCCCTTTACATGGGATCCTTAATTAAAGAGGTAAGTCAGTAATAGCACAGTTTTTTTCCCTTCTTTGAAATGTAAGAGAATACTGCAGCTGAAATGCCACAGAAGTAATATAAGCTAGGCTGTCCTCTGCAAGTACTTCTCATTGCATGTCTAGCCTTGTACTATGGAACTTACCCTACTGTAAACCAGTGAAGCAAATCCAGGGCAAAAGCATACAGATCTTTCAGCTTTATTCACACAGAATAAACAAAACAAAACAATACAAAATAAATAAAAAAAACCCTCACAATAGCAATTTAGTAAACTCCATTCCCTGGTAAACATATTTGCACATGTACCTTTCAAAGTTAAAAGTAAACAAGAAGTCAGGAGCAGACTTTATTAGCATAGTTATCACAGAAAATAACCTGTTTGTACAGCTAATTATTATCAGATAATTATTATTATTTTTTAACTGAACATACTTTTCACCCAGCTGGGTTTATAATTAACAGAGAGATGTAAGTCTGCATTGCTTGACTGCTGCCAAACTTAGGAACTTTCTTCACACAGAAACTGGGAGCACTTTGTGCTCCTGAATGTAAGGAGTGTCATAGTTTATCCAGTGGTTCCAAAGTTACATTGACTATTGTGCCCAGCCCAGCAAACACCCAAAGAAGAACAGTTAAACAGTTTAGCTAACTCACTTCCCAATAAGATCAACAAATGTAATCTAACGTGTTTGAAGAGTTGGCACAGATGTCAATAACTGTCAGCTCAGTAACCTTGTACAGTGCTAATGGCAATGACTTGGCACTTTTTATTATTCTGGTTCAAAACAATGATTCAGCAGAGCATACAGTCTTCAGTGCTATTTCAAGCAAATTAAATGAGTATTAAGAAGAAACTAAATCCTACTGTTATTTTATTATGTAGGAAATGCTGTTAGATAATATTGGATCAAGGAGATAAAAATAGCAGATATCTTTTCTATTATTTCTGATTACTTGAAAGGAGAGCTCTAAAGTGGGAATGTGATCATAGATCACTTTTCCATGCCATTTTAGAACTGTTACTGGTAATGTCTGGTAGAACATTATAAGATTTTTAGTAAAGGATACACATTTTACCCATTTAGTGTTCATCTGGATGAGAAGTTTAGGTATGCCATTGTTAAATGTCTTTAGTGTATTACCTGGTAGATATAGTAGGGTTTTAATAATAGACAAATTTACATCATCATGTCCCTAAAGAGTTATTCAACCAAACATAGCTGAGTTTTAGGTTACATCTGGATTACCCACGTAAAGTTGGAACCTGACTCCCTGTTGGTGATCAAAACCTCAGTAATCAGTTCAGCACTTACTTTAGAATTCTTGTGAAACTATCTAATGATTTAAAATCTAAATTATTCCCAAGTATACACATCTAAAAAATAAATAATGTCATTCTTGGTAATCCTGCCTATCCTTCTCAATAGTCCTCGCAAAATTTCTTTGCTAATACACAGAGAATAACTTCTAACACAGACATGAAAGTTGGTGTGAATTAGTCTCATAGAAAGATATTCTCTAAAATTATGTGTGAAACACAATACTAAGAAAATTGAAAGAACCTCATAATCTCATCAGTTCCTGGGTATTCTGACTTATTAACCAGAAAAGTTAAATGAGCATTAAAAAACTGATGGAACGTATTAGAGCATTTGAACCTGTACGAAAAAGAAGTTACTCAAACAAAAGTAAGTGTCTGCTGTCCATAATGCAGGACATGAGGCTTAGGAGCTATAAGTCACCATCTGAGATACATCATTTTACCAATAAAAATGGAATCTATGCATGCAATTCAAAAGTCACAATTAATGCTAAAAAGAGACATATTTAAGTGACAAGAGATGCATTTTTTTTGTCTTTTAATTTTATGCTTCCTCTGCTTGATAAGTGTCATTGAGATTCCATAGCTACTTCATAAATTCATATGAACACCCTTCATATATTCTAGGGAGTTTGCCTGAAGTTAGAATAATATATTTTATTTTGTCAATGGAAGAAACATATATAGTATATAATTTGTAGGACAATAAAGATTCCAAAAATCTTTACAAAGATTTTTACAAAGACACAAAAGATTCCATTTTCTTTAACTATAAATTTTGCCAGATAATGGAACTTTACATGTCTTCAGTAGCTAACTATTTTATGCTTGGTAAATGGTCTTCTCTTTCTGTGGTGTTAGCTGTCATTTTATCCACTCTCTACTTCTGTCCAGAGAAAGAAGTGAAAACATCGAGTTGAAAGTATCATTTCCATCATTTTTATTAAAATAATTTTATTGTAAGTCAGTAGATCATTAATTAAATGCCATTTAATATGAGAGAGAATGAGTAAAAATCATCAAGCACACAGAATGATTCAAACAACTTTAATGATGCTGACAAAAAAAATAAGCCATATTTTCCTTTACATATCTGTGTGAGAGAGAAAAAAAAATGTACTTTTTTCCAGTGGAACTAAAAACTAAAATAATGTGTTTGCTTTTTTTTTTTTCTTGTGGTTTTTTTTTTTTTTTTTTTGGTTGTTTTGTTTTTGTTTGGTTGGTTTTTGTTTGTTTGTTTGCTTTTAAGAGACAGCTCAATGGCATAAAAAACTTCTGTTGTGGTTCATAAATCATGTGAGAAATTGACATGTCTGGGGCTGTAAGGCTGAGAATAACTATTACTCTGAAAAAGTGGCTGGAGAACTGAAAAGGGATATAAGACTATATGAGACATGTTCTAGTCATCATCACATCTCCAATTTTATGGCGTTCTCTCTTCCAATTCAGGCAGGATTTCCACCTGGAGTTGTGAACATTGTGCCAGGCTTTGGACCTACTGCTGGAGCCGCTATTTCTCACCACATGGATATAGATAAAGTGGCCTTCACAGGCTCTACTGAGGTATTATAATGAATGCAAGAAAATATAAGCAGGAACTGTGCCCCCCTGATTCCCAGTAATGATTTAATGTCTAACTTGTTCTATGTAACTGTTTTAACTTTTTTCTTTCTTTTGGCTGCTGGTTTGTTAAACAAAGTCTGTTTAATGATTTGTTGGTTATTATTAACTTTAAACATATTTAAACAATGTTTGTATTGCAGGAAAGCCCTTCAAACAAAGGCACTCCATGAGATACAATGGTTTCTATATACCAATGCTATTTTAAGGCCTGTCCTTGAAAAAGAAAGCATTTTAATAACTTTTGTTGTTGGTTGCCACTTTTTAAGTATAACTTTTAAAAAAAAATGCAAAAAGTGAAAAAAGATGTGCTCTTTTCTCTTTAATAACATGATGGTAGGAAGTTACTTCAGAATTCTCATTCCTAGTCCTGCACACATGTAGGTGATATGATGGGTTTGGGGTATTTGAATGATACAGAAAATTATTTGGGTGGTCTGTATGGTATGTACTGAGGTGTATGTATCAGTTATACATCAGAAGGATATGTATCAGTTTAACAATTAAAAGGAAAGTCACTATTAATTTTTCCTAACCTTCACTCTCGAGAACAAAGATTGATATGACTGAAGATTTCTCAATGCAAGCACTCTCTAACTTTATACTTAGTACAGTACAGTACTATCTGTCTATATGCATAGTACTTTCTGTTTGTATGCATGCTACATGGAAGAACTGTCATCTGGTCTTTTAACTTCTTGGATGTGCACTCCAAAGATAAATATCACTGCCTCATGTCAACAGTCAGTGTACACTGAGAGCAAGATCTGGGTTTATTCTCAGAAACTTTGAGCATTAAAATAGTGGGAAAAGAAAAGAATCCAAAACCAGGACATATATAGTCCATATATATTCCCAGCAGACAGTAACTAGATTTCCCTGTGCCCAATGTCCCTCCAAAAACAGGTGGGCAATAGATCACATTTCCTGATTTTGGTGGCTGTCCCTTTCTTCTGACAGTGTAATTTAATACCATGAAGAGGTATTCCCAAAGACAGGAAGGCTGACACAGGCCAAAGCTGCAAGTGCTGCAAGATTTATTTATTTATTTTTTTTGTCACAATTTTTCCAGGATAATTCCCATTAAACAAAGTTCATTTAATTATGCTACCAGTGGAAAGAAACAGGACAGGGGATCTGCCTCGCTGTGCCTATTTCCTCTTCTTTCAGGTCTCCTTATTACTGATAAGGGAGAAACTATAATAAGGTCAAGTTAGTCATGCAGGCACTGTAGATATCTACATTTTCTCTCATTCAATTCATGCATCAAAAGGTTTTCCCATATATACATTTCAATTTATTAAAAGCAAGTAGCAGAGCACAAATCAATGCCTAGTTTAGATTACACATGCAAGCAAGCAGCACAGTGGTACCAAAAGGGCATCAGATCTCTTTGTTAGATAAAATTAATATTTCCAGGGGAAAACAGTTCTAGGAAGCAGTTCTACTGCTTTATAGATTGCTGTTCATCTATCCACTGACTCTCTCCTTCCAATTCTGCTCTCTCCTTTTTTTTTCTTATTATTTTTATTTCTACAATTATTTATTTCTACTGCTACTGGTTACACAGTTCTGAGCTATGACTTCAATTTTCAAGGAAATCAGAGAAGCGTTACTGGGGTGATATTTTATGAGGTAAAGGTGTCTTTTTTTCTGCCTTTTAGGTTGGCAAACTGATCAAAGAAGCTGCAGGAAAGAGCAACCTGAAAAGAGTTACATTGGAACTTGGAGGAAAAAGTCCTAACATTATATTTGCAGATGCTGACTGTTAGTAGCATTTTCATTACATAACTGACTACTTTTTCAAGTATCATATAGTTTTTCTCCTCTTTGTTTAAAAAAAAAAAAGGAAAAAAAGAAAAAATTTATCTGTCTAAAGAAGAGTTTTATTTTGTTTTTGTTTTGTTCACTTGTTTGTTTTGTTTTATTTTTTTATTTTTTTTTCCTGATCCTGCCATAGTTTCAAAGCAAATTGTCTTCAGAAATTGATGGCTCTTGAATGAACAGGAACATCTGACAGCTTGCCAAGCCTTATTGTAACAATGATTCTAATGGAACTTGAATTCAGAACCAAAAGCAGCTAGATGGACCTTATTAACTTCCTAGCTGAATTTTTCTCTTGGTACTGTTGATAAAGCAAATAATGTTGAACCAACATTTCACATACAACAGTTGAATGTGTGTTTGTCTTGCCATACTGTGCTACTCTACATGAGAGTAGCTTTGGACTTCAGTAAACGGATGAATACCCGTGGACCATTTGTATAAAAACTGTTAAGGGAAACGACATGACAAAGGTTTGCAAATAATTTAAGAGGTGACCACTCAAACTTAAGATCTGATGAACTCTGCATTTCTTTACAGTGGACACGGCTGTGGAATTTGCACATATTGGTTTATTCTACCACCAAGGACAGTGTTGTATAGCAGGATCTAGAATTTTTGTGGAAGAGCCTATTTATGATGAGTTTGTTTGCCGGAGCATTGAACGAGCAAAGAAGTACACCCTTGGGGATCCTCTGTTGCCTGGTGTACAGCAGGGCCCACAAGTAAGTAATATTATATATCATATAATTTTGACAGAACATCACTCGTTAAAGTACTTCAAAATCTACTCTAGTGTTAGTGTGTATTCTACTCATTATTGTCCAGTAGTTAGACTGGATAAAAAAATGGAGTGAAAGTTGTTTGTATTACCACAATATGCCTAAGGGTAGAATTTCATTCTATTTTCCAGTATTATGGAAAGGGAACAATTACATAGAACTTAAATACATTAAGAAAGTTACAGATCAACAGCTGTAAAACTGCAAGTTTTATCACCCATTTTGGCGTGCTAACATTATATTCAAAGACTGCCAATGTAAATGAGTAGCTTGATGAAACTAAAGCTGATAGTGGCTTTTACCCTTTTCCAAGGTGCTAGTGTTTCATTATGATGTTCTCAAATTTAGAATATTCCACAATTAAAATCAGTGCTTTATATTTTTTACTGGTTGTGTTGAAAGTGTATGCCAAGAGTTTCCCTATTAAATGAAGGCTGAAATTCAACATTAATAGCCATTGCTATCATGGTACTATGGATTCAGTGGATTCAGTCAATTGCATCCGAGAATTGTTAAATTATTTTTTTCCTTTCTTATTCCGTATCAGTTTATACTATAGGATATACATTTTCTTGGAAGAGCTACTATGAACATATTTGATCATCACAGAACAAAGGAATTGTATCAAAGACAAAGCAAAAGCTGGAGAAAAAGGAACCCCCACACATTTGATAATGTAATATATACTTCATTGGTTATCACAGTCATTTTTTGTAAACAAAGTAAATTGCAAAATTTTATTCCAAGCTACACAAGCTAATGTAAAAAATTTAAGGATCCTATTTTGATAACCTGTGATGAATCTAGCTAATGAGCTGATATGTTCAGCTAAATAAATCTAAATGCCAGAGGACAAGAATTTTTTAACAAGGAAACTCCAGGAATTCAGGTATATTTTAGTCAGTCTGGTGTACAGCAAACACAGAGCTAACAGAAATCTAGTCTCAAATTATTGTGGTTTTACTGAGTTTTAAATTCATATTAGCAATTTAAATAAGAAACAAAAGTAAACTTTTACTTGAAAAGGACAGTTAAACATTTTTAAAAAGAATTACTAAAACATGAGAAAGAATGAGAGGACTCCTTTTCCCCCAGTCTCAGCATTTGCTTTCTTTGACCTCTTTTACTTGTTAGCAAGCTTTAGAAGAAATCATGTTTTCCCACAGGTTAACGACATTTATCCTACTAGAATTGGTATGTTCTGTTTCTGTCTGTACTGTTCTTATAGTCCAATTTTAATGGAAAATGTAATCATGCACTTTAGATAAATTTATTTTGTAGTAATTGCTTTTAGTCTCTCATTGCCTTCTTCTCATCGCTGTTATTTGCCTAATTCTCTTTTGAAAAGGAAACCGATTCACTATGTTGTGTCATAGAGCCTCCTTGAAAGCCAGATTTGTCCTCCAGTTCACAGGCTCTCTGGGGCAGCACCTGCCTCAGGCAGAATGTTTGTGTAGTGCTTTGCACAGTGAGCACGAAAGAAGAGACAAAGTCCCTAATAGAATGCAAAAGATCATATATATGCTAATTCACACATTATTAAGAAAAATTATGATGATAATAATAACAAAGGGATGACTGAAAACAACATGAGCTGTATCATCTAAATGTTTTCTTCTCTTCATTATGTTTGTGCACAAGATATATTTGGCCACCAAGCTAGCAGAAACTTTATGTCTTCACCATGCACTAAGGTAATTGTTTGAAAGCATAATGACAAGGGTAACACATGGAACTAAAAACCACCTCCTTATAAATATCCTTATAAATAAACATCCCCATAAATATAAGCTTTTATCATAGCTTTAGTTGAGTAACTGTTTAGTCTAATACACATCCAAGATTCCCCAAAACATTTTAAAATAACATTTTTTTTTACAATGGTAAGACTTGTAGCTTAATCTGAAATGAATGACTGTATGAATAAGAAAATAAGACATGCACCTACTTCACTAGCTGATGAGTATTATCATAGAGAAATAGTGTTCATGCAGAAGTCCCCCCAGAAGTAATCTTAGTGTCTTCATGAGCCAGTTCTCATGAAGGGCTGAACTCCGTAAGAGTGAAGAAAAGAGTCATGAAACTGTGAATAAACAAATTAATAAACAAAATAAAGGGTGTTGTATTGTAGGCCTTTATCAAAGAAGCATTGAGTTTTTCTTGAAATAAATGTTGCCTTGTACACAATTTCCCTACAGGCATGAAGTTAGGAAAAAAATCTTAATTGAAAGGGTTGTGGAGTGTTAGAACAGACTGTCCCATTAAGTGGTTGAGTTACCATCCTTGAATGTATTTAAAAGACATGCAGATGTGGTGCTTAGGGACATGGTTTAGTGGTAAACTTGGCAGTGCTAGGTTAACTGTTGACTTGATGATCTTTGAGGTCTTAGAGAGAAGAGGAAAGGAAATGAGAAGTTTTCTTTTTTCCTGTCCTGCATGATACCTTTGTCTCTAAATTGGAGAAACATAGATTTGGTGGACGGACCGCTCGCTGGGTAAGAAATTGTACGGTTGCACTCAAAGAGTTGCACTTAATGTATCAATGACTACATGGAGATCAGTAACGCGTGGTGTTCCTCAGGGATCTGGGACCACTTTGCCAATAACACCAAGATGTGTGGTGTGGTTGATATATTGGAGGGAAGGGATGCCATCTAGAGGGACCTGGACAGGCTTGAGAGGTGTTCCAGTGCGAACCTCATGACGTTCAACAAGGCCAAATGCAAGGTCCTGCACAGGGCAATCCCACAAATCCCACAAGTACAGGCTGAGTAGAGAATGGATTGAGAGCAGCCCTGATGAGAAGGATTTGGGGGTGTTGCTTAGTGAGAAGCTCAGCATGAACTGGCAATGTGCACTTGCAGTCCCAGAAAGCCAGCCAAATCCTGGGCTGCATCAAAAGCAGCGTGACCAGCAGATTGAGAGAGGTGATTCTCCCTCCTCTCTACTCTGCTCTTGTGCGACCCCACCTGGACCATTGCATGCAGTTCTGGGGTCCCCACAACAAGAAGGACAGAGACCTGCTGGAGCGAGTCCAGAGGGCCATGAAGATGATCAAAGGACTGGAGCACCTCTCCAATGAAGACAGGCTGAGGGAATTGGGATAGTTCAGCTTCGAGAAGGCTCCAGGGAGACCTTATACTGGCCTTCCAAATACATCAAGGAAAGCTGGGGAGGTACTCTTTGTCAGGGAGTGGAGTGATAGGACTAGGAGCAACAGTTTTAAACTAAACAAAAGGTAGATTTAGATTAGATATAAGGAAGAAATTCTTAACTCAGAAGGTGGTGAGGCACTGTAATATGATACGCAGAGAAGCTGTGGATGCCCCATCTGTGGAAGTGTTTCAGGCCAGGTTGGATGAGGCTTTGAGCCAGCTGGTCTAGTGGAAGGTTTCCTTGCCCATGGTAGGGGGATTGAAATTCGATGATCTTTGAGGTCCCTTCCAATCCAAAACATTCTATGATTCTGGGACTGTAATAAATGTGAGCTCTTTCTACTCAGGTGTACAATATTTAATTCAACCCATTTTGTCACTAAAAAAATAGAGAAGTGGAAATCTCTATTGCACTCCTTTTGTGAGCTTTTGTGAGTGGAAGTGTAAACTCCCTTTCCAGCCAAAGGCACTAAAACCTGCTATATCATAGAGTCAAACTGAAATATGCTTGGCATATGTTGTGTTTCTTGGTGAACGTGGGGGAGAGAGAGAGAAATTGGTTTCATCCAGGAAAATATCTGTCATCTGTTTTTCTCAAACCACAAAGGTAATAGTCTTTATTCCACTAACAACTCAGAAGGACTATAAAACAGCACTGAATTTCATTTTTATTGTACTATTTCTTTTTAGCTTTCCTTAATAGTTTAGGGGAAAATCAGGGACAAGCTACCAGCCACAGCAAAGCACAGAATAATCTTGCAGGCTAGATCAAGTCCTCTGTTATGACTGCAGAAAAAAAGCTCAGCAATTTTCATTTGGATTAAACATTTGTGGTTGACAACAGTATTAGAAGTATAAGATACATTTTTTTTTTCTATTGTATTGAAGAAACACAGCATATCAGTTCCTGCACAGCTGATGTTAGTATGTCAAAAATTCTTGTTAATGATTTATCTGACAAAAAAAAAAAAAAAAAAAAAAAAAAAAAAACCTTTTAAGAAGTTAATGACAAGAATGTTTGCAGGACTATCCAGATGTTCCACTTCAACACATGCAATTGAACAAAGCTGGAACATTGTTAAGTTGCAGTTAATGAGCTAGAAGAATTGTTATCAGTGTATGCTGCTTTCATCCCTGCAATATCTTTTCATTTAGATTGATAAGGAGCAGTTTCAAAAAATCCTGGAGCTAATTGAGAGTGGGAAAAAAGAAGGAGCCAAACTGGAATGTGGAGGAGGTCCATGGGGAGACAAAGGTTACTTCATCCAGCCCACAGTTTTTTCTAATGTTACAGATGATATGCGCATCGCCAAAGAAGAGGTAAATAAATTCTTGGCAGTCCATACTTTCACTGGAGATAGTCTGTTTAAATTTCTGTGCAAAATATCCATTTAGAAGGTCAAGTGGTTGCATAAAAATGTTCCCAGTAAATCTGTCGTTCCAGCCTGGTGTTGTTTAAAATCCTTTTCTTGGTTTCTTATGCCCATTTCACCAACTCTGGAGGTGAGGGAGAGGAAAGTAAGGCTGGCCTGCCAACAAAGGCTTCAGCTTAAGCTGATAGGAGTAAAGAAGTGCTAAGGCTGGGGCTGTTAATAACATCACCCCATACTACCCCTGTCTCAGATATCAGAGTCATGGTAACCTGTAACTGAGAAACAAACCTTGAAATCACAGCTTGTGAACTCTTCACTCCTTAAGGAGCCACTCAGGTTGTGGTTTTGACACAAATGTGCCAAACAATTATTTTGCAATGAGAGAAAAAACAGGTTGTGCTTCCACACACATTCTGCCTGGTAACAATTTCAACAAAGCAAAGTTTTGCCTCTGAAGGGTTATTTAACCTAGATCTATTTGCAGAAGTGTCCACACAGTATTGAACGGCTTGTACTGAACCACTTAAGGGAGCACTGCCAGGACAGCATTGACCAGCTGGAAGGAACAAGAGTCTTAGGACTGCAGATCTGCTTTTCTCTTGAGAAAACAGTCCTGTAAAACATCCCAGAGTGCAGTTATGACCTCCTCTCTTTCTGTTTGTTGTTGTTGCTGTTGTTGTTTGGTTGCTTTGGTTTTTTGTTTGTTGTTATTGTTGTCTTTTTTTTTTTTTTTTTTTTACATTCATCCTGATTAATAATGGGTGCAACTGGTGTCTATTATAATTCACACAATAAACTTTTTCAAAATTGTCAGAAATTTAAGTGTTACTTGAGCAGCCAGCAATACTGCTGCTGTATTCTGCTGAACTTACCTTCATGTTAAAATGAACAGCATAGCAAAGGGAAGAAAAATAGGAGAGAGCTGCCCAAGAAGTAATTTCAGTTGTTTTTGGTCTGGATGGTAGGTAGGAGACAGCACAGAGATGTTTCCTTCAGGTCAATAGTACAACAAGAACAGATCCTCTCACATTATTTTGAATCTATTGCATAATAAACCTCCATAAAGCCAAGGCAATTTAAAGAATATTTGGGTTGTGAGAGAACATTCTTCTATCTATGTAAATCATACCACACAAGTCCAGTGAGAAAATCAAGTGGAAAACTCAATCTGTGGTAAAAGGGTAATTAGATGTGGTAGTGCCCCCCACCTACACAGCATTACCACTGG
This sequence comes from Nettapus auritus, assembly GCA_011076525.1. NCBI lineage: Eukaryota > Metazoa > Chordata > Aves > Anseriformes > Anatidae > Nettapus > Nettapus auritus. The sequence goes on from CM021797.1 coordinate 37,651,908, forward strand.
GTAATTTTACTTACTTATTTTTTTCCTCACAAGAGGTTAACTTCATCTGCTGCAGGCTAAAAAAATCTTACCTTTATGTTAATTTATAATCCTTTTTAGAACTCTGTTTTAGGTGTATCCTCTTGACCAAATTAATTTAGTCATAATTAATTAGTCATTAATTTAATTAATTGTCTGACAACAACAACAAAAAGTAGTATTAAATATTATTTTTAACAATATTCGTCCATTTCATATGTTTATGTGTGTTTGAAACAGATATTTGGACCTGTTCAACAAATTATGAAGTTTAAAACTATAGATGAAGTTATCAAGAGGGCAAATAATACTAGCTATGGCTTAGCAGCAGCAGTTTTTACCAAAGACATTGATAAAGCACTGACATTTGCAGCTGCTCTTCAGGCTGGGACAGTATGGTAAGTCATTACTTATTTAATTCTTCCCTCAGAACTACAGATGACAATGGCAGTAATCGTAGGACATTTTAACACTTCTTTGGGGGCATACTTTTGTATTTCCATTCTTTGTCACCTTTAGAGAGGTAGGTTAGTGCCATTCTCTTCTGACTCTCTTCTCCTCACCTTTCCTTACTTAATGTGCTACTAGACAAATATTTCTTCTGTATTCATGCAGTTGTCCTGTAAACTTAGTCTGAATATATATATATATATTATATATATATATACAGTAAGAGTACTGCTTTATATTCCATTATTCCATTCAGGATCTGGGGATATCCCAATACATACTCAAATTACAGGGATCATTTTATGTAATGTGCAAAGAAATCCATTATTTGAGGTTGCTTGGCCATTAACCTGTGAAGAGTATCCTCCTGTAGTGGAAAAGATTAATAAAATGTGGTTGAGAAAAGGAAAAAATCACAAGAAGGGGAAAGAACTGTTTCAAGTAAGAAGGTACCAAGGGAAACTATAGGGCTGAAAAAGCAGCCAATGAAGCTGCCATGCAGAAATAGAAAAGAAAGAGGCCACCTACAGGGATCCAGAAAGTCAAAGTCTGAGAAGAACAATAGTGAAAACTTGGAGGAATAGAAGACCATCAGATTACTATCACTGACAGAGACTTGCATTTCCCTACAGTTATCACAATGCATCAGAAAGAGAACCAACTTTACTTGAATTCAAAGGAACTTGTGTCCTTTTCAAGTTTTATCTGGAAGCACCTGCAGCCAGTAAAAATTCTTGCCCAGGTCCTGTGACTTAAAAAACACATCCTTTCTTAGAATAAACAATTTTGACCTAAGAGTCAGTAATATTTCAAAAGAAAGAAAGTTTAAAATAAAAACAAAATCCTTGATTTTTACTCTTAAGTGATTATTGTTCTGTCAAGGAATCCTTAAAAATGAGAAGAACCTTTTTTCCTGAATTGGAACTTGGAAGGGATCTACAAGGATTATCAATTTCAAATCCTGGCTCCACAAAGAACCATCCAAAAATTGAACTATATGTCAGCATTGTCCAAAAAGCATTGTCCAAATGTTTTTTGAACTCTGGTAGGCTGAGTGTCATGACCACTTTGTTGTGGAGCCTGTTCCAGTGCCCAAACAACCTCTCAGTGAAGAATCGTTTCCGAATATCTAATCTGAAACCAGTAGGTTGGTAGTTGGAGAAATTATAAGATATGAAAATAAAGAATATCTGATTTGACAAGGTTGCAAGACAGAAAGAACTTCTCAGCTATGGGGTAGAATGTACATTCTGGCAAAAATCTTCATGCTACAAATTCTCCTATGAAATTCCATTCTCACTTATCATTGTATTTTTTCTCAACCGTAGTGGAGAATATCACTTAACATTGAGAAGAACCAAACAAACTTCCTAAATAGATATTGAAGTGATCCTGAATGTACCTAATTCATTAGGCTAATTAATTTAGAAGGAGATTTACTATAATTATTAACAGAAAGATACGTGTCACTCTGCTTGTAGGCCCTTGGTCAATGTTAGAAACCTGGTCATAGTAATGTATTTTCCAGTAATGCTTTGTTGTTGTTATTTTCAGTCTTGAAATACATGTATTTCTGACAATATGTTGCTCATATATAGTTTGTGAATATCACCACAGGCTTATTATACTTCATGGAACAACACTGATTTTTCAGAAGTGAATAAACTTGTTCTACAACGTGGAAAACTAAAGTCATTTTCCTGTTCTTCCAGGGTTAATTGTTATAGTGCAATGTCTGCTCAGTGTCCTTTTGGAGGATTTAAGATGTCAGGAAATGGACGAGAAATGTAAGTAAATGTTTTTTAAACTGTAGATTCACAGGAAATACAAAATGAAGTTCTAAAAACAACATTCACAACTAGGATGCCCTGTTTGATTTATCAGGCTACTTTGTGGCCTCAGAGGCCACACACTGTCAGACACAATATCAAGCAAAGAATTATTCAATGAAACCAGTAAGAAAATTGCTCCTTGAAAGGTCTATACAGCTTGGATAAATGTAATGACAGAAATAATCCCGTGTAGTCTTCAGACTTTTTTTTTTTTTCCCGAAGTAGTGGGAAAAGAAAGGAACTATAAAGAAATGAAAAGCTAATCAAATTGGTTCAAACTTTTATGGTTTAATCCAGGTTCAATTTGAATCATGTCTTGTTTTCCTGCATTCATTGTGATTTTCATATTAAAAATGGATAATGTGTTACACTTGCTAATACATGTTATCATACATATTTGTTACATTATGTAGCATTTTGTTGTCCGAATTTTTTGGAACATAAATCATAAGCAGTCTTATATAATCTGTGACTAAGAATTAAATTATTTTTAAAGCAAAGAATACAAATCAGAACATATAAGATTTTCCTGACATTATGCCAACTGCAAAGCACGTTTACTCAAGTAATTGAAGCAATTAAAAATTATATGTGCAAATGAAATACATCAGTGTTTTCTCTCTCTCCCTTTAAAAAAAAAAAAAAAAAAATAGAGATAAAGTGTTGGGTTTTTATGCTTGCTCATCACTGGATTGAATCTGCTTCCGGTGGCAAAGTTCCCACTGACTTCAAAGGAAGCAGTTATTGCAATACTGAGAACTTTAGAAAATGTCAAAATGGAAAATAAATAAATAAATAAATAAATGAAATGAATGACCACCACATTTTTGCCTTTATTCACACAGACTGTTTTGCATTTGTTGATTGCCAAAAATTAGAAAATTGATTCTGGACTGCTGACTTTTGCAGATGTATTTTGATGATCTATTTGCTGAAAATAACAGAAAAACAATAATATGCTATCATAAAAATTAATAATGTCTGTAACAGTGAAGGTACTCAGCTTTTGTGTAAATGAAGTTTTCCTCATGCTGTTCAAAATCACAATCAGTGAAACAGTAAAGATATTTCTGCTAAATGGCAAGGATGGGATAGACATGCAATTTTGACATGGAAAAAGGAAATTTTGTAAATATGAGGGAATCAGCTGTAGGAGCAGCAGAATTATATGCAAAGCAATTTAACTGAAATAATCAGGAAGTCATTGTGTCAAACCATTGATTTCCTTGAAACCCAGATTAAAAAAACTGTATAATTCTTGGAATAATAATACCATTATGAAGTAAACTACATATTAACAGCATGCCTCTTCAAATTGATATGAAAAAGAATCAGTAATAATTTTCCTACAACACAGAGTCCTGATTTCTTTTTTGCATACATATGTGTAAAACTGGCTGTGGCTGTGGGAACTGGAAGATATTGTACTGTAAAAACTTTGTGTTCCATAAAACAGTCAATTATGTCTAAATGGTTTGTGACAACTGCCAAACAGCTAAGCATACAAGTAAGATTCATCTCATTATGTAAAACTTGAATGTGAAATTATGCTAATGACATGTCAGTAAGATTTAATTATTTTTTACTGTCTGGGAGATTTCACAGTGGATTAATTATGTTTCCCACTTACTCGAGATGAAGTCCCTATTTTTTGACTCTGGAAAAAAACTGATAGCAGAGGAAGGCTTTTTCAACAGACTTGATGAGCGTGCTTGTAAAGACCATGAAACTCAGTTTAGAAATGCACTAAATTGATGAAACACCATTCTTTTGCACAGAACAGAAAATGCTCTCTCTCACATTTTTCCCAGGAGACAATTGCTGCAGCTATTCAAAAGGCATCCAGCAGTAGTCTAGCTGCAAACGTCTTCCAAGTATGTCCAGTATCCTTGTTAAACATCTGGCCAATTGCACAGCACCAACAGAAAATACCATCAAGGACATGACTCATATAAAAAGCATTAAACTAAGTATGGTTCTTTGTTCTGTTTTATCTAGGGGAGAATACGGCCTTCATGAATACACAGAAGTTAAGACTGTCACTATCAAAATCCCACAGAAGAACTCATAATGCTGCTTGAGTTTCAGAGTGTATCTTCTTTTTGAATCTGAAAAATGTATTTGAATTCTGAAAAGTTTTATATACCAGCTTATTCACTAACCTTTCTCCTTCTGATTGTAAAAGAGAACCTTGCTTACATTAACAATATAAAGAATAATGTAGAAAATTTTAACATGATTAACTGAGAAAGGGAAACTTTAATGTTTGGAACATGACTAAAGTCTTTTTTAATTTGCATTAAGAAAAAAAAATATTTTTTTATTTTCCGTGGGAGCTCTCAGTAGTGCTATGGAAGTATTTCTTTTCCAATATATCTTGCAGGTACCATTTAAATTTATGTGGTCTTCTAAATGTTAGATGCCAAGCTGTCTTTTCTTCATGGCCTTAACAAAAGCACTTATAAGTAACTAGCAGATAGATAATTTTGTCTTTCAAAAATAGCAGACTCCTATATATATTTCTTAGACTGCTTAATTTGTTCATCATATTGATTACTACACAAATGTAATCTGGATAATAGTAAACAGTATTAAAATACATCTTCAAAACATTATTGATTTTTCATTAGTCTTTTATATCACATTCATTTACCACGGGGCACTACATAGTACATATTTTATACCCTTAAAGAAGAACTACTATCTGAATTGTACGTTTAGGTCATTGGAAGTATATTACATTGTCCATATGGAGACTAAACTCCCTAATTCTTTGCATGTATTATCAATGTAAAAATATGAATATACAGCACACTGTCTATTTGCAAAGAGATTGAGCTTGGCTTTTTGGTATAAAACTTTGGTTTATATATATCAAAAAGTCTTAATAGATGACAAACAAGAAATACATAAGAGAAAGGATTTTTTCCTACCTCCTTCTTCCTCCTCTAGTTCATTTTTTTTCCCCTCATCTTTTTCCTCAGCCTTTTGTCTCTCTCTCTTTTTTTTTTTTTTTTTTTAATAGGGTTTTATATATACATACATATTTTTACTTATTCTCATTCGGCCCTCTGCAGACATATGGATCTCAAGTTGATCAAAACTTCATATGGTCCTTCAGTCTGTGCAGCTTCAGTGTCCAGTAATTCTCTACTAGCTCAGCCATCAACACCCTCTGACGGCTGCTAACCATCAGCAGCAACCAGAAAAAAACTGTCTGCAGACACCACCTACAGAAGTTGCATAGCCTGCTGCTCATTAAGTCACATTTTGTCTAAGACTTGCTGAAGTCCAGTTCATTTCTTGTTAGAGTCAGCCATGCATACAACCTTACACTTATGTACAAGCTCTGACCACCGGTAAAAATATAGCACACCACAAAGTGCCACATATCAGCAAGAAAAAATCTCATTAGTCATGGCAAATAAACACTTTTCTGATTCCATATCATGAAACATGGAACAAAATAACAGAAAAAGAAGAGGAAATACTGAATCAAAAGTGAAAAACATACTGTGTCAATATGTGCTGTGTACTGATCAACAGAGATTTTTTAGAAAAGTACAGAGAAGGACAGAAATCAAAATAAATGCAAAATTAGGGAAAAAAGAATAAATAGGAAAAAAAAAATCCTAAATAGATAAGGTGCAAAGAAAAAAAAAAAAATCAGAAACACTTTAAAAGCAGCAAGGACCACAGAGGAGGGCTACGAAGATGGTGAAGGGCCTAGAGGAGAAGACATATGAGAAGCAACTGAGGTCACTGGGCCTGTTCAGCCTGGAAAAGAGGAGGCTACATCGAAGCCTACGGCTTCCTCACAAGGGGGAGTGGAGGGGCAGGTGCCAACCTATTCTCTTTAGTCACCAGTAATAGGATCTGTGGAAATGGTGTCAAGCTGAGGCAGGGGAGGTTTAGGCTAGACATCAGGAAGAGATTCTTCACTGAGGGTGTTGTCGCACACTGAACAGGCTCCCCAGTGAAGTAGTCACTGCACTGTTGGAGTTTCAGAGTTTGGAGTGTGCACTTCATCACATGGTCTAAACTTTTGGGTAGACCTGTGTGGTGCCAGGAGTTGGACTCGATGATCCATATGGGTCCTTTCTAACTTGGGATATTCTATGATTCTATGATTCTACGATTCTATGAAATGTAACACAAGGAAAGGAAAAAACAAACAAACAAACAAACAATAACAACAAAACATAAATACTGGGATATATGAAAAGTACCAACTCTGCCCTTGAATGCATGTATATTTATTTCTTACAATGCCCAAACTATACGTATATAGTTCTCCACAATATTGAAAATCTGTTTTAATTCTTATTTGACAATCTCTCATTTATTTACAGGTAAAAGAAAGATGGTGATGTTCCTGTTTTGTCAATCTAAATTGTTTAATGTGATCAAAATGTAACATCAGTAATGTCTTTAAGTTCTCATTTTTGCAAAAGTATTGAGTCAGAGTGTGTCCATGTGTATATTGTGCATGAAAATGAAGGCAAAGACTGCCATTCAACCAAGGTGAAACACCCAACTTTTTCATAAGAGCAAAGAATATCTTTGGGTTAATCTGATGACACACTGAAATTGTTCCCAAGAGATGCCAATGTAAAGAGATACACCTTCTGGCACCTGATAAGTTTCAAGAATTTAATGTGTGTTTGTCTAAAGTACTTGAAATATGATTAGGGGAGGCACACCAAGGCCTCAATAAGTTACATAGTCCAGTTTGTATAACAAGAGAAAATCAGTGCATGACAAAAATGTACAATCCAAAGAATTTCAGAAATATGGTCCCATTTTTTCCTCAACCACCTAGTTATTAACACATAGGACAGAAGTGGATTTCTCTCCACAATGCACACAGTGTTAACACTAATACAATATGTCTGTAAGCACACTTACACACATATACACACACAAAAAAAGTTTAACCGTGTTTTACCAATGAGTCTTTTCACAATTAAGAGTGTTCATAGCAGGGGCTATAGCACCTAATATTTCATTCCGCTCAAGGTGAAATATCATTTCTTTCTTTGCATGATACCTGCATATGGTATGAAGGGTTGTGATTACCCAGTCAGGGCAGGGATAAATAAAGATTTAAACTCTGTAAATATTACGCTGGTAATTAATGAGGCCCTTTCTTTCTGGGCTTGAATCACTATCATGTTACACTTCTAATACGCCAAAGCAGCACCATTCAATTTACTAGGATGAAACATGAGAAGAGCAATAGTTGATCTCTCTACAAACATTGCTCATAATGTTAGTAAAATTGTGTTCAGCATTTCACAGAGAATAAAAATTAACAAGAGGGGTGAACTTGCTGCACTTTCTTCTAGAACTTGCTGCACTTTCTTCTAGAGCTTCTGAAAACTGATTCTTGCAGTCAGCAGAAACTACTAAATATACGTTTTATATTTGGATTGAAACAGTGATATTTTTAGTATAGTTCTCCAAAACAGTGTGTGCCTGATTAAAAAATCTACAATAAATCCCAGAAGAATTGGATAGGATGATTACATTCACAGATCAAAACTTTCTGTCCCATTAACACTATTGAATACACAGTTAATTCTGCAAGGAATTCAGCAAAATTGTAAGTATGACCAGGGACATGTTTTTGCAGATTTCTTGGAAAGTTATCAGATTCAGGCTACTTTACACCATGTCTTTACAAGTCTTAGAAACTTGAGGTCTACAAAGTCATTGTCTTGCCATGATGGAAGCCATTCGTCCCTGCTTCTCCTGCCCCCAGTGTGCTACATTTTTTAAAAGGAGGAGGGCTATTGAACAGCAACAGCAGGGTAGAGAGACCCTTAGGCTATTTCAGTCAAAACAGTGAAGCTGTAAGGAATTCTCATTCTGTCTCAGGAAAGAAAATTACTGATAATCCTCAACTGCCAGAAATCCAGGTCTTAAGACAGACAGAAGAAGATATGGAAAAAGTATTCAGAGCAAGAAAGGCATCTGGCTTGGATAAGGAGTGAAAATTCTCTGATGAAGTAGGTTTTAGGGAGGAATTTGAAAGATGTCAGATCTTGGCAAGTAATGAGTTATGAGGGGAGGAGAGTAGGATCTGGGACACAAAGATAACTGCAGAAAAGACAACTGCAAGAAAGAGTGGGAAAGGAAGGGAGGAATGATAGAAATACAAAGAGTGCAAGAAGGATTGAAAGCAAAGCTGCAGGTCATCTTGAGATTTTGTAAGATTTCACTGTAATTCTGTAAGAGTTCATATGAACAGGTTTAATGGATGAAATGCCTCCTAAACCCCCATCCACATGTCCCCGTCACCATGTTTGCTGTCAGATTATATTTGTAATGTCTGATCCTTCTGCTCTCCTTCTTGTCATTCAAGTCATTTTCCATTTCTCTTAGTGTTAAAGTTGTCTTCCATTTATCTTTCTACTAAAAACTGAGATTTAAGTAACTCCTAATTAGGAAGGTCCACTTAAAAATAAAGAGGCAAAGAAGAACCTCTGAAAATTTGGGAATAAGAGTGCCTTGTGAACTTGGTGGGAGGCCGTAAGGACTCTTCTCAAGCCTGAATTATAACCTTTGCTACACTGAGAGAAAAACAGTGCCTTGATGAATATACTGCTCTGGAAACAAAAGTTAAAGATCTGGAAGTACAACATAAGCTGACTCAGTCAAATAAAATGCTGCATAGTCTTGTAGGAAGGACATAAATCACTTATTGCATGAAAAATTGGACAGGCATAGAGATCCAATAAACAGAACTGAGTATAGGGTGGTTTGACTGTTGAAATTCGAACTTGTGAAATAGTCCTCAAAGGGCAATGACAAAGATGATTCATACACAGAATAATAAACTGGACATGCAAGAGGAAGAGACCACAGCTGCTTTTATACATTGCTAGCTGGCATTGCAGAAAGATATGGAAGATGTGTTAAACAAAATACAATATTATACAAAATATAATAATGTTGTCCTGGATGGCAGAAGAACGTAAGCAGCAAACTCTTCCAAGAAAAAAAAAAATAGTATAAGAAGCATTCAGAATCAAGAAAACTAGAAGAGACAGCAACAAGGAGTTTTTCTTGTTGTTGTTGTTTAGTAGTTTAACTTATACGTCATATTGCTTATAGTTCTATGTGGGGCGTAGGGTGATATCTAAATAATAGCACTATTTCTTGACAGTTATGAATGTGCAATATGCACCTTGCCAAGATGGCTGAAGACACAGAGCAATTTGACAGCATCTGGCAAGCATTTCAAGTTTTTAAATGAAGCACTGCAACAGAGCACCACCCTCTCACTGTCAGTGCAGAAAAATTTCTTAGCCATGAGTACTTCTTTCATGGAATATTAAGAAACTTTGATAATATAACATGAGTTACACAGCTCATATGGTGGAGTTCTCTATTCTTGGCGAGGCCAGGAAGGGGACCAGTAAAACCGCTGTATTGGACTTGCGGAGGGCTGACTTTGAGCTGCTGAGGACACTGGTTGGCAGTGTCCCTTGGGAGGCGGTACTGAAGGGCAGAGGAGTCCAGGAAGGCTGGGCGCTCTTCAAGAGGGAAATCTTAATGGCGCAGGAACGGTCTGTCCCCACGTGCCCAAAGACGAGCTGGCGGGGCAGAAGACCAGCCTGGCTAAACAGAGAATTGTGGCTGGAGCTTAGGAGGAAAAGGAGGGTTTATAATCTTTGGAAAAGTGGGCAGGCCACTAAGGAGGACTATAAGGATGTTGCGAAGCTGTGCAGGGACAAAATTAGAAAAGCCAAAGCTCAACTGGAGCTCAATCTGGCTACTGCCGTTAAAGATAACAGAAAATGTTTTTATAAATACATCAATACAAAAAGGAGGACTAAGGAGAATCTCCATCCTTTACTGGATGCGGGGGGAAACTTAGTTACAAGAGATGAGGAAAAGG
>CM021797.1:37667113-37695782 GCA_011076525.1 Nettapus auritus
AGTCCAACCTCTGACCTAACACTAACAGTCCCCACTAAACCATATCCCTAAGCTCTACATCTAAACGTCTTTTAAAGACCTCCAGGGATGGTGACTCCACCACTTCCCTGGGCAGCGCGTTCCAATGTCTAACAACCCTTTCGGTAAAGAAGTTCTTCCTAAGATCCAACCTAAAATTCCCCTGGCGATTTGTTGAGAACTGTGTGTAAACTGGATCCTACCTTCGTTACAGCATCCCATCCCAGCTTCCCTAGTGACTTAATTACAGATGCTGTGCTGTGTGTCAACAGCCTCTGATCAACTGTTTTATCTAGCTCATCTGCTGAGAGAATGCTTCCTTTGGATAAGCCTGTATTGCCTGTTAGACTGTGATAAAAGCACCAAAACGTACTTTCCATGCTGGGATGATATCAGTGCATACTGACTTGTATACTGAGTCGTATACAAGAAAAACCATTCACTATCAGAACTCCAGGACAGAAAGAGGGGAGTACTGCCCTGACCATTCACAGTGTTAGTCATGCTCTACAGTACATACACACTTATAGCTAGTGGGTTTTAAGCCTGAATCTTACTTTTTTACTTACAAGATAATTTAGGTATTGGAACAACTGAGTGACATGGCATTTGACACTTGTATCAATCATCTTAATCAGGTCTGCACATGCCCTAGTACACTCAGATGTCAGGGAAACTTGCTGATGGAAAGATCTTTCTCAGGAACTTGAAATAACTTCAGGAAAGGCAGCAAGAAAGAGAATATTCTTATTCTGAAATTCTCTCTACAAGCAATGGAAGTGGAAGTTAAATGCTTGTTTTTGTTGGTGGATACACCTCCTTAGTTTGTATCTCTCAGCTAGAAGTGTATCTGGTACATGAAAGGTGTACTCTAATCCTTGGCCATTCTGCAGATAGGTCTGAACTGAATCACTTTGGATGGCCATGTATTCATTTACAGAGAAACCCTAGAAAAAGAAGCCAAACTTCAATGGCAGTTTCAAGCAGCACAATCTCCTGCAGTCTTGCTGGGGTAAAAGCAAAGTTCACCACATGTGCAGAGACATCACCTGACATGTAGAATTCTGCTATATATCTTTGGCACATCATAAAATGCCACAGGAAAATAGACACATATAAGTAATAAAATATTGCTATGAATGAATACAGTGTAGAAAATTATCCTAGTAAAGCTCTTTTTTTTTTTTTTTTTTTTTTTTTTTTTTTTTTTTTAATATATTTCCCTGGATTTCTTTTTTTTTATTATTATTTCCCTTTTTTCCCCCATCTTTTTTGGTTTCTGATTCCTACACCATTTTAGTTTGTTTGTGATTCTTAGAAGGCCAAAAAGAACTTATTCCACATTGTACAGTGAGGAGTTAAGGTGATATTTGTCTTCTATAGAATAACAGAATCACAAAATTCTTTGGGTTGGAAGGGACCCTTAAAAATCATCATGTCCACACACACACACCCCACCATGGGTAGGGACATTTTTCAGTATGTCAGGTTACTCAAAACCCCATCCAACCTGAACACTTTCAGTGATGAGGCGTGTACAACTTCCCTGTTCCAGTGCCTCACTGCCCTCATAGTGAAGAATTTCTTCTTCTATCCATTCTAAATTTACACTATTGCAGTTTGGAACTATTGCTTCTTGCCATGTAAAGCCCTAGTAAAAAGTCTTTCTCCATAATTCTCATAAGCCCTTTTTATATATGGAAAAGACACAGTAAGGTCTCTCTGGATCCTTCTCTTCTCCAAGATGAACAACCCCAGTTCTCACAACCCTTCTTAACATGAGAGGGGTTCCAGCCCTCTGATAATTTTCTAGTGCAATGCTAGAGGTTGTCTATGGGAGAGTTATTTGTGACTGTATGTGTATCTGTTGTGGTTAAATGAAATACGATGTAGGAATTAGATATGTCGCTGCTCTGCATGGAAACTGGCTGCCCCTCTGCCTTACATTGCATTGGAAATAAGATCCTTCCCACAGCTTCATACTCATGTTTTGTGTTAGAAGAGGGAAGAAGGGTATCAAAAACAGAAAGATACTCTTGTTCCTGTTCACCCATGATGTAGGAAAAAAAAAAGGGGGGGGGGTGGGGGGGTAAGGATGTAAGGGTATCTGTAATTTCCTGCAGTGGATTTCTCAAACCTTGAAGCTGTGCTTGACTTATCTTCAGTTCTTATCTTCTCTTATAGTTTATAAAATCTGAGACTTTTTTCAGTAATATCTCGGAGTGTGAACTGTCTTTATTGTGGTATTTGGACAGATAGTTCATGAGATGGAATGCTGTTGAATTCCTTGTACTTACTACCTTCCCTAAGGAGCTAACAGTTTGCAGTTTGACCAAATAACTTTGCTTAACAAAAACTTTTTCCAAACTATTCTGGATAAGACATTTCTTTGTTTGAATGTTACCATATATCTCTGCATTCCACCAGCAAAATGTAAAATCATTGGTCAGTTACTTTATTTATAACATGTAAATCAGAGGATTATTTTCCTTTTCCAGAAAGAATCTTCTGACATGAAAACTCAAAAAAAGTTTGCAGATTGGCTTCTTTATGTTCTCATAAATAATGTTTACAGCTGTCTTCTTGAATGAATGTTACATATTGTCATGTTTGAAATGAGGGAACAGATAGAATATTTTGGCTTGAAGGTCAAAGTATAGGATTCAGCAGTGCTGTTTTTAAAAACAGAAACAAGTAAACTTATTTCCAAGTGGTTACACTACCGGTTATTATATCTGAAATACACACAAATATTGGAAAGATTTTTTTTCTCCACATAATTTTCCCACGATCTGTTTCAGACAACCTGTTAAATTAGTTTCCTTTCCTTTTAAATAACCCCATCACAGCAAAGCTACTACTGGCCAAACATCTCTTCAGTAAATTTCTGACATTCTCGCGAAGTCCCAGCTGATCAGAACCACTACCAGCATACTTAGTTTCATTAACTTTTAGATGATCAATTAGTACTGATTTATCTCTTCCTAAAGCAGCTGCTCACAGATGCAGGACAATATGTTATGTTGTTGTGACCTCTGCTGGAGAAAAGATCAAGGTACATGCATTTTTTTAGTATTATTTATTTATTAGGCAATGAAAAAGGAAAGTAAAAGAAACTTACAGTAAGCTTCATAAGCATTTCTTCTTATGCATTGAATACCAAATTAATATCTGATGAAACATATGAATGTGAAACTAATGGTTAAGTACTCACACACCTAGACGTTCACTTTACTAAGACTCAAATATCCTAGTCAGATTTGCAGTAGCTCTGCACTGGGAGTCAAGCAAACATATGAAAAGATTATCCTACTCCATAGAGTTTACAAATAGCCTAAATGATGCAGTCAGTAAGACTAACCAGGAAAAATAAATGAAAATGAAGTAGATAGGCAGATGGAGCTAGTACTAATAAAATTGCATTTTTATTTATTATTTATTTTTCCCATAGGTTAACATTAATTTCAATTATGCAATTATTAAAGTGAGTACACAATGTTAAGGCATGATTCTGTAGTCACTGAATCTATTTTATATATTCATGCTTAAATGCTATTTTATGATATATGTAGCTGTAGTGTAGTGATAAAGTGAACAGGGCAGAAGTCAAACTATAAGCAAAGTCCACAGTTAGTAAGAAGGAAAGGGAAAGAGCAAGATCTCAAGTTAGGATTGAAAGATGAAAGAAAGACACATAAGAATTCAAGGACTGAAATTCATTAAACTCAGATACAGTCAAGAAAAACATTACATATTTATCTTTCTTGAATTAAAACTAATGAACTACTGAGATAAATTATCTCCTAGTTTAAACAGTTTGGAATACAGGAGCAGAAAAGGGATTGTATTAGCTTAATTTAATTAGGCTCAGAAGTACCTTCTAGTAAAAAAAAAAAAAAAAAAAAAAAAAAGTAATCAAAGTGTTAATGAATGCTGTTCAGTAAACATTAGAGTCATGCAGAACACAGAATATAGTCTCTAAAGGTAAATCTACCCAACCTGGGCTTGTTCAGGTAAAAGGAGAAGTTGGTCCTTGCTGCTTAATTAAATCTACTTAGAACCAGTGGCTTTTTATTATTATTATTGTTGTTATTAATTTCTTAATATGTGAAGTGTAAAACAGTGAGGTAAACTTATACTTTAAGCAAAGAAATATAATTATAGTATCTGACTCAATTCACTTCTGCTGTGAACTGTGATTTGAAACAGCAGACAAAGAGCAAGAATAAGACTACCATAGATTATTTCAGTCGTTCATTAAAACAATTGGATTCTCCCTCCTGAGGATGAGTTGGGTACAATTGCAGGGAAATAAAACACTATCCGGATGTGAGGAAAATAATAATAATAATAATAATAATAAATTTTAAAAAGCGGAGTTTCTTTGTCAAAAAGCAGTCCTAAGAACTTCATTTGTTTAAATCATACACATTGCATTGAAAGGAAGGGGAAAAAAAAAAAAAAAAAAAAAAAAAAGCTATAAAAGAAATGATATAAACAAGACACCAAACCCTCAGATCTGATCCTCCTGTGTAAAAGTGGAGATCTCACATGAGATCCAGATTGCCTGGTAGCATTCTTCTTTCACAATGTTGGTTAATCTCAGGGCACTTGCATTCCTAGTTCAGCAGTGGTAACATGCCAGCATAGTTCCACTGATGTAATATGTATAGGGTAATACACAGATATTGCAAGGCCCATGTTTCAGGGAAAACATATGGGACAATGTAGGAAGAATGAAGAGGAAGCATAAATATGCGTTCCCTGTCCCAAGCGCAGGGCTGAATTGCAGCGTAAGGGAGCAGTAGCTGCTGGACTGGGAAAGGAGAGGGAAACCAGGCACCCTGCCTCTGCTGGGGATGGACCAGTGGTGTATGTCCAGACCACCTTGTAACCAGGGTAATGGGACAACAACTAGATCTGTCTCTCAAACTGCAGGTTTAAAACAGCACCACCACAATGTTGCACAATGAAGGAAGGCAAATTACTTCGCCTTTCTTGTTAATATCTGTCTGATCTTCCTCATACCTGCTGGGGAAAGAAACCTTCTGCGAAGTTATCATTAAAAGCCTGGTCTAAAGCAAAACCAAAGTGGACATCAAACAAAGGTTAAAGACAACTCTGACAGTGACGTATTTGTATTTCCACTGAATGGAACTGTCTGGAGACAACCCAACAATAAACATAAGACGATTGTATTTTTTAATTTGTCATCCCTCTACAAAACAGAGGAGACAGACTTCCTGTCTTGGTGATTAATCTGATGAGGCCTCAGATTCTTGGCTTCTCTGATTTAAAGCAATATTTAGAAGGCAGGGGTGGGATTGTCAGTGCCACTGCCATCGACTCCCTGATGGGGAGATGGATGGGATAGAGTGACTCTGTAATTCTACCTTAAAATATTATTATGAATTATTATCAATCTACCTTAAACACAGCTTATTCAGAAAAACCCCAGGAGAAAAGCCAGGGTCAGAAAAGGAAATCAGGTATTAGCACTTAATGGCCTTTCTGTTCTTTGTTGTATTTGATGTCTCATTCTCTAAGTCATCACAGAACCCTCTAGACTGTTTATGGATAGACTGATTTATCCTTAGTGTTACCTGTTGATAACACTTTCTTAATTTTAATTTGGCTATAGCTGGAGTGTAAGCCTATTTAAGGTCCATCAACAACTTTACTATGTGTGGTCATCAGAAATAACGTACATGTGCGCTGTTATTATAAACTGATGACAAGGATATGTCCTTAGTGTGAAAAAAGAAATTGTAGAGGCTTTCTGTATTAGTTGTTTACAAGCAAAAGCAAGACTTACAAGTTATTTTGAAAATTATCCTGAAAGTTTTAACTATTATTTCTATAAATAAATGAATTTAGCACACGGACTTTCTAAAAACATTACTTATAGAATGCATCTGAAGTTGTTCCTCTACCTATGGAACATTTTTTGAGCAACTTTATGCATTTTTTTTATTTATCTTAAAAGAAAAAAAAAAAAAAAAAAAAAAAAGAGAAAAAAGAAAGAAAGAAATGCTTTTCACAAAAAGTAGCACAACACTGAGAAAACATCCTTCTAGGGCAAAGGAGGAGAGAAGGAAAGGCAAAGGTTTTGAAATATAACATTTATCTTCAGCTGAAAAGAATCTCATTAATTATACAAAACTGTGCTTCATATTCTCACAGTGTAAAGACTGAAGTATTATTTTTTAAAAAAGAGACATTAACTTGATAACATCCTAATGGGGGGTTTTGGTGAAGCTGAAGCTGAAGATTTAGCTTTTATGCTTTGAGAACCCCAAGAAGGATTTTAGAAGTTCGTTTCCTTAAAATTATTACTTTATTATTATTATTATTATTATTCACATTCATTTTTCCAGGTCTTGAAAATGTTTTATCTAGTGGAAAAACAGAAACTCACTCCTTATCAGAGGTGCAAAGTAATGATTTTGATGTTCAGTTACACGTCTGACTCTCTTTTGATTAGCTCATTGCATGAAAATGGCTTTTAGATTATGGAGTCCATCACTTCTGATGAGCACAAGTACGTACAGTTTTGTAGTAAGAAAAATCAATATATTAAATTAACAGCCTTAGTAAAGGGAATTTACCTTGACTGTAAATTGTGTGGTCTAAGAAATCTGTAATTTAATTTTGTCCAATATAAATATTTTGCTTCCTGCTCCACTGTTTTGAGATAATGGTTCATTATCACTGTTGACTACAAAATACATATTGGATTATTTTTTTCTGATCTAATTCCAAGAAAGAGGGGGAGAGAATAATCTAAGAGAGTAAGTTCTTCCTACAGCCTCAGAGATTTGAATAACATAAACAAAAAGTCAAAAGGTAATTCATAAATGTAATTTATTGCACATCTCATTAGTTATTGTATAATAGAAAGGCACATATGATAAGAAAGGCCTTAAGGTAAAAACAAATAAGTAAATAAATAAACCACAATGTTTTGAAATTCTTCTTTCTTGAGTAACTCCCAAATTAAATAGGCAATTTTTTTTTGGAAATGCAAATAACTGTGACAAGCACACAGCGTAGTATGTACAAAGACACAAAATATCTTCCAACTGGGAAAAAAAAAAAATAGCCTTAGATAAAGTGTGCAGTGCTCTTTTTTATTATTTTGTCAACACTTCTGCAAGACATGATTCACAACATTCTATGACTATGCACTGCAGCTGAGATGTTATACCTCAAAGGAAAGAAAAAATTGCAATGTGGTGTGTGAGCTCCTTTTTCAGATCTTCATACAAAGCAGGATAAATGAATCAGAGCATGGAGCACAGGTCAGGTGTTCAGGTGTTTCCCAAATGTGTAGGGGAATATTTATTTCTGCCCTGACTCATTAACATTAAAATCAAACATTTTCTAGCTCTTTACATGTACCTAAGATATTCTAACAAAGTAAGTAGAAGAAAATATTAGCAAATATATAAATATTGAGAATGTTTATACCCAAATATGATACTTCTGAGGTTTTAAACTTAGCAAAATTTCTATTTGCAAGCTACCAACAGGGTCTGTAATTTATTACACATCCTTCCCACTATGTTTAGGAAATAAGACAAACACTGTCATAAAAAATATTGTGTTTTTCTGGCTTTTGTTAATACAGATATGTGAATTTCCAGCTTAATGTTGTTATTTAGGGAAATGGTTACTTGTCATGTGCAATATGTATACGGAAACTATATTTGACATGTGCATGTGATGGAGTGTTGCCATGGGGAGACAACTTCTTGCTCATGGTACTGGATGGATGAATATGAGGCCCCTGTGGAAGAAGCCTGCTGCTGAAATCACTCCTGCACTCTCTTAAGCCAGTAATTAATACAGTAATTATAATTTGCACAGATCAGTGAGAAATTATGTGTTTGGCAGGAACTTCAAGATATTTTGAAGGCTGCTCTGTAATAATATAGTAATATAGGAAAAAAAAAATATTATGCAGAAAATTATATGAAATGCTCAGCCAAAGTGCTGTGAAAACACCATGTAAATTGTGCAGAGGCAGATGGGGTGTGGGAAGATGCACCAAGCCCTGACTTCACCGAAAGTAATTTTATAATAGAGCTCTGAGGTATCGTTAGCACAATTTGTTAGTCTGACAACATAGAAGAAAGAAAATGTTATGTGTTCCAGCTGAAAACAAAATATATTCTGTCTCTATGAGCAAGATCTTTGTGCACTATTTGAATCAAAGTATTATTTGTGTTGTTAAGAGTATTTGTTACCTGTTCAACACGGTACAAGACTCAAATAGAGGAGTAGAAATGTGAGTAAGGGGATAGACATTGCATGAGGTGTTTTTAATTATTATTATTATTATTATTATTATGTTATTAATAATAATATGAATATAATGTAGTTGAAATGAAAGACAATATATAGAAGGGATGCACCTTGAATACTGTGTTCAGTTTTTGGCCACTCACCACTCAGGGATGAGGCTCAGGGGGACCTTACTGTACTTTATCTTAAAGGAGATTGTAGTAAGGTGGAGATTGGGCTCTTCTCCTAAGCACCAAGTGATAAGATGAGGGGAAATGGACTCATGTTGTGCCAGGTGAGGTTTAGGTTAGATAGTAGGATAAGTTTCTTTACTGAAATGGTTGTGTGGCATTGGAACAGGCTGCCCAGGGAAGTGATTGAGTCACCACCCCTGGAGGTCTTCAAGAAATGTAGAAATTGGTAGCATGGTTTAGTGGTGGACTTGTTAGTACTAGGTTAAAAGATTGACTAGATGATCTGAGAGGTCTTTCCCAAATGGAATGATTCTGTGAATCTATGATGGAGAAAGGCTTCACAGAAAGGAAATATAACTTTAAATCTTACAAAATCCTTGTAACTATCTTGAAGTTACTTCTATGGAGTAAACAGAATGTTTTCTTAAAGGTAGGTTTAGTTTTGAAGATTGCAACATGTAATATAAGATCTTGTCTCCTATATCCATTTTATTTTATTAGTAATATGGTAGGCAATTAAACAGAAAAACAACAACAACAACAACAACAAAAAACAAACAAACAAAAAAAAAAAAACACTCTAGAAAGCTCTAAAAGCACAGCTTTATAAAGCCTTTAATTAGAAGTACCAAGGAGTAAGAATGCATATCTTGTTTTCATTCACAGCCATTTGGTGTTGATTACAAGACATAAGCAACATCTATCTGTGTTATTGTTATACATGTTAGAGCTATTATACGCTAATTGCTGCCTACACATGTTCATTCTGAAAAGACATTTATTGTTGAAAATCAATACAGCATACAGGTCTAACAGAAAGTTCTTCAGAATAATTTCAACTGTTAGATTCTTGTCTGTGTTTCTTTCCTGTTCATGATAAAAGCAATTCTGCAAAATAAAATACCAAGCCAACTAATACTGATGAATGCCCACAGAAAATTTTAACTCCTAAAAGAATTAGAAATCCTTATTAAGGCCAGTGTATGTGGAATAAACCTCTCCCTATGTTTCATGGAAGCAGATTTCATCATAACCAGTTTGTCACTGTAATTTATTCCAGCAACTTGGAAAAACTTAGTTCTATCTTTTCTCCTCTTGATGGATCACCAGGCCACAAAGTGTATAAAATTAGTTTCTTCACACATTCTACAAAGCAGGATGCAATCCATGGTCTTGATTTAAGGTAGCATCTCCTTTTTTCTAAGAAATATCCAGTATTTTCTTATGAAATGTCTGTTGCTCTTAACAAAAATTCTCTAAGCTTATCAGACATTACAGACATTTCCCAGTTTGTAGGGAAATATGTGTTTTATAACCATGGATGAGGCACAGTCCTAGAGCACTGGGGTATAGTTTGGCTTTGATGAAACTACTTGCAATCTTATAAGTTTTTAGACTAAAAATACAATCAGTTTAAATATTAGACATATTGGAAAAATATGTTAATATTCCTCTTAAAAACAGTTTGAATTACCCTACCTTTTCAACCTATCTTATCAAACCTCATCTTCAAAAGATGAAGTGATTTGCACTGCTCTTAGCTGCACTTTGTGTAATTTACATTACAAGATTCACTGCACCACAGATGCATACATGTTTTATGATCCAATCTTAATGCATTTGTCCATTCATTTAGTAGCAATGCACTTCCAGTCTGTTTGCTAAGACCTTCTCTTGTAGTTGCAATGCACTTATCTCTTGATTTGGCTAGCAGTACTTTGTATTCATATGCAGAACAGTAGTGCTGGTACTGGCTAAAGCTCTGGCTGATCTAATATTGTATCTCCAGCTCATAGCAGATGCTTTTGGAAGCAGTACAAGTCACGTATAAAGTTAACTTTCCCTTGGCATATCCTCCTAGTATTTGGCAATTGATTTAAAGTCTGCTTGAGCTGGAAATTGCATCTGGATGACTGTGTTTTATAGGGATACACAGTTTATACTGATTTAAAATAAACATTTTTCAATAGGTCCCATAATCTGATTACATGTACTTTTTAAAAAATTTATTTATTCTTGTGATATCACACACTTGCTGTATACTGAGATAAGATTATTTTTTTTTTCTACAGTTCAAAACTGACACGTATTATATAGAAGGCCACCAATGGAATTACATTTCTTTTTTTATAAGACAGTCTGTTGGCAGCTTTGTTGTTATTCATCTTGTGAGTCTTAAAATAAATATAAAGTCACAATTTCTGGACAATTAACATAAAAAATATAGCTGTCTCATTGGAATTAGTAACAACAGCACATGGATTTGTATTTAGTCTGTGTGTCCACTAACGTATTGTACAAAGGATCTGTTCCATCCTGAACTCTATAGAGGTCAATACAAAATGACACCATTAAAACCACAGAGCAGATTATATAGCACATGTTCTTCTGCAGTAATAGGTAACTGTGCAATAACAAACCCTGGTGAACGTTTAGGGAAAAATATTGCATAACATTATTACCTCTATTCCTCAAATTCACTTTTTGCATAAGAAATGTCTTCACCACTTTGATTATTATCTTTTATTTATTTATTTATAGTCCTTCTAAATATAGTAAAATTCACTATTGTTGTATTGACTAAAAGCAGTACTGTAATAGCAGTTAAATTTTTTCACAGCAACAAGCAAAAAATTGCTTTTCTTTTACCTTTAAAATACTTTCCCAAAGACTTTAGAGGTAATCATCCATCTTTTGAAGACATCCCAGTTTTGCCACGCACAACCTGAACTCTTTGGGAAAGCCTATCTCACCTGCAGAAGACAAGCTATACACAGTTTTTAAATACAACTGACTCCAATACACTGTAAGAATTTGTGTTTTCAGTGTACACTTCAGAGGAAAAGGAAAAGCTATTAAGCACACACTTTCAAGCTTTTAAGAAAATAAGCAAGAAAATACAAAATAATTTTCATTCTTCTAACAAATATTTCCCAGTAAATATCCTTAAATATAGTGACACAGATAACACAATTTTGCAATGTATTCAAACACAAGCAGACAGATGTAATGTTTTCTCATGGAAACTTTTTGCAGGTGAAGATTTATAATGAACACAATGGAGTTCTACACTTCAGGGAGTTTCTTTGGGGCAACACCACTCTTGCCTTCCTCGGCGTCCTTCACCATATCACAAAACGCAAAGCAGAATTAGGGACTGCCTCTTTATCTGTAGTGGGGTGGGCCCCTGGGCATTCCTGGCTGGGCCCCTGGAAAGTGTGGGTGTCCAGGTGGATAGCCTGGTGTTGCAAACCCCCGAGGTCCTGGTGGCCGTGTCACAGCAATGGGTGGTGGAATAAGGTTTCCTCCTCTGTTCTGCATGGGATGGTGGCCATTTGCGGCAGAGCCTGGGTTCTGGAGTGTCTGAGAGGAACTTGCTTCCTGTGGCTGACCCATTTTCTTTGCTTCATTGCCACTCTGCCCTTGATTGTTATCTGAAATGTGTTAGGAGAACAGAGTTACAGGATGAAAATGCAGAACAGAAATTCTCTATGAGGGAAAGACTGAAACACCTTGTCCACTCTAGCATATGATGGAAGGTCTGGAAGCCACCACACCAACAGTCTGAAATAAGGGACAATGTGAATTCATGATCCTTGCACCATATTTTCTCTCCAGTTCTTTCTGAAACGCCCCAGCAAAGGGAAGTAGAAGTATTTCCCAAGTAGCTAAATTCACTGGCAAGAAGATACCATCTATCAATGGTGATGAAAGTCACCTGTTGCAAAATCAAGCAGGCAGGTTTTGAGGCTGCAGACATGCCTTCCATGTGGTTCTTCCACAGGTCGTCATCCCTAATCTGCATTTTTCTTCTAGGCTTAGTCTATACTGATTGCATGGCATGCATGATGGGGAAGGACTAGTAATATTCAGATTTTCAGAGAGGAAACAGTCTGCTAAGTCCTTATGGACCAACTGATACCTGCGTGACCAAGTTGGGCTTTCTGATGAGGGTTATTACCAAATTGTCTTCTCACTACACCTTCTGCCATTGAACTTGGCACAGAAGGCATATGCTGTCCTCAGCTGTCCAGGATGAAAGAAGTATCAGGTTGAAAGAAATACCAGCAGGATGCTTTTTTTTTTTTTTTTTTTTTTTTTCTTTGAGTGATTTGTTATTGGATAAAAGGGATCACTGACATTCAGAAAAGGATGTGACGCATGTTCTACTAGTTTTATTACTTTGGTAATAGGTGTTGACTGTTGTGGAGTGATGTTATAGCATTTCTGAAATTAGCCAAAGGAAGAAAAATGGACTGGATATTAGGCTAATACTTGTTATTCAGTGTTGTGAACATCTTTCAAGAAATTATGGAAAAGGAAGCACATAAGGTAGTGAACAGCACTGTGGTATGGAATACAAGTATTTCTCATACTGAGAAATTCAAAACCGTCCTTACTTTGATTTGGAGGAGATTCATCTTGCTTGTTTCCTTTTTGCTTTGTCTGTGGTGGTTCTGTCTCAAATGGATTTTCCTCTTGTTCATTTGACTTTTGTGCTTTTTGTTTATTTCTTCTTTTATTTTCTTCTGCTTGCTAATTATGGGGAAATAGAGAAGGCATTTTTCAGTAACCTGAATGTCTTCTCTAATAATAAGTAAAGCAAAAATCAACAATTCTTTATTCCTTACACTTTGTAGCTTCTTTTTAAGTTCCAAGTTAGCTTCCTTGTAGGATTTGGATGTAGCATTGAGATAATAAATACTCAGGCTAAATTTCAAGAAAAAGAATGCATTTTGTTAGATATTTATTTAAAGACTCTTCTTACAGCAATAACTACAACTGTGTTAATATCAAATCTCTACTTTTCCTTGTTCATCATGCTTAAACACTAGTAGTATTTTGACAGTGAGTGGACAATGTGTATGAAGAGCATGAAGAAGGTACTCATTTCAAGGTGTGTGTGGGGAGGAACAGAAATAAATTGTTCTATCTTTTATACTCTACATTCACTCTTATAGTAGCTAAGGAAGATGCTCAATTAAGCTATGTGTGCATTGCTATGGTGGATGTTTCATTGAATAATTTATAAAAGTTAATTAACTTGTATGAAACACTTTTAAAAAATAGTAAACTATCTTTATAAAAGCTTTTAAAGTAATACAAAATTCACAAAGGCACAGGCAAAGCAGAGATGTTTAATGCCTTCTTTGCCTCCATCTTCAACACTGATGATGGGCTTCGGGAACCAGAGTGCCCTGAGCTGGAGGACTTTGATGGTGGGAATAACAAACTCCCAACTGACCCTGAACGTGTGCAGGATTTGCTGCTCCACTTGGACCCATACAAGTCCATGGGTCCAGATGGGATTCATCCCAAGGTGATTAAAGAGCTGGCTGATGTCATCGCAGGATCTCTCTCAATTATTTTGCAACGGTCTTGGGAATCTGGAGAGGTCCCAGTAGACTGGAAGCTGGCAAATGTTATACCAGAAGGTACAATTTCCAGAAGAGCAAGAAAGAAGACCCTAGCAACTACAGGCCTGTCAGTCTCACGTCAGTGCCTGGTATAATCATGGAGAAGATTATCCTTGAAGTTATTGAAGCGCACCTGGGAGACAATGCAGTCACTGGTCCCAGTCAACATAGGTTTGTGAGGGGTAGGTCCTGCCTAACAAATTTTCCTTTTATGATAAGATCACCCATCTAGTCACTCAAGGGAAACAAAACCAGCTGATGTCATCTTTTTGGACATCAGCAATGCTTTCGACATGGTTTCCCATAGGATCCTACTGGACAAAATGTCCAGCATACTGCTAAACAAAACATCATATGATGGGTGAGCAATTGGCTGACAGGCAGGGCTCAAAGGGTTGTGGTAAATGGGGCCACATCAGGCTGGCAGAAGGTCACTCGTGGGCTCAAGGCTCTGTCTTAGGGCCAGTCCTCTTTAGTGACTTTATAAATGATTTGGATGTAGGACTAGAAGGTGTTTTGAGCAAATTTGCCGACGACACCAAACTTGGAGGAGTTGTAGACTCAGCTGAGGGTGGAAAGGCCTTGCAGAGAGATCTGGACAGATTGGAGAAATGGGCAATCACCAGCATCATTAAGTTTAACAAGAACAAGTGCCAGGTCCTGCACCTGGGATGAGGCAACCCTGGCTACACGTACAGACTGGGCGATGAGACACTGGAGTGCAGCCCTGCAGAGAGGGATCTGGGTGTTGTGGTCAACAGCAAGTTGAATATGAGCCAGCAGTGTGCCCTGGCAGCCAGGAGAGCCAACCATATCCTGGGGTGCATCAAGCATGGCATTGCTAGTCAGCTGAGGGAAGTGATTGTCCCTCTTTATTCTGCACTGGTGCGGCCTCATCTCAGGTACAGTGTGCAGTTCTCAGCACCACAGTACAAAAAGGATGTAAAACTTGGAGAGTGTCCAGAGGAGGGCGACAAAGATGGTGAAGGGCCTGGAGGGGATGACCTATGAAGAGCGGCTGAGGTCACTGGGCCTGTTCAGCCTGGAGAAGAGGAGGCTGAGGGGAGACCTCATCACAGCCTACAGCTTTCTCACAAAGGGGAGTGGAGGGGCAGGTGCCAATCTATTCTCTTCAGTCACCAGTGATAGGATCTGTGGAAATGGTGTCAAGCTGAGGCAGGGGAGTTTTAGGCTAGACATCAGGAAGAGATTCTTCACTGAGGATGTTGTCACACACTGAACAGGCTCCCCAGTGAAGTAGTCACTGCACCAAGCCTGTTGGAGTTTAAGAAGTGTTTGGAGTGTGCACTTCGTCACATGGTCTAAACTTTTGGGTAGACCTGTGTGGTGCTGGGAGTTGGACTTGATGATCCTTATGGGTCCTTTCCAAATCAAGATATTCTATGATTGTATGATTCTATGATTCTATGAATAGGCAAAGTCAAATACTTCTAGGAGAATAACCAAAACCATAAGTTCTAATTTTTGCTCTAAATTTGGTTACACTTTAAAATATATTGCAATATTTTTGTGATAACTCTATGAAATTAGTATTTTTTACTCTCATGATTTAACTAGAGAAATTCTGATATGAAACCCTATATTAAAGTAATCAGTAAGTAATTAATCTTCATTTGCTGTTGACTCTCCTTTGCCAGATTTTGCCTTGTATTTTATTTTATTTTATTTTATTTTTTCTTTCTCATTTATATTTTAGTATCTTTGTCTTGGATCCTTACAGTGTAGGAATCCTGCTCAGAAAAAAAAAAGAAAAAAAAAAAAATAAGTAGAAAGTAACCACATATTCTAGTATTTTTGTTTTTCCAGACAATGGTTAAATGGAAAAAAAATATTAAGTGAATCTTGGTAAAATTTAATCTTAAAATTTCATTTTGCTCACATAATGTCCTTTGCAATTTCCATTATATTCTGTAATCTTTTATATATTTATTGGCAATTCTACAATGCAGGGTTAAATCCCAACTCATTTCTGTCTAGAATTAGCTTTTTGTTCAGAAGTACGCAAAAATTGATATACATGAATAGTAGTTTAAAATGTCTTTATGAAGAAGGACTCAATATAGTTTTTGAGAAAGAATGTTCAGGGGTCATTATTCTTTAATGGACTTATGAAAAATCCCTACTAGCCCTGTTCCATAAGAAGGACTCGAGGTGATTTTAGGCAGTTGAGCCTGGAACATCTCCGTAGTACTCTTCTAGCAGCCTCTCTCCCTCTAGTCCCAACAACACAGGGTACATCAAGGAAAGGCATAGGCACTGCAGATAAGATTCACTGAAAGTTAATAATAAATAGCTCCATTTCATGACAGTCACTGTTCTGTGAGTTTTCTATTGAACTTGCTAAGGATTTATGACGTTGTTCTATCTACTGAACAATTTGATCAAGATCCCAACTTCAGATCCCATAGAATTGCATTTTAATAGTTTTGTCATTATGGTAGCAAGAGCAAATAATTGTAAAAGAGGCAATTAAAAAAAAAAAAAAAAAAAAAAAAAAAAAAGCAAGCTGAAAACATCTGAACAAAAGAGAAATCACCTTTTGTGCAGAGAAACATTAGTTATGTTCAACTAAAAGACATAAATTCTTAAAGTTCCTCACCATGGGGGAATCAATACCATATTTAATAATATATTCAGGAAGTAAATATTCAGAGTGAAAGAAACTGATCAGACCTTTCATTAAGGATTAAGGTTTCAGTTAATATTCTATACGTACACCATCAGTAATATAAAAGGTAGGATAAGTCCAGGGTTAGAGGCATAGCCAAATACCTTCCCAAACCAAGAAGGGAAGTCATGCTCCAAAGTTTCTGATATGACTTCAAACATTCTAGTTTTCCCACTGTTAAACAGAAAATGTGACAATATATCATATACAAATATTTTAGCAATGTCAATTCAGTATTATGAATATAGAAGTTAATAACATCACACCAAACCAGGGAAAAAGTAAAAAAAAAAAAAAAAAAAAAAAGTTAGCATTATTTAAAACATAAAACTCTGAAACTAGCTTTAGTTAAAACAGGATTTACGTATTTTAAGGAGAAAAATAGACACCAACATTTTTATCTCAGCAGGCCGTAGAGGCATAATAAAATACTGATGTACTCAAGAATAATTTCTGGTTTAGAGAAGTAGTAACAAATGTTTACATTACAGCTAATCAAAAGAAAAGGTTCTCTGTTCTACAATTCAGAAAATTAATAATAATAATAATAATAATCCAGGAAATTTTTAAAATAATTAACCAGTTTTATAGGATTTCAACTTCAATTATTATTAATGAGAAATGTCACATAATTAAACACTCAGCCTATCAGGTGCTAATACTTATAAAGGAAGATCCTTTTCATTACTGGATCATTCACTGTTATGTGATGTGATATTAACAATAGGTGGAAGTAAAATGTAAAATACCTGAAAGGACCACAGTCAAAAGATGGTGGGATGGAGACTATAGTGTACACAGCGGGTAGTGTGGAGAGAAAGAGAATGAAAAGCAACATAGCCATGTAGAAGTTGTTTGATCTGGAAGCTTTGAAGACCCTCTCCTGGGGGACATTGCAACACATCACTGCCCAGCACTGCAGGTACATTGAAGTATGGAGGCGGAACACATTAATTGCTGGAAGACATGGAGCGTAAAAAGACCCCATCCTAGAAAAACAAACAAACAAACAAACAAACATTTTGTAGTAGGACTGTAGGACTTCTGCCTAGATATGGTACCTATTTCTCACTCTGATGTGTTTTGCAACATCACTGTGTGCACTGTTGCCTCTTCTTTCTTTAAGAACTGGAGGCATATAGAAAGAATTCTCCATATGTGCTTTTTATTTCAAAGCTCCAAAATTCTCTGTGAATGAGATAATCACTTAATGAAACGTTACTCTCTCTTACTTTGTACCATTAGTTCATGCAACGTCTGTCATGTGTTTCAGTAAAAAAAATAAAATAAAATAAAAATAACCCAAAATCAAGGTGTTACTGAAATAATCTAGATTATTCTTTATTATTTTTCTTAGTATATTAGTACCATTTTAGGAGGAATATTTTTGCTAAATTGACATTTATTTTACTTCTGTTACAATGGTTATTTACTGCCTTATTCGAATGCACTTACTGATTCTGCTAAATGTCATTTTTTTCCTTATTTTCTACAGTTGCATGGTTATGACACAGAAGAAGTTGGGACCATTTTATTTTTATCTGACCATGTTTCCTGTGCCATGCTGACTGAAGATCAGTTATTTTTTACCACCTGGCCTAATAGTACAGATATCAGGAATCTACTTTATCATTGTTCAGCTGATCAGGACTGAGTCACTTTGCTTTTGGGTGAGTCTGTTTTTCTCTTCATAAAATAGGAAAAAAAAATTAAAAATCTATGTGGTTGGAAGCATCCCTGTAAGTATAATGATGTCATGTCAGAGTATATGATATTAATATCTCTTCTCCTTTTTCCACATATCTTCAGTTAAAAGAGATGGCATGCCTCTATGAAGGCAGAGAGCACGTAATGGCCCTATTTCTTAACCACATGGAAATCAGTTGTAAAATACTCTACAAGTTCAACAAGTTCAAACTCTAGGAAATTTATGGATATTGCCAAAATTTGTATGTATAACTTAAAAAAAAAAAAAAAAAAAAAACAAACAAACAAACAAAAAAAACAAGTAAACAAATTCTTGCCAATAGCTTATCAATATGGAGAAGACTTGCAAATGAATTGCATTTCAGTCACTTTGTGAGAACAAATAAAGAAACAGCCTTTGTAAGTGTACTCTCTCTCTCATCTCCCAAAACAAATGTACACACACATATGTCTCATCCTTTCTAGTTCTGTGGCAGTGCCAACTCACCAGCTGTAACTGAAACTCTTTACATTATGTTTCAGATCTGTGAAATGTGATGCATCTGGTCCCATAATCTTAGCTCAGAGCTAGTTTAGAAATGTCCCACTGATTACACTGTACCAGCATCTGATATATATTGCTTCACACTGTCATCAGACTAAAACAGTGAGACAGGATCCTCATTTCACAGATTCTGATAAATCCTGCAGTCCTGTGGAGAATACTGACACACAAGGGAACACAAGAGACACACTTTGCCACACCTACCAGATCATGCCTTGGTTAAAGATCAGTCCCAGTACATTCCCACTTATATCAAATTCTGAATATGATGGCTGAAAGAAATAACACAAATTCGTTCATTAGACTTGCACAAAAGCTTTTAAGATGACTTATGCTAGATTAAAATAGTCACTTCCAACAGCAGAATAATGGTATTGTATTGTAAAGGCTCTTGTTGCACACTGTCAGGGAATCATTAAATAAATAAGACTCAAGGCCAACAGACAGACTTTAATACTGGCTGCAAAATTTTACTGAAAACACTGGATTTGAGCAATGACTGAAATGCACGTTATTTTGTAGGCATGTTTTTGTGCATATGCACCAGAATAAAAATTTCTGGTAAGAAACTGTCTCCAAAATTTTGGTTTACATTAAAATTTATGATTAAAACATATTATCCATTGAGTTTTACATTGTCACAATTTTTGCTTAATAAACTGTCTCGGAAGAAAGAGTTATACTACAACATAGCTGGTGACCTGCATGATTCACCATAGTGGGTGATCAAAAAGATCATGAATGATGATCCAGGTACTAATTACAGAGACAACTGACATGGGGAGTAATGGGCTTGAGATACAAAAACAACTATTTCCTTGAGTCTGAATCAAAAAAAGATATTCTGTTAAAACTGACAAAGTCACAATTTCAAATTATAATATGTTGGGATATTTTGAGCTTCTACAGTCTTTCTGCCTAGTGTTATGTATATATACATATATGTATATACATATATGTGTATATATGTATATATATATGCATATATAGATATATACATATGTATATATATGTATGTATATATATGTATATATATACATGCATATATAGATATATACATGTACGTTTACAACAAATTGCTATATTTATGTTGTGTGTACTTACGAATCATCTTCTGTGCAAGGAAAGATTAAATAGACCTTCAACTAAGTATTAATTACTAATTATTAATAAAGAAAGATTAAATAGTATTCAACCTGAAAAACAGTTGAATAAAGGGAGCTCTTTAGAACCATTCTTACATAATGCCAAATAAAAGTTTCACTGTTTTATTAACAGTTAAGTGGTTTCTACAGCAGCAACGGTATCTATCAGATAAGCTGTCTTTGCAGAAAATGGAGGAAAGTTCAAGATGATCTTTCAAATTAAAGACTATCAATAATATGGAAAGTCTGGGTATGGGTCATTGAAAGATTCCTTGTTCATTATAAGCTCTAGTGGTGTAAAGAGTTTGGAAAATTGGCGCAAGTAGTTCTGTAAGATCCATTTCATTTCTTTTACTTTTTTTTTGTTTTGCATGGAAATCAGCACAAAGTTTCTAGGCTGTAGCACTGACTGATTCCTTATATAACTTCACACCCTTTCCTTGAGCTTTTAGAAGCACTTTTTCTGTACAGTGACAATATGTCCACCATACAGCATGAGCAAATGTGTCATTGGCACTTTGAGAACAGTAATATAACACCCAGAAATAAGTAATATATAATAACAACCAGTAATATAACCCAGAAATAAGCTGTCCCCTCACTGCTGACCAGTCATTCCATGGCTTCTCTTAACTTTGGTTAAACCCTTGTGTATGGGCTGTAAGGTTCACACTCACTACTTAATACTATTCTGTACATTCTCTACTCTGCATAGAATCATAGAGTCATCGAAAAATTAAGATTGGAAAAGACCTTCAAGATAATCTGATCCAACCATCACCCTACTACCAATGTCACTCAGTAAACCATGTCCCTACACACCACGTTCAACCTTTCCTTGAACACTCCCAGGGATGTTGACTCCATGACTTCCCTGGGCAACCTGTTCCAATGCCTGGCCACTCTTTCTGAGAAAAAATATCTCCTAGTTGTTTTGATTGTTGAGTAGAGTAGTGCTCTTTGTTTAATTCTTTGTTTTAATTGTTGAAGAGTAGGGGCATGACATCTCCATTTTTCCACTCAGCAGGAACATCACCTGAATGCCAGGACTTTTCAACTGTGATGGAAAGAGGCTTGGCAACTGCATCAGCCTGTTCCCTCAGGACCCTGGGATTCATGTCATCAGGTCCCATGGACTTTTACCTGTTTAGATTTGTCAGGTGGTGTCAAAACTGCTCTTCACTTACAGTGAGTAGGACTTTGATCCCCCAGCCTCCATCTACAGGTTTGGGGAAATGAAGGACTTGGGAAACCCATCTACCAGTGCAGACAGAGGCATAGGGAGAGAAGCTGAGGGAACTGGGGTTGTTTAGTCTGGAGAAGAGGGGCATAAGGGAGACCTTATTGCTCTCTAGAACTATCTGAAAGGAAGGTGTGAGGAGCTGGGTGTTGGCCTCTTCTCACAGAAAACTAGTGATGGGACTAGAGTGAATGGCCTCAAGTTGCTCCAGGAGAGGTTAAGTTTGGAAATTAGGAGATATTTCTTCTCAGAAAGAGAAGTCAGGCATTGGAACAGGTTGCCCAGGGAAGTCATGGAGTCAACATCCCTAGGGTTTTTTAAGGAAAGGTTGGACTTGGTGCTTAGGGACATGTTTTAGTGGGTGACATTGGTGGTAGGGTGATGGTTGGATCAGATGATCTTGAAAGTCTTTTCCAATCCTAATGATGTTATGACTTCTTTCACCTGGATGTCTGCTGGGAAAACTACAGAGCAGGCTGTAAGCAATCCAGGAGATTCCTAGAGTAGATTGAGGATACTTGTCCAGGTATTAGACAAACCAGAGGAGAAGTGTTACTTGACCTGGTGCTCACCATCGCTGAAGAGTTCATTAAAGAGTTCAAGACTGCAGGCAATCTGGGCTGCAGTGACCACACGCTGGTTGAGTTTGTGATCTTGAGGAATACGGGCCTGAGAAAGAGCAAAGTCAGGATGCTGAACTTCCAAAGAGCAAATTCAAACTATTTAAAGACCTAGACGATGAGATCCCCTGGAAAACTGTCCTTAAGGACAAAGGAGCTGAAAAGAGCTGACAACTCTTTTAGGATGTTTTCCTTAGAGCGCAAGAGCTCTCTGTCTTCCTGTTTAAAAAAGCAGGCAGGGAGGGCAGACAATTGGGATGGCTGAGCAAGGATCTGCTGGTCAAACTGAGGTGCAAGAGAGAAATATACAGTTAATAGAAGCAGGGACACGTGGCCTGGGATGAGTATAGGGATGCAATCCAATGTGAACATAATGAGGTTCAACAAGTCTAAGTATAAGGTGCTGCGCCTGGACCAGGCAATCCCGGACAGGAGTACAGAGTGATAGAAGAAGATTTGGTCAGTCTTGGGACTGATGCTCTTCAATATCTTTAGTAATGACATAGATGACGGAATCGAGTGCACCCTCAGCAAGTTTGCAGATGACACCAAGATGAGCAGTGCAGTCGATACAATAGAGGGAAGGGAAGCCATTAAAAGGACCTGGACAGGCTGGAGAAGTGGGCCTGTGATAATAAAATGAGGTTAACAAGGCCAATTGCAAGGTAATCCCAAGCAATCCCAGGTATTTATTTAGATTGGGAGAATAAGAACTTGAGAGCTGCCCTGTGAAGAAGGACTTGGGGGTCCTGATGGACGAGAAGCTGGACATGAGCCAGCAATGCATGCTTGCAGCCTGGAAGGCCAACTGTATCCTAGGCTGCATTAAAAAAGGGGTGGCCAGCAGGGAGAGGGAGGTTATTGTCCCCCTCTACTCTGCCCTTGTGAGGCTCCACCTGGAATACTGCGTGCAGGCCTGGGGCCCCCAGCACAAGAAGGATGTGAAGTTCTTGGAATGGGTCCAGAAGAGGGCCACTAAGATGATCAGAGGGCTGGAGAACTTCTCCTATGCTGAAAGCTTGAGGGAACTGTGCTTGTTCAGCTTGGAGAAGAGAAGGCTCCTGAGAGACATCATTGCAGCCTTCCAGTACTTGAAGGGAGCATATAAACAGGAAGGAGAATGCCTGATTATGTGTTGATAGTGATAGGACAAGGGGGAATGGTTTTAAACCAGGAGATTTAGGTTAGATATCAGAAGAAAGATTTCCACTCAGAAGGTGGTGAGGAACAGGAATAGGTTGCCCAGAGAGATTGCAGGTGCCCCATCCCTGGAGGCATTCAAGACCAGGCTGGATGCGGCTCTGGGCAGCCTGTTCTAGTGGTTGGCAACTCTGCCCAGAGCAGGAGGGTTGAAACTTGATATTCTTTAAGGTCCTTTTCAACCCAAGCCATTCTATAATTCTATGAAGAACTCATTGAGAGCAACTCTGCAGAGGATGACTTGGGGGTTCTGGTGAGCAAAAAGCTCAACATGAGCCAGCAATGCATGTTTGCAGCCCAGAAGGCCAACTGCATCCTGGGCTGCATCAAAATAGGAGTGGGCAGCAGGTGGAGGGATGTGATTTTGCCCCTTTTCTCTGCCCTTGTGAGGCCCCACTTGGAGTGCTGCATCCAGGTCTGGGGCCCCCAGCAAAGGAAGGATGTGGAGCTGTTAGAACGGGTCCAGAGGAGAGCCATGAAGATAATAAAGGAGCTGGAGCACCTCTCCTGCAAAGAAAGGCTGAGACAGAGGAGAAGAGAAGGGCCTGGGGTAACCTCACTGTAGCTTTTCAGTACCTAAAGGGAGCTTACAAAAAAGATGGAGAGCGACTCTGCTCACTCAGATAATGATAGGACAAGGGGGCATGGTTTTAAACTAAAAGAAGGGAGGTTTAGATTAGAGGTTAGAAGGGAATTCTTCACTGTGAAGACATTGAGGCTCTGCAACAGGTTGCCCAGAGAAGCTGTGGAAGCCCCCTCCCTGGCAGTGTTCAAGACCAGGTTAGATGAGGCTGTGGTCAACCTGATCTAGTGGGTGGCATCTCTGCCAATGACAGGGGGAGTTGGAACTAGATGGTCTTTTAAGGCCCTTTCCAACCTGTGCCATTCTATGATTCTGTGTCTCCAGTTGGCAACTGGCACTCTCAATTCATGTCAAGCTGTCCTACAATGTGCCACATGGCTCCCAGCAGTGGAAGATGGCAGGAATTTAATAAATCTTGTTAAATCCAGTAGCGCCACCCAGCTGTTCTGGATACCCAAGGTCACCTCAAACAGCACTAGGGCAGCTCTTGTGACAAAGAAGTCCCTGCATGAAGAGCAGATGATTCACAGTAAATGGCAGAAAAGGCTTCAGGAAGACCAAATAGAAGCCAGATCATAGAATCATAAAATCATAGAATATCCTTCTTGGATGGTTGGAAGGGACCCACAGGGATCATCGAGTCCAACTGATATACTGAACAGCTGTAGCAGCTTCAATACATTTCCTCGTGTCGCATCACTGGTCACTGGAAAGAAGAGAGAAGTGCCTGCCCCTCCACTCTCCTCATTAAGAAGCTGTAGACTGTGATGAGGCATGCCCTCAGTCTTCTCTTCTCCAGGATGAATAAACCAAGTGACTTCAGCTAGTCCTCATACATCTTGCTCTCCAGACCCTTCACTGTTTTTGTTGCCTTCCTTTGGACACTCTTTAACAGT
Organism: Nettapus auritus; assembly: GCA_011076525.1. Taxonomy (NCBI): domain Eukaryota; kingdom Metazoa; phylum Chordata; class Aves; order Anseriformes; family Anatidae; genus Nettapus; species Nettapus auritus. The sequence continues at coordinate 37,691,653 of CM021797.1, forward strand.
TTTATATCTGCTGTACCATGGTGCCCAGAACTGCACACTGTGCTTGAGGTGAGGCTGCACCAGTGCAGAGCAGAGAGGAACACTTCCCTCGACTAAATAGCAATGCCGTGCTTGATGCACTCCAGGATATGGTTGCCAATATGCCAAGGCACACTTCTGGCTCATGTTCAACTTGCTGCCAAACAAAATCCCCAGATCCCTTTCTGCAGGGCTAATCTCCAGCCTCTCATCTCCCAGTCTGTACTTATACCCAGGGTTGCCCCTTCCCAGGTGCAGAATCCAGCACTTACTCTTGTTGAACTTCATATTGTTGGTGATTGCTCAACTCTCTAATTTGTCCAGATCTCTCTCCAAGGCCTCACAACCCTTGTCAGAGTCAGCAGCTCCACCCAATTTGATATCATCCACTAACTTGCTTAAAAAACCAAGTGCAACAACCAAATTGCTTATGAAAACATTGAAGACTGGTCCTAAAATGGAGCCCTGGGAAATGCCACGAATGACAAGTAGTGATCATCCTAGGTAACGAGTCTATCCTGTAGAATATCTTTCAGATTTGCATTCATTCATACTCTTTCATCCTGAAAATCCTAACAGGGAAAAGTTCCAGGGTATCACTTTAACATCTTTGGAAAATATGAGGTCTGAGCTATTTCCTGGAAGACACAGAACTGGCTACAGCAATTCACGTGTTCCCCATATTCATTCTCAGCTACTAAAATAGCTGTGACTTGTATGAAAATGTGAGGAAGTTCCAGATGCCATTTAAGTATATGAAAATACATTGTTCCACAAGCTGTGCTGGTTCTCTGTGCATACTGTATTCAAATCCTTGCATGTGATATTGTAATTGCAAGGGTTGTATCTTGGTTCTTCACAAGCTGGCTGGCTCGTAATCTCTGTCTCCAGTCCTACACCAGTCCTGTTAGATATACACAGGAGAATTAACAAGAAAATGAACCTTGCTGTACAGGCTGAAGTTTCATAAGAGCCAGCCAACAGAAATGACATTGCTACTACAGAAATATATACGTATATATATATAACACCAAACTTTCTGTCTTTGGAAAATTATAATTTCTTGAAAGGTGGCTCTTGGTAAACAAACAACAGCAACAAATATGTGTACATATGAACCTAATATTTTGAAGAAAGAAGGACAAATGGCAGAAAAGCTTACAGTGGCTGTTCCAGCAGATGTACCCTAGATAACTTTAAATGGTTTAACTCTCTCTGTACCATTCAGTGAGTACACAAGAAGCTACAGAAGAAAGTTCACCTTTCCCAGTACCCCAACTGCAACTTAACAGGTGAAAACTACATCAGTCCTTACACTGCAGGTATCTTAGCTGGCTAGTTTAATCTAGCATAGATCCATGTAAAAGAATGGATGTCTCAAATCCCAAGTGCACAGCTGGCACACCTACATGTTCTTATGTTAATGGAACCCATATATTTTATTTCACACTGTCATAAAATCGTTTAGGTTTGAAAAGACCCTGAAGATCAGTCCAAGCATCAACGAAACACTACCAAGTCTACCACTAAAGCATTTCCATAAGCACTGTGTCCACAGATGTGTACTATAAAGACTTACCAAACACTTTACAAGACTAAGAAAAAAGAGAGACTGAATGAAATGAATGTACTTGATTCTTAATGTAGCAAAAATATATCTGATAAGGTTTCTAGGGAAAAAAAAAAAAAAATAAATAAAAAATAAATAAATAAAAAAAAAAAGTCTTTTGTATTTTTCTTCACAAACACTGTCTCATTATGTTAGAAGACCCCACGGGAAAGTTCACAAAAATCAATGAGAGTCTCTATGTATATTCTGCAGACGTGGAAGTGTCTTTAAAATGGAAATGTGTGAAAAATGTTTAGCCAGCTTGCTTATACAATCAAATTAATAAAAACATGTTTTCAAAGGTTATTGAAGCCTGAAGAATAAGGTAAATATTTAAAAAAAAAAAAAATCAAATTCTGAGACAAGCAAAATATTGTTTAGGAATTTTGAAGGTGATATGCCTAGGCAACTGTAAACTCTATATGATTAAAAGAAAAAGGCAAATTACTACAAAAACATGAAGGGATGATCTGACAAAAACATTTAAAATAGCAAATCATATACTTACAAATCCATACTCCAAGTCCCAGCACCAGCAGTAATTGAAAAACCTAACAAAGACAGCTCTCAAGAAATCACCAATTAGAATTGTGATATAAGTTGTCATTGTGTCAGAGACTGTCAGCCGCACAAATTCCTGTTAAAGCAATTTTTTTTTTGAGAATATATTTAAGCAATTTACATTAAGCAAGTTACATTAGTGATGAAGTACTGTACTAGGATGTTCTTACCCTGCTACAACTTGGAAAAAACTCTCAGCTCCTCCTGATTCACTGATTCTGAGAAATGCCAGGAGAAAAACTGCCCCTCTTTTGTTAGAGATACCTGCTGCTTTTATTTATGTTCATAGCAGATTAGACTTTCAGGGTATGATTAGTCTGGGAAAGGTTTCCAGCTAAGACTGCCACTATAGCAGAACTCCACATTGATATCTCAACCCCTCTTTTGGCTTTCTTCCTAAATGAGCACCAATTCCCACTGAATATGGAAAGAAAAAAATAAATTCCTAAATAAATTCCTAAAATCCAAAAATCCTTGTTCCTCTACTTTTGTTTCAGTAAGTCCCATCAGTCCCACCAAACCCTGCTGTACCAGGCCTTACCCTATTTGCCCAAAAAAAGTATTATTCTCTCTGATTTCAAATTATGGAGAAAATCAACACAGTGATGAGCTCTTGGTGTTCTTAGCTCATTATTCAGCATCAATGGGAAGAAAAAAAAAAAAAAAAGAAAAAAAAAAAAAAATAAAAAAAAAAAAAAAAAAAAAAAAAAAAAAAAAAAAAAAAAAAAAAACAGGGTCTGTTTTTTCCTGTCCACCACCTGCTGGTCACTTATCCAGTCAGGAGAGGAGACAATCAAGTACTGAGACTGTCAGAATGATGGAATAGCAAAAGTTGTGATTCAAGGGTGGATTTAATCTTGTGGACAAAATAATAACAATAAGGTATGATCAAACAGAAGAAAAGGGGATGTTGGGAAATTCCTTGGAAGTGTCATATTATATGAATGTCAATAGCTATGAATGTTCAACTGAATCAAGTAAAATGACTGATCAGATTTACTGTTAAACTACTGATGTTCTTTTGCATGATATTACTTGGTTAAAGATAGTTTCTCAAATGCACTCTGATAGCAAGAGCTGATCATATACTTTTGTTGTTGTTGAGCTACTTTGCAATATACCTGTCATTGTGAAAAACTGGTCTTTGCTTGATTTGCTTAATTAAAAATTTATTCAGAATTATTACTTTTATTAATTGTTGTGATCAATCCAACTTTTCATAGTTGCTAGACAGGTTTTGCAAGACAGATGAGGTGAGGCAGATAAATCAGGAGAATAGTGAGGAAAAAAAAAAAAAAAAAAGGAATGCTTTGAATTCTGTCAGGTACCAGCAGGGGACCTCCCTATAGAGAGGATTCAAAGAAATTAAAATAGCTGTTTCTAAGCTTTGTAGCTTGGGAAAAAATAAAATAAAATTAAATAAAATAAATAAAATCAAATAAATAAGATAAAATAAAATAAAATAAAATAAAATAAAATAAAATAAAAAATCCTTCATTATCTTGTCCCACATCTGCATTTTCTCATGTTCTCCCACCTTAATGTCTCTAGTCAGCAGAAATAAAGAGTGGTTTGGTATGATATCTTGTAACACACTAAGATATATTTTCAAATATGAACTCAAATAAATAACATTACCTGGCCTACCATTGTTTCCCAACATGGGCCTCTGGGGACATCTGCTGGGTCTACCTGTATTGGAGGAGCAGTTGAATTTTCTGGAATAGTACCATTGTACAGACTGGCTTCCCATATTGTCATGTTATACTTGACAATCTTCTCTTCCTCCAGCTAAATAAATAAATAAATTGGGGATTAAAATAAAATTAAAATAAAATAAATAAAATAAAATAACTAATAAAATAAAATAAATAAAATAAACATGAGCTTATATTACCAATAATCAACCTTTTCTTTTCCACTCCAAGACTTTTCCGTCTTT
>CM021797.1:37700875-37720945 GCA_011076525.1 Nettapus auritus
GCAAGGGAAAACTGAATATGAACGGACATTTGAAATATATATATATATTTCTTTTAATGAAGCACAAAGCAGAAAGGCAAGAAGAGTTATTTAAAAGTCAACATGCAGAGTAGATAGACACAGTTTGAAACCACATCTATTTTAGAAATGTGCTAGCACGAACTTCATTTCTTTCCCACCACCCGTAGTTCTCCAGACCTTCCAGGGCAAATTTCTGTGATCTTCTCACAACAAAAAAGATGAGGTAGCCACTCCCAGCAAGTGTGCATAGGGCTAAGAAGTTAGCAAGAACTCTCAGGAATCGAGTCAAGTGAATGTTTTCCTCTTTTCGGCTCTCCTGCTCCTCCACAATAGCTTCCTGCACTTGTTAGAAACAAAAGAATGCTGTCAGTACTTTAATGGTCAAGATTCTACGTTGCTTAGCCAGTGGTTAGAAACTTAGCCAGTGGTTGAATCGGTTGTGATGATGCAAATGCACACCTGGGCATCATAAGATTATATTGCCTCATAAAATCTGTTTTGGACCTGACAAACCTCAGGAATCTGGCTTCCCAGAATTCACTTTTTTTCCATTGAGTGTAACACTCATTACACCTGTACTCATGTGTCAAGAAGAAATCAGTCTGTCAGCTTGAAAGGTGGTGTGAGGTGCTGAGGTTTGCCCAGCAAGACACGTGTGATTAACTGCCAGAAAATGAACTGTCACAATCAAAAAATGCACATTTGTAAAAAATAGCAAAAAAAGATTTATTTTGAGTCACTGATTAAGGAAGAATGAAAAGATTGTTTACATATAGGAATCCCCTTCCCCACCCCCCCCCCAATAAATAAATAAATAAGATAAGCAGTGCACACCTTTGAACTGCAAAATAAAATATTTGCCCCACACTTATCTTTGGCCATGAGTGGCCATATATTAGAACTCCGGTGCAACTAAAATCTTCAGCTCCTGCTTTTTCCAGCAGAAAGAGCTGTCTCTCAGAACTATGTTCATGAAAAGGAAGTTTGGCTGCAGTTTTTTACTGCAGTAAGGAAATCAGTTGTACAAAAGAGAAGCTGAAGTCTTGTATTATAGTAATTAATAATAATAATATATTTTTTAAAAATCATGGTTTTACTTTTCTTACCATTTGTTTGTTACAAAAATGAAAGGAGATTGCAGCAGCTCTTGAGCAAAACTCCCATTATGTCACCCAAACCAAGGCTTCACTCTTTCTCTCCTTGCTCATTTGCAAAGATCACAGAAAAGATTCAGGAGTTTATTTCTAAAAAATGTCTCCAGATGATTTGATTCTTGTTCTTGTCCTCCAGATAGCATTTAGCAACTGACCTTAGCAGGCAGGCAGAGAAATCTCTTAGACTTTCAGTGCTTCCATTTTTTTTTTTTTTTTTTTTTTTTTTTTTTCTCTTCTAAGACCTTTTCTTTCCACTGACCTTAAGTGCAACTATTTTTATGCTTGTATTTGGGAAGGTGGTCATTTGCTGGTTATATCACAACTGCAGAAAGGAATGGTGTATGTGATTGGATAGGTAATGGTTGGTAGCTAATGGTTGGTCCTCCAGGTCCCATGCAGCATAAAATTAGTGACTGCAAGAATAGCATCTTGTTCCTTACCTGATAACACCTTGCCAGTGTATTCCCCCCAGATTATTACAATGAAAAATATTTTTTCTTTTACCTACTCCATAGGCATGTCCATGTATAGAAAGACTTTTTTTAACATTCAATACATAGAATGCCTCCTGTCCACTGTTTTTGCAGCAGTGCTGCAGTGCATCTCACATCCTGCCCCAGATTTCTCAGATGAGTGATGAAATAATCATAGCCTACAGAGGTCTATTTTATTGCATTGCAAACTGGGCTATGATTCATAATTGTGTCCAAAATAAAAATTTTCTGTTATGCAAGGAAGGAAACCTGTTTGTTTTGTTTTGTTTTGTTTTTTCCTTATTGAAAAACAAGTAGACACTCAGAAGTCTGACACAAATTCTTCTTATGTGGTGAAGAATTCTTTTTAGATGATGTTATTGCTATCTTATGGTACCTCTCATGGTAGCAAGAGAACAAGAAAAAGTCAGGTTGGCAAAACGTCAACAACCTTTTAAAAAAGAGGTTTTCAGACACAAGCATCAGAAAAACTGGAAGACATCAGAGACAAGGAAAAAGCAAAGATTATTTTTACAGTAGAATGATTTTGCTAAATATAGTACTGCAGTCACAGAGGACACAAATGATGCTAAGTTTTTATCTTCCACAATGAAAAGGAAAAAAAATAGGATGGAAAGACATAAAGACCCAGACCAGAAGGGTACAGAGCTGCCCACTTCAGTTTAAGCCTAATGGCTTAGTTAGTAATATGTTATTTCCATCTGGTTCACACCAGTGTGAAAGACAAGTCAGATTACATCTCTTTATCGAGATCTGTTTTACCTTAAAGCTTGTAGTGATTGAAGCAAACTTATTATCTGCTGTCTCAGGATTGCCAATCAGGTAGTCCCAGCTTGTGAACATTTTCCAGCTGAAATTAAAACTAGTGTCATCTCCACCACCATCTTCATTTGCATTCCTTGCCATTCTGCAAAAGTCAAAAAGACACAGAAAGGTCCTATTGGAAGTTTTGCTATGTGAGCATGTTGTTTTTTTGTTTTAATTCTTCCTAAAGTTCTAACATTATTCTGAATATATATATATATAATCAATGCAATCAGTCGTGTTGCAATCAGTCAAGTAGAGAAAAGTCTGTTTGAAACAAGGGAGGACAGAGATTTTAAGTTCTTCGCTGTTTTTATTTATCAGCTCACAACACATTTTTATGAGAAAGAAATAATTTATCTCATGAACATCTCAGAGAAATTCCATTGGTTAAAAAAACTCAATAGCGAGCACAATATCAAGAAGATCTCTTAAATAGAAAGCTGCAGAAAAACCTGAATTGAAGTAGATTTGATCATAGACTTCATTAAGAGGTAAAAAAAGAATTCTAAAATAAACAACCAGAATAAAATCTGTTTTTACAAAATAAATAAATCTCTATTAGAGCTTTCTATCTCACCTCTTACCTCCTATGCACTTATAAACAGGATTTATAACAGTATCCACAAACATCAACTTAATTCTTCAGTTATTTGATTTCATCTTGACTACTAACTTTTCTTTTTCAAAGTATTGTCAGTCACATAATAAAAGTGGTCTTGCTTTTGCCTCCTTCATCTCTTAATTCAGTTAATTAAGCACAAGTATGGATGATATTGGTAGGGAACAAGCCATTTAACCTTTGATATAATATTGATTTCTTGGACAGAAAATTGCACCCCTTAAAGCTGACTAATGCAGTCAAATTATGTTATTAATATCAATACATTTGATATATCACATTTCTAATGGTCCAGTGAAATGCATACTCTCATATCCAGGAAAACAATCGTAAGTAAATAATATGGCAAATACTTCTGAGCTGGCATAAACTAAAGCCACTGGGGGAAGGAGGGATTAGCTGGCTGTTTGGGGTAGTTTTTGTTGTCGTTTAGTTTGTTTTTTGATTGTTTCTTTTTAGTTATTTTTGCTTGGTTCGCTGGTTGGTTGGTTGGGTTTTCAGTTTTATTTTTAAAGATTATATACAGAACAGACAGACTTTAGGTCTTGGTGAGAATTTGCTCTGCTGCTGGTTTCTAGACTAAGATCATTCCTTCTCAAGAATTCCTAACAAAACAGTGAATGTGGTTGTGATATTATTTCCATGAAACCAAAAATGTTTCTATTTCACAGAATCACAGAATCACAGAATCACAGAACTGTAGAGGTTGGAAGGGACCTCAAAAGATCATTGGGTCCAACCCCCCTGAAAAGCAGGTTCCTCAGAGCAGGCTGCCCAGGTAGGCATCCAGATGGGACATATATTTTTCCTGTGTATATTTAGTGATATACACAGGAAGAGCTGAAGAGTGGAGCCATAATTCTAGATATTTCCGCTAAATATAATAATACTGTCTTACTACCTCTTTCACACATGCACACTCTTTCCCAGATCTCTGTTAACAGGATAACAACAGTAGCACTTCCCATTATATTGCTTTCTGGAGAAATGGCAAAGAGAAGAAGACTGCAAAAACTGTCCTTAAGATCACCTAATTATGGATCAGCATTAGTGTCACATGACCAGATGGGTAGCTACTAGATATGGTGTTGTTTTCCTCTTCGGTCTTCCTTTGTTTTATTCTGAGGGATTCTCTGATAGATTCTCTGAGACTAAGACTTTTCTAATTTTCACAGATACATTATCAAATAAATATTTTAAAAGACAGTTTCCAGCTATACCAATGACTTTTTTATTGAATTAGTTTTGCCTTCTCAAAAAAAAAAAAAAAAATAGCTGGAAACTGTGTTCAAATTGATCACTTTTTTTTTTTTTTTCTTCTGAAATTCTTTTGCCCTTTGCAGGAAATGATGTAATATTAGAAAAATGGATAAAATTGATCATGATTTAATCTAGTACTCATGAAAGTGAAAAATTCTGGCCTCAGCATGAAACACTAGAAACAAATTAACTGATCTTTTCAAAAGCGTCCTTGAATCTTGACCTGAAAAACTCCACTTTTCACCCTTGCTAACTTTTAAAGATGCATTACAAGCTAACTGCATTTATTGCAGTAGGTGGTTGTCTTGCTGGAATCAGTGGTATTAAATATTGTATTTACTAGAAGCCAATCTCCTCTGAAAATATTAAAATTATCACATTTTATTCTAATAATTAGTTTGGCTATAAAATAATAATAAGTATTCATTTTAATTCTGATCCTAGGACAAAATTCAAGTCTGAAATTTGATTTGAGACAAAAATGTCTCAGTAATTGTACTGCCTAGGCCCAATTTCACTTACCCATACGCTTCCTACTGACTTAATGTTATGTTTTTAACATTATATTAAGTGTTGTTTTCCTGGGGAAAAAACTGCTGAAGATCATTTTTTGTGCCACAGGACATTAAACCTTCACTATGATCAGTGGTATTAATTCTTCTCTACCACTGTGCAAATGTGAGCTAACCACCATAGTCTTGCTGAGAGTCATTTACTGCTGACTGTGAGTTACAGAGAATTATTTGCGATATGTTCCTTTCTTTCTTGTCTTTTACCTTCTTAAAAGAAAGTAACACACATAATGTATCATTGAAGGAAGAACAGTTGAATTTCCAGAATGTTAGCTGACATTATGCTAGATGCAGAGCAAATTGAAAAGAAGGGCTGATAGCTCTGTTCCTTACTTTATGCATTTATTTTACACTTTGAAGTTGCAGGAGGGAAATACTGTTCTTTCAGTATGGATTTTTCCCACTTCCACAACAGACAGCTGCTGATGCCAAAAAAAATAAGTGTAGGCTCAAGGAATCTTATATGACTTTGACATGTAAAAGAGGCATCAAGGGCAATAAGGTTTCCATAGGTACCTCAGTGATAAAAAGAAGACTAGAGGAATTGTGGGCCCTCTCCAGAAGGAAATAGGTGATGCGGTGTGGTGGTTTTACCGTGCTAGGCAGCTGAACACCACAACCGCTCTCTCACTCCCCCTCCTCAGAGGAGGAGGGGAAGAAGTAAAGGAAAGAACAACTCACGGGTTGAGATAAGGATAATTTAATTAAAGAGAAATATATATATATATTAAGGAAATATTATTAATTAACAATTCAACTAAAGGGAAAAAGGGAAAAAAGGAAAGGGGAAAGGGAGGGGGAAAGGGAACAGCAAACAAACAAACAAACAAACAAACAAAAAAACAACAACAACAACAACAAAAAGTAAAGGCTATATGGAAGTGCAGAGGAAAGAAATGATTCTCTACTTCCCACAAATGAGCGATGCCTGACCACGTCCTTGAAGCAGGGCCTCAACGCACGTAGCCGATGTTCGTGAGGAGGACAGACGTTTTCGCAATGAAAGCCCACCCCTCCTCTCAGGATCTGGAGAAGGCTGAGGTACTAAATGACTATTTTGCCTGTCTTCATTGACGAGAGCTCCAGCCATATGGCCTGGATCCCAGAAGGCAAAGGCAGGGACTGGAAAAATGATGAACCTCCCAGTTATATCAGTGTTATGTGGCAAGATTTTGGTAGCAGAGGGCTGTAGGGGTGGCTTCTGTGAGAAGAATCCAGAAGCTGCCCCATATTAGAAAAGCGACAGTTTCAGCCAGTTCCAAAGGGGCCTACCACTGGCCAGAGCCGAGCCCGTAAGCAATGTTGTTTGTGCCTCTGGGAGAGCAGATTTAAGAAAGGGAAAAACAGTGCTGCAAAACAGCATCTGAAAGAGAGGAGTGAGAACAGCCCTTCAGACCCCAAGGTCAGTGCAGCAGGAGGGCAGGAGGTGCTCCAGGCATGGAGCAGAAGTTCCCCTGCAGCCTGTGGAGAGTTCCCTGGTGGAGCAGGCTGTCCATCTCCCTGCAGCCCATGGGTCTCATGGCAGAGCAGATCTCCACACTGCAGCCCATGGAGGAGCCCCCAGTGGAGCAGGTGGATGTGGCCTGGAGGAGGCTGCGGCCCATGGAGAGCCCCCGCAGGAGCGGGCCCCGGGCCGGAGCTGCAGCCCATGGAGAGGAGCCCACGCAGGAGCAGGGGATCTGGGGGGAGCTGCCGCCCATTGGGGACCCATGCTGGAGCAGTTTGCTCCTGGGGGATGGACCTCGTGGTATGGAGCCAAGTGGGAGCAGTTCTTGAAGAGCTGCTGTCTGTGGGCAGCCCCCACAGGCTCAGTTCAGGAAGGACAGCATCCCGTGGGAGGGACCCCACGTGGAGCAGGGGCAGGGAGTGACTGTGAAGGAGTAGTGGGAGGACTGTTAGGGACTGACCGCAGCCCCCATTCCCCATTCCCCTGTACTGCTCGGGGCTAGGACATAGAACAGGGTACACTGGGGAACAGTCTTTTTATTTTGTTTTTGGTTTCTGACTGGTTACAGGTAACATATTTTACTAATCTCTCTATGCTGGGTCTGTTTCATCCATGGTGGTGAATGGGCAAGGATCTTGCTATCTTTATCTCAACCCTTGAGGCCTTTCCATCATATTTTCACCCCCTTTCCTTTGATGAGTGGGGGAGAGAGAGATTGGTTGTGGTGGAGTTCAGATGCCCGGCTTGGTAAAACCACCGCACCAGTGCTGGAGAAGATCAGGTTTGAGAACATCTATGTAAGGAACCTGAAGGTGCACAAGTCCAAGGGATCTGATCCATGGGTCCTGGAGGGAACTGGCAGATATAGCTGCTAAATCACTGTCCATCATATTTGAGAAGTTGTGGCAGTCTGGTGAAGATCCCAGTGACTGGGAGAGGGGAAACATAACCCCCATTTTTAAAAGGCAAAAAAGGAAGCCCCAGGGAACTACAGGCTAGTCAGTCTCACCTCTGTGTCTGGCAAGATTAGGTAGTAATCTTGCTGGAAACTATGCTAAGGGACATGAAAAATAAGAAGGTGATTGGTGACAGCCAAAATGACTTCACTAAGGGAAGATCTGCCCAGAGAAGTTACGGATGCCCCATCCCTGGAAATATTTGAAGCCAGGCTGGATGGGGCTCTGAGCAACCTGGTCTGTTGGGAGGCGCCCCTGCCCATGGCAGGGGGGTTGGAATTCAATGATATTTAAGGTCCCTTCCTACCCAAGTCATTCTATGATTCTGTGACAGAAGTCAGTCTTTCTTTGCATTTTAGCTCCATTACTATATTCCATAGTGTATTTTTTTAAAGGTAGTCTTAGTGATCAACATTGATATTACCTGTCTTTCAAAATGTACTTCACTCCAAAGCCAAACAGAACTTACGTTCGAATGACAATCATAAAGCTGTAGCCAATAGTCCCAACACCAACAAGGAAATAGGAAAGAGGCATCCTGAACTTGAGCCATCCAATTGTCCTCTGGTTATTGTAATAACCATAAAAGAGCACAGAATACTGTGCAAACCCCTGAAAAATCAATAAAAATTGTAACATCATAAGTCTGTTAGTTATGTACTTAATTAGAATTCTACCAACAGCAACATGTGGAAATGTTAATTTTAATGCATTCAAAACTGTTATAAGCATCACTATAATAAATCTCACAGGATGGACAAACCCTCCTTTTGTAATTTTTAGAAAGATAGAATATTTTATGTCAATTTGCAAATATTTTATCTTAAAACTTTTCAAGGGCTGTCTATCTATTGAAAAATATATATATATCACATACTTACTTTAAAAAATAATTCCAGCAAAAATACAATATTTTTTTGTTTCATTTCCACATTTCTTGTATATTCTTTTTAATATAAAATTCTCATACATATTCTTTATCTAATGTTGTTTGCTGTTCACTGGGTGATCATTTAGTATATGATAGTCAATACATCGATGCATTTTATTGAATAATTATTCAGTGTGCAGGGTTTGTTAACACTTTGGCTCCAAGGTTATAAGGAATGCAATGCAAACGTATCTTCTTTTCAGCAGTTCAAAGTTTTACTGTTTTTCTAAAAGCCTCAATGAGAAACCCTTTCTCTTCTACAAGTCACATTGCTGATTTTTCAAAGTAATTTACTAGTAAATGGTTAACAGTTAAAAAAAAAAAAAAAAAGCTGGTATCTAAAAAGATCTAAATACCTGTTGTTTCCTGATAATCCTCAAGTTAGAGCAAGAAATCTCCTCCTAGAACACTGTACCTAGAAACTTTCAAACTACAACTCTCCATGGCTGCACCTCCAGCTGACTGCATGAATTCAAGGCAAATACAGAGTTCAGTGAAAATGTAATTGGTGGATAGATCAAGCATTATTTTGACACTGATACAGCAAACTGACATTTTTGTGAGATAAAGAAGCTGTTTACTGCCCTTCTGCTGTTCAGTAGCTCATATGACCTAAAATAAATATCTCTCCCTTATATATTGTCTTGCAATATGCACAGTTATTATAGCTCTTGCTACATCTGTCACAGAGTTAATTGAAAAATACTGTTTGCAATTCTAATCTGAAAATTAAATATTAAAATATCATACAAATATTTTTCAAAATGACTTAATTTAGGAAGCAATGTATCTCTTTACATCATATCAGACTGGCTTTCAGAAATATGTATACATAAAAGAGTAATAATATTTTCTTTTCTGGTAAGAGAAATATTGTTATAGAACACCTTTATTACTAATTACTAGTAAACTTTCACACAGTTGGGCCATATTGAAATTCAATAGTTCATCTTTTGCATCTTTATGGTCATTACAGCATCATAAAATTCCATGTTAGCTTAGCTTTCTTTTAGCTTTCTTTACAGCATGACACAGTTCTGGAGAGCCTTTTGGATCCCTCAGAGTATAAAAACCTCTTGTAAGTCATTGTTCTGCAAAGTCTGTGTTAATTCCTCCATTGTGTGTAATGTGTAATTCATTAAGATGTTTTTACTGTTGTTGCTGTTTGCTTTTTTTTCCCTGGCCTTTGCCTACAGCATTTCACCATGAAACATGAAATATTTTTAGCCGTGTAGGCATTCATGGAAGACATCTTTTGCTGTTTTCTTATCCAAATGTAAAATAAGGGTAAGATAAAAATATTGGTCTAATGTGTTATGATAATGCATCTTGAGGGTCTGATTCCTTTAGGTTTGGATTATTTTCTGAACTGTAGATTATACAGTATTAAAACTGAATGCCAATTAAAAAAAAAAAAAAAATCTGCCTCTATTTGCCTTGTTAGCAAAATAAGTACAATATCAGGGAAATATATATATATTAAACAAATATTTTCTTCACTACTTTAAAGAATGGTGATTTTTTTTTTTTTTTTATGAGTATGAAGTAATGTTTGTTGACATGGGTTCACTTGTTTATAACTTACTTTGTAACATACAAGAACGGCTATCAGATTAAAGGTACTATTTCCTACACTGATTAATTAAACATGTCAAATCTTCAGGAAATATTTTTGATTTGACATGCTTCAAGAAAATTCTTTTTTTCCCCTCAATATTTCATGGGATCCATCTTTTTCACTGTCCTGTTCCATGTTTATTTCTACTCCATTTGCTCCTGGTGTTAACTTCTGCTGTAATTCACGAGACTTTCTTCTTCAGATATGTCAGATCTTGTTTCTCTCAGCTGTTATAAACTTTCCCCTCCTTTCACCATATGTCTTCATTCATCTTTTCTCAAATCCATTTTTTATCAAAACTCTTTTTCCATTTCCTGTATAAACCTCCTTTAGTCTCCATTCTCTTTATAGTCTCCAAGCCACTATAAGATTCATTTTTCTTCACTCTCTCTGATGTTTAAATTTCTCAGTTTAAAATGTCATAATCACTTAATTTCCCACCTATATGTCTAGACATACTCTTCCTGTCATTCAAAAATGTAACCCTGATGAACCAGACACAATGTCATTTTATGCAGCAGTCATTGCAAAATGTTGCAAAATGCAAGATGGCTTTTTAGAAAGATCAAGATCCTTTCTATCCATTTTTATCCAGGGAGCGACAACAGCTTTTTGAGACAAACTAGAGCAGAACTCATCTGATCACTTTATGCGTTTTTACAGTCAAAAGACAGGCAATTGTTGTACTTTCTACCTGTTGTATTACTTTTAAATGTAGTGTTTTGCAAAGAATAAGCCTGGAAGATTTTGTTTGTAAATGAGATAATTAGTTTATCCAGTTAAGTCTTTTCATATGTTCTATGGTGTTACAATCAGATTCTTCCTATACTAGTGTCTGATGACTGAAAATAAATCCAAGAACCAGCCAACATATAAACTCATTTGAGGCTCTACATTAGGGTATTGAGCCACAAAACAGAATCACAGAATCACAGAATCACAGAATCATCTAGGTTGGAAGAGACCTCCAAGATCACTGAGTCCAGCATCTGATATAGCACTGACAAGTCCTCCACTAAACCGTATCACTAAGCTCTACATCTAAACATCTTTGAAAGACCTCCAGGGATGGTGACTCAACCACTTCCCTGGGCAGCCTATTCCAGTGACTAACAACCCTTTCCATTAGGAAGTTCTTCCTAATATCCAACCTAAACCTCCCCTGATGCAACTTTAGCTCATTCCCCCTTGCCCTTTCACCAGGCACGTGGGAGAATAGACCAACCCCCACCTCGCTACAGCCTCCTTTCAGTTACCTGTATAGTGCGATAAGGTCGCCCCTGAGCCTCCTCTTCTCCAGGCTGAACAATCCCAGCTCCCTCAACTGCTCTTTGTAAGACTTGTTCTCCAGACCCCTCACCAGCTTTGTTAAGACCCCTTGTTCTCCAGACCCCTCAGCAGCTTTGTTTAAAACAAAAGACCTTATCTGAGACCTACACATCACAAGATTAGATTTTGGCTAACTATAGTCAAAAAGGTCAATATTAAGGAGAGGCATAAGCATTGTACCTTAAAACAGTATTGTTGTTGTTGTTGTTGTTGTTGTTTCTTTGTTTGCTTGCTTGCTTATTTTTTCTTCAAGGGAGGTCAGAGCCATTTTTACTCTTGAAAGGGGAGAAGTATGAAAATCTGTCTGTGCCCTAATAGAAATACTTTTGCAAGCTCAGCAGCCTGCACTGTGCTCTGCACCAACACGATTGGACAGGGCCTCAAAGGTTTCAAACCCACACAGAGAGGCCACTTATAGAGAAGTCATTCTGCTAAAAGTTGGAGCTGTAAACTGGAAGAACCTGCACCTGAGTTTATTTTACCTGAGAAATGTGTCTGCTTCCAACATCATGCCAATCAATCCAACTTCATGTCTGACCAATTTGCCTTCTGTGATGGAGTGACTACATCAGTCAGTATAAAAGGGAAGACTGACCAATGTCATCTATCTGGACTTCTGCAAGGCTATTGACACAGTCCCATATAAAATCTTGATCTCCAAATTGAAGAGATATGGATTTGAAGGATATCAGTGGATAACAAATTGGCTGGATGGCCACACACAGAGGGCGATGGTCAATGGCTCTATGTCCAAGTGGAGGCCAGTGACGAGTGATGTCCCTCAGGGGCCTGTTCTGGGACTGGTACTGCTTAATATCTTTATCAATGGCATAGAGAGTGAGATTGAGTGCACCTTCAGCAAGTTTGCAGATAACACCAAGCTGAGTGGTGCAGTCGATACAATAGATAGAAGGGTTGCTATCCAAAGGGACCTGGACAGGCTTGAGTAGTGGGCCCTTGTGAACCTAATGAGGTTCAGCAAGTCAAAGTGCAAGGTGCTGCACCTGGGTCAGGGCAATCCCAGGCGTTAGTACAGATTGGGAGAAGAAGTCATGGAGAGCAGCCCTGTAGAAAAGGATTTAGGAGCTGGGGTGGACAAAAAGCTTGACATGAGCCAGCAGTGGGCATTTGCAGCCCAGAAGGCCAACTATGTCCTGAGCTGCATCAAAATAGGAGTGGGAAGTAGGTGCAGGGATGTGATTGTGCCCCTCTGCTTTGCTCTCCCCTCTTGTGAGGCCCCAGACTTGGAGTGCTGCATCCAAGTCTGGGGCCCACAGCATAGACGTGGGTCTGTTAGAGTGGGTTCAGACAAGGGCCACAGAAGTGATCAAAGGGCTGGAGCACCTCTCCTACGAAGAAAGCTTGAGAGTGCTGGGGATATTCAGCCTAGAGAAGAGAAGGGTCTGGGGTGACCTTACTGCAGCTTTTCTATACTTAAAGGGAGCTTATAAAAGAGATGGAGAGCAACTTTTTGCAGTGGGTAAACAATAACAGAACAAGGGGGGGATTGGTTCTAAACTCAAAGAAATGAGATTTAGATTAGAGGTTAGGAGGAAATTCTTCACTGTGAGGGTGGTGAGGCACTGGAACAGGTTGCCCAGAGTTTGCAGATGCACCATCCCTGGAGCTGTTCAGGACCAGGTAGGACAAGGTCCTAGGCAACCTGGTCTAGTGGGTGGCATCCCTACCAATGATGTGAGGGTTGGAACTGAATGATTTTTAAGGTCCCTTTCAACCCAAGCTCTTCTATGAAGTATATTAATGTTTCTTGCTGCTAAAATAATTCAAGAGCCAGAATATAGTTATATGAATAAGTCCCTAGGTTTTGATGTTCCATATAGAAAAGAAAGAATGCAGTAGATTGAGATAGAAATTACTCAACTCAGTGGATGCTGCTTTCATTAATCTGAAGGATAATCTTAAGTAGATGGTTGCACCATTACACAGATGAAAAGTACCTTTTAATAACGTTGACCATAGCCCATAGAGAACTCTAAAAACCTTCTAACCAATGTATTGCAATACTGAATTTATCATCAGCTAGCCTTTTACAAAATCAGATCATCCATATATATAATGAGATCAACTGCAGAGAAATGCCACATGCAAAATTAGGTTAGTTGTTTTCAGGAAGAAAAAGCTGTATGGCATATTTAGGAATAATCTGCTAGTCTGTCAGTAGAGGAGGTATAGAACCTTAGGTTAGGCTGGGCATCACATCAACTGTAAAGATTTAAAACATCCTTATTAATCCGGCTAAAATATCTATACGTTATATAAGACAGAGAAAAACTAGAAACAACATTCAATTTTAGAAAATAAATAAATAAATAAATAAATAAGTAAAAAACCTACACAGCACATTATTGGATTTTTTTTTTTTTTTTTTCTTGTCCATTCTGCATCCTCCAAGAGCCTTTTTCCTATAAGTCTTTGTATTGCTTCAGATACTGAGATGTGTGTGTAGACACTGAGTTTGGTACATGTTTAACCTGAAATAAATGTTTATACACAGAATTTGGGGGAGGAGGGGAGGAAGTAAATTAATTCTGCTTCTTTTTTCTCCTGAAATATTCCATATTAAATCTCTGATTATTAAATAACAAAGCCAAAGTCCTTAATAATGAAAAAGTCATGTAGTCATGTGAATATACAATATTGCAAAATTATGCACTTACACTAAAATCCCAGAGAGTAGCAAAGTTCATAGCACTGGCTTCTTCAGCTCTTGGGACAGTTTTTCTAGGTAGAGAGCCGTATGGCTTCCCCATCAAAGCCTGGAACCAAGAAATAAGAGCAATTTACATTTTAAAGCAAAATACCAACAAAAGGAAAAGATAGTGATCTGTCACTTCTTAGGAAGACTTATTTTGTGCTCCTTAGTTCCCTAGTGAGGATGACCTACTTCTCCACTTCTTTTCATTGCTTCTGACATTTAAGTTTGAAACTATGCCTAGAGTATTCGTTAATGGTCTTTTCTAAATTTAAAGTGACATTTCACTAGCAACAAATTGCTATCAAGTTGTGTCACCTACATTCAAAGGCAACAAAGAATTTCAAATTGATGAGTGGGCTGTGTCTTACAGATGAAACCAGAAGATTCATTTTTCTTGCATAATGAATTGTATTGGTTTGTTAACTGAAATGTGTGGGAAAATGCTACAACTCAGTTTGGATTCTGAGTCCCACTGCTCTGGCAAGGTACTTGCCAAGCCACAGTATATGTCCTTACAGCGCCCTTTCTAAGCCTCTCCCTGTAACTAGTTTGTCATTTTCTCTTTTTTGGCCTCAGTGGAAGATGAATTGCACTACTGAAATGGTGTACTAGGAAACTGATGTAAATTCCTAACTTATAGTTTCCCATTTGCTCACTAGAAGGTGTGAAAATGTGAAAGAGTGAAATCAGGGAGATCGTGATTTCCCTGATTGCCATCGCACAACACTTTTAATTCCATATAAGCTCTCTTTTTAGGAAGGTACTATAGTGCCTTAAAGGTGCTAGATAAATATTTTATTTTACAAAAGTGGTTTCTGCTTGAAGTACATATTCCGGGCACAGTTTTTAACTTGTTCCTCTCTTGTGACTTTACAGCCTGTTCTGCCTTCTTAACATGTGAGTATGAACGCTACTGAAAAGGATCCAGGGTGCCTCAGAGCCTTGGAATATATCTTTGCCTTTGAAATGCACATATTAATACACCACTTGACTGCTTCTTTGCCTGAGATCCTCTACTTATTTCTTCATTTAAAAAATAAATAAATAAATAAATAAATAGTAAAAAATAAAAATATGTTTAACACCATCCCAGTCTCTGCAAAAACACTTTTGGGACACATTCTTACATACATTTTTCTGTTAGGTCTACTCCAAGACACCTCTCTAAAGACAACTTTCCATGAAGTAAACCTTCATGGCCTTAGTACACCTTAATGTTTTTAATGGAGAATTACAAATCTATCTGAAGGTCCAGTCCTATAAAATGTCACAGCAAAGGCAGAAATTCTCAATGACAATTTAAAATGTTATAATTTAAAAAATCCCCACCTCAGGCACCATTACAAGTCCAAAGGTCAGTCCAAAGAGAATCATGTTTATTCCATACATCCAGCGTAAGAATATGAAGTAAGAGGCTACTGATGAACCAAAGTGACCTATGAAAACATAAGATGTGAAAAAAGAGCAGATCAGTTAACTTTATGTGATACTTTACCTTAAAATGAATTTGTTCAAAGCTTACTTAAAATAAACTAAATACATGAGTGTTTATCATCTTCTTTACTACTACAATTATAATAACTTTTTTCCAGTTTACATAGTAGCATTCATTGACCTGGTAGAGAAAACAGAAAACAAAAAACAAAAAGCAAAAATATACTTGGACAAAGTACTTGGGGTTATGTAAATACTATGGTATTTAATTTTATGAAATCCTCTAATGACAGGAATCAAAGTAAGTCACACTTTCTCTCTCTCTCTCTCTTTTTTTTAATGCATGTGTATTTAGAGCATTTTGGCATGTTAAGCCAGTACCACCTCAGTGTTAATAGGAAGTACCACAGAATTAGCCAGTGGGAGTAGTCTTTCCAAGGACATAGAGTACTTGAAAGTGCTCTTTTAAGCTAGCTAGTGGAGACAGAGTTGTTCACCAGAGAAGAACAAAAAGATCTGCAAGTGTTTTATTCTTTCTTTCTCTTAATTTGCTATCTGTATATTCCTCTCAAACCCATGTGCTAACCCATCAAACCAGACGTTGGACTTTCTCCACTCCAGACCACTGACCCAAACGTATGTGAAGAGGAGGTTGCAGGAGAACCAGAGAGCACAAAGTGTCTGATTTCACCAATACCTCTGCAAATCAGACCAAACAGAAGTAACAAATCAAATTAAACTCAAGCTGTTACAGCACCGCTCTGCTAGATAGAGAACAGATGGCAATCTTGCTCATCTGAGCTAGAAAATACCAGATTTCACATGGAAAAACTGACCTTTCTCCAGGTTTTCTCACACACAGTCTAGCTAAGGAGCCTGATGCACTCTTACAACAAACAAGAAGCTAATCACTCTGTGTAGAGAAGTTTACATTGGTATACACATACTGTTTTGCAAAGCCGGCAACAACTTCTTCTAGTTTTTAAAATTAGGTTAATGTGGTTGGTACTATTTGGGGCTAATCTACGCATGTTCTATTAAAGTAAAAAATTTAACACACTTAAACTGGCATAATCCCATAGTGTAAACAGAGATCCATTCATAAGAGATATTTATTTGGGCTATGAAAAGGGAAGGAAAAAAACAACAATGACAAAAACACTCTGTTAAGGATTTCAGCATTTCAAAATCTACTTTATTTACAGTACAGAGTGAAACTACAATTCTGAAATTCTGCATGAAAAAGTAGCTAATCTTAGCAGTGTTCTAGCAACTGAAAAGTCTATGTGCAGACATGTTTTTGTCAGCCTCATTTGTCATGAGCCATTTATCCAATTTCAAACCAACAGCTTTTGGTGATGCTATGGACTAGAAAATAAATAAATAAATAAAAAATCTAGTCATGCTGGATGCGTTCTTCCTGGTCAATATTAATATCCTCATTCTACTTTTAGGAATGGTTACTGTTCATTAAGATAGTTACGGCAGCTTTTCATCATTTATCCTGATGAAATCAGTTATCCAACTGGAACATGTGCATTAAGAGAGTGCATTGGAATTGCACGCATCCATACAGGTATTGCAAGTCACACTGCACAGACTGCTAATGGCCTTTATTGATTTTTTGGTAAAAATATAAATCTCTAATAAGTGAAAAGGTTAGATGGGGGTAAGGATAATTTTGCTATGGATGCCTCTAACTAGATTTCTGAAGTAAGCAGGTCAAAACAGAAAGCAACAGGGATCATGGAAAACTGTACAAACTGTGAACCAGTCATGAACATAAACAGTCCTAGTTTCACTAGCATTTTAAATTTATTCTGAGACACAGCAGGTACCAGGTACATATGAAAGTGTAATACTTCATTTATACTATGCACTGGAAAGAATCATGTGAATTACAGCTGTGGAACAGAGAAGCTTCCCTTGTCCCAATATAGCAATGTGTTTCCCATTGAGTCCTGTTGTGAAGATACTACTGAATGCCTATTCTGTAAGGAAATTATTAATTGTGTCATTTTGTTATAAAAGTGTCTCTTTTTCAAATATAAGCATTTCATATGTTTAATTATCAAATTCTACCTCTCCTGAATGTGGGAAAAAAAAAAAAAAAAAAAAAAAAAACTAAAAAAAAAAAAAAAGCAGATTCACTTATTTCAGGCAGATGGATTATGCATACAGCATACCTTGATGGGTGTTATTTTTAACCTGGGCTCCTTTTGCTAGAAAGGACTCTGAGTGTGAAACAGAGAGACTGTCTGAAGTAACACAGCACTTCAAGCTAACACTCAGTCTTTCTAGATTGCTGGCAGCCTGAAAGAGTCAGATCCGAGGGAAGAGTGCTGAGAGAACAAGGTCCCCATTCATTATACTGGTCAATATTACAAAACTAAGCAGAAGGTTAAAGATGAAAGTCTGCTTGCTAAGGCTTAAAAATAGTTAGTAATTCCTTTTTTCTTCTTTGTCCTGTTTCCTTATTACTTCATTTATTATTATTAAATAATATTGTTGATTAATAAAATTGTTGATTACAGTTATCACAGAAAGGAAAACTCTTTCAAGAATTTTAGTGTCTAAACATTAGCAATCCCCTGGTCCATAGGCACAGCAGAGCTTGCTTAGCATGAATCATTTTCTTCCTAGGTCTTTCTAGTGTAGAAGCAATGTCCCAAAGAATTTTTCAGTTCAGTAGTATTCCCAGGCGCAGGCACGGTTCAGCACTTGCACCAGTACAACCCATTCTTCTTTTGACTTCTTTTACATAAAGCTGTACTATTTCTGCTGGCTTCCTGTGAATTTAACAGTTCTGTTGTTCTCAGGAACCGTGTTTATTATAATGTTTTTCCACCAGCTTTCCAGCATCATTTGGTGATGGTAGGGCAGCATAGCTACCTGCGCTTTTACGTTTGCATGAAAGAAAGTATTTTATTTCTTTTAACATTCTTTCACTGGTACACCATTTCTTGTTAAGTCAAAGCAATCTTACCCAGTAGTGCCTAACTGAACTTTTACCATCATGTAGGACCTTAATTTACATTTAATTTGCAACCTGTCTGCAACCCTGCCTCTTTTTGACAATGAAGAAGAAATATGCCAGATACCCTTCTGTGTCCTGGTGGTAAAAAATTATCACACACACACACACACTAAATATTTTGCACATGCTGTACTGTGTAGCAATATGGAAAGCAGTTGTACAGACCCAGTTCTGTAGCACTGAACTGTGCCAGAGCATTTTGTATCACTATATTTCCAAGAGTGGTCCGAACAGCCTACTTTACCTCTCACAATATGATATAATTTGCAGTTTATTTCACTCTCTTCTAGAAATGAACTGTTGTGTAGACTGTGTTCAATTTCCTTCATGCTACCATACTTTGCCATGAGAGTACAGCCCATGGGAAATAACATGACCAAGAGTTCACAAACATAATGCTGTCTAATGGCAGTATCTATTATTTAAATATTGATCCTGGTGTCCAATTCTAGTGTTCAATCACTTTCTTCAATCTCTCTTCAGTCTTTTGGGAAGAGTGGAGGATTCAGTGGTTACATGTGTGGTGTTACTTGTGCCAACAAGACACTCTCAGTTGTTCAATGTTCTGCAGGTCCCAAAGCTCTATTAATGTTGAATTCTTCATAAATAGTATCAGACTCATCTTGTTCATTGTCTGATACTACATGCTTAAGGCAGTAGCATTATTGTCATTTTACAATGCACTGAACTTAAAAGAGATAGCCATTGGCTTTGTGACCTAGGAGTCAAAAGTCAGTCAGGTCTATTATTAAGAACACATCCATTTACTAAGCTTGAGTATTACCAATACTGTAATACTGATACATATCCTATCTATGTATACATGAAGGTGACAATCATGTCAAAATTGAAGCAGCCTTTTTTCAGTCTGTTTTCTGTGTCTCAATCTTAATATTTACTCTTTCCTTATATTCTTTCCTTACACACTGACTGGTTTTCTTCAATTTCAGTTTCTCTCACTTCTTCTTTAATATATTTTCAATATGTTTTTGTCTGTGAGTTGGCAACTTCATCAGTGTCATCATTAAAATGACTTTGTTAACATGATGTACATGTTAAGAGCTACTGTTTGGGTTACCCAGAATCAAATAAATTGTGATTTAAAATTTATTTTTTATGCAATGTTTAAGAGCTTTTTTTCTTGAAGTTTTTTTTCTAGACTATAGAATTTTGGACTCAACTGTAATCTAAGTGTACTTCTTAACTTACTAGTATTCAGACAGAAGATTGTTTCTACAAATAAAAACTATTTCCATTAGCAATGAGATGAACAAATATAATAATAAATATAATAGAAAAAGAGTAAACTTCACAATCCTACCTCTTGAGATTATGAAAAGGTGTTATCCTACTATGTTTTTGAGAGCTTCCAGGTGACATCAAAAATATTATGCCAAAAACTGACTCTGAAACATACCCATAGGACTAACATTCTTGTCCTTATATTTATGCCTAATATATGGTGATATCCAGACCAATAATTTTTGCTCCACGGTGTATTATATGATGGAAAATGAGATAAATATCTTTGTAAGACTTCTAACATTCTAACATTAGGCTCAAGATAATGAAGAGAAAGAGAAAGAGAAAATGAAAAAAGAAAAAGAAAAAGAAAAAGAAAAAGAAAAAGAAAAAGAAAAAGAAAAAGAAAAAGAAAAAGAAAAAAGAAAAAGAC
>CM021797.1:37721045-37733337 GCA_011076525.1 Nettapus auritus
AAAAAAAAAAAAAACAAAAAAAAAAAAAAAAAAAAAAAAAAACACCACCATCTCCAACAGAAATCACAGAAATTATTATAATACAAATACAAGCAAAGTAAATGTAGACAACAGGTAATCCAAATATCTCTTTTTCATGATTAAATTCAACACTGGTTCCTAATCTATTCACTGCTTAAGTTGGCTAACATTCTCTCAAGGAACTTTTCAACAAGCTTAATAATTATTAATGAAAGAAATACTCATTAAATTTATACTACAGATTGAATACAGATACGTATTTCTAAAGCACTGAAAAGCAATTTAAAATTTTGGCATGCATCAGAAATATAATACTAGATATTATTCTTTATTACCTTTCACAAGTACTTACTCTCAATCTCCTTAATTTTCATTTCCCAGGGTATGCAGGCTGTCTTAAAATTCTCAAAATCTCTCTGAAATTTCATCCATTTCTGAAAAGGGTTGCATATTAAAAACAAACAAACAAAAACATAATCTCTGACCCCAGATGTGCATTTTCCACTTGAGCTAATGAAAACCCTCAATTATCCAGAGCATCCTTTGGCAGAGCCCACTACAGTAGAAACACTACTATATAAAGAACTATCTCCTTTTATTTCCTCTGAATACGTTTCCTACTGGAAGAAGAAGAAAAATGATGAAAGAATCCATTCCTTTCATGCCATTCTTTTTTTTTTTTTTTTTTTTTTTTAATTGTTTCTGAGAATTTAATTTGTTCTTTCCTTTGATATTCAAAATTCAGGTCTGGAGCTCAAACTGTGTAATTTACTTACAATTACTCTACTCAGTTTTTTATCTAATGGATAAGCATAACTTCTGTAATTAAGCTTCTGGTTCACATCTGAGTTTGAAAGCCTAATTATTTATTTGTTGTGAATATTAATGCTAATAAGGTTTGTCTACACATCTGCCTACAGAAGAACCTAAAGGTGATGCTGGCCAGATTAAGTGGTCTTGCCATATGTGTTTAACATTATTCTGCATCATCATTTTAGTTTAGATCAGGGGTGGTGTTTTGTTGTTTTTTTTTTTTTTTTCCCTAGTGAATCACCAAAATCATCCCAATTAACAGCACTTATCTTTGCACTTTAAGCTGTGTCAGAGCATGAAACTAAGCTGTACTCTAGAAGACTGCTAGTGGGTATTTAGTCCATGGGACCATATAGGACTTAGGCCAAAGTCCTGCCAAAACACATGTAATGTGGACCAGCCACCACCATTCAGTCTTTCAATCACAATCCTACAGAGCTGTATTTCTTTCTGGAATATATCTAGGATAGCGTTCTGGAGTCTTGGCTTGGAGATGCCCCAGTATTTTTTCTGTGGGACAAAAAGACTCTTCTGATCTTTCACAAGATCAAGAGAAAGACAGGTCTTAGGATCCAGTCAACAGATACACATAATTTATGCCAAGAAAAATTAACTTTTACTAAATACATGATCAGATATGTGTCTTTGCAGGTCTTGCAAGACAGTTCATTTTTGTCTTGATATGTCTCAATCAAATTGTGAGCTTGTGTTTGAAATTATTATATGTAAGAGCAGTGGAAAAAAAAAAATGTTAAATTTCAAATAAAGACAAGGAAAAATATTTTGGAAGATGGATACATGTGGCAGTAATCTTCAAAAGGCTCCCCTTCTGCATTACAGGAAGTTAGTAAAATAACATACTTACCTTGGTCATCATCACTTTGTATGCATAGAACTTTTTTCCTTTTCCTTTTCCAAGAGCACCTTCAAATTTTTCAACAAAAAGCTGGGCTTCCCTGGAAAATAAGTGCAAAAGAGAGATATACATAATGCTGCAGTAAACTTAATGCTGTCTCTACCACAATAATGTAGTTTTTCTGTCTTCATAGAATTTTGTGTGAACTTGTTCCCTTACCAAAGCTTAGAAAGAAAAGCTCTGAGATTCTGTTGTCCATCTGCCTAAGAAAATATTTTCATTTTTTAATTCAGAGATATGTATACACTAGAGCCTTTGTTCCCCTGTGCCAAGACTATATTTAATTCAGCTGTATATTTAAATATGTATATTTAAATATGTATATTTAATTTCTGCATATATCATCTCTAACTATAGAGAATAATTTTGTAGTGGTCCCCAAAAGACTGAAATTTTGCTTATAAAGATATAGAACACAAATTGATGACACAAATTTGGAAAGATTTTTTAAGTTGTTGTAAAAGGCATGATGTCCATGGATTAAAATAATAAACATATAAGGCCGGAAACATACTAGTATTTCCTCCATTTCATCTCATCTGCACTTATAAGCATGACTTTCTTGCATCTCTCTATTGACAAAATATGCCCCAAAAGTCACTTGTCCTTACTTAAAACACTGGCAAACAGAGTAAGAATTCTTAGCTGTCAGTGTATTCTCACTGTACAACTGCTGTATCATCACACTGGACAACTGCAGAGCACTCTATATTATATTAAATATTACACTAAGCACTTAGGAAAAAAATATTGGGAAAATGTTAACTGTGATGTACATTCCTCTAGAAGTGCTTCTTTAGACTCTAAGTTCACTGAGTGAAAATAATTATCACATTTATATCTTCTGCTCATAGATTTTACTCATACGAGGAAGCAAAAAGATTGTGTCAAACTGCAAAATCTGACATTGGCTTTGCAGAACATTGGTGTTGCTGTGATAAAGGAGAATGAAAGTAATGTGAAGAATGCTATTAGCCACATCAAAATTCCTCTTAACTCATGGCTAAAATTTCTACATCGTATAAAATACCGTGTTTTTTACCATATAATACTGTAGTTTTAGGGTAATGCTTAGGGTAATCTTTTTATTTTCTTCTGAAGACCTGTAAAAACTAGATACCCATCACACTATTCTCTTTACCTCACAGTGCCAAGGCTCCCAATAAACTGTTATTTTCATACTTTTCAAGACAATTCAGTTTTAATCAGTGAATTCAACTTTCATTCTTTGATAGCCCTCTGAGCACTCTCACCTTCCTACTCACACCTAAACCTAAATGGTGAGGCATCAGGACAAGCGTCAGTTCTCTTGATGGCCAAATGATGACAGCACAGTTTTTTCCACCAATTTTCTAGTTTTCTCCTTTAAGGACTCAAGCTGGTAGCAAAAGTTACACACTGTGACATAGGTCTCAAGCCAGTCAGACCTTTTTATTATTTATATTTTTATATTCTTTCCCTGTGGCAAAAGGCATGGACAGACTCTGATTAAAAAGAAAAAAGAAAAAAAAAAAAAAAAAGAAAAAAGAAAAAAGAAACATTCACCCCTTCAGATATGCACATTCACATGGACCATCTCCTCCTCACCATTTCCAATTGCTCCTCAGAAATAGAGTCTTTTTAAGGCTCTTGAGATCTCTTCATTGGGCTTCTGCATCACGTTGTACTTATTCTGTGATTCTGGATCATATTTATATTCTGGTTCTTTGACTCTGATTTTTCTGTATTTAGCTAACTTTGACAGTGATTGAGACCCTATCATTTCCCAAGTCACTCAGGTTTTTCAGAAATAGTCTGGCTTACATCTCATTCTTTCACATTGATTTGCAAAATAATTCTACTCTTACATTCTAGCCATCTCAAATAAATGAGAGAAAATAGATTCTTCCATCCTCAAGAAATGTGTCAAAGAGTCCCATTTAAATCCACGCCCTCAGGGTTTAAAATGTTGCTGCAGTCTGGAGACATATAAGGCAATCTTAACAGTAGGTGGCAGTGTCCTCATAAACTTCACAGTCAGTGCTGGAGCCATACCATAAAATCAGCCAGTATCAATAAACTGGGCATGTAGCAATCACCTAAGTCACCACATCATATTTTTACTTAAGAGAAAAGCTTTATACCATCACTTCTATCACCATGTAATGCAAGCTAGTTCATGAAAAGTTACTGAAATCAAAGCCTGCAGAACTCTAGAAAGCATATGCTATCAGTCACTAACTATATAGAGTTAAGCTGCAGAACATGAAGATTTCAAAATGTAGGCTTTGGGATTGTTGGGTTTTTGTTTGGTTGGTTTGTTTTGTTTTAAGTGAAGCAATAAATTAGAAAATAAAGGGGATAATACGAAAACAACCAATAAGACACTTAAAATTCTCCACAGTGAATTTGTTTGCGTCTGTGGCAAACAAACAGAGTTCTCCACAAACTTGTTGTATGATAAAATTATTCTAAGCCAGGACTAGAAGAAATTTCCCACAGTGAAATTCATAAAAGGATTTATTTCAAATTCTCAATCTAAGCTGTGAGTTTGCTTGTATGCAATGTTTTTACAAGTTTTTGTACACAAAAACAAACAAATCAAAACAAAAACAAACAAACAAAAAATATTTATTTTGCTTTCCTGCCTCTAAGTTAGATTTTAGTAGTATTTATGCTTTTACTCCATTTTCTGGCTTTCAACAACAAACCAAAATATTTCTTTTTGAAGGTGGTGACCCAGATTCCCATGGTTAATGTTGATGACTTTCCTGAATACTTCCTTTGGTTTCACCCCACCAGTGTCTGTGATTTCCACTCTCCCTCCTTTCCCTCTCTCCCAACACTGCCCTGTTCCAGTGTGCACTGTTTACAGAACTGTTATAAACCTCCTCTACATGTGACTGATTTATAATCCATTTTTCCCATATTTTTACTCCGTTGTCCTGCACAAGGCTAAATTCGTCATTACACAACAGACAAACCAGACAATTGTCTGATACCAGTTCAACTTCCCACTGGGTGTTTATACATGCAGTTAACTGACTTACACACAGAAGACTGGAGCAAAAAAATGGTTGTAACCATGCATGAAATATGTTTGCAAAGCTTCTTTTTTGCTTCATGAATGAAATGTGAGGCAACTTCTTTCACGCTTTTATATATTGTTTGGTCTGTACTTAAAAATATATTGTATAAACTTCTAAAGATTCAATTAAGTCTAAATGCTGAACTTATAGAGCTATGTTAATTTCCCATTTTGACTGTATTTACCTTCTAATCCAGTTACAAAACAGCATGGCTTTTGACATTAGTAGAACTCTTAAAGTATGTTTCACAATGACTATGATAAGAAGATATTTCAAATGTATAAAAAAAATGTGGTTATTAATATTTCCTATTCATGTGAAATAATAGCCAAAATCATCACATTT
Source organism: Nettapus auritus (assembly GCA_011076525.1). Classification (NCBI taxonomy): domain Eukaryota; kingdom Metazoa; phylum Chordata; class Aves; order Anseriformes; family Anatidae; genus Nettapus; species Nettapus auritus. The sequence continues at coordinate 37,726,209 of CM021797.1, forward strand.
AATACATAGAGTAGCACATGTAAATAAGGTAGAACATGCTATATTGCATTATTATGAAGTTGAAATAAATTAAATTCTTTTGTATTTTTTAAGAGAGAATTAAAGTCTTCTTTCACTTGAAATTAGTGCAATCAAGTTACCTTTGATAATCTTCAAGCATGTCTTACCTTTCTGTGCACATGGTGGATTTTTCTTTACCAACAATATATTAAAGAACATTTTTGTACTGCTTATTTAGAGAGATTAGGTCTTATAAGGGAATGTCATCACTTGCAGACATATAGAGGAGTTATGTGCCTCATAGAAAATTATCTGTTAGCTTCATCCCTGAATATTTGAATGACTAATGTAAAGAACTATGTAATTAGCAATTAAAAGCAAATCTCAATAACAATGTGATTCTAAGAAAAATTCCAATCAGAATTTTAATGAAATATCTGAAAAAGCAAATTCAGGGCAGAGGCAGAGCTTGAAAGCCGGCCTGTGGCTGAAGGAGGCAAAGAAAGTGTGTGCAGTTATGTGCAAGGAAAAGATACAGAAAACATAACTATATGATTTTGCAGTAGATATTAAATGAAACAAGTTTTCCTTCTTCCCTCATCAGTTCTTCCCTCAACAGCTCTGCAGTCTGTTGGTCCCACTGGGCTACTCCTACATTTTGTGATTTGCAGGCTAAGAAAAGCCCAGTGTCTACTTAAAGCTTCCTGGCTTTAAAAGATCAGAAATAACATGACAGCATTCAGTCAGGGAATGTCCTTTCCAGTCAGTGTCTGTGATACATGCTCATCTTTGTTAAATATAATTCATTATGTTATTTAATTCAGCTTTCTACACAGACTATTTGTACATCCCAACAGGCTTTTCAGACTTTTGCCACATTTTGCTCTTTTCTCCATTTCTTTTGTTCTAAAAATAAAATGTGCAGACAGGTAGAATGATCAAGCAATAAAAAATAATCTTAAATCAGTACAAAAATTTTAGAAACCTCAGCAATGACAAAAAAAACACATGCAAATATGTGCACAACCACTTGGAAGTAGTGCAACTTCACCAACATGAGGACGTGTCAAAAGCAACACAGGGTGACAAAACTGAGCTTTGTAATCGCTAGTATCATGTGTTATAGGTAAATTATCTATATCACAAGACAGGCCAAAGTGTGCCCCGTTAGCTAACTGTGAATTTAAAGAGGCTTCAGAGTAACCTTATTAATTGAATTACAGACAAAAGGAACTAATAAATGTTGCATGGGGCCCAGCATTATTGTCTCAGAGAAGCCTGGGTTAATTATTAATACTAGGTGTGGAGTTACAGCTCACAAAGTGCTAGGTGTACAGTACTTCGGGCACTTCAGTGTTGCACAGAAAGGATGAATTACAGCTCTCAGTGGTTGCTGTTAATGAACAGGATTCAAGTGGATTGCTCACATTTTTCAGTAACAGTTCAGGAAGGTTTCAGTGTCCCAGATCAAAAAACTCAATAAAAAAAAAAAAAAAAAAAAAAAAAAAAAAAAAAAAAAAGTCATACCAATATTGATCACCCAAGACTTTTCCAAATCTTAAAAAATATTGGCTAAAAGCTGACCGCAAAACAGCTGTTGCCAGGCACAGCTCGCTTGAAAGCAGTTCAGCAATAATAATGAGCAAATTACAGTGTTATTCAATACCCAGCCAACCTTCAGGACAGCTAGGCTGGCCTCCAAGACTGCCAGTAAAAAACTTGAAATGCCCACGTCAAGAAACTTGAAATAAAGATTCACTGGAGTTCAGACATCCCCTCCAAAGATGAGAAATTTCCGTCATCTTACGTATTCAATTTATGTATATAGATACCTTCGGATTTGGGATTTTAAGTATTTTCTTTCTACTTATCTGTCTCATTGGATTCATTGATAAAATAAATTACTTGGGAAAAAAAAAAAAAAAAAAAAAGAGAGAGAAAGAAAGAAAGAGAGAAAGAAAAAAAAGAGAGAGAGAGAGAAAGAAAGGAAAAAAAAATAAAAGAAAGAGGAAAAGGAAGATTTTGTCCTTGTCTTATGAAGAGATTGCTGTGCTCCTTGGATTATGTATAAGAACTAGTAAGTTTTCATAGTTGTCTTTACTGTCTGTATTTAATTGGAATTCCTTTGAAAGGCCAAAACCTGACACTTGACTGCTGTTTTGTTGTTGTTGTTTTGCTTTGTTTCTTATCATCATTTTGTTTGTTTTGATAGTTTGCTAATTGTCTTATGGTATAGTCTTAAACTGAGACCACAGTTGGCATGTTTCTGCATTTTTATGTACAACTACCTGATTATATGGAACTTTAATAAAATTCTCTAGTAGGGGTAAACTACATAGCTATTAATAGTCTTTCTATTATGGAGCACAAACCCGTATCTGTCCAATAATGGGATTAGGATTCCAGATCCAAACACAGTAGCACAGCTTTTGAACCTTCCCTTTAGCTTCATATCTATGCAAAAACCAATCAAGTAAAAGCATAGACAGTGATGCAGCCCCCCAAATCAAACATTCAACTGGAAATTGGAATAACTTGCACTGGAATTTCGCCAACTTATAACAGTCCCATGAGATTTTTCTTTTTTGTCTTTTTCTAATTCAAAAATATTTTCAATAATTTAATCCCCTCTCTCTAAATCTCATTGTAAATAATGACTGATGATCATTACTACCTGATGGCTCTTCAGTTAATTTCATCCTATCTTAAGTAGTAAGTGTCAAGAGGAAAAGTGCATAAATTATCATCTCCTATAGAAAAGGCACAATAACAGTGCTCAAAAACAATCCAAACCAGTAAAAGGAATATGAGAGGTAAATTGTATCTGTAGGTATTGAAATAAAGTGAAAGTTTAGAAAAAATATTACACAGTAAAAAGCAGGATTGCAGATATTCATTATGAAAGTCAAACCATACTTAAGGACTGCCAACTTCTTCTTCATCTTCCATGGCTTGTTTCGTAATGTTGCAATTAACTTCTTTTTTTCTTCTACCTCTTCTTTCAGCTTGGCCAATTCTTCCTCTGTAATTGGCTCCTCCTCAGAGTCAGAATCAGAGCTTCAGATAAAAGTGAGAATAAAAACCATCACCAAAACTCAGGAGAGAAAAATGTTTTCAGTGAAGTGCATGCATAGTGTTAAATCTTGTAAACTCTGACACCTAGGAAGTGCCTTCCCTGTTGCACTGAAGAGAGAGAGGATAGATTGTATCAAAGGCAAAACTTGCACATGAAGTGCAGAGCCAAAGCTGAACCAGCAACACCTCCAGAGCAATGATACTACAGATGAAGAATGAGTTTTTCTTTGGGGGAAGTGTCCTGCAGGAGTAATCAGCCTCCTCAGAGTTCAACCCAAACTTATAATACCTAATAGAATATTTTTATATATTTATATATTTATGAAGTTTGAAAACAAATAAAATAAAAGCAATTTTTTGGCAACATATCAAAATACAAATTTCTTATTATTCATCCACCTTTAGGTTTTATGAAATACACAACATTGCAGAAAAAGCTACCAGGGAGCAGTTTAAAAGCTGCAAACATACAGGAGTAAGCCAACACAGGAAAGAAACTCTCAGAGTAATCATATCACACACTATTAAAGACTCAAATACTATTTACTGACAAGATTATCAAATTAAAAAGATTCATGAGGCATATAATTTCAGGCTTCAAGTGTTAAAAAAACAGTGTCACAGAAAATATCAATCTAGATAGAGCAAAATTTGTCCTGAAATATTTTTAAGTCAAACATACATTATTCTTATGTTGTTAGGGCAAGTGAAGAGCTATATAAAGGATTAAGTCAAATGGATAAAAGTCAATAAAAAGATTGGTACATATGATAAAAAGTTCGGTACATATGATTCTGATGCATTATAAAGAAAAGTCATGTCAAAGGATTTAAGAATAAGCAAAAGATTTAAAAAATTGTTTTAGTGGGAGCTTTAAATCCTCACTTGTTACATTCAGCTGCTTTGAATTATAGAAATCTGACAGCAACCTACCCAATAGTGGGGATATCCTTTGACAGAATATATGTATATATATATTAATAATAGTGCTGTGCAAAATTGAAATAGGCAGACTTACAAGACTGCAATGATATTGGTACAAAATGAGTGGCAGGTCATTTCACAGTAATCTTACTGAGAAGAAGAAGCTGTGCAGAACACAAGAGATAAAGTAGGGATAAGAATGATTCTTGTGACATTGCCCACTACCAGTTTATTTATCTTTGCAATATTTACATTTTATTTTTCCTTTTCCTTTGTCACCACAAAAATAATAAAATTTCCAAATTTCTAAACATTTTTAACAAATAATTTTGTTTTGTTTTGTTTTCATTTGTTTTGTTTTGTTTTGTTTCAAAATTACTTACACTACACAGTCAAACTTTATGCTGTTGCAGCAGCTTTTTCCTTTAGCTCAAGTGGTTGAACACTAAGAGAGTCAAGCCATAAAATCAGAATTCCGCCTTTTACAAGAAAAAAAATAAAAAAGTTTTAGACATTTTTGAAAGGTGTGATTTACACATTTGAAGACCAGAAAGGATCACTGTGGCTTTCAGGTTAAAACAGATCATAAAGCATTGTTCAGTAATTCCACAGAAAGCAGGGTGGTCCTTGATTTCAATTCAGTACACAAAATGCATCTTTTCCTATTCAATACACAAAATGCATATTTTCCTAAGTCAGTAGAACTCTTGAAATCAATGGCACTTCCTTAAATCACATATGTAATGAATTTGTCCATACTATTCATGTTCTGGTTTTAGTTTTATCTCCTTTGTACTGATTTAATTACATTTTTATGTAATTGGTTTTTTGTTTTGTTTTGTTTTGTTTTTTTGTTGTTATTTTACAGAGGTGAAAATTAAGAAGAAAATATTTTCTTGGAGTTTGGATATTGTCAGGGGAAAGACTGAAAATATTGGTGGTGTTCAGTGACAGGATGAGAAAAAACAAATATAAACACAGGATGTTCCATCTGAATGAGGATTTTTCCTTTAATGAGGAAAAACTTGTTTATTTTGGGGGTGACAGAGCAACAGAACAGGCTGCTCAGAGAGGCTGTGGTGTTTCCTTCTCTGGAGATATTCAAAACATGCCTGGATGCCATCCTGCCCAACGTGCTCTGGGTGACCCTAATTGGTGGGGGTGGAGGGGGTTGGACCTGATGATCTCCAGAGGTTCCTTCCCACCTCAGTCATTCTGTGATTCTGTGATGCTGTGACTGGTAGGACTTTAGGACACTAGAGACGTGAGTGAATAAATTTGAATACATTATTCCTGTATTTTTGTGTGAAAATTGTATTGGTCATTGATAATCTCCATAACATCTCCTGGCATTTCGTGCTCTTCAGCTCTTTTCCTACAAGCAAAATGTGCATGTACTGCTTTTATCTTCCATGTAGCTCTGGACTTTTGCAAAAGCTCTATATCCTTTAATAATTCTTCTAAAATCAATTGATTTTCTTACATCACAACCATACAGTAAAAAGAGAAATCCACAAACTAGACAGAACATAAGAGGTTCTGGCTCAAGTGATGATTACTATTAAGCACGGTTACTATATGAGACCTATCAGTCAAAATTAAGCCATTAAAGAGCAAAATAGCTTTTGAATTGAGTCATTGAACCTAGGAATACTGCAGGAACCTAAGAATATCACAGATATTCACAGTGAGACTGTATGGAGCAATTTATCATAAATATTTTGGAGGTGATGATTATAAAGAGTATAGAGAAGTCCTTTTCACTACTTTACAGGTATCAATCACGTCTAAAAGCAGAAAGTATTAAAGTAATCCAGATACAGCTTCTTTGTCATGGAATTACCCTGTGAAGCTCACTATCAGAAGACAGCAGAGATCAAAATTCCAAGCATGTTTAAATAATAATAATAATAACAATAATAAACTGTATGAACACATAATTCATCTAGAAATTCTTTATATAGAACGATCAGTTATAAAGGATATATATATATCCTGGTTTAGATGAAAAGCAGGAAGTAAGAAGAGGGTAGCAACAGTAAAATCTGCTGACTTGCAGTGTTACTTAGGTAAAAAGTAAATGTGCACTGTTTGTGGACAGCAAAATTCATAGTACCACCAGCAAATACAATCTCATTCCCCTGTGGAATAATACCACTTTTAATATATAATCTATATTTTTTTTACCTTTTTTTTTTTTTTTTTTCAATTACAAAATACACTAATAAGATATACTTTGAAACAATACATAGTCTTTTCTATGGTAGGCCCTAAAAGACTTGCTAGACAGGCTTAATTTCTGTATTCAAGCCATTCTCTTCTGTTCTAAAGGTTTGAAAATCCTTTATGTGAATCATAGTTAAACTGATCACTACCATATTTTCCTTTGACTTTGTTTTTTCTTTTCTTCTTTTGAAAGCTATTTTAAATATGCTGGTATTTATTCCTATGTAATCTTGTCAGCTAGTTCCCTAAATGTCTAAAACTATAATGTTTTCAAATTATCTTTCAAAGTATCATCAGTTTTTCATCAAGTTTTGTGATTTCCACTTCAAGAGCAATGTCCTGATCTGGGAGCAATTTCAAAATACTTAGCCTATGTATTTTAATAGTTGGAACTTTGTAAGACAATGAAAAGCATGATGCCCTCATTCAATTTTTCATATTTTTAGTGATCTCTTTAAGTTAGTGCTCAGTAAATATTTACAATAGACAATTGGCAATAAGCAAAAGAATGTGGATTGGCAGATTCAGATCTGATGCTTATATGAGTAGATGAAAACACACTGAAATATAATTGGCTTAACAGTGAATAGCCATCACTAAGGAAGATTTTAGGCATTCTCACAGGGAAGGGAAATGAGGTAGATGTATACTGAAATGGAATCATGAAAAAGTTAATACCCCAGAATGTTTGACTGTATTTTGATCTTTTGACTCCTCTTGTGCTCTCCAGTGATGCATTTGGGAATAGGGTTCTAGCAGGTATTGAATGAGGGAAAGGGAATTTCTGTTCCTCTCCACTGAGATAAGCATGTCTAGCTCCATTTTCTACATTGTACACTGTTCCCAGGGGCTATTTCCTCTCAATAATATGAAAAAAAGAAAAAAAAAAAAAAAAAAAAAAAAG
>CM021797.1:37733437-37750303 GCA_011076525.1 Nettapus auritus
GAAAGAAAAAAAGAAAAAAAGACTTTTCAGGAGTTTTCTGTGCCAGTGCAATCTTCCAAAGAACCCAGGTTGCATTAAATGCTTTGGAAAAGTTACTGATAATATTTCAGTGGAAGTAATGGTGAAACTTGGAACTTTGGAAAATCCCACCTCAGTTCTTGGCTCTGAACTTTGTTCTGGCATCAGTCTTCTACAAAATATCGCTCTCTACAGGTACCTCAAGGGAGGCTGTAGCGAGGTGGGGGTTGGTCTGTTCTCCCACGTGCCTGGTGACAGGATGAGGGGGAATGGGCTTAAGTTGCGCCAGGGGAATTTTAGGTTGGATCTTAGGAAGAACTTCTTTACCGAAAGGGTTGTTAGACATTGGAACGCGCTGCCCAGGGAAGTGGTGGAGTCACCATCCCTGGAGGTCTTTCAAAGACGTTTAGATGTAGAGCTTAGGGATATGGTTTAGTGGGGACTGTTAGTGTTAGGTCAGAGGTTGGACTCGATGATCTTGAGGTCTCTTCCAACCTAGAAATTCTGTGATTCTGTGATTCTGTGATTCTGTGATTCTGTGAAAAGATGCCTTGAACATGGTTGAGAAAAAAGAAATTTTCTGAACAGCGTCAAGATTGGAGTTCTGCACTAGAAATAAAGCTAGACTCTGGAGTTTGGAAGGAGTATCAGTATTGAGTTTAGGAACTTCATGGTTTTTGTCTTTTATTTTGTTTTTGTTGTTGTTGTAGCTTTTGCTTGTTTGTTTGTTTTAGGAAAAAGCAGTTGCGATCTCACTCATTACCATCTCTCTCTGTCATTTATTCCCCTCCTCTGTCACTCCAGAGAACAGCTCAAGATCTTGGGACATTTTACAACAGTTAGGGGACCCTGGCTCAAGTTCCTCTTCCAACTAAACAGATTCGTCTCTAATCCTCAGGCTACCAGAAGGGTCTGGCTGGTCATTTCCCCAGGTCCCACCCTGCACCTGTGATAGCCTCCTGACCATGTTCCTTTATAGTGGACTTGGGTCTCCAGTTCTGATTGTGTTCTAATGAATAAGGGAGTCATTCTGACACTTGGTATTTCACAGCTATAAATGAAATCAGGTTTTATATAAGAAAAATGATTTATATTATAAAATAATAATAATTTTCTGAATTACCCAGATCCTGATTTCTTTTTGTCTTTTTTCTTCTTGTTGCCCTTCTCTTTTTTCCCTTTCTTATCACCCTTTCTGTCCTGTTTCTTCTCATTTTTGCCTTTCCCACTTTTATCCCCTTTACTATCTTCTTCTTCTTCACCATCTTCCTTCGATTTTTGATTTGCCTTGTTCTTCTTCACTTTTGCAGGATCCCCGTCAGAATCACTGCCCTCATTTCCACCTGCTCGTCCCCGTCCTCTCCGGTTTCTGTGCCTGCGATGCCCAGCTCGCCTTGGTTCATCTTCATCATCTCCATCCTCCTCACCACCACGTCTGGCTCTCCCTCTAGCATGTCCCCTTCTGGTTCTCGGTGTTGCTCTCTTCACCTCTTTATCTGTGACAGAAACAAAAGCATTAGAGAAGGCAGTATGTTGGAGGGAGATGTTCCCTCTTTCTTCTTTCATATAGATAATCAAAAAACACCTGAGTGTGGCCTCAAAGTTATCCACACCCACTGACCTGTTCCTTTAAAATTTTCTTCATTCTCAGCTGCACTGCCTTCTTCATTGTCAACATCACTGCCATCTGTGGAATGGAAACAAAGGCCAGTGCATGTGAAGTGTAGATTAGTCACTAGAAATTCAGGAATTTTAGCAAATTCTTAGCATTTGACATAGTGTTCCCTTACAACATTTGACAAACCCAGCTTTTTGGAACATGGAGAACAGGTTTCAAGAAATAAGATGAAGACAGAAAACAACAGTTATTCTTTCTTACAGCACTCCTAGGTGCTGAAGCACCTAGAAGAGTGCTTTTAGACTTACCTAGCAAGCTAGATAAGTCTAAAAGAGGCACGATAAAAAACTTTCTCTCTCAGAGGAAATGTATAGGACAGGAGGACCCTAAAACAGAAATATCAAGCAGCACCCTGTTGTGGTTTAAACCGGCCGGCAGCTAAACACCACACAGTCATTCACTCACCCTCCCCCCTCCCTCTTTGGGATGGGGGAGAGAAACGGAAAAGTGAAACCAGAGTTGAGATAGAGACAGTTTATTAATATAGGAAACAATAATAATAATAACAATAATAACAATAATAATAATAATAACAGTGTGTATGAAACAAGTGATGCACAATGCGATTGTTCACCACCCGCTGACTGATGCCCAGTCTATCCCAAGCAGCCGCCCCCCCCATCCCGGCTAGCCACCCCTATATATCGTTTAGCATGACGTCAGATGGTATGGAATACTCTTTGGCCAGTTTGGGTCAGCTGTCCTGGGTCTGTCCCCTCCCAGCTCTTGCTGCACCCCCAGCCTGCCCGCTGGCAGGACAGAACAGGAGCGAGGAGCTGAAAAGTCCTTGGCTTGGTACAAGCACTGCTCTGCAATAACCAAAACATCGGCATGTTATCAGCACTCTTCTCATCCTAATCCAAAACACACTACTAGGAGTAAAACTGTCCGAACTGAAACCAGGACACACCCTGAAATTGGAAGAAGAAAAGAAGGAAGATTAAAAGAATTCTCAGGCAATTCTCATATTTTCTTGAAGATGTGACAGATAAGCACTGGCTGAGAATAAAGAAGATTAAAAGAGTCGTTTTCTGATTCGACTGACTGGAGGGCATGAAGCTTCATAGTTAGAGCATTGCTGAAGAACACAATCCCAGGGGAAAAGGAAACCTACTCCTAGATCTTCATTTCTAGTAACCAGATCTCTAAGCATCTGACAAAATTGACCCAACTCTCTTTTATGCTCTACCACAGTACTCCTTTGCCCCTCAAAAGATGATGAAAACTTTGGAGACTCTAGAGGGAGATCCTGTTCAGAGAAGCCAGGAGTATTTCTGCATAGAGACATCTTTGTTTTGGGGTGGATTTATTCCTTGTGTGCTCTCCATAAGTGCAATAAGAGATGTTGCTTCTGCTTCCCACCAATAACCAGGAAAGAATCCAGTTCATTTACCTTGTACACACTGAGATGAGGATCATATATATATGGAAGAGAAAAACACTCCCTTCTTTCATGTGCATTATATCCATCATCATACTGTATATTCATGAGATGTTCTTAAGAAATATTTAGATAAAGCACTCTCTGGCAATATTGATATGAACATATTACATACCATGCCACCACTGAAACTGTTAGTGGGGTTTGTCAGCAATGTTTTTTCAGAAGCAGTCCAACTAATACCTGAGAAGCCAGGAGCTACTAGGCTCTCTTTCAGGTATCCTTGTTTCAGTTTGTGGATGTGGGACATCACTTGAGACATGCCAGTGTAATATTAAAAGATACTTGGTAGTTGGGGATTAATGACTAAGAAATACTACCTTGAATGGCAGCTGTCATTTGGCTCATACATGGCATGTATTTTCAGACATATGTTGTCTAACTTCCTCTTTGTACAGACGAGACAGGTGACGTCTTAATCTTTATGCTGTATTTTTCAGGCAAGAGGAAATCACAATTATCTTTATTATTCACTCATCATAATTCTTTTGAGATTTTCTTTATATTATTTTTTCCACTCATTGCCTTGTTACTTTCATGGATTTTATTAACCCACAAGAGATTCACTGAAAATTTATATGCACACAGATTTATCTAGGGACTGTTGTAGCTGTCAGGCACAATTTAGTTCAACCCAGTATCAAAGAACAGTAAAATATATAAGGCTGCAACCAAGAAGGAATCTTGTGTCTTGTTTCATGGTATACAATAATGTACAAAATATTTTTATCCAAAATTTGATAGGCATTTTAAAAATAGGACATATGTAGGGATTTATGTTCCCTCTACAAAATGTTACATTGAAACTGCAATTTCTATCAATTCCACAGTATCTGCACAACATTTTTTTTTTTTTTTTTTTAACTATACAAAAATGTTATCACAATATCATCAGTGGAATGTGAAAATAAGTGCTCCTTTGTTCTCTCTAGACGTATGCCTTCTGTTGCTGACAGTAACTAGATCTCCATTTGACAAAGATCATTACATTGCTATTGAAAGACTGCAAAGATGACGACAGGCACTTCTGAAGAGATACTTTGCATGTAACAATAGGCATGGTCTTTTATTTGCAACTAATGCTAATGATTCCCTCTAGCCAAACAGAAAATCCCAGGGAAGTACTTAATGATACAAGATTGGCCTCACTGGAAATTCTAATGAGTGTATACAATAAGAAAACAGCTGGAGGTTTATCACATATACTGAAACTTGCATTAGCAGTGAAAGTGCACCATGCTGGAATTAACATCATATTGACATAGTCGTGAAAGTAACAATGGACTATGAAATACAGGATTAAACAAAGCAGAATGTAGCTGTTGGAGTTTAGTTAACTATAATAGCAGAAAGGTAACAAATGTGTTAGTCTGAATCTGACATTTCAGGCAAAATAATGTGTTAAACCAATAGATTTCAGACTGCTTGAAAAAGTACTAGGAATGTTGTTAGAGGAGAGTGTATGTGAATAGTGATTCCTGTGTGTTTATGGTTTTTTTTGTTTTGTTTTGTTTTGTTTTGTTTTGTTTTTCCACAAAATTGTTCAGGCATACAAGCAATAACAATTTTTTTAAAGCAATTAAGAAAAAAAAAAATGAAATAAAATGGGAGAAGATATTTTCACACACACACACACACACACACACACACACACACACAAAAACTAGGGGAAAACAAACAAACAAACAAACATACAAACAAACAAACCAGCCAGTGATTACATGGAATCATGGCTAGAAGACTACATGCATACCCAAGGTATGGTACTACATGCATACCCAAGAGATACAAGTCCATCTTCCAAAAAAATGATTTCTGTAAAAAGTTAAAATTATAACTCCAAAGTAAACTTCAGGACATTCCTGCCTGCACAGTCTCATGCTCACCTAAAGATATAAAACATGCCCATTTTATTTCTGAGATTGCACTTTTAAAATAATATAAAACAAATCAAAACTTCACCACCATCCAAAAAACACCACCTTGTTCTACTACTTTTATGTTTTATTGTTAAGTAGACAGTTACTGTGAGTTTGCTTGAGACTCACTGTCGTGCACTTTGCTGATGTTCATTCAAAAAACACCTCAGCCTTCCCTGTGCTGCATCCATCAGAATTCAGTCAGACCTGCAGAATCAAGAATGTTGGCGATTTGTCTTTCTGCTGCATCCACAGAAAGAGATCTCTTCCTGGTCTTGGGATGTGATGCAGAAAGCATTGCACTATAGTATATTTTTAAAAGACAGAAGCCACACAACATGCCAGATCCTCCAATTTCCTTGAATACACTGCACTCTTTGTCATGACCCATGTCACTAGAAACTCTAAAGCTCAAGATAGAATTGGAAGTCTTTCATTCTGTCAGCTGTAATAGCTGTTGGTGTTAGGAGAAGCAAGGTCACTGAGGAAGGGGATGAAAGACCTTTAACATCTCTGAGGTCTGTCCTGAATAACATGTATATGTGCATTCGTATAGGCTAGACAGCTACCCAGCCCTGTACCCACACTACAACTATTCCTGTAATTCAGACAACATGTATTAACAATCAACTTTTTATGTTTGGGGTTTTGCTAATATCATGCAAAGAACAATGTTGTTAATTGGGTGGATATTGGAGTAATGAGATAAATAATTATAAATTTATTCAACAATGTATTATTAGAAAGCTATTTCAGATCACTAAGAGTGTAATGTTTTTTCAAAGAGGAAAGCAAGAGGTTAAGCAGCTCATAACTCAGCACTTTAGTTGCTTGTGGCAAATTGTGTCTTACTGAATAACCAGATAAGTACTTCAACTATACACAAATTACATTTCACGGTAGCACTAAATCCAAATGAAGTTTAGCAATAAATTTAAATGTTCTTCAACAAAACACAGCACAGAGACAGTAGAGAGGCATTCTGCAGGTACTGTATTGCCATTCTGTATGAAAATTGAAGAGCATTTTTGATTCTCTTGCTTATTAAAGTAGAAATGTATAGTCTTTGATGTATGCACAAAATCATCACTATGTAGGATTCTTTTAGGTCTATAACTTTTCTGGTATTTTGTTGTTGTTGTTTTTGTTTGTTTGTTTGTTTCTGTTTGTTTGTTTGTTTGTTTTTACCAGATCTTCATGTGATCCTATTTATCAAAGCTCAGCAAAGCCTTGGCTGCAAGCAAGTCTCACTACAGTGCTGTCTAGAATTACAAAATGTTCCATAAGAGACTTCATTTCTTCACATTATTAGCACTTGCAGGGCACATTTCAGGTAATGAGGTTTTGAATCAAATAATGTGAATTTATGTGACCTCAGTGCAAACTATTTCTCAGCTGTTACTTCTTCCAGCATCCTGCCCTAATTATACATATATTATTAGGTATATCTGGAACTATAGTCTATAACTCCTTATGTTCTAGGAAAGCCAATTATTTCCTGGTTTGTTTACTTATTTTTCCCTGGTAGTTTAAGGGAAACTTTATTACCTATCTCAAGTAAGGGCAACAAAGGTGTAAAAGGTGTAATTTGAGTAAGCTATCATTTCACTTAAAGTCTTATTTATGTTTAGACACCTATATGCCAGCTAGGCTAAAGAAAGGTAGACTGAAGGTAGACTGGGCTCAAGCCAGAGACAAAATATGAAATGTCAGCATACAGCTCAGAAGGAGCTCAAAATATTGACATGTTGGCTGGTGAGGAAATTGAGCACAGAATAAAATTTATGAAATTATAGAAGTTTGCTATGAAGTGGTCATTTAGCAGAGTGGGGGATGGATTCAATGTTTTTGTTTGTTTTGTTTTGTTTTATGCCAATAAAGTTACCTTATTTTTTCAGTGTAGGGGTGATAATGATCCTTGGAACGAATCCCAAAAATATGTCCCATTGTTGTAATATTACTGCTGACACTGCTACTACATAAAACCAATTGCTAGTAAGCAATTCTATGGTCACATGCCTTGGAAAAAATAAATAATAATAATAATAATAATTGTAAAAAGTTGATTTATATGATTGAAAAGTGTACAAATATGATTCAAAATTGACTTTTTTCTATTCTAAGTTACAAATCTACATTAATTGTTAAGACAATGAAATGGATCATGTACAGATAGTGACCTGCAAGGAATTATCATGGATTTTTTTTTCCAGTGCCAGAAAGATGTTACCCTAAGCAACTAATAAACCAGATGCCCAAAATACAGAAACAGCCATATAAGGTCATATTATATAAAAAATGCATGTGAAGTATCAGTCAAAAAGAATAGTAAGAGATATATATTATCTACTTCTAGGTATTTGCATGCATTCCCATAATATTATTTCTAATCACATAAATACAACAGTGTCTCACAATATTCTGTGAGGAAAAATATCACTAGAAGTAACTGTCAAACACACCAGAAATAACATACTAGTAATTCATCAAAAGTCTACTGCAGAAGAGTGAACTGGTACAGAGTTAGTTGTCTAGAATTTGAGACTTTAACAATTGAAAGCTCATGCTCTTAGTGTATTTCTCAACGGTGGAGAAAACAGCTTGCCCAGTGCTGTGCATAGGAGGAGACTGGAGCAGTGGGGTCAGAGGAGTGGATATTGCCTGCAATATAAGGCAATATAAATCCTGACATAGTTGCTGTCCCCGTGAATGACTTTCCCACCACTGAGATGTAGGACACCTATGACTTACTACAGTACACTTTTGCCACAAATCCAGTTCCCCTTCTGGAACAAAAAAATGGGGTAAAATTGACACTGAGGGATTATTCCATCCCTCATATGGTCACACAAAATTTTATATATCCCCAGGCAAAGGTTTACATCCAAACAAGATTTAAACTTGAATAAGAGCCCAGTCCCACACTTGAAACACCAAGTAAATGTAACTTGCACAGACAGAAGGAGCAAAGGAAGGCTAACAGACCTCCATCATGATTTGGAAAAAAAAAAAAAAAAAGTTATTAACTGAAGTACAGATAAGTACAGATGTTCAACAGTGACGAACTAGTTATCTGCGAAGGCATTGGCCTAAGTCCCTCGGGTACTGACAAGGTGATTTTTTTTCTAACATGTGCTCTTGTGCTATTTAAAGCAAACAAACAACTACAAAATCTACTTAAACATTTAGATAAATACTTTTGATTTTTTTTTCTTACACTGCAAATTCTCATCAAAATTTTAGACAAGATCCAGAGCTCATGGAATAGAAGAACATTGGGAAAACTGAGATTTAAAAAATGATGATACCAAGCAGCATTGATACCAAGAACTTAAGACTGCTGACATGTAATCACATTTCCAGAAGAACCTGGAGATTTTAGGAGAAATAGAAACATTTTTAAAGTGATCTAAAGAAAGAAAAATTAGGAGTATTCTAAATGCAATTTGTGTAATTTATTTCCATCTTTCACCCTGTTCCAGAAATAGAAGCATAAAATTTTATCTTCTATGAAAAAACAGAGTAGGTGTCAAGATCCAAATCCAAAAATCAGATTATTTCTTTCTTGTCTAATAAATATAATTTTTTCCTGTATTTTGTTTTCAGACTATGAATATGATGTAGAATTAACATTGTAGTTTTATTTCCAGATTTATGGCTTCCTTTGCAGAACTTTTACGTACAAACCTGATGGTTCAAAATTGCTTTCTCCCCAAATTTAGTGAAAATAAATGTGATGTATAGATAGCCAAGTAGACTATTTATATCTGTCTAAAATATCTTAAATTTATGCCTTTTTAATGACTTTCTGCTTGTTGTAATTAGACTCTAACAACTAAGCAAAAGATCGCTCCTCTCTATCCTCAATAAAAATTTTCCATGTTTGATAATGAACTACATTTTTATGTTATCTAGATTCAAAATGCTATTCTGAGAAATTAACATTAGGTAAACAAAATACCAAAAACAAACAAATAGAAACAGAGTGGGACTGCATAGGTTTCGT
Source organism: Nettapus auritus (assembly GCA_011076525.1). Taxonomy (NCBI): domain Eukaryota; kingdom Metazoa; phylum Chordata; class Aves; order Anseriformes; family Anatidae; genus Nettapus; species Nettapus auritus. Next base: position 37,742,500 of record CM021797.1, read on the forward strand.
CTGGTCACTTTCCTGAAGTTTTTTTTTTTTTTTCATTATTTTTCATTAAATGATAGAACCATCAAAGTGATCAGTCTTCCCACTACAAGATGTGAAATTATTTATTGAAGCTGTTTAGAGATTAAAACTTATATGTCAAAACCCAAAGCCTTCCATTTATATTCTTAATTCCTGGAAGAAAAAGAGGCACTAGCTATGTGCCGCATATAGCTAAATACTAAAGTTTAAACTTGAAAACTGAAGGTTACAGGATAACTTCAGAAATGCAGTAGAGAGAATCTCATCTTGAATAGACTAAAAGCCAGATACACAACTCATACAAAGTGTCCTACATGAGCAGAGGCCAAAACCCACCACTGAAAATAACTTTCAGAATTCATCTCCTCTCTCAGCTTTCCAGTAATTTCATTAAAGAAGAAAAAATAATTTCATAGCTGTAATAATGGAAATCACACTTTCATAGAATACTGCCCTTGAATGTATCCTAGATTTTTATTATTATTATTGCAATATAAATTGAAAAAAATATATATATATAAATAAGAATTTCATTTCTGGGATTAGTAGAACTATTGATATTTGAGACCATACTTGACTTTTTTGTGGTTTTCCAAGTTAGAGTTGCATTTTTTAGTTCCTATGAACAGAAATAAAAGTTGCAACTTAAATATATATATATCCTGTTCAGCATTAGCTATAAATTTATGAAGTAAAATAATAATTCATATTCATTTACACTCACACAAGCAAATAAAGTGCTTATTTTTCCACACCTAAACTGGCAATGATGTAAATACTAAACTAGCCAGAATATTTGTACTATGATGTCATGAAGACACCAATGTGTCCCATAAGAATTAGTGGCCTGCTGTGGCCTTCAGACTCCTGCAGCAAAAGAGGTTCAAGACATTGCCTGAGGGGCGTTATGCTTTCTCTCTGTGCAGACTGCTGCTATAGAGAATTTGCCCAGAACTGTAGCCCGGTCAACATTTGAAAATTACAGATGGGAACTATGAGGAACAAATGAAGGAGAAATATAATTTCATTTCAATTCACATCCATAAACTGATCATTGGTTTTCCACGGGTAAGAAAAAATGACAAATGTCTGCTAAATATTCTGCTAAAACAACAGACTGAGCCACACCAGATCCATCAGGCACTGGGGCTGACAGTGGGGATTCCATCTGATTACAGTCCCTTCTTCCAGTTTCCTTCCAGGCTGTACTTACACACCCCATGTTCTGAGTGTTACTTAAAGAAGGCAGAGGAGAAAGATAATTCCACAAGGAACCCCTCAGAATTTCCCCCCCTTCATGAAAGCATAGATAATATTTTACAATCCATTGCCTATTCCACTGGTGTGGATACACCCTCTGTATATTAAACAAACACCTAAATATGTAGTGCTTAGCCTCCCAAGATTACACCTCTGACAAGCTTTCAGACCCATTGATAACTGTAATAAAGCAACACGGAGAAGCTGCATTTGCATTTTCTCTTCGTCACGCAGTTATCTTGATGGAGGGCAATTTTTCTTTTTCATTGCAGTCTTTACTGCATTTTAGAAAGCTTGAGATGACAGTATATCATACCAACCTGATCTTTTCAGGTCCAAAATGTGATTTATTTAGCTTATTCTCATTCTCGCATAGTGGTGTTAACATGGGAAGATGAGTTCATGTGGAAAAAAATAAAATAAAAATAAAAAAATAATAATAAAATTTTAAAAAAGCTTATGTTCAAGTTATGAATGTAAGATCCTTGGTTATCTCGGCCCAGTTACATTTTTTACCATCTTGTGGGGAAACAGCTCTTCTAAGATAGTTATCTACAGCTGACATTTTTATGCTGATTGTTGTTAGAGGCTCTTTTCTTTTGATCTCTTTTAAACATAGACTCTGAAGATTTGTGCCCTAAGTCATTTTCTTTATGAGAAGCCTAGAAGAGTTAATTCACATTCATGATCTTAGTGTGATAGACCATACAACTTCCACCACTCCAGATTTTGTAGAAAACATGCTATGAAACAAGAAGAAAGGCCAAAACAGGGTTTCACTAGAGCAGAAGATATCAAAAAGAAAAAATGTGTGGCCATAACTGTATTTCTGTAACTCTTCTGCAGTCCAATCTTTGAAAAAGTATTCCTCAAAACTGTCAGCAATGATGAAGCAAAAGGTACTGTACCAGAATTGTAAAAAGTTTAGTGTCTGAGCTCTGTGCTGACTAATTCCAGTCAGAAGATTCAGTCAATTCAGTCCAATATGTGTGACTAGAAGGCAGATATTTACAGAAAACTTAGGACCTTGGTAACATAAGAAATCATTCATTAGAAATGTTAATAAAAGTATGTATGTTCTATGATCATGCCCATTTTGCTTCTTATTCAGATAAAACTCTACATATGCTACATAAAACTGTGTGTTTCCCTCATGTTAAAAAGAGATCCACTAGCACGTACTGTTTGAAAAATAAATTTATCATTACCAATATTTGTAGCAAAAGAAGAGTGAAGGAGGGAGCTAGGGATGAAGGTGTTCAAACAAGAGGAAAGAAAGTTTTAACATCACTAAAATGCGCAAAGGGCTATATTCTGCTAGAATGTTAAACAATCCGCTCTGATATTTTCAACAGAAGCTATTACTATCATTATTATTATTGTTTCACATTATGAGTATGGGTTAAAAAACACAGAAAACTCTTTTTCATAGTAACAGCCTTGGTACTTAGCAAGGCCTAACAAGAATTAATTAATTCAGAAACCATTTCAGAATAACATACCTGACAAGTTTCTTCCGTGCTGAAGATTAATGATTTCATGTTTGTCACATATCAAAAAGATCAATATTTTGGTAATGGTGATATTGTTCATAAGAACTGAGAACACTTCCCATATCATGCTTATTGCTTTGCATTTTGCCAGAACAAGACATGTCATTATTTATAATCCTACAAATCATTTACTTGCATCCAGAACAGAGAAGTATCAGTGCAGAAATATTGTTAATGCTTTATGAAGCATTTATGCTGCTATGAAGAAAGTGATTGAATTTAATACTAAATACTGAAAGCAATAAGCAATGGAAGAATAGTGTACCTTACAGAGGCCACATAATATCCTAATTTTCTTGAGGATCCTCATAAAGTACAACAGGTAACAGGGTCGTTGTTGCATTCTTTTGATTTACAAACTAGTAGAGAACCACACAGATATCCTATAGCTAGCGAGCTTACAGCAAAGTTGTTTTCAACAACCAACTAAAATACATTTCTGAACAAAAGATAAATTAAAATAAAGGCAAATTTATATCAAAATGAACAACAAGAAAACAAAATTTGCACATTGTTGAGCTACAAGCAGAAAAATAAATGTTTAAGATGTATAAGTATAGTTGTAATTACCATTTCCTTCAATGATGGTTGGCTTTTCGTGTTTAGACATTGTGACTTATTTCACAGGTCTGCTCCAGCTGCTACCTAAACAGGAGATTGTCTGAAGTTTGAGTGGTTCACGATAAATTCAGCATCATCCAGTCTGTCACTGAACGGATGGCACTGGTGAAGTTTCACCGACTGAAATATAAGAAGATACTAATTTCCTAAGTAATTAATCTTTCATGAATGTTTAGTTTACTACTTAGGGTTTGCAAGCTAGGGTCAAAAGAATGGAAGAAGTTGTTCACCTTCTTTATAATTGTTAGCAAAAAAAAAGAAAAATCTCCCACAATGTACTTACCTATGACTAATACTAATGTTTAAAGGCTTAAGTGCCCTACTGTGCAAGGATGTTGCATAGTGTCTTCATAAGGACACTTAGGTGAATACAGGTCTATATTTCTACTGTGTTGTATGTAGAGGATTTTTTTAATTATTTTTTTTCCTCATGAAAGACAGCTTTTACCTTAGAGGTACATTTAAAGGGTATAGCTTTAACAAACAAAAGCAACTTAACACTGATTTAAAACGCCTTAGCAAAAGAAGCCTGACACAGATACATCTGCCGGTTTATATTTGCTTCACTGGATGTGGCAGTTCCTTTAAAATTCCTTGCTTCTATATTTATGCAAATATTGTGTGCTACGTATGTAGTAACAGCTCTGCCCTGACTCACTTTGTATTTACAACATTGGACAAGGTTAACACTGAAATAGGAAATACATTTTATTAACAAGACAGAAGTCAGGATTGGAAAAAAATATTAGAAAAAGCATGCTATAAGAAAAAGCGTAGGTAAAAAATTAATTAATATAAATCACAATTCTTGCTATGTATTTAACTAGACAATTATTTCAACACTTCCTCAAAATTTCTTATCTAGAATGCCTAGTGTGACCCAGCCTGGAAAAAAATAAAAATAAATAAATAAATAAATTGAAATTCAGTTTACAGAAAAAAATATAGCCAGGTGTCCAGTCCTGTTTCTGCTACAATATTACAAAACTATGCTTCAAATATGCCCAAAGAGATTATACCCACATATACAATTATAACAGGTATTTATTTTCATGTATAATGGGAGCTACTCCTTTGTCTACCAAACATGTTTTATGAACAATTTTGTGCTTCCTTTACTGCCTACTCATATTACTTATTAAACAAAATCCTACCTTCTATGCTTTTACATACCTGGAAATGGCTTCCAATTCAAAAAATTAAATACAGGGAAAAATTCAAATAATCTCTGTAAATCCAAAGTTAGACCATGCTCAATAAGATATGATTTTAATAACTCAGATAATGAATAATTATGTTCTAAAAGTCCACTTCTCTACTTCTTTAATAGAAAGAATATGTTGGGTGGAATAATAAATACAACAATCAAGTTTATGATTCTGCAAATACTTATAAAAAGAAGCTGTGAAAGAACTCTAACATGTTTGGCAGTTGCAGTCAAATTGGGAGCTTTTTGATGAAGCTGTCTAAGTCTTCTTCAGAAATTGAAGTTAATAATAGCTCACTTTAATTTATTAACTACACTGGAAAATACTTGATATATGAAAAGGAAAGAGACATATATTGAGTGTTAATTTATTGATCATTGCCAATAAAAAAATCTTATATTAACATCAAAAATCTGAAGGTAGTATTCAAAAAGAACAAAAAGGATTACAGATAGAAATGTAGCCTGAATGTGGTCTCTGGACCACATCTATATTCAGTATGATATCGATGAATTGTACACAACTTATTTTTTTTCTCAAGGTCCACAATGCAATTTCTTAGTTTATTTCTTAGCCAAATGCAGTCCTGCCTGTGATTTACTTTTGTGGATGCAGGAGTCTGTGTCTCCAAGAGTTCACAGAATCACAGAATCACAGAATGGCTGAGGCTGGAAGGGACCTCTGGAGATCATCTAGTCCAACCCCCTGCCAAGCAAGGTCACCCAGAGCACATCACGCAGGATGGCATCCAAGTGAGTTTTGAATATCTCCAGAGAAGGGGACTCCACAACCCCTCTGGGCAACCTGTTCCAGTGCCCTGTTACCCTCACAGTAAGAAGTGCCCTGTCATATTCAGGTGGAACTTCCTGTGCTTCACTTTGTGCCCCTTGCCTCTCGTCTTCTTGCTGGGCACAACTGAAAAGAGACTGGTTCCAAACTGGTTCCACTGCTTCCTGCTTCTGTTTATCCTTGGAGGGAAAGTGTTAAGCAGGTAGTGAGGAAAAACTGTATCAATTTAATCTGGTAACAATTTTGCTGCTACATTTCACACAAATGAATAGCACAAATGAATGAACACATAGCATAAATAAATGACTGCATGGACAGCATGTTCAGTTTTACAGCACACCAATCTTGCAAAAAAATGCCTTTAATATAGTCTGTCTTTATTTAATACCAGTATAATCTGAACAATACTGAGTGATTTTAATATATAACAGATGACAAAAATACACTCAGCGCAGTTTTACAGCACACCAATCTTGCAAAAAAATGCCTTTAATATAATCTGTCTTTATTTAAACCAGTATAATCTGAACAATACTGAGTGATTTTAATATATAACAGATGACAAAAATACACTCAGTGCAGACAGGTTCAGAGAACTTAGCCCATTCCTAAATGAATTTGTTGAACAAAATGATTTTATTTTTATTTTTTTATTTTTTGGTAACAAATATGCCACATTTTTTTATTTTATAGTTCCAATCTGTATCTCCTTGTCAGGGACAATTACTATACATTCAACATGTTGAAGCATGGTACACAAAGGTTGAAGATCAAAATAAATAATTATCCCTTTACCACATCTGAAACTGATGGAAGAACCTGCAGCAAAGTAAGTGAAAAGTATTGGTCCACATATTCATACCACTAAATTGATAGATCATTTGATAGCCATCTGGCAACCAGGTCAATATATCCAGAGGAAATAAGATGGCATTAAAGAACGGTTATATCATTATATTTGGTACAAATATTAGTGCCTCAGCTAATTTGCAAGGTTCAGTTTTGCTTACAATTAACATTTAAGATACAGTGCCCCAACTCATTAATGATCAAATAATCACTGTAATTTCTTTCCTGATAATGCTGCACATCAGCTGCACTCACATTCTAACAAGATGAAATTTTCTGTTTGCTGATTTTCCATGATTCAAGGTGCATTTTCCATTGGTTTCCAAATATACTCTAAAATTAAAGCAATATATGATCTTTTAGCAGAAATTTTTTGCCAAGGTGACTCTTTTCAAGATGGAATTTTAAAGTGTAGTTTTACTTTTAGGTACACAAAAGTCATACCCTGCTCTACTGAATCATACAGTAAAACCAGGTATTTCTGAATGAGGGTGTGAAAGCAAGCAGAAGTCATGGAACTGTAGCTGTGCTACTGAAAAGGTCTTTTTCTATGTAATACAATACTTATGTCAGCCCTTCCCTAACCTGCTGCATCCAAATGAGTCAGATGAACCTGAACTGCATTAATAGTAAGTCTGCACCTAACATCCTCATTATCCCACATCCTTTCACAGCTCAGTGAATGGTTACACTGATCATGTCTGGGAGCAGCAGGAGGTTGCACCAGGAGGGAACAGGGCAGGATGGGGGCACCCCCAGGAGGGTCAAAACTGACCCAAGGGGCATGATCCTGCAACAGGGCAGTGACCGAGGCATCAAGGAGTCCCTGGCTGGGCAGGGCAGCCACCTTCAGGTGACAAATATAATTAATAAACTTTTTGGAAAAAAAAAAAAAAAAAAAGACAAAAAGAAAGGAAAAAAAAGTTGACTTGCATCAGTTTTGCCTATTGACTCCCAGAGTAACACGGTCAGCTCCTGAACACTGATTAGGCACTACCTTTTAACAGAAAGACAAATAACCTTGTGCTGATGCCACCCTGGCAAACATAGTTTAAAAAATAAATAAATAAATAAATAAAAATGAAATAAAAAACCTCAATCTTAAATACACTTGCAGACAAAACCTTGTTTGGGTAGAGGTCTATGAGCAGCAAATGAAAAGGCAAACCTAACAGTTAAGTTACAAAACTTCATGAAATTCCAAAGTTTTGCAAGTATTATTTTTGGTGCCACCTGACCGTTTTCTGACATTTCTGAAATAATGTCTTTCAAGATTCGCTGAAAACCTGGAATTTAACTGAAAAGTAATGCAAGGTGTATTTTTATTTATACTTAAGTGCTTTATGCTCTACTGGTAAATACGATTATCTTTTTCAAAGGAAAAGCATCAGAAGTTTCATGAAGAAGCCATGTTTAAAGATTTTCTTGTCCATCAATGTACATCACAAGGAATTTGGGTAGCATATAACGTTTAAAGGAACTTATCTAAACTGCTCTTGATCACTG
>CM021797.1:37750703-37761572 GCA_011076525.1 Nettapus auritus
ATATATATATATATATATATATTTTCTTACATGATTGTTGCAGGCCTTGAAGTACTTATTAGTATAGTAAGTGCAGCTGGAGAGATTAAAAGGCGTGACCAGAAGTCATAGCCTGCACTGTTTTAGACAGAATACACTTGTGAGCACTAAAATCCTCAGAATTTGTAATTCCACAGCCTTCAATGCTCCATGTAAAACACAGACCAAGTCCTCCTAAATGCTATATCCACTTTAATGTACTCAATCTGCAATAAGTACACTACAACAGATAACACTTACTCAAAGAAAGTAGCATTCAGTTTTGTCTGCTTTCCACACAAAGTTTCATTACATTTTTTAGGCAGCTTGTTTGCAAAGGATTTAGCAGGCACGGGTGGCAGGGCTCAAAATTCTCCTCACCACTGTGCATGCTAGAAGAATTGGAAAGGTTGTAATCACATTCAGTCATTCCCATCAGTGGACTTTGATCATTGCATGTTCTTGGAGCATTAGGATCAGAGCAAAACAAGCCCCCCATATTCCCCAGCTAACATTTGTACTCCATTCTGGTTCCTCCACTGGCTTGGTAAGTAGTAAGCACTATAAAACTAACAATAACCCATCTTTTTCTGTAGGGAAAAGCATAGACCAAACAGCACCAGAAGCTTATTTCATCATGATCAGGAGGCAGAAGTTAAAACCTTGAATATGAAGCTTCAGCAAAATACTAAAACCCTGAGGTACAAAAACAAATTCTGTAGAATGACTGAGGGCATGATGCCTTTAGCAAAAGGAATGGCTCTATTCATACCTCTCTGCTTCACAGTGCCTATAAAATCAAGTGTATATAATACAAAGGGCAGCAATTTAGAACAGTGCTACCCGTAGTCAACTCAGTGACAAATTCTTCAGCTGCTAAGTGAAAGATTATTCATAACACTGCCCATGTGTTATGGTCAATGCCTGCTCCTAGGAGCTAAAAGGATCCCAAGAGAACTGAAGAACACCAACAACTTTTTTGAAGTATTGGCTGGAAAGCTGTTCAAAGGAAAAGGATCTGGGGGTGCTGAAGGATTCTTGCCTGAACATGAGCCAGCAGTGTGCCCAAGTGGTCAAGAAGGCCAATGGCATCCTGGCTTGTATCAGGAATAATGTAGCCAGCAAGACCAGGGAGGTGATCATCCCCCTGTACTCTGCTCTGGTGAGGCCATACTTTAAGTACTGTGTTCAGTTTTGGGCCCCTCACTACAAGAAGGACGTTGAGGCCCTGGAGCGTGTCCAGGGAAGGGTTACAGAGCTAGAACACAAGTCCTGTGAGGAGCAGCTGAGGAAACTGGGGTTGTTTAGTATGGGGAAGAAGAGGCTCAGGGCAGACCTTATTGCTCTTTACAACTACCTGAAAGGAAGCTGTGGTGAGCTAGGGGTCGGCCTCTTCTCACAGGTAACTAGTGATAGGACTAGAGGGAATGGCCTGAAATTGCATCAGGGGAGGTCTAAGTTGGAAATTAGCAGATATTTCTTCTCAGAAAAAGTAGTCAGGCATTGGAACAGGTTGCCCAGGGAGGTGGTGGCATCACCATCCCTGGGGGTATTTATGGAAATGTTGGACCTAGAATTTGGACTATGGGTTAGTGCGTGATACAGTTGCATTATATGACCTTGGAGGTCTTTTCTAACTTTGATGTTACTATGATTGGGAAAAGTTTAGTTCTAGAACAAATATTTCCATGAAGTAGAGACTACAAATACATATATATATGTATACATATATGTATATAAATATAAAACTACATAAAAAGGTAATTTGGGCATCAAGAAAAATGTTTTCATGAGGGAAAAAAAAAAAAGGCAGAAACACACTACTTAGTCTTTTCAACTACTGATATGGCAGACTTCTCATAAGACCCGTTTGACTGAGGTTTGTTGTGAGAACTCTACAGCATGAGTGAAAACTTACTTTAACTTCCTTATACTTTCAGCCTTAGTTTATTGAGCTAATATAACAGGATGGGAGCAAAGTAGTGTCAATGATAGTATCAGTCTTTTATATGTGAATATCCCTTCATTGGCAAAAACTTTGATACTATTAATTCATTCTCTTTTCATCTCTTGAACAGCTGCTTAACAGAAATAACTTATTATTTGGCAGCCCTGGACAAACTCTTACAATAGGTTAAGTTTTTGCAAGTGAATGGCAGGTTGAGTCTCCTACATTATTACTGATCTCTTGAGAATATCCATCAGTTGATAAGGGAAATAAACATACTTGTATCAAATACAAAGAACAAGCTAAAGATAAAATTTTAAAAAGCCTGTCTCCAAATTAATACGATCTAGACAAAATGCAGATCATCAGCTACTGAATAAATTACAGAAAACACTAAAGCTATAACTTGTCAGTGAGCTTTTCATTGCAAAGGCTTAAATCATTGCTGAAAAACAAAGGCAATCTTGGAAGAGCTTTTTCAGAGTACCCTCAATTTTGTCCATAAACACAGCAGCATTCTGTCATCATTTGTTGAGATAAGGTCCTTGGAAAACACAGACTCACATTCCTGACCAAAGATAACTCTAGCACTGCCATAATATGGTGCCATAATCAAAGATTTAATACCAGTGGTGGTCCTCTAAATCCTGTGTCTACTTCAGAGCCATCCCCAAAAGGCTTCACTGCCCACTTTCTGTGCCTGATATGCTGTGTCACATGTTCCTAACCAAGACCATTGATTCAAATTCAGGGAGAGAATATTAGTTTTGCTATATTCTCTCTTTGCTATATATTTGCATATACATATTTTTCTATTTGGTGCAAAATTCACACATAAATTCCAGCTCTCCATGCATAACTGTCAAAGTATATAAATGGACTCAATACTTCTGACTTCTGCAAAAGTATAGAAGATTATTCATTTTTTATTTCTGCCATTATTAGTTTTTTATTTCTGCCATTCACCATCCCAATAACGAAGTGTCGGAAAAGTGTCTTCATACATCTAGCATGTCACTCAGTCTGTAAAAATGTGCAAAGCTAGAAACATAAGCAGTGCTGATGAATGTGTCATATCACTAGCTTCTAGATCTTTCACTCTACTCCAGGATGGAGCCTTTGCTAAACTATATGAATTATCATCTGTTGTTAGAAACTCCAGGCCATGAAAACACTTCTTGTGAAGCTGCAGTTTTAGCTGCTATCAGCAGATGGCAATACATGTGATTTAATCACATGTTAATGCAAGATCTCCGTTTACAACAAAATCTGCGAAGTATCAGAGTCTCATTACTTTCAAAAACAGGGGAACAACCAACACATTTTCCTTAGGAAAAAAAAAAAAAAAAAAAAAAAAAAAAAAAAAAAAGAGAGTGGCTGATTCACCACAGGGTCATTCTGCCAGCAGGCTAGAGAAATGGTTTGACAAGAACCTCATGAAGGTCTACAAGGAAAAGTGCAAAGTCCTGCACATGGAGATGAACAACCCCAGGCACCAGTACATGCTGAGGGTCAGCCAGCTAGAAATCAGGCTTGTAGAAAATTACCTGGGGGTCCTGGTGGAGACCAAGTTGAACATGAACCAGCAATGTGCCCTTGTCCCTAAAAAGGATAGTGGTATCCTGGGCTGCGTTAGGCAAAGTATTAATAGCAGGTGGAGGGTTGTCATCCTTCCCCTCTACTTGGTGATGAGACCACACCTGGTGTGGGGTGTCCAACTGTGGGTTCCTTATACAGGAGGGACATGGATATACTGTCAAGCACTGGAGGGACCCTGCAGCCTCTATGCTGAATCCCCAGGGCAGGATGCATAAGTTGGATAGTCAAAGTAAACTGGATAATCAGAGAGGTCATGTAGGTGTTAACACAGGAAAGTGTTTTAGAAAAATAACCAGTAGAGGATAACTGTCATTTGAATGCCTGTCTTCTGACAGAATTCCAGCTTTCTAAGACTTCTTCATTAAAATGTTCTAACAATACCAATGCATTCAGAACTACAGCTGACCATGCTTTTGTGTTTGTTTATTTGTTCTCCCGTGTGTTGAGCTACACCAATGGTTCAATGTCCAACAGTGATGCATAAAGGTGGGGAGGCAGCACCAGAAGAATCCCAGACTGCACTGAAACCTGCTGATGAGCCCTGTTAACTTTAGTGAAGAAACTTATGCTAAAATGCTCATGAAATCCAAATATTTCCTTAATTTTGTGCTTCAAGCAGTAGCTATTTTCAAAATAGAAAGTAAAGTAGTTTTATGTAGTAAACTAGTTTTCAGTAGCTCTGAAAACTTACTTTTATACAAACATGCTGCTTTTTAATTGGATTTAATCTGTAAATTAAAAAATCAATTGTAAATTCAAATTACATACTTAAGTTATGCAGAAGAGAGAAAGATTATAGAAAAACCCAGATTTTGTGGATGACACTTTTTATGCTACAGGTATGTTTCTCTTTCAGTTTTCACTACCTCTATTAATGAACTAACATGATCTGTTATCTCCCTAGTTTCTTTCAGAATGAGAGAACAGAGATGGTTGCCCTTAAATAGAAGCTTAATGAGCATGCTCTGATCTGGTCAAATTTCCTATTACTATTGGGAATTCTTTTTCTTAGTTTTCTATTAATTAGTTTTACATTAACCATTAAAAAATAACTCATTCATGTACTCATAGCATTTGCAAGGCTATGCAAGTGGATTCTGTGACTCTCGGGGTAATTAAATTACCAATATCAATAAGTAAATCAAACAAGTGCAAGGTGCAGAGAAAGTGCAATATTGCCAGTGATGGATTTCTGTAAGGCTTTGATATGGGCCCCCACAACAGTCTTTCCTCTAAAATGGAGATATATAGATTTGAAGGATGGCTTATTCAATCGATAAATAAATACTTGGTTAGATACATACAAAGATATATATATATGTATACAAAGAATTGCAATCAATGGCTCAATGTCCAAATGGAAACTCATAATGAGTGGTGTCTTTCAGGGTCTGTGCTGGGAGCGGTACTGTTTAATATTTTATTAATGAAATAGACAGTGGGATTGAGTGTTCCTTGCAGGTTTGTGGACAGCACCAAACTGAGTAATGCAGTTGCTACAATAGAAGGAAGTGAGGGCCTTAAGGGGGAAGGAAGGTTCCCTGTAAGGGGGAAAGCCTTAAGAGATGGGACCATGTGAATCTTTTGAAGTTCAATAAGGTCAACAAGGTGCTGCAGCTGGGTCAGAGCAATCCCTAATATCAGTACAGTTTGGGTGATGAATTGGGGAGAATGATTTGGGGATATTCATGGATGATGACAAATTGGACATGAGTTGACAGTATGTGTTTGCAGCCCAGAAAGCCAATTGTATCCTGGGCTGCATCAAGAGAAGTGTAGCCAACAGGTCAAGGGAGGTGATTCTCCCCCTCTACTCCATTTTCATGAGGCCCCACCTGGAGTCTAGGGCTCCCAGGATGTAGACCTATTAGAGCAGGTCTAGAGGAGGGTCATGAGAATGATCAGAGGGCTGGAGTACCTCTCCTATGAAGACAGGCTGAGAGAGATGGGGCTGTTTAGTCTGGAGAAGAGAAGGTTCTGGGGAAAACTTACTGAAGCTTTTCATTATATTATAAAAGGCGGTTTATAACAAAGATGGAGAAAAGCTTTTTACCAGGATCTATAGTGACAGACCAATTGGTAATGGTTATAAACTGAAATAAGAGACTTAGATTGGATAAAAGAAATAAATATTTTACAATGAGGGTGATGAGATACTGAAAAACATTATGCAATGTGTTACACTGTGGATGCCCTGTCTCTGAAAGTGGTAAGGCCAGGTTGGATGGGATTTTAGGCAACCTGGTCTACTGGAAGGTGTCTCTGTCCATGGCAGAGGGGTTGTAATCTGGTCATATTTAAGGTCTCTTCACCTGTACCATTTTATTATTATATGATAATATACCAATTTTCAGTTACTTTTATAGAAATGCTCAAAATAAAATAAAATAAAATAAAATAAAATCTTCCTAATTGGCAGAAAGTTCCAGAATAAAATTGCAACCAGGAGTTGCATTGTGCTCTGCTTTCAGTTTCTTATGATTTAGATAGACAGCAAACAAGTTCAACGTGTGAGTTTTGATTTGTGAGTTTTGCTTTGTTGGAATGTATATACATATTGCAATATATAATAATATATGTAATAGTAATATATAATAAAATATAATAATATATATGTTATATATGTGTATACACACATATATGTCATGGCTCTCCCCTTATTTGTCCTGTTTTATTGTGAGCCAACATAAAGTGTGTTGACAATAAAATGTGTTCCAGGCTAATTACAAACTTGTGACATTATGCCAGTTACAGTAATTATCTGCACTGATCAGTGCTCATTGTAGAAACTCACGTGTCCTCCTGTTTACACAACACGCCATGACTTAAAAATGGAAGTCATCCTTCTTGGTTTTAACCTTGCAGATCTGTCTTATGAAAGTTATTCTACTCTTTAAGATCATGCCAAGTCTACCTTGGTTACTCATTGCCTCATGAGATAAGAAAATATTGCTCTGGACTACTAACATTCTCCCAAAGCATCACAGAATCACAGAACAGGCAGGGTTGGAAGGGACTTGTGAAGATCATGTAGTCCACCCAAATTGCCAAGCAGGATCACCTAGATGGCAGCCAGGCAGGTTTTGAATATCTCCAGAGAAAGAGTCTCCGCATCCTTTCTAGGCAACCTATGCCAGTGCTCTGTCACCCTCACAGTAAAGAAGTGCCCCCTCATATTCAGCTGGAACCTCCTGTGCTTCAGTTTGTGCCCATTGCCTCCCATCCTGTCACGGGGCACAAGTGAAAAGAGATTGGCTCCATCCTCTCAACACCCTCCCCTCAGATATTTATACACATTGATGAGGTCTCCCCTCAATCTTCTCTTTTCCAGGCTAAACAGGCCCAGTTCTTTCAGCCTGTCCTCATACAACAGGTGCTCCAGTCCACTCATCATCTTCGTCCTTCTCTGCTGGACTCCCTCCAGTACCTCCATGTTCATCTTGTACTGGGGAGCCCAGAACTGGACACAGTTCTCCAGCTGTGGCCTCACCAAGGCTGAGCAATGGGGGGAGGGTCACCTCCCTTGACCTGCTGGCAACACTTCTGAATGCAGCCCAGGATACCACTGGCCTTCTTGGCCACAAGGGCGCATTGCTGACCCATGGTCAGCCTGCTGTCCACCAGGAATCCCAGGTCTCCCTCTGCAGAGCTGCCCTCGTGCAGGTCATCCCCCAGATAAGTAGCTCAGATAAATTAATCTGGGGGGATCAGAAGCTAAGGTGCCTTCTAAGGACAGTTTCCATATAAAGAACATGAGTGAGGAAAAAAAAAAAAAAAAAAAAAGTCCTCTAGACACCTTTTTTTTTGTCCCCTGGACAGAACATAGAGCATAAAGAAGGATGTTTGTTTAAATACAGAAAAATAGTTGGTGAGATTCACAAAGGATGTTTATGTGTTTGGGCAGTTACACACACTGAAGTTAGTGGGACTTAGAGGCAGTTACCAACGACATCTTCCTTCGAGCACCCAAGCACTAATTTAATGGGCGCTCATGCAAGCATTGGTTTAAATAATATCAGCCTCCATGATGAGTCATAGGTACTAAAATGTGTGTGGGAAAGCTTGTTGTAAAGGCAAAAACTGCCTCTAGAAACCATTCCACCTACATTTTGTACGTCACTTTCCTTACTCCATTTCTAAAAAAATATATACTACTGATCACTTACAACTTATGTTAAAGACCTATACAAAATTTCTGACTTTAAGTTTTTACCCATGATAAAGGCCAGTCCCAGTTCATGACAGACCCACCAGCAATGTCATTATTCATTGCCTAAGTATGCACACATTACAAAGCTTCATAGAATCACAGAATAGTCTATGTTGGAAGAGACCTACAAGATCACTGAGTCCAACCTCTGACCTAATGCTAACAAGCCCTCCCCTAAACCATATCACTAAGCTCTACATCTAAACATCTTTGAAAGACCTCCAGGGATGGTGACTCAACCACTTCCCTGGGCAGCCTATTCCAGTGACTAACAACTCGTTCAGTAAAGAAGTTCTTCCTAATATCCAACCTATACCTCCCTGGCGCAACTTTAGCCCATTCCCCCTCGTCCTGTCACCAGGCACGTGGGAGAATAGACCAACCACCACCTCACTACAGCCTCCTTTCAGGTACCTGTGGAGTGCAATAAGGTCGTCCCTGAGCCTCCTCTTCCAGGCTAAATAGCCCCAGCTCCCTCAGCCGCTCCTCGTAGGACTTGTTCTCCAGGCCCCTCACCAGCTTCGTCGCCCTTCTCTGGACTCGCTCAAGCACCTCCATGTCCTTCTTGTAGTGAGGGGCCCAAAACAGAAAACAGCTTACTCCACTCTCCCTCTGTAGTTATTTTTGCCCTTTGTGACAGTCTCCATTTGCTCAAAAAGTCACAATTCAGAGAGAATCAGTTTACAGCTACACAGCAATGGGCAGGGCCATGCTTGTCCTAGAACTATAGATACACCACTGCAGCTGGTGAGACGGACTTTTGTTTTGCAGATATTTAAACACATTACCAGTTTGTGAGAAGTTAGTACAAGAGCAATATTTTATTAAAAAGCTATAAACAAATGAATAAATATTTAGATACGCAAGCAGGAAAATCAAGATCCTCTGCCACTTCCGTCATCTTCAAAAATATTCCTAAGATATTTTTTCAAAGTAACCTTCTATGTCTTGTTATTTCAAAATAGGTTATGTAATTTTACATCTATATAAATATAAAAGCATTTCTGGGCCAGATCAGAGGTCCACCTAGCCTAATATCCTGCCTGGTAGTGGGGCCATAAGCACAAATTAAGGAAGACTGGCATCTTTGACTCTTCCTTCTAGAACCCTCCTTGAAGCTTCTAACTCTCCTCTGTTCCCAGAACTCCTGATTCTGGCATGGTTTCTGTGTATTAACTGATCCTCTGGGGTTTTCTACTCCATGAATTAATCCTTCAGCCCATGCGTTACCTTGGCACCCTTCCACACCCTGACCATGCTCTGCTTAATGGAGATCAGCTCCTTTGTGCTGAATCCAGCCCTGTTTTGGCTCACGCTAACTCTCATATTGGAAGGAATGACAAACAAACAACCCTTCCTGACTAATTACATTCATAATTTTATAGATCCTCCAGGACATCCACACTGGCTGAAGATCTCAGGCTTTTCCTGCCTCTACTTGTGCCACCATGTACACATCACACAATGCCAAGAACATATGAGGGACATATTTACCTGCCTACAGAAAGTTTGCCATGGAGTTGCTGTAGAGCTCAGTAGCAACACAGATGTTGTAGAATGTTTTTCTACCCTCTCAACAAATATCAGCTTTTTCACATTCTATTATTTTCTAAGCAGTTCATTTAATTTGCATGTAGATTTGGTAAGAGCTAGAAAATAGCCATCAGCAAAGATGTGAAAAAAATTCAAAAGCTTTATTTTCAGAAAATTCGATTTCAGCTAATTCTATGTGCTGGGCAGTGAATCAACAAAATGATTTTTTATCAGTAACAAAAATATTTTGAATATTTGGTGATCCAGATATCACAGACATGATGTTATGGTTTGAGGAAAAAGAAGCTCCTGTTAACTTTTCATGAAACAGCAACAGCCAGATCTGGTGGGGGCACAGTAGCAGAAGTGACCACCAGTTAAAATCAGAGATGCCTGTGGAACATGGGAGATTTGGACTTTTGAGATCTCTGTGCAGAAGTAAAGGTGATTCTCAGTGCAAAAGCCACACCACTGGGAATTAAAAGGCTGTGTTTAAGTATTTGTTTACTTATTCATTCATTCACACTGCATTTTTTCTTTTACTGATTACTAAAAAGGGAAGAAAAAAACATTATATACTGATCCTAATTAACAATATTTTCTTTTATAAGGGGAGAGGGGAAGTTTGGATTTTTACATGCCAAAAAAAAAAAAATTAAAAAAAAAAAAATGACTAAAGCAATCTCTTTCACACTGTGATGTTCATCTGTGCCAGCAGTGTGGCTTTTAAAAGCTCCCTTTCAAAGCCCTGAGCCAGAGCAAGCATGTTGGAAACATTGCCTGCTTCCCAGGGTGCTCTTGCTCCTGCCTCCTCTCCCCACTCCCTGTGGTCGTTCTGGCTGTGACTTGACAGGACACACACATCCACTCTGGATTTGGTGGGCAGCTTGTGAAGTCTTGCTGACTCAAAGGAGTGAGGCTCTGGTCTGCACAAATCCAAAGCCAGCAAGATTTTGTGCTCACCTAGACAGTGGTGGTTTTTTTTGTTGTTGTTTGTTTGTTTTATGTGAGGATATGTGAGAATAAAGACAGGAGATACTGGAGTTACTCAGTGGAGTCACTCAGGAAATGTCAGTGATCATTTGCTTTAGGCAGCCCCTAAGGAGAGCTGAATTCTGCAGTCTGTGGTCATATTCCAGAACATGTACTCGCTTTCTGTTTGCAGACTATGAAACTTTTCAAGATACAGTCTAGCTAGCAAAATGCAGAAACCTGATGTTTTAAACAGGCCCCTCTACCGTTCAAGCATTCACTCATCCATGACAAATGCAGCTGGAAGCAGCAAAGACCACGGTAATATGGTCTCAAACACTGCCACACATACTAGACAGGTTTCTCTTCCTAGTGGAAGCTACAGATACTGATCGGGGTGATTAGAAAACACCAATTCACTGTAAGATTAATACAGTCAACACCACACCACTGACTGCTTTTCTTTCTTTCTTTCTTTTTTCTTTCTTTCTTTCTTTTTTCTTTCTTTCTTTCTTTCTTTCTTTCTTTCTTTCTTTCTTTCTTTCTTTCTTTCTTTCTTTCTTTCTTTCTTTCTTTCTTTCTTCTCTTT
>CM021797.1:37777846-37811770 GCA_011076525.1 Nettapus auritus
ATTTTTTTTTTTTTTTTTTTTTTTTTTTTTTTTTTTTTTTTTAATGCTTTAAAATAGACAAGGCAAAAATTCTCTTAACAATTTGTTCTGTATCTGTGAACTATCCAGGCAGCACTTAGTAGTTTTATTTTAGCACATCATGTGGCAGAATATGTAATTCCTTTGATGTTAAACATTCAGTTTAATGTAGGAAGTCTTAAAAAAATAGATGAGATTTTAAACACCAGTTGAAACACACAAACTATCAGCATAATTATTTTCCCTAACAAGTGAAATGGTAGGAGAAAAACCATCTCCAAATTAATTTAAAATAGAGCAACATCAAAAGCAGTAGTCAGGTTTGAAAATATCTGTTGGTTTTCAAATATAAATTGTCACCTAATTGGTACCAAGTAAAGTATTTGATTTACTACTTTTTATTTATTTATTTATTTATTAAGAGGTAATATAAGACCACTAAGAGAATCTGGCATACCTACATGCTAGGTTAAATGTGGCAGATACATTTTTATGGTTCCTTTTTTTGTGACCAGTATTTGGATTTCAATATATTTTGGGGGGAAAGGAACTGAAGCTTCACTTGCAGTTACCAATGTACTTTGTTTACCAGTTCTATAATGCACTGCAAAGCAACAATGAAAAGCTGAAATGAAAATGTTTAGCAAATAAGTGTTGATATGATGTAAAGAAATGGAAGGAATTAACCTGCTTATATCTGAGAAAAAAAATAATTGATAGAATAACTGCTGCAGTGATAAATGCTAATGGTATAATTGCTTTCTGATCTTTTTGGATCTTGGGAGAAGCAGAAGGGTGTTCTTGTTAGTTACATAAATTACTGTAGTCTTCAAAAAACGTTTAGAAACCAATATACTGTAAAACTACTCTGGCATTAAAAGAATTAATGTGCCTGAAATTCCTGCAGTCTTAGGACCTTCCTAGATTACTTCCCACATAATCATCATCAGCTTGCATACTGTGAGAGTCTCAAAGCTATGACTCTTCTTCTATCTGCCTCTAGGAAAGGTAATCCTTTCCTTCCCACTGGGGCTCTCGACTCAGCCACTTTCTCTTCTGCACTCATCAGACCTCCCTGTATTACTTCATCATCTCCATATGCTGTGAGATTAGGAAAAAGCAAGGCAAAAATCCAGGTAGTAGACTGTGCCCACCTGCTCTTTCAGCTAGTTAAATGACATACTACTATTTTACTTCAATTTTTCCACAGGTTTCTGGCCTGTATTATCAGCACAATATATTGTGATCATGATATTCTGGACCACCATGCAATCACACCAATAACTATGTCTCTATAAAAGGCGTGGCAGGTCTCAAAGTCTTTTGGGGTGGCAGGGCACAGAAAGGATAGAAATACTGATGCACATGCTGAAGAGTTTCACGTGAGCCAGTATAAGAGAGCAGAAGAAGTACCCCAGTGACCTTTTCAGTCTCTGATCCTGAATGTCAGTTTTGATGGCTCTGTTATGCCTGTCACTCCATAACCTTATCCTTTCTACTGGGAGGAGATGGGATACAAACAGATGACCATTTTCCAGCATTCATGGCTTCCTGGGTGTGTGTGTCTGCTTCCATGTTTACTGAACAGCATTCATTGGTATTTAAACCAGGGCTGATTTGAGTAAATAACATTATTCACCAGCACTATAAAGCTTAACTCTCACCATAGTGAAGCTGTAACAGCGATATATCCCTTGATACATGCTGGCCTAGACAAGTCTAAATGAAAGTGTGGAAAGTGTTTGTGACTGTTCTGGCTTCCTTTTTGCATTCACTGGCAGAAACATGTGTTCTTTCGTTCAGACCTTACCTCCATCACTCTTTAATCTCATTCACTGTTTATGTAGTTGAGCTTTTATCTTGATGCCCATTACCAAAGCATCTGATGTCTCACAAGGATTAAATTAACAATAATAAATCCCTCATCTTTCCCATCAGGTAGGAGTTGGAACTTGATCAGGAATAATTCAAGCCATTGTTACTCCTGCATTCCCCTCAGGCAGCAAACAACACTCGTTGACTGAAACATTAGTAAACAGGAATATGATGAAACAAATCATCAAAGCAGAAGAAACTGGGTGTGAAGCATGAAACATTTATAGAAATGTATTAGTCATAATTTGGAAATCAATCAAGAATTTGAGGGGCAGTGGGACAGAAGTTTAGAGAGGTCAAGAGGTAGGCAGACCTAGCTGTGAATAACTTCCCTGAAGACAGCTGACTAACATGTACTGCATGAGTTGAAACTTCTCTGTTTGTTTGAACCCTGTGAATTCTGCACAGGTCTCTGCTGGTCAAATGTTTTGGAACTGGAGACAGATGCAAGTGACAAAGTTTACTCCTGAGCTACCACCATCAAAACAAACAACCTGCTCTCCTACACCTTTACACCAGAACTGGTACAGGGATAGCTGAGCAAAGTGACCTATCTCTTAAAGTAATGGAAGCATGTAGGTGTTTGGTGGCAATCATCCTCTGAGCACTGGTCCTAGCCCTCTCCCTCTCCCTGTCCTGCACATCCTGCTTAGGGTCTTGTTTATGCACCTCACATTTGGTAGGGCCCAGGAGAAATACTTGGAGAGGTGGATGGGAGAGGCTGTTCTGGGTTGTCCTGTTTTTGATTGATCAAACAAATCAAACAAGGCATCCTGATGGGGGTCTGTTGTAGACCACCAAACCAGGATGAGGAGGTGGACGAGGAGTTCTACAGACAGCTGACAGAGGTTGCAAAATCGTCAGCGCTTGTTTTTGTGGGGGACTTTAACTTCCCAGACATATCCTGAAAGCACAACACAGCCCAGAGAAGGCAGTCCAGGAGGTTTCTGGAGAGTGTGGAATCTTCCTGACGCAGCTGGTTGGCGAGCCTACCAGGGGAGGTGCCCCGATAGACTTTCTGTTCACTAACAGAGAAGGACTGGTGGGAGATGTGGTGGTCGGGGCTGTCTTGGGCAGAGTGACCACGAAACGGTAGAGATCTCGATACTTGGCGAAGTCAGGAAAGGGACCAGTAAAACCACTGTCTTGGACTTCCGGAGGGCTGACTTTGAGCTGTTCAGGACGCTAGTTGGCAGAGTCCCTTGGGAGGTGGTTCTGAAGGACAGAGGAGCCCAGGAAGGCTGGGCGCTCTTCAAGAAAGATATCTTAATGGCTCAGGAGCAGTCTGTCCCCATGTGCCCAAAGATGAGCTGGTGAAGAAGAAGACTGGCCTGGCTGAACAGAGAGTTGTTGCTCGAGCTTAGGAGAAAAAAGAGGGTTTATAATCTTTGGAAAAGAGGGCAGGCCATTCAGGGGGACTATAACGATGTTGCGAGGTGGTGCAGGGACAAAATTAGAAAGGCCAAAGCTCATCTGGAGCTCAATCTGGCTACTGCTGTTAAAGACAACAAAAAATGTTTTTTATAAATACATCACTGCAAAAAGGAGGTCTAAGGAGAATCTCCACCCTTTACTGGATGTGGGGGGCAACTTAGTTACCAGAGACGAGGAAAAAGCTGAGGTGCTTAATGCCTTCTTTGCCTCAGACTTTAGCGGCAAAACCAGTTGTTCTCTGGATGCCCAGTACCCTGAGCTGGTGGAAGGGGATGAGGAGCAGAATGTGGCCCCCACAATCAATGAAGAAATGGTTGGTGACCTGCTACAGCATTTGGATGTATGCAAGTCGATGGGGCCAGATGGGATCCACGTGAGGGTACTGAGAGAACTGGCGGAAGAGCTGGTCAAGCCGCTTTCCATCATTTATCGGCAGTCCTGGCTGTCAGGGGAGGTCCCACTTGACTGGTGGATAGCAAACGTGACGCCCATCTACAAGAAGGGCCGGAGGGTAGACCCGGGGAACTATAGGCCTGTTAGTTTGACGTTAGTGCCAGTGAAGCTCATGGAGCAGATTATCTTGGGCATCACCATGTGGCACTTGCAGGGCAAGCAGGTGATAAGGCCTAGTCAGCATGGTTTTATGAAGAGCAGGTCCTGCTTCACGAAACGGATCTACGAAAAAGTGACACGCTTAGTGGATGAGGGAAAGGCTGTGGATGTGGTCTACCTTGACTTCAGTAAGGCTTTTGACACTGTTCCCCATAGCATTTCAGCATTCTCCTCAGGAAACTGGCTGCTCATGGCTTGGACTGGTGTACGCTTTGTTGGGTTAAGAGCTGGATGGATGGCTGGGCCCAGAGAGTTGCGGTGAATGGAGTCAAATCCAGCTAGAGGCTGTAGGGGTCGGTACTGGGGCCAGTCCTCTTTAATATCTTCATTGATTATCTGGATGAGGGAATTGAGTGCACTCTCAGTAAGTTTGCAGACAACACCAAGTAAGGTGCGTGTGTCGATCTGCTTGAGGATAGGAAGGCTCTGCAGGAGGATCTGGATAGGCTGGATCGATGGGCCGAGGCCAACGGTATGAAGTTCAGCAAGGCCAAGTGCCAGGTTCTGCACCTGGGGCACAACAACCCCAAACAGAGCTACAGGCTGAGAGATGTGTGGATAGAAAGCTGCCTGTCAGAGAAGGACCTGGGAGCATTGGTTGACAGTCGGCTCAATATGAGTCAGCAGTGTGCTCAGGTGGCCAAGAAGGCCAAGAGCATCCTGGCTTGTAGAAGAAACAGCGTGGCCAGCAGGGCCAGGGATGTGATCGTCCCCCTGTACTCGGCTCTGGTGAGGCCGCACCTCGAGTACTGTGTTCAGTTTTGGGCCCCTCGCTACAAGAAGGAAATTGAGGTGCTTGAACAAGTCCAGAGAAGGGCTACGAAGCTGGTGAAGGGTCTGGAGAACAAGTCCTACGAGGAGCGGCTGAGGGAGCTGGGACTATTTAGCCTGGAGAAGAGGAGGCTCAGGGGTGACCTTATCACACTCTACAGGTACCTGAAAGGAGGCTGTAGCGAGGTGGGGGTTGGTCTGTTCTCCCACGTGCCTGGTGACAGGACGAGGGGGAATGAGCTAAAGTTGCGCCAGGGTGGGTTTAGGTTGGATATTAGGAAAAACTTCTTTACTGAACGAGTTGTTAGTCACTGGAATAGGCTGCCCAGGGAAGTGGTTGAGTCACCATCCCTGGAGGTCTTTCAGAGACGTTTAGATGCAGAGCTTAGTGATATGGTTTAGGGGAGGGCTTGTTAGCATTAGGTCAGAGGTTGGACTTGGTGATCTTGGAGGTCTCTTCCAACATAGACTATTCTGTGATTCTGTGATTCTGTGATTTATTTACTGCTTATTTGCTTATTTTATTTATTTACTGCTTATTTGCTGCAAATCCACAGCCACTAAAGGGGAAAGAAATAGCTAGAAAGGGGAACTGGAAGGGTACTCATCTTGCTCAGTAAATCTCCTCCCTCCTTCATTTATCTTCTCTGTCCATGTTGCTTTATTACCTCATCACTGTTGTTTTTGTTGCTACAATGAGTACTTGGGCAAAGATGGCAGAAAAAATAGTGTTGTGTTTAATGAAGCTGCCCTGTGTACATGTAAAGAATCTCACTAGAACTTATTAGGAGGAATGCTTTAAAGAGTTTCTGAAATTATTATACCTGTATTTTTGCCAGTAGACTTCTCAATGGTGGGGATTCAAACATCTCATCACTGAGATTCATTTTTCTGCAGATACTCTCTTTTAACGTCTTCATTATGAATAGTAAGGAGACAAACACTAGAAGTGGGCACTAGCAGATAATTATTTCACAGCATTAATAACCATCTCACATACTAGTACTAAAGCCATAATGAATATGTCAAATTATTTAAAACTCTTCTAAAACTATAAGCCTACCTTGTCTTCTCCTGCTTCCGCACAGGTCACCGAGACTCAATCTGCTGATCTCTGTCCTGCTTCACAATTGAACTAAGGAGCTAATTTAAGTTAAAAGCTGAATGAATTTTGTTCCAGCTACCCAAGACAGATCTACATTTCTTAAAAACAAAACATCTCAAGATAACCATGCTTCCTCTGTTACAGTGAATTCATGTTTATTCATGAATGAAAAATCATGACCCAAAAGACATCATTGAAGAGGATGATGATGAAGGCTGTATTTAATTGTCAGCTGAAGGGAAAATAGCTTTTCTGTTCAGCGCACATGGTCAATGTAAAAACACTTTTTCAAACAAACACTCTTATTGCTTTGATAATCCCTTTTTTTCCCTTTACTCTTATATATATATCAGTGTAAGGAAATAAATGTTCTCCAATGCCTATTTCTTACAGAAAGAGAAAGAGGAAAATCATAACTTTCTTGTTTCTACAGCTGATCCAAATTTCATGCTGAAAATTTCCCAGATAAAATATGTAAATTCGATAAAAATGGCATTTTTTCCCAATAAAAACATCAGCGTCTGATTTTTCCTCAAGAAATGTCAAAATGACACTTTTCTGTTTGAACCACTGTTTTGTTTTGAAATCTCATACAAATAGAAACTCACAGAAGTTTCAGCACAGCAAAAGCAATGAAACCATCTATAAAAAAAGACACAGTTTTGGACAGTGAACTGGTTCTTCAACAATATCAATTATAAATTAACATTCATCACAAGACTGGAACTTGTTGTTGTTATTTCAAGGGATGATATCAGTATTAGAAAAATAACAGGTTAATTTGCATAATGCAGGCTAATTCAGTAGGCTGCTCCAGGAGGAATATGATAAGGAATATGACAAGTTTTGACTAACAATTAACTAGGTTAACGTGACATAGTGTGTATGTGCGTTGGATGGGAATATTACCCTTTATGAAGCATTATGAATGTGTCATATCTGCAGTACAGATTACTCATCTCTGCTTGCAGACAGTCTGAAAGTACTTGATGTTAAGTGTATATATCGATTTAGTCAGCACACCTTAATGGATTAAGTGGAAAATAGTGTTGAACAGGGCACTGGTGACTCAAATATTGCAGCTCATTTAATGAAATCTGATCTGGTGTTTGTTTTTGTTGTTGTTGTTGTTGTTGCTTTTCTTTTTTTTGGGGGGGGGGGGTTGTTGTTGGTTGGTTGGTTGTTTCAATCATTTTCTGTTCCCCTCTGTTATGGTAACTTCACTTTCTGAAAAAACTAGATCATAAGCTGGAAAACTGTATGCATAATGTGGTTAATAGCTCAGCATCTAACACCACAGGAGTCCTGAGTTTCTCTCCACTGCTTTTTGTGTGAAATTCACAGAAAAATAAAAATAAATAGAATAAAAATTAAAAAATAAAAAATAAATAATAATAATAATAATAATAATAATAATAATAATAATAATAATAATAAAAAGGCCAAGACAGCCCAGAACAGTACCTCCATTGGCATTTTCTGTTGTTTATCCCACAAAGGTCAAGCAAGGTCAAGTGGCTGCCCTCGCCCCTGCTCTTTGTGGTATCATTCTCTTCTGCAGTTGCTGAGCTAAATGTAAGCACTTGCAACCTCCTCCTTTAGCCATATTGGAAGGGTGGAAGGCCAGAACTAAACCTCTTGCCTAGCACCATTTTCAGTCTTGAGCCACAACTGAATACAGATCTTTACACTAATCATTTTAAAATCACTTTCCACCTCCACCAGCAGTATATGCCACTACAGCAGCTTAGTAGAATGTTTCCTATTTCCTGTGGCAGGGAAACTAGCCATATTTCTGTAATATTGCTTGAAAACAACTGAAACATTTTGTATAGAGTAATTCTACACAAAATCCAGGGCATGATCCTGAGAAGGGGTGTGTATCACTGTGCTTCCGTTTTCTTTCTGACAACCGTATACAAGTGAAAAGGAGAGAGATTCATTTAAATGCTTGTAGCTATGAGTGAATTAGTAGTCTTAAAATTTTAAGTCTCAAAATTATACCTGCAGACCAGGTCTGAGGCATTATCCAGAGACACCATTCCCAGGGCTTCTATTTCTGCAGATATTTTGTTGTTTTGTTTTGTTTTGTTTTGTTTTGTTTTGTTTTGTTTTTAACAAAGCCCATATTCTCAGGCACTTTCCAAACTGCTATAGCCTTAAACAATTTATCTCCTCCTTTTCCTGTCTGTCCATAGAGATGAGGGTTAATTGAAGCCTTATAATAAAGGCATTTTAAAATTATATTTCAGTATTTTCTTCCTTTCGATTTCTCTGTTTAACCTACTTTACCTGGTATTTCTCCTATGCATTGGGCATGAATTAGGACTGATTTGCTTATACTACTGTTTAGATTATCATTTTTACTAAATCTTTTTTAAATAGGAAAACTGCTACTCTAACTAGTTGAAGATGAAGAATTGTTTCTACTGAAAGGTGAGCTCTGTTGACGGCTCGGAAGAGCATTTTAAAGGGATACAACCTTGTTTTTATATTCAGCAGAAAAGTTTGGATTTCAGCAGACTTCCAAAATATTTAGGACCCTAAGGATTACTTACACTGGCTGAATATGACCTCAGAAATCCCAGTCTTTTGTTGTGGATGAATTCCAAAAGAGGTGCTCCAACCTTAAAAATGGAAACAGATGACTGACAATGTTTTCCTGCAAAATTTATAATTCTTTCCAACACAGGCAAAATGCTGCCAAAAATGGCTGCCCACCTAATGTATCTCTTTTCCACACCCTGTTGTATCAGGGACTGCTAACGGCCACTCAGTAAAAATTAAAACAAAACCATAAAAAAACTTTCCAAACCTCAGAAGGATATGACCGGAGTTTTATTGGGATTAAATTGGCTTTTGCTTCATTCTAACCAAACCCTGTTCAAAGCAGTGCTTAAGACAGCACATCTGCAAAAGGTGTGCCCTAGTGAGCAGTCTGTCAACAGTATCATGAGCCTCCTTTATTCATGCAACATATCTTATTAACATCAACAGTACAACTCATTTTCTAGGTTGATCCATCTTCTAAAATGTTGTGCAGAGCTCAAAAAACTCGTATCCAGGAAGATGTAAATTATTAATGAATAATAAACATCAGTATGTTTTCTATGTTCCACAAGGTGAGCTGCGTTTAAAGATGTAGCCTTCCACTTGGCTTATGGGGTAAAGTATATCCTGGTCAGTACCATGCACACACACAGTCCTCCACAGAGAAAGTATAGAAAGAAGAAGAAAAAGTGACACTTCCTTGCAAACAAAGAAAATAACATGGGTTTATTAACAGAGATCTTATCTAAATATTTATATAAATGTTTTGCCCTCCACATAGTAAACTTTCCTCATGTGATTAGTTCTTATCATCCTGTTTTTTCAGATCAATTTAATGGAGACAATAATTTTAAGTGCTTGGAAGATAACACCTAAAATCCAGACACAGAGTCAGTAAGTACAGAAAACTGGTGAATTTTGACATGCATATCTGTACTGAGATGGTTAGAAGAAGTAATCCATTGACATTGGGGTTTACAGAGGACTCGTTAAAAAAAGTCCTTCACAGCCTGAAAAGCAGTTGGCTTGATGGAAGGGTAGGACAGGAGTCATCGCCACCTTAGTGACCCAGATGGCTTCATTTACTTCCTTGCCTGCTGTTTGTCCACTTAAACACCCTGTTATGGCAGGATTATATGACAAGCAGAGAAACCCTGGACCAGTCAAGGAAGTAAACATTGTCTAAGCATGCACATTTTCTAAATATTAGCAGACCAGAATTTCTGGAAATGAGTGAGAGGCATCACACGGGAAATACTAAGTTATTATTATACTGCACATAACCCTGTCTTCTTTTGTCTCAAAAGAAGCAACACTACCTGTCTATCTGGTATCTTGTATTAAGAGACTAAGAAGCAAGGTGTTGATGCTAAGCCAAAGATTTAGCATAGCCAACCAATCAGACTTGACCCGAGCCATGCAGCACAGTGCCTATTGCAATGGGACCACATCCCCAGCTGGCCCTTAGGGGATTTTCCAACAGGTTGTTAGGGATCTGTGGTTAAATTGCAGACCAATGAGGTGTCCTGCAGATTAATGTGGGGTGGCAGTGGCTTCTCCTCTTTGAAGTGTAGGTACCAAGTGTATAAATGGCAGTGAATTCTGCACATCCCCACTAACTTTTATCCCATCCAATGACTATTCTTTTTTTCCTCCAGATTGTCTTCAGTGATCCAAAAGATCACTGTTTCTTCTTGTCAGTATAGGTTAATATACGTGGACTGAAATGGAGCCAGCAGTCCATGCTCAAAACCATAGCATTTAATATGAGGATCTTTGTTATGTCTATAATACCTTAAGGTTGTTGAAAAAGAAAAAAATATATATACCATGAAATTTAAAAATCTTACATTTAAAGAAGACATAGTATGTTATAATTTCACAATTGTTTGGAGGTCCTGCTCTTTCAGAGTGAAAAGGAGTCAAGACTGCAGGGATGGGACAACCATTTGCTTACAAAGTGCAGCACCACCCTTCATGAAGGAGAACAAGAACTTAAAAAGGTGGATTGTTTTTTTCCCCTGGTATAAATTAGGCCCTGCATGCTGAAACGTGCCAGTGTTTGATGGGTTAACTTTATGCAAGTGGTTCTTGGCAGACACAAACTATCTGCTGAAAACAATTCCATCTGTAAAACTGCACCAAATTGGCTGGTACTGAGTCTCTTCTCCCTGTACCATGTGCTGACTGATGGAATATGAATCATAAAAAATAAAGATAGAAAAGATCTATTAGCTCATCTGTTTTCTCCTACCAGGACAACCCTGTTCTCCGCCATATATTCAGCAGTGCTTTCTAGTCCTTTTATAAAAGTTTCACACCGACACCCACCATTTTTTGGCATTCAACATGCCTAATGATTCCCAAATTAGAAAAAATTACTTAGTGTATAACTTTTGGCTAATTTCATGGCATTGCTTCTTCTGCATGCCTTTAGTAATTACTCAGTATGTTTAAGTTTCTTTCCATTTGTTTCCAGTTCCACCACATCATTCCTGTCAAATGCCACAGCAAAGAAGCAGATTTGCAAAGCTGACTCTTTTTAGCATCCTCAAAAATTTTCAAAGCATATCTGAACAGAATAGGTTGGCTGCTAGGGTAGATAGCAAGCAGCTATGAGAAGGAAAGGCAGAATTACACAGAAGTATAGGGACAGGCTTCTGCTAGTGGAGGCATGACTAAATCATTAATGAGGAACAATAGGCTTTCTGAATGTTGATACACCTCATGCAGTCTGTTTATGAAATGCTAACAAGAATCTATGAGGAAAATATTGCAAGCCAAAATCTGAGGTTTCCTCTTGTTCTTTGAGCCTTCCTGTAATGGAAACTAAAAAGCTTTTCTAACTGGGCAATTCTAACGGGCTCTCCATTGCTTGGCAATTGTATGTGTTAGTTACAAGACACAGGTTGCTTCCAAATGTAGCCCTTCTATATGAAGCATATTCTATCATTATTTCTACTTAGTTTTCAGTCTGAAGTTTCAAGTAATGAAATAAACATCCCCTTCTAGTGCATATCAGTTGCTTAGAATGCCAGGAGCGTGGGTTAAAAGCCTGGGGTTAAAAGTCTGAACCCTAGAGATGATGCACTTGTATTCACTTCCTTCTACTTCCACTTCTTTTCTTCCGCTACAAAGACAGTACCATAGAATTTTCAACTACTTTTTTGACTGTATCATTTCCCACTAGGTGATTCAGCATTTGATTTAACTGAAATCTTCAGATGTCTTCATCCTTGTTGTTGAAGAAAAAAGAAAAAAAAAAAAAAAAAAAAAAAAGTCCTAACTGCTGGCACACAGGAAAGCTAGAAAAAGAAAATCTTATTACTCTGGTAGTTAGCTCATGAATTACATGGTGGCCTCAAGGAGAGACTCAGAATGGCAGTTCCTCATCTTCTAACAGTGTCGGATTACAGCCGCCCACTAATGCCAGGCAAGAGTGTGAGCATGAGTAATACACCTTGTTTTGCTTCTAAGGGCCAATTTAGTTCACACAGTCTTGTGCTTGCTTTTTCCCTAAAGTGTATTTTCCAGGGCTTTGTTCCTCCTGATTGTGACTCTCTCAAAACAGTTTCCTCCACTTTCTTTGAAAGGTTACAATCAATCTATTGTCACCACCAAATCTGTCATTACAGCAGCCATCACTTATACTGAGAAGGAATTAGGTTTTATGAAGGATTTTCACTTTTTATGCCTCAGTAAGGTCAATAACCCCCCCCCTTTTTTTTTTTTTTTTTTAAATTTTATTTTGTTTTGTTTTGTTTTGTTTATTTATTTTCAGGAAATAAATTCCAGGACCTGGGTTGAAAAGAGATATCTTGGAACAGGGAAAACATCTTAAAATCATCCTTTATTTCCTTTAGTACTGTAGTTTTATCAACTGTTATATTGTACTATATATAACACATACTGTACACATACCTCATAATTGAAATGAAAAGTCATTTGAATCTTTTAAACACTGTAGATTTGCAGCCTAAATAGTGATTGGGAAATCTTTATATGGTTCAAATATTTTTCTGTTCCCTTTTTTTTTAAGAGAAGTGCCAGCCAGCAAAAAATAACCTTGATTTCTACAGAATGTTTACACACTTTCACTGATTTTTTCCAACAGAAAGCTTGTTAGAAATGTAGTATTGCACATATATTGTTTTGTTTGACCACAGTAAATGTCATCCTAGAAGTATGGCAAAATATTCATATTTTTTTTACTTTCATATGTAATAAAGTATACCATGTACACACAATGCCTCTGAGTGAATTCCAACATGCTCTAAATGTAAGTATATGTATTTGCCAAATGCATCTTTGGAGATTCATCGCATTCATAAACCTGTTGTGCACACCTCCTTAAAATAAATTTTATTCAAGGGAGAGGAAAACACACCATGTTGCAGTTTAAAAGCTGGGAAGAGGCGGTGGTGGAGGGGGTGTTCTAATTGACACTGAAAGGAAGAGGGAGGGTCTGCTGTCATTTAAAAGACACTTGTGCAAAACTGCATGTAATTTTCTAGTTCCACAGAGACTTTTCATGGTTCTAAGTATTTAACAATGCTGACATTTTAAAAATAGTTTCCCAAGGGACTGTGACAACTACTAGGGTTCACAAAAGAACTGCACTGTCAGCTCTAAGAAAAGCTCAGCATTAGTACAGAGCCAAAGCAGCACTGATGTGGTAGGAGAGGCCCCAGCTTGTAGTTGTTTCTATTTACAATATTCTTTTAAAGAGCCCAAAAAAGCAGATTTATGAGAGAATGGAGGCTATAGCAGCCTTGGAGAAGAAAAATTCATGGAGGATTTATTATTATTGTTGCTGTTGTTCTTGTTGTTGTTGCTCATTTAGTTTGGTTTGGGTTTTTCTGTTTGTTTGTTTTTCTCATGTTGTCAGTTCAAGGAAGGACAGTAAAATTTGACCTTTTCAAATATGTTCAAAGTCAAATAAATGAACAAGTATTTTCAGGACCAGGGCTGGCATTGAATATTAACCAGATATGTCAAGTTTTAGTTGGTGTATTTCTCTTCCCTTCTAAAGCAGAGCTACTGATTACTGCATGATGCTGATTGTTATACCTGCTCCCTCTTCCCTAGTGAAACACATGAGAAAGGTGCATGGGGTCTTTGTGTTTTTCAAAATGAAATAACAATGAAAAAGCTTTCAACATGGCTTACAGAAAGCTTTGTGTCAAGACACTGCAGAACAAAGCTATAAAGCCGTTAGAGCTTTAAAAGAGCTTAGCAATTGGCCTGCAAAACTCTGCCAATAAGATCTTCATGCACACCCTGTGCACATGTAACTTATTGCATAATGTTTTATTATTTTTATTCATTTACATTTACATAATAATGACCATGTGCTCAGCATGCTCTCACCACACAAAGAGAAAAGACAGTTTTAACACACACACAAACAGACATGCACACACACACAGTCCTTCATGTAGTCTAGGAGAGGTTTCTGTAATTGTGGCCCAATGTAATATGTAGCAAATGAGTAAGGAGCAGCTAACTGTAAGACAAGAAGTAATTCTATCTCATAATAGTCTAAGAAATTTACTTGGCTTCTTTTCATTAAATTTTGTTTTTCATTGAAAAGGCAGCTGGACAATAAAAGGTAGACAGGAAAACTGTGAGCAAAAGAGCAGGGTTTGTTCCTAGTTTGATATCATCTCAGCAGTAGCTCCACCAGTGTTTGGAGAGACAGCCTGGTTTCATTTTCATGCACTTACATTGTTTTCCTCAGAGAGTTGCTGGTGGGAAAGAATTCTGACGTTTATACAGCAATAGTGAAGCACAGATATAAATGTCCTCCGTCTCCCTGTTATTTTGCTGACAGGCTTTTTGAATCAGCGTTTAGGGGATTGGCAGTCCTCCAGCCCAGCAGCATCTCTGAGTGATGTTATGGTGCTCAGCAGGCCTTGCCACTCATCCTCCAGGCCCTGACACCCTCGTGACTCTGTCCTGTAGCATTTTGTGGCAGCACACAAATCTTACCTGTCTGTAGTTAAGCCATAACTTTGAGTAGAACTGGGAAGACAATGCAACTTCTAACATTTAGTTTATGAGAAGTACCTAATTCAAGGTAATTTTCCCCTGATATTGTGGTAATGAAATGACATCGTTAGATGTCACTACCAGCTTATAGCTGGAGCATCAGCACAAAAAGGCAAGAGTACTCCATACTTCTGAAAGCTAAAAAAAAAGTTGAGTTCTAGTATAATGATAGCATCATTCTGGCTTTTGGATCACATCTATCAAGCCAACATCTGTCTAAAAACCAGTCTAGAGCACTTACTGTAAACAAATATAGCTCACCTGTGCAAGCTTGCCCGTTTTCTTCAGGTTATATTGAGTTGATGTACTTCATTTGAAGTGCACCATCTGAGAAGGTGAACTGATTGTCTGTGTCCTATTGGCTTTCATTCTGCAGTGAGTTAGTGCTTTCAGGAAAGGAAGGTTCCCTCTGATGGCTTGACTTGTTCACAACATTGCCGGCCTCTATTCATTGTGACATTCTTCTGGCAGAGCATGCTTGGATGTGGGGCATGAAGCAATCAAGAACTGTTGTGTACCACCTGGGCATCACACATGAAGAATCCTTGGAAGCTCTCCTACTGTCCCAAAATATGATTCCTTTGAACAGCCAGCAAGTGTGAATAGCCAGAGGCACAACCACCAGAGGCAACTTGTGCTTCAGTCTGACAGTCAGGTGGACATACAACACACAGGTGTGTATTTGACATGGTGCTGATCACTGCAAGCTGGCTGCAGGCCAAACACTGCTAGTCAGCAACTATGACAGCAGTGTTAGTGGGCACAGTCACAGGTTCCTCTGTCTCATCTGCAGCTGCCCAGAAAGGAGAACAAGAATAAGGCCAAGGAAGAGTAGAAGCAAGGTCAACACTTAGAACAGCTTCATTTTATGCACTGTTGTTATGGTAGTAATAAAGAGGCATTGTCAGGAAGAAGCATTTGGTGCTGCAGACTCACAGCAAACTATGGCTGCAGAAGATGGAGGTCTATGCATTTCAGCAACAGAAACGTGCACACAGGAGACTTCCTAAAAGCACCCAGAGACCCTGGAAGTTTGTGGTGCTCAGCTGAAAGCATACAGTTCTGACAGCCCAACAAACAGATGATGTGATGAAGGTAGGCACAACACCTATGTAGAGATTGTGCCACTGACTTGCCTTTAGCAGCCTTCAAGATTTGTATTAATCATTTGGATGCATAGACATCACTGTCTGATACTCTGTCTTCTGAATCTTCCTGTTTTTCACCATAGCTGACAGAGAGTTTTACTTATACCAGGAACCATCTAACCATCACCCATGCAGCTGCAGAGTAACAGCAGAGTAGTGATCCCTGGTGTTCAGTAACAGCCTCGGAATCTAATTCTGATGTATTCGCAGCAGTATTGTCTACAGCAGCATATGAAACACTGTGGAGAGACAAAGCCACCTATTTTCCTGGCAGTCTGAGCACACTAAGAGATGCCACCACCTATGGGAGAATTGCCAGGGACCCACTATCAAGAATGTCTCCTATCTGGAAGAGGCTTTTCTGTAGTACACAGCTTTGACTATCATAGTAAGCCACTTATCATAGTTCATGGGGTGTGACAGTGTTAGACAAGGTCCGTGATCTCCTCAACCCATGTTTTTGCTGCACATGAACTGTGCCTTACTGATGGTACTGTGGCATGAGGATGCACTTATCAATAAGAAAGTAATAAGTGTACCATTACTATGACCTATGCAAGCATTTTGGCCTACAGGCTCAGAGAAATGGTGACTACTTTGTGAGGAAGACCTTCTCAAATGCTTTCTAAAAGCATTTTCTCTTAAAAGACTGGAAGAAGAGCTGTCTCTCTTGCTGGCAGCATTTTTTTAATGGGCAAAAAGAGAAAATCAGATTCTATTTGAACAAACAGTAGCTCTGTCTTCCTTAAACTGAAGCTGCTTACATGCTGTGCAAACAGTGGGGGCTTGAACTGCAGGACCAGAGACATCTCAGTTTGGAAACACTAACCTTCAGAATCATGGTCCCTTGTTGCCTCTTGGAGCCCTTTAGCAATCTTCAGAAGCTGAAGTAGTTAAACACCAGCTTCATGTCCAGAGGAATCAAAGCAACTCAATTTCTGTGAGTCACTATAGAAGGAATCACCAGCTGAAAGGTTAAGACACTTTAAGGTATGTTCCTTGCAGGAGACAGAATCATTTATACTTATCAAAGGAAAATCCTTAACAAAACTCAATGCCTGGCAACACCAGCCCTTATGCTGATACTTCTCAGAGCAGCAGGAACTGTCTCACCAGCCCCTAAGTTCGCCAAACCCTTCTCAGTGTCCAGGTGAGATATATATCTGTATATACATCTGATTTATTATTTCCTTTGAAGCACTGTACCACATAGCTTCACCCTGATTCACTTTCTTTTTCCACTTTCTCACTGCCTCCACTCTTGGCTTTTATAATATAAAGAAAGGAAGGTTCATTTAGTTGAGCAAAGTCAACGAGATAAGTATTTTTAATTAAAGCAAACACGAATGAAATCATTGTTTATATTTAGCAACAGGAATATTTCTTAGCTGCTGTACAGCCCTCTGCCTATAATTCATCAGTGGGACCTCGATTAGCTATTGCAGGGAGCAGAGCTCCTAACCACTGCTGTGGGGCCCTGGAGCCTTTGCAGGAGCCTGGGTGAACATGCAGATGCATGGTAATGCCAGGTCAGGGTGAGATATAGCCAACAACATCTCCTGTGCCTTGCTGTCTCAAAAGGGAAACCCAAGCACAACAGGCCAGAATGAGGTCACAGTGGTGTCCAAAGGGCTCCACTGGTCTAGATGATCAATCATAGAGTCAGAACCCAGGGGGTAGATCCCAAAGGACATTTGCTCTGCAGTATACTTGGCTCTGGTGAGGCCGCACCTCGAGTACTGTGTTCAGTTCTGGGCCCCTCACTACAAGAAGGACATGGAGGTGCTTGAGCGAGTCCAGAGAAGGGCTACGAAGCTGGTGAAGGGTCTGGGGAACAAGTCTTATGAGGAGCGGCTGAGGGAGCTGGGACTATTTAGCCTGGAAAAGAGGAGGCTCAGGGGCGACCTTATCACGCTCTACAGGTACCTTAAAGGAGGCTGTAGCGAGGCAGCAGTTGGTCTATTCTCCCATGTGCCTGGTGACTGGATGAGGGGGAATAGGCTAAAGTTGTGCCAGGGGAGGTTTAGGTTGGATATTAGGAAGAACTTCTTTACTGAAAGGGTTGTTAGTCACTGGAATAGGCTGCCCAGCGAAGTGGTTGAGTCACCATCCCTGGAGATCTTTAAAAAACGTTTAGATGTAGAGCTTAGGGATATGGTTTAGTGGGTACTGTTAGTGTTAGGTCAGAGGTTGGACTTGGTGATCTTGTAGGTCTCTTCCAACCTAGACTAGTCTGTGATTCTGTGATTCTGTGATAGACATAACCTCAGTTACACTGATTTCTGCACAGTGCTCTCAACTCAGAATGGCACCCTGTCCACAAACTGTCCACTCTCTAGTCTCTGGACCTGATGAGACTTCAGGTTCATGTATAGGCAGTCAGATGCCAAAGAGGAAGGGGTAGAATAAGGGCAACAAGAAAACACACTTTGTTAATTTATTCATCCAGAAGATCTGACTCTGTAACTACTTTCCAGTTGCGTGATTACACCAATTTTTCCTTCTTCAGCAATTCTTTGGTTTTGCCTTCTTGCCCTGTTGCCTTTTCTATTGTCCTACAAACACCAGCTTCTCTCCTTTGTTTCACACAGGTTAGTAAACATATATTTTTTTTTTTGCAGACATTGTGCAGCATTTAGCAGCATTGTTCCCCAGAATGTTTTGATGCACTTTAAATATAGATCTTCTATATCCACACAATTCAGATTTCATGATAGCAAAGCTAAACGCTGTGAGAAACTAAGTTGTGTTTTTGCAGCAGAGAACTAACTTTCTGTATTCAAAGGTAGTTGTGTAGTCTTAACAAGGAGAAATGCTAAGTAGGTAAGTGGACAGTAGAAGGCCTCACTGTTCCAAAATAAGGTGGAAGCTTGAAAAAAACAGGATGAGCAGTATGAGAACATTAAAACAAAGATCACAGGTTCTCAAAACATAAGAAAGTAGGAAAAAAAAAAAAAAAAAAAAAAAGGAAAAAGGAGGAATTAAAGGGTTGAAGGAAAAAAAGAGTACATATATGGTATAGAGGAGTATGGAGTACCTTGTGAACCTGTAGTACTCAGCCAATGAGGAAAGAGGGGAGGTAATCAGGCATTGGGTAATAGGGAATAAAAGGATATGATTTGTTTACTATAATGTGCTCCTAATTGGCAGGATGCTCGTCATTGCAATTGCAAATAAAATAGCTTCACAAAAGATCCTGTCTGAAGAAACTTATTGAGATTTTTCTCACAACACAAAACACAGATATATAGTGTAACTGCCAGTTAGGTTGAACTGGGGGAATATGCTGCGTTTATGCAGATCCTTTTTTTGTAAATGCAGCCTGAGTTACTACTAAATAAATTTCACATGCACACAAGTCCCCAAGTAAAATAAATATTGATCCACAAAGTTAATCGTTCCTTGTTGTGCTGTTCATGCTGGTAAGACCGGATCATGCAATGCTGGAATGAACTGAAGGTATTTATTAAGAGTTAATAAAGACCAAATTCTGTCACAAAAGAGTTCTTGTGAAATCTGAGAAGTGTATTTTTAGAAAAAGAGGTCAGACATAAATGCTGACCTCCAAACCCACTTGAAGTTAATCATGACTTTGCACATAAATCAGCCACCGTACTATTTGTGCATATTCTCATAGTAACTATCCCGCTTACAGCAGCACCACCCACAGATTTTTAACTGGTTTACATCAAATACACATTGCCTGTGTCATTGTTAATGTCCCTGGCCTACAGACATTGCTGAAAATTCCACCTCTTCCCTCCAGACCAAAATTAGCTACAGATGTCTCCCAATTTGTTTTTGCTCTCTGAATGCCATATACAGGGAGGAAAAAAATTAATGTATTTGACAATATATCATGAAGCATCTATAATATGTCACTGAGGAAGAGCTTTCCAGGATGATGCTGAGATGATTTCATGGTTAAAGCTCTGCAGAAGAACTGACACACAAGTGGAACAAAAGGATGGGTAGTTAAGCCACTCTTGAGCAACACCTTGCAGATAATTCCAAGGCCTGCTGTATACGGGATGTTGGTCTCTGATCTCGGCTTTTCTACTAAGCATTTTTTCTGTGTGGAAAAATTTATAGGTCAAACAGTGCTGGTATAATTATCCCACTAGAGCTATAACAGCATGAATCTTTGCATGAACACTATCCTTCCTAAGATTGCTCACGTGGGAATATATTCCAGCGTAACTATAACAGTAGATTTAGATCAATATAGTTCTACTGGTAAAAATTCTCATCTAGAAAGTGGTATCAAAAATACAAGAAGAAACAATACTAATTTACTTTAATTGCTTAGCCACATTTCTTCACTTCTGTTTTTGTTATATAGGATAAGAAAATATTTTTTTTTCTCTGAATAATGAAGAAGGAGGATTTTTTTACATTGTCTGGTGTACTATCATTTTCTGTGTCAACAGTAATTGCTATAAAACCTCACATCAAGCATATGGTAGTATAATGTGATTCAGAACCCAGGAAATCAACAATACAGTGTTTTCCTTTTCCTTTTTTTTTTTTTTTTTTTTTCCTTTTAATCCCCCCAAAAGGCCCAATAGTACTTGGTGAGATACAACTAAGAGGGAAATGGCAAATTTCCCACTCAGACTGATTAAACATAATCATGGCTGACAAGTAACTGTTCCCCTGAAGGACTTACAGAATCTGTTTGAAAGCTCTAATTCTAGATTAAATCAAAGTACAAACAGTTCAAAAAGGCATCAGAGATAACATGGTCACTACTGGAATATTAAAATATAACATTAGCCCTCTGACACAATTCCATTGATTTCTTATCTGTCCAGTTCCTGTCATGATGAAAACCCCTGTTCATCCCAGTTTAACATCATACTTTTCCTCTGCCTGCATGTAATAATTTGCTCCTTTCTCCACAGCCAGCAACAAACTGTGGAGGTGGAACAATGAACTCTTTCATGGCAAGAAAGAGAAGAAAATAAAACCATTTTCAATTGAAATCTTTTGCTCTTGGTCTCTTTTCCTGAGACAATGGCTGCCTAGTCATCTTCAGGAAAAAAAAAAAAAAAAGGCTAAAGAAGTGATTATTAAAGTTATAATGGTCAAAGAGGACACCTTTTTGATAGAAAAGCTCTTATCTCTACAATTTCAACATGAGAAGAGCTAGACCTTTACCAGTTGTAGGCTGGCACCCATTTAAAAATGCTGGAGAATCTCTGCAGGTACTCATGGTTTGACCCCATCTCTCCATGTGTGGTAGCAGGCCTCCACACTGCTGGTCTCTGCAGAGGACAGGTACCCATGCCTCTGACCAGCACTGCTTATGTCAACCAACCATGCTCACATGGCTCCGGGACTCCACTGGCCTGGACCTGTGGGTGAGGCCAGCATGATCCCCAAGGCCCATCCCTTTGGCCATGTGGCTTCCAGACACAGCTCAGGCTCACTCCTCACCTCCATGCACACCTGGGAAAGCTGACATACCCCAACTACAAGTGCAACATGGGTGGATGGACACACTGACCTGACGTGGCATGTAGGCACTGTACAGACTGGGCAGTGCTTCTCCTCATACCTCGGTGCGGCTTCCTGTCCTGGAAGGCCAGACCCACACAACAATGTTGTCATCATCATAAAACAACCCAGCCAACATAAAAGCATGCTGGTAACACCATAAAGTATGGACCCAGACAAGGAGTGATGTTCTCCAAAGCTGCCAGGTTTCTCCCTTTAGGACACTACCCTACCATTGCATTAGTAAAATCAATGGGGCTCGTGACAAGCCTAGGAGCTTGCTCGAACTCCCACACAGAGTGACTTGTGACACTGGGGCTTTCTTTTCTCTTTAAGTGGTGCACCAAGAGGTCCAATAATGTTTTCCATAAGGATTTCTGGATTTTTTTAATAGGATCCCAACAGAAGATTATGGTTTTAATTACAGTTGGTAGAACTGAAATTTGTATTTTATCCCCTGAACCCCAAAGATCTTTTTTCCATGAGATTTTGATTTTAAAAATATGTTCTTATTGTTCCTCTGAGTCTTTTAAAATGCCTCCCCTTCTTTAGGGGAGTGTCTTAGGCTGTCTCCAGGGCTTTGTTTCAGTATTAATTTCTTTTCTCCTCTAACATATTCTTTTCATTAGAAAAACACTTGGTCTGGTTCCTCTGAGAAGTTCTGCAGCTCCTGAAAAGTGTGAGTGCCTCGCTCCTCATAGGAAAGGATCAAGACAGCTCCCTCAGGGAGCACTGAGAGAGAACTGGGAAAAGGTTGAATGCAATTCCCATATGACTAAAAAGCAGATGAATAGCTGCCCTGAGAACAAAGGCTGTGTTAGCTGTCAGAAAGAACTGAAAATAATCCAGTATTACGGGCCTGGGACTTGGATTCCACTTGGAGCATTTTCTCATTTATATTCAACCTCCCAGACTGGAAGAGGAGAGGAAAGGAGAGAGTTTTGTATTGTACACTATCCAGGAAGAGGCCTGTAGCCCAGGCTGCTTTATGCATCTCTGTTTTTTTACTGTTTAGCACTTTAGGAAACTTAAGCTACTTGGGCTGCTACAGCTATCAGTTACTCTCTTACTGAAATGGGTAGAGCAGAGTGCTATGATTCCTTATCTCTTTGTAGGACCCATATGACAGGTTGTCAGGAATGCTCAGCAGGATGACTTCTTAAGCTTAAAGGGCGACTTCTATTAGATTTAAAAGATCTCTGGAAATTACAGCCCCACATTTCCAGCTTTCTCCACACAAAAAGAAAAGCCTTATGCTAGATAAAATTTAACAGTGAAAAGTCAGGCATCAAAAATTTATAACTTTTAGTGTTAAGGTAGGCAAGATTTTGAGTAGAAATAAATGTATGCAACAATGTAATTAAAGCCTGTAACATAATGCATAACCTCAGGGAGGCTGAACTAAGGCTGCTCAGCAGCCCTGACGTTTAAATGGGAGGTTTCACGGCATTAATGTTTCTTTCTCAGAGGTTTCTGGAGTTTGCTTGTAGCTGTATGGAAAACATCATTTCTTTAAAA
The DNA here is from genome assembly GCA_011076525.1 of Nettapus auritus. NCBI lineage: Eukaryota > Metazoa > Chordata > Aves > Anseriformes > Anatidae > Nettapus > Nettapus auritus. The sequence continues at coordinate 37,800,428 of CM021797.1, forward strand.
ACAGGAATTCACAGACAAATTTGAAAAATACGGATTTTTAAAATACTCTCAAACATTTTTGTAGGAACAGAAAAGGAAAGAGAAAGGAAGAAAGGAAGGGAGAAAGGAAAGGAGAAAGGAAGAAAGGGAGGAAAGAAGGGAGGGAGAAAGGGAGAAAGGAGGGAAGGAGGGAAGAAGGAGGGAAGGAGGGAAGGAAGGAAGGAAGGAAGGAAGGAAGGAAGGAAGGAAGGAAGGAAGGAAGGAAGGAAGGAAAGAAGGATGACACTTGCATTAATTTAGAAAGTTTCAAGTTCCATGAAGTTTGCCTTTTCCCAAAGTCAAGCAAAATACTGTAGTCACAGTGACTATGAGAAAGTACATTTTTCAGCACTTTCTTTTGAATTTCATAAAACAACCATAAAACCTTCTTCCTAGAAAACATACATCTTAACTCCCAGTTCTTACACTGAGGACACAGTCTAGTTGCGGGTAGTTTGGATCCAGCACTTCCAGTATTAGCACTTCTCTAAGCTCTTATGTTATTAGGCAGATCCCCACCTGTAGGCTTTGCCAGCCTTGTATAGGTCCTGCTACACAGTGACATAATATTCCCACTAAATTACTCATACTGGACAAAGAAAAGGGAGAACCAGATGATGGTAATGAAGACTCACAAACTGCCATCGTGGATGGATCTTAAAAACCAGGTCATCCTTAAACACTTTGAAAACTTCTAAAATATGTGCAAGGCCAAAGCTCAAAAGGCCAGCATGCATGAGTGTTACTACAGTGTTGTGTCATTTGTCACTGCTTTGGAAATGCTTGTTGTAACAGCTGGGTGACTTCAGGCATGCAATTTTACTTCTTTTGAATAACCTTTTAATCTCATGAGCTTGATTTCTTGCAGTCTAAAGTGGCTTAAAACAAAATGAAAAAGCAGACTTTCAGCACTTAGATCAAACTGCCAGTTTCTCTAATGAATAACATTTTCCTCTAAAGTACTAACATTATATAGAAGACTGAACTTTGAGTTGTTTTAATGTAAAATTAAGAGTAAAATTCCCTCCAAAATAATTATAGGATTTATCTATTTTGCATTCAAGTACAATCTCAAAACTATATTTCCCAATTATAAAAATTATTATTATTATTATTAAAAATAACTATTATTATTATTTAAAATAAGAATTGTTATTTTAAATAAGAATTATTATTAAAAATAATAATTCTTCAGCAGGTAGTAAGCAATAAGAAATATACCGCTCCTGTCCATTTCCCCAACCAGTAAGAGTTCCTCTTTTATCAGACATAAATTTATGTGTGGATTAATGGCGTCATGATCCCCAGAGTCAGAATATATATGTGGTAAAGTTTTACCACAGTTTTTCATTTCAATAATATAAGCAGCACTGCATACTGAACATCCTGAATAAATGTATGTATATATATAAATATGTAAAAGGAAAAAAAAAATAATAATAATAATAAAGTTGCTCTCTTTGGAGATGTATGTGAAAATCAACAACATTAAAATCTGCAGTCTTAGACACTCCAAAATTTAATCTGGGTTAATAATTTGCATTGCACATCAGACATCCAGTGACTCATGGTAATTACTGATGCACACAGAAACAGAGACTATTTGCAAATAGGCTACACATCAAAGTTGAATATAAACCTTTGCAGCTGTTTTGTTCTTATCATTTGACTCTTTTGGGACTCATATAACTGAACATTTTAATAATACTGTGGTTTCTAGAAAGATGGTCTATGGGATTATTTCTGCCACCAGCTCCTGTGAGCTGCCAGATAATTCCTTCAATTGCCAGGGTGTGACCAGAACCCCATACAGCCTTTTGTCACCCTTCCATTACCATGAAATAGGCTGGCTTCCCCGTTGCTCCACCTACACATTCTGATTCCCTGTTAATGTGATGTAAATCAACACACTTTTGAACACAAAAAGGAAAAAGGAGAGGTATTTTTACACTTCACAGTTAATAGAAGAAGTAGTTAGACCTACCTTGGTGGCGTGGATGATGGATGGGGCTTGATGTCCAGGGCTGAAAGCAGGGAAAGCATGGAGCACGACAAAAGTTACCAAAATATATTGCCAATGTAAGAGTACCAAAAAGTCATATATTTTCTCCAAAATACCAGAGCAGGTAAAATGTAGGGAGGCAAAAATAAATAAAATAAAAATAAATAAATAAATAAATAAATAAACAGTATGTCATACAAAATCTACTACCTACACTGTGAGAATTCATTTGAAATTTTGATTAGGGGGGAGAGAAGCAAAGTGTCCAGACATTGGCACCAGGCCAGATGCCTCCCAAAGGCAAACAAACACTGCCAAGTGTGCTCTGCATATCCCTTTTTTTCAGCAGTTTTGAGCCTACAAGCAGCTAGCAGGCCATTCATTTATTTTAACAAAAGCCACCGTTCATGACTGTAACCTCCCCAAAGTCACCAACCCACCGACTTAGCGCAAGCACTTACAAGCATGACTAATTTTACAGCTGAAATAAGCAAAGTCCTTGCACAAAGGGGTGACAGGAGCCAGAAGCGTGGAAAGCCTTCCACCACACTTCTGCTCAAATCCAAACATGAGAAAAGGCAGCAGCATGAAGACAAGCTCAGCTTTTGTCTGCCTTTGTTCCCAGAGCACACACCAGCACCACCACCAAACAGCTGCAAGATGGACAGGGACTGAGTGCATTAACATTCATCTGCTTGACCAGGCATCAGGCCTGAAGCACTTACTAATTCCTGGCTATTTAGCAGCAGCACCAAGGCTATAAGAGAAAACTGAAAATTAGCAGTGGGCCTGAGTGTGGACTGGCTCTGTCTTTATACAGGGAATGGTAAAATGAATCAGTTAGTGGATGTGCCAAGATGAGTTTGCAAGTGATAAGCTACAAAATTTTCATGTGGTATGGTTGTTTTTTAATTTTATGGTATTTCTGCTTATGGCTGCAGGGCTGCTCTGAAGTCCAGGTAGAAAGCCTTCATAGTAATACGAATGAAAGCAGGTATATTGAACATGCGGGTTAAATGTATCGCAGGAGGGGGACCTGGGTGGATTCATCAAGACCTCCTCCTAATAAGTATTGCACCGCTGTGAGAAGAAGAGGAAAGAAGAAGATGGGGAAGAAATACTCTGGTCACCAAGCACAAGTGGGGCAATACTCTGCAGGTCGTGGTCCACGTGAGGAGGCATATGACAGAGCAGCACTTGGTCTTTGCCTTCCCATGCTCTCATTTTCTGTGAAGTAGGAGAAGCCATCTTAGAAAACTTCCAAAAAGTATCAACACAAAGCTTATGGTGCACTCCTGAACAGAGAGATTTCACATGACTTGGGCCATTACCAGGTTCAGCACAGAGTATAATATTTGAAACCTTTGCCAACTTATTGCTACCCCTGTTTCCTGTGGACTAGCCTCATCAAATCTAGGTAGCTTAACACCTTTGAGAGACAATTAAAATCTATGCTGAAATAAAGCTAGCCTAACTGGTTAGGCTATGAGCAAACAGACACCATGAAGATTTTCCCATTACATTGCTGAGCAAAAACAAAGCAAGCACCATTCAGGCAGGACCTTCACTGTTGCTGCTAAATACAGTCTTGCCTGCTGGTGGTCACCAAAAGGCTGCCCTGAACTGATTGCAGGCTCACTAGCCACAGGAATCCCCAGCTTTTGCTGTGGCTGGCAAAAGCCCTCACGTACCTGCATGCAAACATAGGTCAGGTGGCTCCTTCCAGTCTTTTTGCTTCAGGGCAAAGTCCCAGAATCTGAATCTATAGCAAAAATAAAATAAAATAAATAAAATAAAATAAAATAAAATAAATAAAATAAAATAAAATAAAATAAAATAAAATAAATCACAGAACTCCATGCAGTGGCTGGGTTAATTTTGGTGCCTAAAGGGAAGTGATTGATGCCCAATATTCAGCCACAAAACTTTCAAAGCACTTGTTGGGAGGGCAAGATGAGACACTATGACAAAAAGTTAACATCAGCGTTTTTCTCCACTACAGTTCCTCTGAGATTCTAAAACTAAAAGCAAGAGTTACACTGAGATAATTTGTCAATTTTGCAGATTTTAGATTTTGTATTTTCCTTTTATTACTATTAGTTCATTATTTTATATTATCTTATACCTTCACTGCTAATGACTTTAGTCCTTGATGTACTGAGACTAAGAATATTCAAAAAGTTCTGGGACGGAAAGCCTTCAGTGTAGAGGGTAACCACAGTGTTTACTTTAACAATACCACTGCACTATTTTTCCTACTGTATAGCAAATAGAAGAAGAGAATGAGAAAATGCAGAATATGCCTTCACAGTTTGAACACCTTGATGCCGTTAACGTCATTTTCAATGCTTCAGCTTCTTTGCATCTTTAGCATCTTCACTATCCATTGGTTATAAAAGCAGCCACCCCAAAAGAGATAAACTGGTATTTGGTATCTTCTACCCATAGGGGTTTCAACAGCCATCTGATTGGGCTTGATAGATGCTGTGTTTATCCATCTTTGGCCCTCTTCTGGTGTCCTAACTACAAGTACGCAATGCTTAATATTGTTTATATTTTGCTCTGCTACAGCCTGCAAGAGTTTCACCATGAATTACAAAAGGAGCCCACTTACATATGTGATAATATGGTAGGCCTAATTGCATGCCTCTGTAGGCTGTGAACTTTTATCACTATTACCTAATCTCAGTTACGTCACTGCTAACTGCTTTGGGGTCATCATTTTGAGACTGATGACAATCACATTTGTGTTTCTTTTGGCTGTTCTAATGACTCAGCCAATTTCCTGCCCACTCTCCTCTGCTCCCCCACTACACCTCTGCCTTTCATTCTGTCGATAACTGGCTTCAGATCTATTTTCATCATTATGGCTTTAATATTGACGAGTATGCGGCTCAGCTAACTGGGCTGTGCACTTTGAGTCTCAAGAGAAGCGCCTCTCCAAACTGAACCCTGGATTTTCATGCATAATCCCTGGTTGTACCTGAATTAGTAACCCTGAGGAAGAAACAAAAAGTGCCAAATACGGCCTACTAACTAGAATTTAGGCAAATAGGAGTGTTGGGTTTGTGGATTTTTTGGTAGACTCCTGCTCTGCCTGCATGCACTGCCTCAGTAGTACAGGGGTGCCCATACCTCCAGTCTGCTCTCCTGTCTCTCTTGTGCACCGATCCAAAACAACAGCACAAATCTTAACTCTGTTTTTTGTTTGTTTGTTTGTTTGTTTGTTTCTTTGTTTGTTTCTGCAGGTTGTGCTTTTCCACTGACATTAGGAAATAATTTTTGATCTCGAACGGTATCTTAATTTTCATAGGGCTTGCAAAGATGGTTAAGATTGCAAAGTGAAGCAAAGATGCCAATTTGGGCCAAAGGCAACTGAAAGCTCAGGTCTCAGCATTAGAAGCTGTTCCTGTAGACTTTACTATCAGACTTCCTACTTAAACATCCTCCAGTTTCTTTTATCACTTTCTGTGGACTGGAGCAGTGAAAAATTTTCAAGCATAAAACTGTAAGTTTTGTTTGCTTGTTTTCTGTTCTTTTGTGTATTTGTGTGTATTTGTGTGTGTTTTGTTTTGGTTTGTTTGTTTTTAGAAATGTCACAAATGTAATTTTACATTACTAGTTATATTTTAGACACATATCTTTTTTTGCTAATGAAATCAGACTTTATGGATCGCATCCATGTTATGTATTTTATCTTTGTTTCATATTTTATGAGCTATAGTAATCATTTTCTTCAAAACATGGCTCACAAGTATATTGCCTCAGTCTTGCAGAAGTTGTAAGAATTGAAAGAAATGTTTTAAATATTAAACTACACATTTGGGTGTTATACTCTATCGTGCATTTAAAATGTTGAAGTAATACATCAAATGAAGTGAAAAGATCTCAGTGTGATAACCCATTTCCTTCCACACACTGTTTGAATAATAGGAGGGAAGACCAGACTAAGAAAATGACATTCAATTACTTGCCGAAAGCTGACCATTTAAGAAAGGTACCTGATCACTGGATCTCTTCCCAGGAAAACAAAGCAAACAAACAAGAGGTTACTTTCTCTTTTGTATGCCTAGTTGTTACCATTACTTTGCAGACACAGAATTGGATGCACAAGTAAGGACCTCAACTTCTGCAGGGCTGAGAATCCAAAGTCCTGAGTTCAGTGAAATCTGACAAATTTTCAGTAAACTCCTCAGTGGCTATTTAGATTCAAAATCTTCTTTATTCATAAACAGTGAGACTTAAAAATAAAATGTGATGCTAAAAATAGATTATAATATGCAGGTTATCAAAAGTAGAAACCTAACAGAAGGAACAAGAAGAAAAAATCAGAACTGCATGAAACAAACCAATTAAACCCAAGCACCAAACAGCTAACAGGATGGAAGTATGTAAGTATATAGGATACTTAGGATATTTAGACTTGGTGCGAAAAGAAGCAGGAGAAGACAAGTATCGTTTAAAGAATGAATACTTCCTTGGTGTTCTGTTAAATGGTGATGGTAATATCACTTTCCAGATGGAAAAATCTGTATGTCAGTTTTATAATTTTACTTTTATTGTTGGAATTCTTATTTTAAAGAATCATCAACAACGAAAAATAGACATTTCTAGGCCCAGGATGACAAAGAATGCAAGATTACTGATGGGTGAACTAAGCCATAGTGCTTGGGGAGGTGTCATTGACTTTGCTCAGGACAGGCCTGGAAATCTCTATCAGTATCACAGAATCACAGAATTTCTAGGTTGGAAGAGACCTCAAGATCATCGAGTCCAACCTCTGACCTAACACCAACAGTCCCCACTAAAACATTTCCCTAAGCTCTAAATCAGATTGAATGCTATTTCTCAAAGGAGACTCTCCCTTCCTCTGCAGCTTTTAAACTTCATATTATCAAACAATAAAACTTATCTAGCAGCAGAGTAAAAAAAAAAACTGTCCAATCTCTGCAGATCAGCTTAGTAAAAACAGCAACCCAATGCCACGAAGAGGCTCGTTCATACGAGCAAATTTGCTTCTTGGAGTTGTACAATATCTGGGCAATCTCTTAGGTCAACATGTTCAACAAAAAAATAAGTAGATAAATGCATATTTTGGCATCTAAACCTATATGGCCCTGCTTTCTAGATGTGTTTTGTATACTTCCCACTTTGATCCCCGTCCAGCCAGGCCCCTCCAGCTGAAGACAGAAATGCATCTTCTCCCTAGCAGCTGGGATGGATTTTCTAAAAGAAGAAGTAAATGTGATAAGATGAGCCGTTCCAAAATGGCTATGTATGCATGTATCAGTGTTACAAACAGTGCAAATGTTGCATTTGTTTTTATTATTGCAGATTAAAATGCAAGGGAGCATGCAGCATTACCCAAAATGGCACGACAGTCTGGCAAATGACTCTGAATAGACAGACCTGCCTGTTGTCTGCATTGCCATCTGTATCATCATTGCTGTATATAATAGACCAGTTAAACACTATTATTACTCTTTTAATAAACAAATCCTCTATTATTCTATTTGCATTAAGACTACCAAAGGGAAAGCACAAGTTACAAACTAATGCTGTCAGATACCTGTAAGAGGTCAGGAATACTTAGACAAAGAAATCTCACAGTGCTGAGACATAACATGAAGTTTTCTGTAGGTTTGTGCTGCCTTTGGAGTACAATGAAGGAAATGCTTTCACTGATTTCCTAATTTGCATATTCATTATGTTTCAAACTGCATTCTCAGCAATGGTTGCATGCTTTTTCCAAAAGTATCTTACCTCTGGAAATGAAACGTGAATGACAAACTGACAGCTTAATGAAAATTACATGCATTTGTTTACACTTAAAAGGCTTTTAAAGTTGACTAAGTTACAAGGAGTTTAAAGACTTGCCAAAATAAACAGACAGACACTTCTGAAAGGAGTCTGAGGAAAATGGCTTGTAAGTGAAAGATCATCACAAATGTTTTCAAATTCACAACTTAAGTAAACATCTTCTAAGGCTCTACAGCAAGAAGACTGCTGCATGCTCCTGACTGGCATGAAAAGAATTCATTTTCAGAAGTCCAGACTAGCCAGTACAGAGAAAAAAAAAAAAAAAAAAAAAAAAAAGAATCTGTGGAAATAGATTAATTCACATCCTGGTTTCACTGATCTACTGCACAGCTATTAGAAAGCACTTAAGTCAAGATTTTCAAAGGCTTTTAGAAATTTTGGCTAGATTGCTCTTCAGGTGCCATATCTACAATACTTTGCAAGAAACATTATGCTTACGGTTTGTCATATGGGAACTTTGCCAGGTCATCTTCTCTAAAGGATGTCTCAGCTTGGGTATGCTCCAAACTGCTGGCTTCTCTTGGAAAGTAGTGCTTTAACTTCAATGTGAGTTATAGCAGGAATACCAAGGGATATAATGGAGAAGTTTTAGCTTCCTGAAGCGCTTGCAAATCTAAAAATGTTACATGTAACTTTGGTGTTATCAGTTAATGAAATTCTACTGGTGAGTAATTATGTGGTTACAGGGAAGTGCCTATTAAGTCACCCTTAAAACATTAAGGGGTACTACCATGCCATTTTACATACTTGAATATGCTACAATACATTGAAGCACTCTACTGCATCTTTCACATGCCACATAAAGTTTACAAAATCCAGAATAATAATTGTAAAAATTGCTAATACGGTATCTCAGAACTGTCTTAGAATTTTAATTTTAAAAAAATGGCTGTATGCTTTCAGTTTCAACACCAAGCAACTTTGATAATAATGCTTTCTGAAAGGGTTATGCTTTATACAACATAAACCAAATTTTCAGTTGGTCTTAACTCTCCCAGAAGAGCATGTTAATATAGAAAGCTAGGTTTGCAGAGAGAGATTGTATGTGTACTGATTGCTTTTCATCCACTTTTGCAGGCAAGTATTTGTGGCTACCATTTTTAGACATCTGTGATATGAACCAAAGTTCAAGCAAGCTGCTTTTAAATTGCCACTGTTGAAGTAGTCCACCCTCAGTGCTGAAGTGCATAGGTATGTCAGAAGAGAAAATCAGACCTGACCCTCTTAATGTACTTTAAAAATTTATTGTTTAATTTACATGTATGCCCATCTAAAGTGTCTGAACAATTGTCATTGTTAATTTTGATAGCACACAAATACTGCCTTTAAACTATTTTGCTTTGAAGTCAAATTTTATTTAGCAGTTTACTTTTTCTAGCTTTATCATATGTGACAATTATTATTTTCTTTGTTCTACAAATTACATGAATCTTTATGCACCCTTATCCACCTTTGAAGCCAAAATAACACTATATATAATACATAATATACAATGTAAGTAATGTTATAAAAGATTATAATAACTAACTCTTAGAAATGGGGTCTATCAATAGCTTATACCACAAAATACTTATTTCAGCAAAAAGCATAATTCAAATCCTTCAGTTATGCACTGTTGTAAACTTCAGTGGGAAGTAAATTTTCAAAGAGCAATAACTCTGATCAATGCTTTGCATGATATACAGCCTTCTGAAGATATCAGGACTCTCTTATTTCAGTTACTACAAAACATATTCCTCCTGATGCGCTACGCCTTTAAAACTCCAGGCCACGTTCGTCAGAAAATAAATTTGGCTTCAATACACCGAACACCCTGGAAACACATTCTTTACAACTTCGCTAGTATTGCATGAGTCTCCATGTGGCAGCATATCTAAAGCTTTATCCTTTCCATTTCACTGATCTGGTCTTAGCTTCAAGGCACAAGGGGTCCTGGGGTTCTTTTGTGTGAAGGATCTAAGTAGCTTAAAAGGGTAAATTTCTTTTATGTTTCTACCAATCCACACTCAAATTTTCATTTCTCTGAGGAAATTTACTCTAGGTTGTTTTTGACCCAATACTATAGGGTTCCCACAGAAAAGCACATGAAAGTGCTGGTATATAGGAAATGGAGATCAGAAGTTATTTTCTGAGCAAACTGATGAATTATCCCTGAGTTCTTCCTCACACAGAGAAAACAAAAACAGTATATTTGTGAGAACTCTTAACAATAGACAGTTAAGGTTTTGCTGTGGTGTTTTTTGTTTTGTTTGTCTGTTTTGTTTTGTTTTCCTTAGACAGAGGACAGTCAAAGATCATTACCAGTGGTATCCTGGCAAATACTTACAACCCAGCAAACGATAAGCCATATGCAAATCAGCTAAAAAAAAAAAAAAAAAAAAAAAAAAACAGTTTGATGAAAAGGTGACCTGTTCCAAATGAAGTCCTTGCAAGGATCTTATTGTCTCACAGAGAAATCTGACTAATTGCTGTGCCCTGAAGAAATGATCTTATATATTCTTGTATTGGTCAAAAAGGATTAGTTTACATTTACATCAGACAAAGAACTGCATTATAACAAGGGAAATTGTTCACAAGTAGAGCTGGGTAGCTTAGCAGGGTCTGTATAGCTGCACAGACACAGCTGAAAGGCAAATTTGGCCACCAACAACTGCATTATATGAACCAGGGTATTAATATCCTGTATTAAACAAACACACACTGCAGATTCACCTGCTTTCATAACGCAGTTTCTCTGCTTACCTAAGCCCTCCTATCTCATCAATAGTACAGCCACAACATCTACCTTTAACTACTAGCCTCCTTTCTGAAAAATGAAGACTTGTGCTGATTCTCCGCAAATGAGACCTGGTCATGTTTCAGGCTTTCTATGTCAGGACGTTTGGTTATGCAATGCCAGAAGTACAGTTTGATCTTTGCCCAAGAGATGACCAAAAATACAAAGAAATCTGACTAGGAAAAGGAAGACAAACTTAAATTCTGAGGTGAAATAAAATACCAGGTTAGGCAGAAATTTCCTTTTCTATGAGCAACCATATCTGGTTCCTATTTAAACACAGAAAAAAAAATAAAATAATAATAATAATAATATTACCAAGAGAAATGGATGCACTCAAGCGGTAATGTAGTTTTCTCAGGAAAATCATTGTAAGGAAGATACATGACTGAACAGAGTGAACAGTTTGTCCTTCTGTCCCTCTAAAAACAAGCAAACAAACAAACAAAAAACAACAATGCTTAACATGTTCTGGCTATAATTTGCTAACACTTCATAATAACATCTTCAAGAGCACCAGTGTTGCTGTAATTCAGCTCTCACTCCAGCTTACAGTAAAAGTCAGTTAAATTTGTATTTTTAACTGTGATGCAGCAAGGATCAAAACCAAGCAGAGATTTACAATATTTCAATTGATGATGTTTCTTAAGCATTTTTTACCTGTCATCATGTGGCTATTCCAAATCTCCACGGAAGTATCTAAGGTCAGAATTATGTCCAAGAAGAT